>CM053269.1:95655850-96402320 GCA_028583415.1 Protea cynaroides
TATATTACCGTAGCTAAAACCCATAGCTAAAAATAGGAATTGTTGTAGTGCAAAGATATGAATTGAATGCATGCATATGTTTGTTGCATTGTTTTGTTTTCTCATTGAGCCATGATGTGTGCTCACGCTTTCGACGTCAAATATTTTTAGTTGATGATCCAGGTCCTACTGTTGAAGAATACATGAATGCGTCAACTATGGAGACATTGCTGCGATGGACGTAGAAGCTGAAGAAGATGTGCATGATTCATCATGCAAGTGCAACCAATGTGTTTTTGCTTAAGTTTAGTTTATAATTTAAACATCAGATATGTAATTTAAACATCAGATATGTAATTGATTATTTATTTTTACGTCTTGTGGTTTGGAGATAATTAGACTAAATACTTATTTATCACTATTAGACTCTTGGTTCATTATCTGTAAAACTTTTGCTTATTTGTTTATTACCTCTAATTATTAATGTGGAATGTGTGTGTGGTTTGATATGGTGGGTACGGCCTATACGAGATCCTGGTTGAACCGTTGGTTTATTAGCGGTTCATCACACTAATCTGGTTATACCGAAAATGGGGTGTGACATGTCTTCCATTTGTTAATCATTGTAGGATGTTTTATGCCTCATGTAAGTCCTCCTGCCCCAAGTGTTTGGGTGAAAAGTGAGGCCTTTTCCCATTCTACATCGTTATGCTGTCTAAATTTTTTTCAAAATTTTTGTTAACTTGTTTTCTTATTCTCTTTTCTCGTAGTTATCATGGTTCGCACCAAGGTTCCCCAAGTCCATGACCCTAATCACTTTTAATCCATCAAAGCAGAGGTATAAAATCTACGGTTCCATAAGAAGAAGGTGAAATGGGGTCGGTGTGTTAACTTAGGACATTTAGCCCTATTTGATGTGGAGAGGGCATTTGGTGATATGGTCTGGCTTTCGATGATCCTGTATAAGGGTTGCACTCACCCAGATTTGGTGAAGCAGTTTTACTGCCACCTACAAGTAGAGGGTGATCTAGAGAACATAGATAGGGGTAGAGAGCTACGGATCACCAGTTAGGTGAAAGGGATTCCTATCTCTTTCAACTGTCAAGAGTTAGTTGATCTCTTGGGAATTTTCAAAGATGGGACATTGGTATACTATGGGCCAAAGGAGCCCCAGTTCTTATCAGTGGGAGTATGTGCAGAAATATGTAATCAGATTCTCTTTGACGATCGCTGAGAGATGAAAGCAGTCAACCTGCATCCTGAGCCCCGGGTGTACTTTAAGATCATCCAGCATAATATGATCCCTCAAGGTGGACAGTACGAGATGGTCTCTCAGTTGACTCATTACCTATTATACTGTATCTACACTAGACAACCTGTCTATTTCCCATAAATTATCATCTAGACTATGCACAGAGCCACATTGCCTAATTCGAGAGGTAACTTGCCCTATGGACGATTGATCTCCACTCTGCTCTCTTCCCTATAGGTAAACTTGGAGGATGAGAGGATCTATGAAGACACCTTCTCTGTTGATCTTGATTGGGAGGCCATCTGTAGGATGAGGATGAGATTGGTACAGGTCAGTGATGACGAGAAGAATGCCATGAGACATCCTCTTACTCGGGTGGTGGCAGTAGATATAGGGTAGCAGCAGTAGAGGCAGAGGAGAGTGATGATGAGGAGGATGATGATCGGATGTACATAGATGTGGATGCTATACCTCCTCCATCACCACATCATTCTACAGGAGCTGGCCCTTCTCGGGCTTCTCACTTAGCTGGTCCTTCACATCCTCCATCAGATGACATGATGGCGTTACTACGTGAGATTCTAGAGGCTCAGCATGTGACTAAGGGACGAGTGGCTAGTCTCGCTAAGAGTCTTCAGGTGACCCAGGTACAGGTAGCCTGACTCACGAGAGTGTATGCCAAGGATCTTGATAGAGACCGGGAGGCACCTCCTCCTCTAGCATCCCCAGCTCCCTGATTGCTTTTTTATTTTTCTCTCATTTATACTACAGAGTAACTGTTCGGATTGTGGACTGTCTCTGATTCGGATATATATTTTTCTTATTTTCATTTTGGTATATATATATATATAATTTGTTTCTCATTTACATATGTACATTATTCTTTTTCTCAGTTTATGTCTCAAACAACAAGATGCTTATGGTGTGTTCTTATTACAGGTTTTAATTTTCTAACTTAGTTCATGACTCACATAGAAGTAGTTAGGTCAATGGGTAGAACCTGAGAGAGCTCTGATACCAAGTTGTCACACCCTAATTCTAGACTAACCAGAGTAGTGTGATGAATCATCAATAAACCAACGGTTCAACCAGGATCTCATATAGGTCGTACCCACCATTTCAAACCACACACACATTCTACGATAATAATCAAAGATTATAAATAATGAACTGAGTATCTAACAATGATAAATAAATATTTAATTCAGTTATCTTCAAATAACTCAAAATAGCTAAACTAATAAAAGACACATTGAATGCACTTGCATGAAGGATCATGCACATCTTCTATAGCTTCTACATCCATAGCCGTCATGTGTCCATATGATGGTGCATTCACGTAATCTTCTACAGTAGTACCTGCATCATTAACTAAAAATATTCAACGTCGAAAGGGTGAGCACACATCACGGCTTAGTAAGCAAACAAAACAATGCGTAAACATATGCATGCATTCAATTCATTATCTTTGGCCTGGTTTTTAAGTTTACAATATGCTATAGAAAGGTTTGGCGGCCACCGCACCTCTATACACGAGTGTGTGAATCCACCCAATGGATTAAACACCATTGCCATCCCACATACACCCACCATGGATAGAGCTAGAGTCTGGTAACTAGGATGAAACACAATGTCATGTCCTCCCCCTGATGCTGCACTCGCATCCAACATACTAACCACACACACAATCACATACCTATTCCTAGCATCATCATCATCATCATGTTATATATAGACAGAAATAGCTATGTATGAGTAGTAATAACAAGAACATTAGATGACATATGAGATGCACATTACAAGCATAGAAGCATAGAATCAATCATGGCATTGAACTCAATAAATAAGCAATTTGTTGTTATCCAATTAGTTTAGGTCTTGTTCCCTCACATTTTAACAAAATTCGATCTCCATTTAAGCCTTGTAATTCCCTTTGGATCAATTTAGTAACCTAAAAATTATATAGATTTAAGTTAGGATTCTTGTGTAACATGTTACAGTAGTCGAAAATAAAAAATAGATCGGTAATAGGTGTCTGATTGGTCCTATGGTCTCATACTATATCGACCTTATCTCGTACGGTCAATACCTTACGGTCACACTATATGAGACCATACCTGCGACTATACGGTTCCTGAATTCTTCTCGAATGGCTATGGTCGATACTCTGGTCATGCTATAGTTGATCGTAGCTGTGACCACACGGGTTTAATGTGCTTTCTTGCTTTCATTGCAGATTCCTCCTCTTTGGTTATCAACATGGTCCTCCCTAAAGATCGTTCTAAGGCCATAATTCTTAGTTTTACTAAATAAATTACTGTAACCCATTCTCCATGATCCCTTTGAGATTTACTCAGAAAATCCCATAATTAAATCCTTATATTGGGTTTGGGATTACAATTTATATTAGAAACTCTTACTCTTGGTGTTCTAAGGCTACATACACAAGGTTCATACCTTACTTGTTGCAGAGAGTCTGTAGAACTTTTTCTCTTAGCCTTCTTCTTAGTCTTCCTTGTCTTCTCTCCTTCTCCTTCTCTTCTTCCTCTTCTTCTAAGGTATGATAATGTTCCAAAAGAGTGAAAAAAGGTTGACGAACGTCCTTTATATAGAGAGAAACTCTCCATATAAAGTTTTCCAACAATAGGAAAGAGATCCCCCTTCTATTTGGAAAGTTTCCAAACTCGGAGTCTGATTTGGGGTCGTATGGTCGAACGGTCACATAATCCATTGACCGTATGCTTGAAAACATCGATCGTACGGTTACCTACCAGTGGTCTTTGTTTCTTATCGTATGGTCGACCATACCTATCCAGGTTATTGACCATACACTTGATTTTAAGTGTATTTGGGTTGATTTACTTACCTAGTCTTGTGCTCCTCCTTCACACGGTCGGTCCACTTGATCCAACAATGATGGGAAGACCTGGCACGGAATGGTTAGATCAGATTAGTGGAGTGCGGGTCTTACACTATGCTTGAGCAAGTAATAGAGACAAACAACAAAATAATGGATTAAATATTATTACCTTTATTGCTATTAAGGTACAGGATAACTCTAGAAGAACTACTCAAGACCGTACTCTGTAGTTGCTGCTTACCATCTCAGGTAAGGGGATTAAACCTTTGATTTGTAGAATTAGTCACATTGATTATGTTGAGGGAAGATATGCATTTGATAATATACTTTTGTACGATAACATGTAATCTAATGAACTATATTATTTGCTCATGCATATGCATTCTCATGTGCAAAAAGTAATATCCATAGTGGTTTGGAAGCAGGGTGAAATGGGACTCCTCGTGACCTCTCCATCAAAGGTAGAGCTGGTCTTGGTGAATTCTTAATGTCTGGTTAAGTCAGTAAGGAGGAAGGTGGGTGGAATAGCATGCTTGCACTACTTCTTACTGGCGCTGCTTTGCATTGACCATATGTAACCTAATCAAGTCACGATGTCCTATATAGGGACCGGACGGGGTCAAAAGCTTGGCTACGTTACAGTCTAGTAACATGATTAAATAGGTGGACATGGTTAGTTGAACTTTAACTACCCAAATAACTGTACCCCTAGCCATTAGGGGGTTATGTAGTGGCATGGGTTCAATAAAAAGGTGGTATGAACATAACTGCGATGCTCTCTATGTCTGACGTAGTGTAGATGGGCGGGCGAGTCAACTAGTGAGATTACCATTTCTTCAAGTGCCTGACGTAGTGTGGACTTGGGATGAGTTGCGGGTAAGCGACCGACATAAAATAGACTTGCACCAAAACAACGGATCCATATTTGGGGGACGTTGCTATGCTCCATGTATGAGACATTATTTATTTTTTGGGAGTGATCCGTGTAGCTGGAGACTCTAAGTGTTGATTGTCTTGAGCTAGCACTTACAGTTAGTACACCAAACTGTAGTTGTTAATTCATGCATTTGTATGTGCACGTTTAATTTCCTTGCTAAGTTCGGTGGTCGAGTTTTTCCTTGTGTACACAAACTCTTTTAGATGCAGGTTTGACTGAAGTGGATTATGGTGAGATGGACACTAGTGATGATGATGTCCATGATGAAATGTGCGAGTGTGACGACTGTGTCTATGGATAGACACAATGAACAATTTATAAACTTATTTGAATTTGGTTTATTTTATTTGGATTTGGTGGCTTGTTACCGAAGAGAATAATTTAAATTTAAGAATTTAACTACCTTTATTTATTTACTGTTACCATGGTTTGGGAATACTTTCATTTATCATTTAAATATATTATCTGCTGTAATTTATTTAAGCCTTCTGCTATACTCTTGGTTTAAAAGGTTTTAAATCTGGTGGGGTGGAAATTACTATTAGTTCTTGTAATATATTGGGTTTATTAGTCAGTGTTCCACGTTCTATGATCCTGGAAGGGGATTTCCAATGCCCTTAATTAGGACATGGAGATCTCATCCATTCCATAGTACTGATACGTCGAGAATGGGTTGTGAGAGAAAGGTCACCTTTTGTCTAGTAACCTCAAGAGTGTCACACAATTGCAACATAGAATGCTCAGTCACTATCTCACGTCGCTCTATACCTAAAATGCTTTGCAAGATGATCCTCTTGTATGATGATAATGTCATCTGATGGTACTCTTGTAACTTAGACACTAAAGCGCAAGCATCTACCAATACATCTTGTAGCTCCGTAACCTTAAAAACCTCGGTTTGAGGAACCGTCACACGGGGCACATCATTGCAAATCTCTCGCCATTGTGGCGTATATTCTCGCTCATGTGTTAACGATGCCGTATCCTCTGAACTTTTAGCAAGGGAAGGATCCTTCCAAGAATCCATAGGGATGTATTTTGGATCACTGTTATCACTCATCGAAGCCAACTCAATGCTAGATGAGGACGAGATCACTTTATGCTGAATTTTCTTAGCTAGCTGTTGCCAAGATCATGGATTTGGACGAGGAATCCCCACTTACTCATCATTACTAAGAACAACATCCTGAAGGCCATGCTTGAATAGTGAATTCTAATCAAAGTCAGAATGGATAGACCACTCCGCACAATCCTTTTGAGAAAGGTCTATTGTTACACCCCGTTCCTGACATATCAATACTATGGAATGCAATAGGATCTCTCCATCTTTTTAGGGTACAAGAAATCCCCTTCCAGGAACACGTATCATGGTATTCCACCAATCAATCCCCAAAGCATTAATTATAAAATATCAGAGTAACATAAACATCTCCAATTTCCTTACCAATTAAAACCTTATCATAAATAAAGAGTCATGACGTAGCGGAAGTCATATAAACTAGAATCCAATTATTCATAAGTTGACATCTATTGATTAATGTTCCAAAACCAAACTAAATAGTCATTATTTAAACCCAAAGTAATTAACACCATTGTTTAAAGTTTATTAAAAATGTAAACCCAAATAAAGTAATCTGAATCTAAGAAAAGAAAACATGAGCTCAGCCTATGCTCATGGACAATACTATGAAATGCTCAAGGATCACGAACATCTTCTTCAAATTCACTATCCTTATCCTCCACACTGGATGACCAGCTACTTGAAGAATCGAGCAAAAGACCTGCAAGATCTATGCTTAGGACAACGTGCAACAAGAAAATGCATGCAATTATCAACTATGGTCTGGTAAATAACTGTAAGTGCCAGCTTAGAAAAACCCATACATGGAGTCTTTAGGCTACACGGGTCTTCTCCTATCAGACGATGCCGCCTCACTTGGCGTATAGCACCACCCCCATGTATGAGTCTGTTGTTTTGGTTTCGCACATGACTGCAACTCCTCCCAAGCCCATATTACGTTGGCCACTTGAGGAGATGATAATCTCACTAGTCGACTCACCTTTCTGTCCACACTACATCGGGTATGGGAGCATCGCAGCTATGTTTATACCACCTTTTTATTGAACCCATGTCATTACATGACCCCTTAATGGCTAGAGGTACAGTTATACAGGTGATTAAAGTTCAACTAGCCATGTCTACCAAATTAGCCATATTACTGGACCGTAACGTTGACAAGCTTTCGACCCTGTCCGAACCACCACATAGGACATTGTAACTTGGCTAGGTTACATATGGTCAATGCAAAGCAGCACCAGTAAGAAGTGGTGCAAGCATATCCCATACCATCCACCTTCCTCTTTACTGACTTAAGCAAACATCATGAATCAATTACATATTAGTCACCTTCGTGGAAAGGTAGTAAGTGTCCCATACCACTCACCCTCCAATCCCTATACAACACTATTGATCCCAAACATAAGGATGCATATGCATGATCACACAAAGCAGTATATTGGATGGCATGTTATTACACAAAAGCATGTTATCACTCTCATACCATCACATAACATAATAAATAGAGAAACACATGCATCTAAGGGTTTAGTTTCCTTAACAATAGATTGAGAGTCGCTTATAGTAGATCAGATCAAGTAGCTGCCTACTAGAATCCTCTATCTTTATCAAAATCATGAGCAATAATATTCATTAACATATTATCCAATAGAGTTATTCCAGTTTCTCTTTAAGCTTATTATTCTGGTGTTCAAAATGTTATATGCCTGTCTGATAACTTAAGCCTAACCTATACTCTCTGTTTATCATAGCTTAGCATTAAGATTCTTTTGTTATTAACCTCATTCATTACTATTCATAGTAATAGGGTACTTCTATCCTAAATGGACTTGCTGTCCACACGAGACAAGTAACGAGTGGGCTGGTTCCCACAAGACAGCATGCTCATTAGGTAGAAATAACCTACTAATAGCCTTAATACTAAGAAGGACTTTCTTCTAATGAAGTCAGGGGTTTTTTAACACCACACAGGGGTCAGGTTATTAATTTCTAAGGTCCAACACTTGCTGCCCAAAGGTTTCTATCATTTAGAATAGTTAACAACAAGTAAATCAACTGGTTATCAGGTCGTTAATTGAAATAATGATGAAAATCCTCTAAAATAGGTTTTTTTAAAAATCTCATAAAGCTACTGACCAGAGATGGTAAACAACAGAGGTCAAAATCCCGTGTAGCAAGTGGCATCGACATCACAGATTGACCACCAGGCGTGTGGCACGTTGTCATCGACCGCACACTTTTGCATAGTCATTTGATAGTACCAGCACTCCAGAGTGTTGCCTAATCCCTGTAGGTTCGGTTTAAGGTCTAAAATCACAGAGGCAGTACATGGTTGGTCATTTTAGAGTGTAAACCAAATTGTACCTCTGGCATTCATGAAGCGTAAAGGGCTTCACATCAAGCGAAGGTCAAAACTAAATTCTAAGCCCTTAAATAATTCAACATAAATTATAGGAAGTCACTGGCCAAGTTTGGCTAGAATTTGACATCAAAATGGCGTGTGATGGATGGCATAGACCGCACGTCACGATTGGCAAGTCATGTGGCGTGTCCCATCGATCGCACATCGAAACATTGTCTGATGGTTGCCAACTTCCTCTGACGTGTTTACCTCATTTTTTTCTGACTAGGAATAAAGAGTTTGAGCTCCTAGATCCTAGTTTACATTAGGTTTTGGATACCTCTTCGATTGTCCATTTAACCGAGATGACAGATCTAGTATTTAGACTCTATATCTGATTTTCTCACATTGGATCCACTTTTTTTTTTTTTTTTTTGTGTTTGAGTCCACTACAGTCATCATAAAAATCATAGATCCTTAACTTAGTCCATTTATGCACTTATTCTGCCTATCAACTAAACCATGTATGCCACACCTCGTTCCTGATGTATTGGTACTATGGAATGCAACAGGATCTCTTCATCCTATCAGGGCATAAGAAATCCCCTTCCAAGATCGCACATTACAGTACCCACAAGTCAAACTAGACAAAATATAATTATCAGAGTAAAACTTACAATCTTATTTTTAACAATCATTTGTACTAAAGAATGTAAATTAATGGAAGACTTAAAACCAATTATCAAGAGCTAACGAATTACTAATTAAAACTTCTATATTAAAGTTCCAACCATAATTAAGATCATTATCCAAATATTCCATAACAAATTGTCCAAACTAAAATAAAATATTGTTTAAAATTTATCTCCAATGTAAACACAAAATAAAGTAAATAATCCCAACTAAAGAGTAGAAAAGACATGGACATAGCCTAATCCCATGCACAACACTACACAACATGTCAAGGACCAGAGATATCCTCCTCAGGTTCGTAATCCTCATCCTCTACACCAGACAGACCACAACTCGGAGCATCACACGAAGAACCTAAAACATCTAAAATAATTTATGTGCACAATGTAAGCTTAACAACCAAGCTTAGTAAGAAAACTAAATGTGCACAAACAATTTGCATGCAACTATCAACTACGGTCTGGTAAATAACTATAAGTGCAAGCTCAGGATAACCCACACATAGAATATCTAGTTTGTACAGGTCTCATCCCATTAGATGATACCGCCTCACTCAGCGTACAGTATCACTCCCAAGTATAGGTACATCGTTATTGAACAAGCCTGTATTCTGTCGACCACTTGCCCATAACTCATGCCAAGTCTACACTACGTCGGGCATTTAAGAAGATGGTATTCCCATTAGTCAACTCGCCCACTCATCTACACTACATCGAGTATAGGGAGAATAGCAGCTACGTTCATACTACCTTTTTATTGCACCAATGCCATTACATAACCCCGTAATGGCTAAGGATATAGTTATAGGGATAATTATAATCAACTAGCAATGTCCACCTAATTAATCATATTACTGGACCAAAACATCGCCAAGCTTTTGGCCCCGTTGGTCTCTTTACACCTAGAATATTGTGACTCGACTAGGTTACATATGGTCAATGAAAAGCAGTGTCAGTAAGAAGTGGTGCAACCGTTCCATACCATCCACCTTCCTCCATACCAACTTAACTAGACATCATGAATTAAACATGGATCAGTCATTTTTGTGGAAAGGTAGTAGGTGTCCCATACCACTCTCCCTCCAATCCTTATCGGCACTGCTGATCCCAAACACAAGTATGCATATGCATGATTACATAGAACAGTTTATTGGATGGTATGTTATTACACAAGAGCATGTTATCAATCACTTCCATTACACAACATAATTCCATATAGCTAAATCTACAAAACAAAGGTTTTTTCCTTATAGACAGTTAGAGAATAAAGTCCATGGCAAAACAATCAAGTAGCTGCTTACCAGAGTCCTCATGGCTAAGGATCAAGGTCACAAACAATACCATTTGTTAATGCGTTACTCAAAAAAATTAATTAAATTTCCCTATAAGTTCATTATTCTAGTGCTCATAGCTTTAACAACTTATCTGATAACTCATGTCAATTAATTACTGTGTATTTATAATGGCATAGCATCAAGGGGTTCATTATTCTTTTTGTTCTTTACCATTCGTAACCATAGGAGATAGGTGAAAAGAGCACTAATTCTCCACAAGATAGCACACTCGCTAGCCAGAGTTCCTCTTAGGAGCCTTAATACTAAGAAGGACTTCTTACAATGAAGTCAGGGATTCTATAGTCATACGAGGGTTCTAGTTACTAGTCCCTAAGGTTCCATACTTGCTATCCAAGGGTTTCTTACCATTTAAAATAGTAAGAAGCAAGCTATCCAAACAGATATAGCGTAATTAGCTTAACTAACCCAAATAATGCTCTGACCAAGGATATAAACCCATAGATAGGCTTACAAAAATTCTAGTAAGCTACTGACCAAGGATGGTCAGCATTTAGGGGCCATAATCACATGCAGCATGTGGTCAACCACACTGTATACTCTTCCAGGCATGCAACACATGTCACCGACCACATGTCAAAATATAGTTGTTTGATAGTGCCAACATCTAGAAAGGTTGCCAAACTCCTATAAGCTGGGTTTAAGGTCTCACAAAACAAAGATGAGGCACGGTTGGTCGTTTTATAGGGTAAACCAAAACTTACTTCAGGTAAACATTGTACGCAATGGATTTCGCATCATGGAATGGTCAAAACTAGGTTCTAAGGCCTTGATAAAATCTAAATAAATTAAATGGAGTCAGCGGCCAAGGTTGGCCGAGATCCACCATCGGAATGGCATGCGGCTGGTGTTTGATCGCACGTCATGATGACAGGGTCTACGGCTCATCCCATCGATCACACTTCAGAACGTGGTCCGATGGTGTCCAAACTCCTTCGATGTGTTTTGCATATTTTTCATGGTCTATGTAAGGAGTTTGGGTTCAAACTCAGTTTCTATACTAGGATTTGTTCATTATTTTGATTTGTCAGAATAACAAGACATCAGATCTGGTTCTAAACTCTAGATCTGATCTCAAAGCATTCGGATCCTTTTATTGATCCATGATCCAAGTCTCCAAGGGTCAACTCAGGATCCCTAAAGGTCATTCTATGGTTTCCAAAATCTATGGATTGTTCATTGGCATATTTTGATGATCCAATCTCACCATTTTTAACATACCATGCATGCTATTGTCCACAGTTCGTCTACGTGAACAGAGGCTTGCAAGTTCATGGCTCTGCTATGGATGGTTATTTATTCATATGGTCTTCAAGAATTATAGATCTTTTTCCTTATTCCATTTGATCCAGTTCAGATCCTGGTATATCCATGCTTTACTCTATAGCCATTAATTTATTTATCCCATTAATGATTCATGTATTTGTGAGGACAAAGATCGTAATCTGATTTGGAAGTCGCCACCTAGATTTAGGTCTAGGACCTTAGAAATGTAAAATCTCATCCTAAGGTAAAACTTTGATTAACTCATGACCCTTAGATTGGATTTCTGGTTCATCAGAGATTGGGCAAACGTCAGGTTACGGTTATGGGAAGGGGTTAGGCACTCAAACCGCCTGATCGAAATCGGTCATCTATACCTTTCCTATGCTAGACTCTATCTATTAAACCAAACTAAGTGGTTTGATATCATTGAACCAAATCTGTATCCATCAGATTGCCTACGTATCATGGAATTATTTTGAAAATCAGGTTTACCATCGTAGTTCAGGTGTGATTAAAGTTTATGGATGTGATTTATGCTTGTGCATGATTAAATTCATTGTTCTAGTTGAAGTTTATGCTTAAAAGGCTGAGAAAACCCTATGAGTTAGGATCTGGATAGTCCATATGAACTGATAGATAGTCCTAGTGAATTTAAGAATGGATAACCCTATTTGGATCAAAATATGGATAACCCATTCTGGGTTGGAATGTGGATAACTCTTTCTGGGTTGGAATGTGGATAACCTTATTTGGGTCAAAAATATGGATGGATATCCTAGTGGATCTATGGATAGTCCGAATGGACTAAAAATGTGGATCTAAATTTAGGATTCTCCCAAATGGCCTACGTATCCTAGGGTTTGCCCTAAGAATCAGAATCTGCGTAGTTTAGGCTGATAACCTGTTCTAGGTTAATGATTCAGAACCTATGCTAGGTTTAGGGTTGAGAACTTGTTCTAGGTTTAGGATTTATAACTTATTCTAGGTTTAGGGTTGAGAACCTGTTCTAGGTTTAGGATTTAGAACCTATTCTAGGTTTAGGATTGATAACCTATTCTAGGTTTAGGGTTTACCGAGGGGTAAAATCATCCTAAATTACCCTTTCAACCTAAGTTCTAATTTCGAAAGATTTGGCAAAACATTATCTTTCTTTATTAAGGTTTTTTTATTATTCCCATTATGTCCTTCCGAAGAATGTGGGTGCCTAAATGCACGTCCCTATGCCTAATATGTTTATTAGGTGTACAGATATGGCAGTTCGACTAGGGTGTTGCATAAATTAAATTATTGCCAAAAATGAAATATTCTATCTAAATATGACATATAAAACATTTATGGTAAGAAATTCATATATAGTAAGATTGTTAAAAATCTCTCAAATATGACATGTATTGCAAATAAGGCAAGAGCCTATATGGCAAGATCTAATATGCTAATCTAAGCATGACAAGACCTAATATGGCAAGAAATCAATATATGCATCTATATATCAATATGGCAAGTACCAAACATAGAATGCAAATATGTTATGAATTATCCAAAAAGGTAAGATCTTATATGCTATTTTCTAAGCATAGTAATACTTAAAATGGTAAGAAATCAATGTATGCATCTATATATCAATATGGTAAGTACCAATCATAGAATGCAAATATGACATGAATATTTCAAAAAAGGTAAGATCTTATGTGCTATTTTCTAAGCATAGTAAGACTTAAAAATGGTAATTATCAAGATTTTTGCTAAATATGGTAAAAATCTATTTATTTTACCAAATATAACAACACTTGGATATGGCAAACATGGTATGTGCACAATCCAAACAAAGTATATGAATGCTCTAAATATAGCCATTTATCCAAATATGGCATGTGGGCACTCTAAATGTAGCAAGTATGCAATCAAACATGGTAGTGATTATCTAAACATGACAGTGAGCATCTAAACATAGCAATAAGCATCTAAACATAATAGTGATCATCCAAACATAGCAATAAGCATCTAAACATGGCAAGGAGCATCCAATCATAGCAGTAAGCATGTGAAAATCAATCAAAGCATGTGAGTCAATGTATTAAAACATACTTTCAGACCTACAGTCTATATTCAATGCATCGATCATCAACAATGCGACCAAGATCACATTTGATCGACGATTTAGACTAGATGTAATCGATCATCATCAATGTGATCTAGATTAAATTTTATTGACGGTTTAGATTAATTCAACATATTCATGAGATCAGTCCAACCGTTCACATTCATCTAAAATCATATCTAATGGCCACATTAAAATCCACATAAAAAATTCCAAATCAATGGCCCATATTAATCATCTAAAATTTTAAGCCAATGCAATCAATTTCATAAAAAATCCAAGCATATTCAGATTAATTTTGATCACATGAAATTTCAACATATTCGGATCAATTTTAATTACATGAAATTTAAGCATTATTTGGATCAATTTTAACTCATGAAATTCTAAATACCCTCGGATCAATTTTAACTCATGAAATTTCAAACATACTAGGTCAATTTTACTCAAATGAAACTCCAACACATGGCTAGACAATTGTATGATCAAGTTCTCGGTGGTGTGGGGGATTGCAGATGGGAATAGAAAAGTGTTATGGCTAGATTGACGACCAAAGCTAGGATGGATCAGTGGGGGCTTGAGTAATCATATGTGGGGCTGCTAGGTGTCAAGGTATGTGGACAAGTGGACTGGTTGGTGAGTAGCAAGGTGTCATGGTTGGGTTTGAAGAGTGGATAGATGGACGATCATGTGAACTATAGGAAAGAGGAGTGGCTCACGGTGGACAGCATGGTGTGTTGGTGTTTGAGGCATGGACAGATGTTGGTTGGATTGCTGCATGGTATTGTAGAACAAGATCATGAAGTGTTATGTGATGAAGGTAATTAGGGAGCAGTTGTTCGGATTGGTTATGGAAAATTAGAAATGGAGATGGTAGATGTTGGTGGTTGCATTCTGGTTTGTATGGCTGTGGACAGATCGCGAGGAGTGGTGTATTGCTGTTGGGATTTGGTGATTGGATGTATATTGGGTGATGAGTGATATGGTGGTGAGCAGGTGTAAGGTGAGGGAGATGTGAGGCATTGGAGATGGAAGTAAGTGGGGTAACAGGTGTTAAAGAATTAAAATAATGAGGGGCTTACCTGGCTCTCTCTTTTTCCTCTGCTTCCTACTTCTTCTGCTCCTCTCCCTATTGATCGAGCCATCTCTCTCTCTCTTCTTCTTCATCTCATCTTCTATCCTCTCTTTTGGCAATCAGTATCTCTTTATCCCATTCTTCTATTATTATTTTTATTTTCTTTCTTTTCTTTCTTTATTTTTGCCTCTCTCAAGTTTTCTCTCTATCTCACCGATCCCTAATCTTCTTCTCCATTTTTCACCCTCTCAATCTTCTTTCTGCTTCTAGCTTCTTTCTCTTTTAATAATTTTTTTTCTTTCTCTCTCTCTCTTCTCTCTCTCTCTCTCTCTATTTTCCCTCTTCTTCGCAACTCTCAGTCGTCCTCCTTCTCAATCTGATCATCCTTCCCCTTTTCTCAACGCTCTCTCTCTCTTTTCTCCTTCTGATTTTTCTTTCTATTTCTTTTTTTCTTTCTTTCTTAGCCCTCTCTCTATATCTTCTTCTCTCCCCGGCCCTCTCTCTTTGAATCGCCCCCTGCTTTTCTGATCTGGCATTTCTTTTTCTCCCCTATTCCTTTTCTTCTCCAGATCTCCTTAGCCTTCCTTCTTTGTAATTGTGATATTATCTTTCCTTTTTCTTTACTTTTTTCTTTTCTTTCTAGAGTCCTCTCACCAACCCTAGCATTTATTTTCCTCTCAATCCTCGATCTCCTTTCCTAAAACTAGCCACGGCCAGACCTTAGATCATCCCCTCTTTCCACCTTCCATTTCTTTCTCTATATTATTTGTTTTTCTTCCACTAATTGGCCTCTCTTTCCTTAATACTATCCTCTTGGCTTGTTTCTTTTTTATTTTTATTTTTTTATTTCTTTGTCTTTTTCTGATTTTCTCGGATTCCTTCTCTCAATTTATTTCTCAATTTTTCTCTCATTCAGATCTCATCTCAATTTGTCTTTTCTTCCCTTATTAAGTCCAATCAACCGACCTCAACACCTTGGGTGTTGGTGACACCTAGCAGCATCTAAGATCCCCTCCATGACACCCCAAGGGTTTTCTTCCATATTCCTAATCTAACCAAGTTCACCGAGGTGATTTCCTTCCATGATAAACTAATGCCACCTAGCCTTCAAGCAATTTCTTGACTTTACTTTCCTTACTTTGGTGACACATAGCTATCATCATTTTTCTTAAAACTCCACCTACGGTCAGCACTTGTCTTATCCTTTTTAAAACCCATGGCCATGCATGATCTCATTAAAACATATATCATGAAATATATTATATGTTCATCATAGAATATTATATACATTACTATCACGTATATACATGAAATATGTATATACATATATAATAGTGTATATACCTATATGACACATTAGCATAAATTAATATATACCAGCTAATATATGTGCACATGTATACGCGGACTGTACTGACTTGGTCTGGTCTAGTCTGAGCTTGACTGGGCTAGAATAGTCAAGGCTGGCTTGGACTGACTTGAGTCGACTGGGTTAAGCTGGATTGAGTTGAGACTGGCTTCTCTTTCCCTTTTATCATTTCAAAGTCCATTTCTGCCACCATTCCACATGAAATTTTCTGATAGCCTCTATTCTAAATTTTCTACGTTCACTTTGTAGAATACTAAAAATGAGGAATGTTAGAACTTGAATCACCTCATTTGGAAATAAAATGGCCAACTTATGAATTTCTGAAGTTTAAGCAGATCAATTATCAATAATTTGGCTAACCATTCTGCATGGGATCCTTCGGAGACCTCTATCCAAAATCCTTTACATCCACTTTGTAGAGTACTAAAAATGGAAAATAATGAAACTGAAATCACTTGATTTGAATATGAGGTGACCAAAATATGAATTTCTAAAGATTAAATGACCATTTTCATGTGTAATTTTGCATGGGACCCTTCGGAGACTTCTACCCTAGATTTTCCACGTCTACTTTGTAAAACATCACAAATGAAGAATAATGGCCTTGGAATCATCTGAATCTGACGTAGAATGGCAAAGATCTGATGCTTTGAAGTTCTAACGATAATTTTGCATGAAAGCTTGCATGGGGCCCATCGGTGACTTCTACTCGGGATTTTTCACTTCCACTTTGAATAGGACTGAAAATAAGGAATATTAGCCTTGGAATCATCTGATTCTGATATCAGAAGACCAAGATATGATGTCTTGAAGTTTAAATGATAATGCATGCATCATACAATAATTACATAAATGCCCTTGTACTTTCAAACTGTGATATCTTCCTTGTTTGACGTCATAATTTGATGATTTTGGTCTCATTTCGAAGATAAATTCATGACCTATACAACCAAGTAGGTAATAGCCCATGACCCTGTTGTGGGTTCATTAGAGAATCCCAAACCTTTGGGTTAAAAGTCGAAAACCTGCCATATTGGTTCACTTATGCTGAGGGTGGCAAAAATGGGGTGTTTATAGTATTCTTCAAATTGAGAGAGTACTTTGTTTCACTCGATCTCCAAGCTTTCTAGCAATACGTTTGACGATCCAGAGGGAAGTTATGTCCCTCTTTCTCTGTGGCTCCTCTTCTCTCTTTCTCTCATTCTCTTTCTACGGGGGTGGTACCGAGAGAAAAGTTTTTTCTCTTCTTATTTTCTTCTTCTTCCTTTCTCCTCTATTCTTCTTTCCCTCTTTCTCAGTTCGTGTGTCAGAATCCCACTCTTAATCTCTTGGGTTTGTCAAACTAATTAAGAGAATAGAGATTAAAATCTCCCTTTGCTCAAACCGGTAAGTGTATCCCATAATGAAATGGAAAGGATTTCCCTCTATTCCTACCTTCTTTAAACCATCAGAGATAGGCTTTCCATGTAGGGAGAGGGTGTCCATGTTAAAATCCAATTGGTGGGGCCCTCAGCCAGTCGATGTCCATTCGAGTTAGCTCACAGAGGATGTGGCTGGACAATGTGGCACGTGTTCAACCACACCTCCTTGGTCACAAGTCGGATCTCCTGTTCGGTTGGCCACCTTAGGTTTGCTCATGCTAGACTATTGGGAGTTGTTTGGTCTGGGTCCGAGGTTTTTTTTTAATCCACTTTCTTACATTCTGAGGACACAGGAGGTTCACGATAGTGTTTTGTGTCACCTCTCACATATGTTATTGGCATCGACGCTGTTTGTCCTAAATATTTATACGTGGGAAGACCCGATACATGCCCATAATGGTCATATCGTAACAGGATTTAGGCACAGGTCTTAAGACAAGCGTAACTACGCCCTTGATCATTGGGGTGCTTCTGAAAAATTTATCTTTCATCTTCTTTTCCTGGGCTCAGGTTCTAAGTGGTACTGAACCATGAGTGCTTTGCCTTTTTGTCATTGAATAGTCGAAGGTTCTACTATACAAAACAAATCAGCTTATGGTTGGGTAATTTGTCTACAATAGTCGACGGTTCCCCTGTATATGATGAATCTGCCTAGGTTGGGGCAGTTAGGTAGTTGGTGAGTAGGGTCCTTGTTGTGTTTTCTTACACCACCAGTGGGACACAATGTGATTACTAGAGTAGTCAATGGAATAGCCATCTAGTAGCAAGGCTATGTCTGTTTCGACAGTTCTTAAGGTCAATATTCTGCATTTCATCCTTGCTCAACTCCTCTACTTCATCAAAAAGAAATTTTTTTATGATACCCACTTTGTTATAGATTAACAAAAATTGAAGTTCTTATTTCCTTCAACTCTTTTGATTCTCTCAAATTTCTTAGATCATTTCTTCTACCTTTTCCATTATTATCCTCAATCTAGGGTAACATAAACGTACATCTTCTTCTCTATTATCCATTTATATTTTTATAAGTCATGTAGTTTATCAACTTCTATTGAGATGCATCATTTCCTTTATATTATCTATATCTACTCCTCCAGTCATTAACATCAATGTTCATATCACTTACTTGAGAAATTTAAATATTTTGGATTCATATCCATTTAAAATTCTATCTCTTTAGTTTTATTGAGTAGGATATAGTATATGTATCCTTTAATATCTAGTATATACTCCACCACCTTCTGTTACTCATAATATTTCCTTTAGATGTAGAGATTTATTAACTCTTAATACCATGAAAGTTTAATTAATCTCGAGCGATTTCATTGATATCTCACTAGATCAGAATTCTTGATACTTACTTTTCATATTCACTTTTCACCTCTTAGTTACATTAAAAATCCTTATCCTCGAGTATATGGTAATTCAATGTACGTGGTTGAACATATCACCGATCCTGGGCAAGAGGTATCTCCTCCATATTTCATACCCTAAGCTACTAATGGATCCTTTTCCCATTGTAGGTTCTATCTTGTAGGAATTTACTTAATGCAAATGCCAGTCCTAGGGGAGGTTGACGTCGCATTCAATTTTCTTATCAGAAGTGACTGATCAATTATTCCAATTTACTTAAGATTCACTCAATTCCCCTAATGACTATGGTTTCTGGGGATCTTAATGATACTATCTCCTTTATACTTCCCACCCCTATACTAATCCTCAACAACATTCATCATTATTAATAAATGGGTGATGCCCCTTTTTGACTTCATGTCATGAAGAAATTTTTCCATTGGTCTCTACTGACATGTTTGACATTTATCATCACTCATCATAAACCTGTTATTCTTTAGTTTTAATACTAGTTATGCAGATCATGTGATTCATCAATCAATTTATTCCCTTTGTTTTTGTAAGATTATTCGATTCCAATACATCAATTGGTCTTAATAATTTCTTGTTAACTTTTGTCCTGCTTGACATTCTTCTATATTACTGCCAAAATGTCTTACCCTTCATATTAGAATTTTTAGAGTCTTGGTTAAGTTTCCAATTCCTCAATTGATTCTTCAAAAAATATATCATGTGGTTTTCCATCCAAAACTACAGTTTCAAAAGTTTAAATTTCCTACCTCTCATAGATGTAATACATTAACTAGCCATGCAGCCATTTCAAATTCTATATACATGAATAAAAACTCAATATAATACCTGGAGGTAAAAGAAGTACCTAATCCTTAAGGCAATTGTAGCTATTTCTTCCACTTACGAAGTGAGAATCTCACTCTTTCATTACTTCTGTTCCTCTTGGCAGGAACAGCCCTTTCATGAACTAGCGTCCTGTAGTTAAGAGCGCAACAATTTATTGTGGCACTACTTGCACCGGGGCACTCTCTTGAATTACTGCCATAGGTACCTGTACAGGTGCCTTTGCCATGGTGTGTGACTCTATAGAAGGGGTAGGTGCTGGTGTTGGGTTATCAGAGGGTTTGGTCCTCTCTGAAGAGCAGCCAAGAGCTCCTTATTCAGATGTTGTTGCTCAACCCTGATTCTTTGAGCTATGCTCCTTAAAGCCTCTAGCACATCCTCTATCGTAGGGGATCTAGGTATGGGTGGGCATGCGGACTGCATTCTCTTATGGTACCTCCACTAGAGGTGCAGGTTTAGTACTCCTTTTAGTAGTCACCACCTTAGGTGGGGCGACATTCCTAGCATGTGCTCATCTACAGTTTCTTGGAGCCATTCGGTGAAAGTTAATGTTTGGACCTACATAAAACTAAAATCGTTAGTTGCATCACAAATAGAATGTTTCAAAAATAACATCATGCAATGTAATAGATATGCTCAAGGTCAGCAATAAAGAGTCAACAGGGACATTCCAGATGTACAAATGAACAAAACATCCAAACGGAGTGATTACAACAAAAAAAAGGACGTGCGGTTGCACAATGGTGTGGCAAGGGCATGCGGTAGATCTAACCGCACATCGGTGTCCTCCGGTTTATTAGGGGCGCGACATGTTTTTCTCATTTCCTTTTGTTTTAGCTTGTTGTACGACTATAGATGCACACACACGTTCGGTATTGGTTCTCTTTGAGGTTCCTTAGTTGAATCAAAGCTTGTATTTCGCCATTCATCATCCAATCACATCATCAAGGTAAATTACATATCGATTTCTCATTTTATACCCTAAACGGTTTCTCCATTTCAATTCATGGGTAATAACCCTTGTAATGGTTTGAAACAATAGGGATTTATCCCAAAATCATGCTAGGGAGTTTCACCCATATCTATTATCATGCTTTCATTCTTTTCCATTGACTTATATATGTCATCCAAGCAAGAATCACATCATATCGCTTCTCCTTTGAAACTTGAAATCAGATTTGCTTATCATTTATTTCTTGTCAATCATTAATGTACTTTGCATCAAAGTTTCTTATAGATCATTCGAATCTCAATTTGAAAGACATTATTCACTAAAAAATAATTACTTTTTCAACTTTAAACTTTCTCCCTTTCATTTGAATGCTTACATTGACCTTTCTTCAATACTATTTTCTACACCATATACAGTATCTTCAAATCATTGTTGATTATGGTTGCATGTGTTTCACCCTAAATACTAACATCAGAAATTCTTTCCTTTGATAATACTCTCATTGCCTTACATTAGTCTGATTGCAATGACTTTTTCAGGCATTCTGGTTTATTTTGGGAAGGAGACATCTATTATAGGGGCAACAAAATGTACATCATCTCAGTCATCAGGGTATTACCAGCGATAATTTGGGTCAGCAGAGGTAGTTGGGAATTGGCATCTATTTGAGCATAGACCGGTTGAATCAGGTCTTTATATGAGAGGCAACGAATTGGAAAGGTTTACAGTTCATCGAGCATTCACTGATATGGGTTGATTACCAGTTCTTCAGTACCAGATACCCACACATTCTAACCTTGTGAGGTGATTTTATTATAACCTTTGGGTTGAACAAGGTATGGAGAACGGTGCTGATGATTCGTCCTTATAGATTTCCAGCTAGGTATTGGGGAAAAAGATTATTTTGGACATACATAGTTTTTCTCGTCTCTTGGATGTTTCTGTAAATGGAGAACTTGTTTACATGGAGCCAAAGATTCTAGTTGTAGCGAAGTGGGAGCTTGCATTGATATGGGAGCAGATGATGTCGGGTCCCGAATTAAGAGAAAGTAACTGTCGATCAGTTTTCAAAGTATAAAGTTACATTATCTAGCACAACATTGTTCCTAGAAGCGGTCATAAGGATGCTATTGTACATTTCTATGAATTTATCGCATATTGTGTTACAGTGAGGTGACAACTCTATTTACCATAGTTGATTATGAGAACAATATTACTACAACGCTTTATTCTTGGTTTAGCAGTCTTCCTTATGGGAGGTTGCTTATGCACTTATTCATTCAACTGGGGATAGACCTTCCTCTAGATGATTATGTGAATGGTCAGTCCATTCTGACTTTGGTTGGAATTCATTATACTGGCTCAGCCTTCACAACATAGTCCTTAGTGATGACGAGTTGGAAGCAGTTCCTCATCTAAAATGATAATATAGGTAATGATTGGTGAAGCAGATTCAATGTAGGGTACATCCATCTTCATCAAGGATTGTATTGGATTCAACAGATGATAGCAGCGATCCAACATACATTCCTACAGATTCTTCTCTTGCTTAAAGCTCAGATGATGCGACATTGCTAGCAATTGAACAAGAAGGTACGCCACAGCGGCGAGGGATTTGTGAAGATGTATTGCGTGAGATGGTTCCTCAGACTATGATTTTTGATAATGCAGAGCTACAAGGTGTGTTGGTAGAGGCTCATACTTTAGTGTCTAAGTCATGTGAGTACCATCAGAAAACATAGGTAGCATTGATGTCTTTCAAGTAGTCCGTGCTTCAAGGCATCTTAGGCATGGAGTGACGTGTGATAGCAACTGAGAATGTGGCATTGTAGTTACCCGACACTCAAGAATTATGAAAAAAAAAGTCATCTTTATAAAATGCAGTGATTTCGGTAGTTCGTGTCTCACCATCTCATGTTGAGGTATAAGTGAAGACTACTGCAAAACGTAAGGTAGTTCACAAGCATCAGATTTAGATCCATAGCTAGAATTATGCAAGTGGAAGGAATTAGTGGTAGCATCCTTCAGATGTTTAGCAACTTGGTTTTTTTGGCTTGTTCGATAGAGTGAATCTGATCTGATAAGCTGGTTATCAAACTCATAGTTAAGCCTTATTTTACTTGCATCATATTGTCTAAGAGTAGAGGTTTCAACTTAAGACTATCTATCTTTCCCACTTAAATATTGTTTCACTTGTTATAAATGATCTCATTTGGTTTGTACATTATGCTTTTTAGTTCTGTAGTTGTTCTTTGGTCTCTGTCTACGGTTTATTCTCAATTGTATATTATTTGTTCACTTAATGTCAGTATTTGTGTTTCATAATATACGGATTGATCGTGATGTAGCGTATATGCTCTGATACCAAACATTATGTATCAGAGCACAGTGGATTATTAGTGGAATAACACGATGCGCTCTGATACCAGACATTGCCAGACCCCATTCCTGATGTATAGATACTATGGAATGCAACGGGATCTCTCCATCTTATCAGGGCATAAGAAATCCCCTTCCAAAATCGCACATCATGCTACTCCAGAAGTCAAACCAGACAAAATATAATTATCAGATTAAAACTTACAATCTTATTATTAACAATCATTTGTACTAAAGAATGTAAATTAGCAGAAGACTTAAAACCAATTACCAAGAGCTAATGAATTACTAGTTAAAACTTATATATTAAAGTTCTAACCATAATTAAGATCATTATCCAAATATTCCATAACAAATTGTCCAAAGTAAAATATTTTTCAAAGTTTATCTCTAACGTAAACCCAAAATAATGTAAAGAATCCCAACTAAAGAAAAGTAAATACATGGACACAGCCTAATCCCATGCACAACACTACACAACACATCAAGGACAGAGATATCTTCCTCAGGTTCGTAATCCTTATCCTTCACATCAGAAGGACTGCAACCTGGAGCATCACGCGAAGAACCTGAAACATTTAAAATAATTTGTTAGCACAATTTAAGCTCAACCACCGAGCTTAAAAAGAAAATTAAACATGCACAAATAATATGCATGCAACTATCAACTACGGTCTGGTAAATAATAGTAAGTGCTAGCTTAGGATAACGGTCTCCTCCCATTAGATGATACTGCCTCACTCGGTATACAATATCACCCCCAAGTATGGGTACATCGTTATGGAACAAGCCCGTATTTCAGCGGTCACTTCCCCACAACTCATCCCAAGTCCATACTACGTCGGGCACTTGAGGAGATGGCAATCCCACTAGTCGACTCACCCGCCCATCCACACTACGTCAGGTATGGGGAGCATCGCAGCTATGTTCATACCACCTTTTTATTGCACCCATGCCATTACATAACCCCTTAATGGCTAGGGGTATAGTTATAGGGATAATTATGTTCAACTAGCCATATCCACCTAATTAATCATATTACTGGACCGTAACATCGTCAAGCTTCTTACCCTTTTCGTCCTCCTACTAGGATGTCGGGACTCTACTAGGTTACATACATATAGTCAATGCAAAGTAGCGTCAGTAAGAAGTGGTGCAAGCGTTCTATACCACCCATCTTCCTCCTTACCGAATTAACTAGACATCATGAATCAAACATGGATCAGTCGCTGGTGTGGATAGGTAGTAAGTGTCCTATACCACCTGCCCTCCAATCTTTACTGGAACTGCTGATCCCAAATACAAGTATGCATATACATGATCACACAATACTTTATTGGATGGCATGTTATCACATAAGAGCATGTTATCAATTGCATCCATCACACAACATAATTCCATAAAGCTAAATATACCAAACAAAGGTTTAGTTTCATTGCAGACAGTTAGAGAGTAAAGTCCTTGACAAAATGATCAGGTAGCCACCTACTAGAGTCCTCGTAGCTAAGGAACAAGATCACAAACAATAACAGTTGTTAATGTGTTATTCAATAGAATTAATTAGACTTCCCTTTAAGTTCATTATCCTGGTAGTCATAGCTTTAACAGGTTATCTGATAACTCATGTCTATTATTTATTGTGAGTTTATCATGACATAGCATCAAGGGGTTCATTATTCCCTTCATTCTTTACCGTTCATAACCTTAAGATATGTTTAAATATGCAGCAAGCCTATTGTCCATAGGAGATAAGTGAAAAGAGCACTAATTCTCTACAAGACAACACATTTGCTAGCCAGAGTTCCTATTAGGACCCTTACTATTATGAAGGACTTCTTACAATGAAGTCAGGGGTTCTACCGTCAAATAGGGGTTCTAATTACTAGTTCCAAAGGTTCCATACTTGCTGTCCAAGGGTTTCTTACCATTTAAAATAGTATGCAGCAAGCTATCCTAGATATATGGTAATTAGCTTAACCAACTCAAATAAAGCTTATATACATTCGATTTTAGAGATCTAAACCCATAGACAGGCTTACAAAAATTATAGTAAGCTACTGACCAAGGATGGTCGGCATTTGGGGCCGAAATTATGTGCAGTATGTGGTCTACCGCATGGTCTGCTCTTCCAGGTGTGTGGCACGTGTCACTAACCGCACTTCAAAACATGGTCATTTTATAGTGTCGGAACCTAAAAAGGTTGCCAAGCTCCCGTAAGATGGGTTTAAGGTCTCACAAAATAGAGATGAGGCACGGTTGGTTGTTTCATGGGGTAAACCAAAACTTACTTCAGGTAAACATGGTACGGAATGGATTTCGCATCATGAAATGATCAAAACTAGGTTCTAAGGCCTTGATAAAATCTAAATAAATTAGTTGGAGTCACTGGCCAAGGTTGGTCGAGATCCACCATCGGAACGACGTTCAGCTAGTGTTCAGCCACACATTACGATGATAGGGTTATGTGGCTCATCCCATTGACCGCACTTCAGAAGATGGTTTAATGGTCTCCAAACTCCTCCGATGTGTTTTGCATATTTTTCATGGTCTATGTACGAAGTTTGGGTTTTAACTCGATTTCTACACTAGGTTTTGTTCATTATTTTGATTTATCAGAATAACAAGATACCAGATCTGGTTCTAAACTCCAGATCTGATCTCAAAGCATTCGGATCCTTTCATTGATCCATGATCCAAGTCTCCAAGGGTCAACTCAGGATCCCTAATGGTCTATGGTTTCTAAAATCCGTGGATCGTTCATTGGTATATTTCGACGATCCGATGTCACCATTTTTAACATACCATGCATGCTACTGTCCACAGTTCATCTGTGTGAACAGAGGCTTGCAGGTTCATGGCTTTACCATGGATGGTTATTTATTCATATAGTCTTTCAAGAATTATAGATCATTTTCCTTATTCTGTTTGATCCAGTTCAGATCCTGGTTATGATCTATGCTTTACTCTACAACCATTAATTTATTCATCCCATTAACGATTCATGTTTTCTTCAGATTGAGAGAGTACTTACCAGGTTCATTTTCCTCGATCTCCAAGCTTTCCAGCAACACGTTTGACGATCCAGAGGGAAGTTCTCTCCCTCCTTCTCTGCAGCTCCTCTTCTCTCTTTCTCTCATTCTCTTTCTACTGGGGTTGTACCAAGAGAAAAGTTTTTCTCTTCTTCTTTTCTTCTTCTTCCTTTCTCTTCTCTTCTTCTTTCCCTCTTTCTAAATTCGTATGCCAGAATCCCTCTCTCAATGTCTTGGGTTTGTCAAACTAATTGAGAGAATAGAAATTAAAATCTCCCTTTGCTCGAACTGGTAAGTTTATCATAATGGAAAGGGAAGGATTTCCTTCCATTCCTACCTTCTTCAAACCATCAGAGATAGGCTTTCCATGTAGGGAGAGGGCGTCCAGGTTCAAATTTGATTGGTGGGGCCCTCAGCCAGTCGATCTCCATTCGAGTTCACATACAAGGGGTGCGGCTGGACCATTTGGCATGTGTTCAACAACACCTCCTTCGTCACGAGCCAAACCTCTTGTTCAGCTGGCCAGCTTAGGTTTGCGCATGGTAGACTCTTGGGAGTTGTTTGGTCTGGGTCTGAGGTTTCCTTTATTGCACTTTCTTACATTCTGAGGACATGGGAGGTTCACGATAGTGTTTTGTGTCACCTCTCGCATACGTCATTGGCATAGACTGTGTTTGTCCTAAACTTTTGCACTTAGGAAGACCCGAGACATGCCCATTATGGTCATATCATAATGGGATTTGGGCGTGGGTCTTACAATGTAAACTACCATCCATCATTCGGATCTGTGGATGATAGTTTACCTAATTCGAAACTTCTCCTTAATGGTGGTCAATGCTTCTTCTTCCGATAAAATCATAGATAATCTGTTACTACACCACAACCATTAAGATGAAGAAATATTATTCCATTAGACATTAATTGGATCATTACTTTGAAGTTCTATTAACTAATTCAGATCTTAGAGTAGGAGTATACTTACAAAAGATCTGATTCTCCTTCGAGTTCTCCAGCAAGAAATCGTTGATCCGGAGGTACGTTTCTTCTTTTCCCTTCTTCTTCTTTTCTTTTCCTTCTCTCTTCCTTTTCTTCTCTTTCTTTTCTGCGTTCCCTCCTTCTTCTTCCTCTTGCTCTAGATGGTATTCAGAGGAACTCCTCCTCTCTTCTCTTCTTCTTCTTTCTCCCCTTTCTTTTTCTCAACTCATGCGTCAAAAGTTCTTTTTTCAATCCCTTCTTTCGGTTTGATCAACTGAATGGGAGAATAGAGATTAGAAATATCTTCTTTTACAAAATCGATGAGATGTGCTCCCATGATGGTAATCAGCATGATCTCCCTCCCTCTTTTTCCATTCTCAGTTCATGCAAGATCAGATTACCATGAATAAGCCATTGGTGATAGGCTTTCCATGCAGAGAGAGAGAGAGCTGAGTTCAAAACGATAGGACCTGTAACCAATCAGTCTCCAATCCAGATCAAGCCTGGAGGTAAGGCGGCACAGCGTATGGCTGATATTTGACCTCACCACCTCTGCCTCACACCAGACCTCCTTTTTGGATGGTCAGCTTAGGTGTGTGCATCCCATGCTCTTAAGGGTCGCATAGGTTTCTTCTAAGGTACTTTCTGTTGGCCTTCATATTGTAATTGTTGGCAAATTGGGCTAACTGGGTCAAGTTTGATGAGAGAGAGTGTTTGCGGACCCTATAGGCGATATGGTAGTGAAACAGGCATTGCGGCTTTGTTACAGGTTCTGTGAAGCATGAAGCATGAAAGAGGAGAGAGAATTAGAAGAGAGAGCAAGAGGAGAGAGAATCAGAAGAGAGAGAAAGAGGAGAGAGAAAGTGGGACCCACCAAGGTGGCATGCCATCAAGGTAGCCAGCCTGGCCGAGCACCAAGGCAGCCTGCCAGCAGGCCAGCCGCATGGCACCACAGCAAGGCAGGCCCAGTAGGCCAGCCGTATGGCACCAGCAAAGCCAGCCAGCAGGCCAGCCGCATGGCACCACAGCAAGGCAGGCCCAGCAGGCCAGCCGCATGGCACCAGCAAGGCAGGCCCAGCAGGCCAGCCGCATGGCACCACCGCAGGCAGGCCAAGCAGGCCAGCCCACATGGCCAAGCAGATCTCGGTAGCTAAGAGCACAACAATAACAAGTGGTGCCTGCACGGGGGCACTTTCCTGGATCACTACCACTGGTACTTGAGCAGGTGCATTAGCCATGGCAAGTGACTCCATTACAGAGGCAAGCGTTGGCTGTCACACCCCATTCCCAACGTATTGGTACTATGGAATGGAACGGGATCTCTCCATCCTATACGGGCACAAGATAATCCCCTTCCAGGATCACACATCATAGAATTTCACAAACAACCCAGACTTATTATTTTATCAGAGTTAAAATTTATCATCTTGTTTTAAAAGCAATCTTTCATATCTCAAAGAGTAAATTAGCGAAGGACTTACAGATTTTAATATCTTTAAGCAAAGTTAACCATTTCCAAATCAAGTTAACATGAAATAATTGAATCCAAATAATATTTACAGAGGGTATCCCTTCTAAGTTATCCAGCAAGTAGATCAACACTTCAAAGGTTGGTCTCTTTCTTCTCTTCTCCCTCTTCTTTGCGTTCTCTCCTACTGGGCGACTCTAAGAGAGAAGAGCTTCCTTCTCTCTTCTTCCTTTCTTCTTCTTCTTCTTTTTTTTTCCTCCTCTCTGGTCATGTGTCAGAACTCTCTTTCTCAATCTCCTTTCTTTGGTGAGATTTGAGAGAATAGAGAGAATAAATCTCTCTTTACACAAAATTGGTAAGCCTGCTCACTAATTTGGAATAGATATGATTCAACTCCCTCTCTTTCCATTTTAGACTCAATCATGGATGGCTACCATGAATAGAGTCAATCCCCATCGGCCATGGAGGAAGAAAATAGATTTTTGAACAATGGGTCCCATACAAAATCGGTCTCAAACCAGTTCCTAGTACAGGGGGTGCGGCTGGACCATGCGGTTGATAGTTAACCGCACGCCCTCTGCATAGTGCTGGACCTCATTTTGATCAGCCGGTTCTAGGAGTGTACACATAAGACCTTTGGGGTTCATATAAGCAGGGTCCGAAACATTTCCTAGCAACTCTTTGGTGTGCTCTACCACCATAAGGGATTAAATCTAATATTTTGATGTCATCTCTCGTTTAATTCCTTACCTTGCTCATGTCGATATGATATTCTCGTACGTTGTAAGACCTGACTCATTCCCAACATAAAGGTATCATAACAGGATTCGGGCACAGGTCTACAATTTCACCCCCTTTAAAAAAATTTTGTCCTCGAAATTTAGGCATCACTACATCCTCAATCATAGGGGTAACTCACATTCAACAATCATCCACCTTCTTTTTAAATTCTAAAATCCTATGGCATTATGGTCCTATTTACTAGACTCAAGTTCCATAAGGTATTGAGATGTGAGAATCTCTTGGTTTTTTGTTTGTTCAATAGTCGAAGGTTCCACTGTATACACGACAAAACCTGCGATTGAGGTGATTCAAGCCTTCAACAGTCGAAGGTTCCACCATACCAAAGAACCTGCCTAGGTTGGGGAAGTTAGGTAGTCGGTGAGTAGGGTTTGCGATGTTTCCTCACATCACCCTTAGAACATAGCATGATTACTAGCATAGTCGAGGAATGGCCGTCTAGCTCCTTTATTTGGTTCTCTTAAGGTTAAATATCACACGTTTATCTCCATTCAACTCTTCTTATTCCTTAAAAGGAATTCTCTCATGATTTTCACCTCCTTTGAGAGTGACAAAACTCAAACCCTTATTTCCTTCACCACTTTTATTTCTTTGAAGTCTTTCTTAGGTCATTTTTCTTATCTTTTTTATCATGATCCTCAATTAAGCATAATACAACGTACCTCCTCTTTTTTGTAAAAAAAATTCATATATTCATAAGTCATGCATATTAAATTAATGAGACATGTCATCCTCTTACATTGTCTTCTCTACTCTTCAAATCCTTGACATGAGCGTTTGGCCCATTTACTGAAGAATTTCATATTTTCTGAATTCAAATCCATACAAATTCTCTATCTCTTTTGGTTTCCTATGAATAAGATATAGTACGAGTATCCTCTAATATCAAATGTTTATTTCTCCATCTTGTATTGCTTATAATCTTTCCTTTAAGATGTAGAGATTTATTAACTTTTACAATGCATGGAATTTAATTAAGTCTCGGTCAAATTATAAATATCATACTTAGATCAAATCTTCCAACACCAACTTCTCATATTAATCTCTCATTACCATTGAAACTTGATAATCCCTACTATTCCCTTTAACGCTTCCCTTTAAGTCAGATTCTTCAAAATAGGTTTCTCTCAGAAGTTTCTAGCTTCTTAATCTTCATTAAAGCCTATCCTCGAGTACATGGACAATCAACATTCTTAGTTAAACATGCTGCCAATCTAGTCAAAAGCAATCTTCTTCATACAATATGTCTCAAGCGTTTAATGGATTCTTTTCCCATTACAGGGTCTATCCTGTTGGAATTTTCTTAACACGAATGCCGATCCTGGGGGTAGGTCAACATCACATCCAATTTCCTTATCAACTTAGTTGGTCAATCATTCATCTTTAGTTAAGATTTACTCAATTTTCATAAAGTCTACCATTCTTGTAAGTCACCATAACAGTGTTTTCATCAAATCTATATCCTTTTATTAGACCTTCTTAACATAATTCTTCACCATCAACTTGGGAAACACTTTCTTATTTTCCTTAGTTTGTCTTTACTGGTTTGTTTGACATTTTATTCTCACCCATTACAATCTGATTACTCCCCAATTCTATTATGGTTTACATAGATCTTGGGATTCATCACTCTTTTTATTCCCTTTGTTGTCATATGATTATTTGGTTCCAGTGCTTCAATTTGTATTGATTTTTGTTTGTCATTTGACATATGACATTTAAAAATTCTCACTCTTCATACTAGAACTTCATTAATTCTGATCAATTTCTTTACTTTTTAATTCGCTCTTCAGAACACCAATCATGTGGTTCTTATAAGTCTAAATCAGTTCTCCATATCCTTCCAATTGATTCTTCCAGCAATATCTCATGTAACTTACGGTTCTAAAATTTTTAACATCTCACATTCTCATGGAATATTAACTCTCCATATAGCTAAGTTCAAATTTCCACATGCATGGATAAAACACCACTGTAAGACCCGTATCAAATTAACCCGGTCTTACCACCTTGAACAAGGTCTACCCATTACGGTTGAGCCAAATGGACCAAGTGTGTGAAGGAGATCACGATCCCAGGTATTAAACTGACCCAAAAACACTTAAATAAGGGGAGGGTCGCATACCCAGCAAGGGAGGGTCGGACCCCCCCAGTATAGAAGTCAGGCCCCCAGTTTTATATGGGGGGTCGGACACTTTAAGGACCAGGGGTCGAAGGGATTTCCGACCCCCCCTATCGACCCCCGATACTCGGTAAAAATAGAAATTAAGAAACTTTCCAAATTTCAATGGGATTCCTTCCTAATTTCAATGAGACTTATTTTAGGAGTTTCTACTCTATAAATAGGACATTCCTAAGCCTCTTTCACTCCTTTTAGAACCCTAATTAAATTGAGAGAAAGAGAAGAGATGGAAGAGAAGAAGAAAAGAAGAAAAGAAGAGAAGAAGGCAAAAGGAGAAGAGTTGCAGAGAAGGAGTAATCTTCTCAGGTATGGATACTATTTTCATGAGTTTCTAAAGACCTTAGTATAGATAATGAAGAGGGTATGATCTCGAAGAAACCCAAACCATCAACCCATGGTTAGGTTTTCATGGAAAACCATGGGGGAAATCATGAAAGTCATATAGGTGAATGAATCATGGTTCTAGGCCATAGAACATGTGTGGAATGGACTGTAGGAGCAAGCCATAGGACCCCAAACATGAAGAATGGGCTGAAGGAAGAAAAATCGACAAAATCCACAGGGGGTTGCATGGGGAGTCGATGGCCAATCGACCCTACCAGACCCTGAGCATCGACCCCCAGTGTTCGGGAAGCCCAGAATAGGGGTGGTCGCACCCATAACTCCGACCCTAGCTTTGACCCCCAGTTAACAGCAAGGTTTTTAAATTCAAAATTAGTTCTAATTAAATTTTATCGACTTGTTAGGTCTTCTAGCAATGTAATAACAATATAAAGGTAATTTTAAAGCTTGAAAGAGGATCTACTAGCAAGGTAAGGTAAGGAAATAGGACTCTAAACTAATTGATTAATAACAAACTGTTTTTATTTCTTGAGTCCAATGCTATGCTTGATTCTATGCGAATATGTTTGTAATGTGCATATAATATGTCATCCAATATTTCTATTATTTGTTCATGCATATTTACTTTATTGTTGATAACATGATGATGATGATGATGATAGGAATAGGCATTTGAATGTATGTGTGTGGTTGGTGTACTTGATGCGAGCGGGTATCTGGGGGGTGTCATAGGCTGGGCCTTTGCACTCTAGCTCTATCTCTAACGCAAGTCTTGTGCATTAGCATTGTCGTATCACCATTACTTTAGCAGAACTATTACGTCGTAGAGTATCAGGGGAGGTGGTCTCGGTCCTCGTAGTTTCTGATTCTACCGGGGGGCCTTAGCTCTATCTCTATGGACGTTCTGAGGGATGCTGGGGTGAGGCCTTGGATACACTGTTTGGCATTAGGATTGGTTAGTTGTGAGCCCAGTTTGCAAGCCCTCGCCAACAGGGGCTTACGTGTTGGTATGGCACTGTACAACAATAAACGTTAACATTTGTTGTACAATGTTCATGAATTGGGTGCTTGTGAGTCGACGATAAGCGTTACCTTCGGGCGGCGTCACACACTTGTGTATAGAGGCGGGGTCAATAAACGTTAACCTTTCCCCACCAAAACCTTTCTATTGCATATTGCAAACTTTAAACTAGACCAAAGATATGAATTGATTGCATGCATATGTATTGTTGCATTATTTTGTTTGCTCACTGAGCCATGATGTGTGCTCACCCCCTCGATGTCGAATATTTTTAGTTGATGATGCAGGTACTACCGTCGAAGATTATGTCAATGCTCCAGTGTACGGGCACATGTCGGCGAGTGGAAGTTGAAAATGAAGTGGATACACATGACTCCTCTTGCGAGTGTAATTCATGTGTATTCGATTAGATTTTATTTTCATTATTTGGATTTGGTAAAGATATGTATATGATATTTATTTATGTCTTAGTTGACACAGAATAATTTGTTATTTAAATATTAATATCACAGTAGATTCTGAGTTCATTTTATTATAAAACTTCCGCTATTGTGTATTTACTCTGATTATGAATGTGGATGTATGGGGCTTAGATAACACGGATATAACCTACTCGAGATCCTGGTTGAACCGTTGGTTTGCTAGCGGTTCATCACACCATTCTGAATAGTACGGAATTGGGGTGTGACAACTTGGTATCAGAGCATCTCAGGTCTTGTCTGCTAAACTAGCATACCTTCACGTCGAATTGTGAACTGAGATAGGATAAAAGTAAAAACTGTAATATTAACGTACTCTAAGCACAAGAGATGTTTGAGACCAAATTTGAAAAGAGAATAATGCATCTATTAAAGGGGGAACAATATTAAATACAATGAGAGAAAAACAAACGTATATAAATAGCTAAAGCAGTGTACAGTCCACAACCCGGACAGTTACTCTGTAGTACAATGAAAGAAAATAAATACAATCATGAAGCTAGAGGTGAAGGAGGAGGCAGTGCCTCACGATCTTTGTCATAATCCTCAGCGTAGACTCTAGTCAACCAGGCTATCTGAGTCTGGGTCGTCTGAAGACTAGCTGTAAGATCAGCTACCCGCTGATTAGTCCCACGCTGAGCACCCAAAATCTCCTCTATCCGCATATCTGACCGGTGCTGAGCATCTATGAGTTCTCCCATCCTCATGTCTGATGTGCATTGGGTGTCTAGTAGCTCATCCACTCTCACACGCTGAGCGTCTAGTAACTCCCCCATCCTCAGATCAGATCTGTGCTGAGCCTCTCTGATCTCATGCAATATCCCCATCATATCAGAAGGTGTGTGTGAAGGACCAGCCGCATGAGAAGGACCAGCCACGTAAGAAGTACTAGCTCCAGCAGCATGTGTAGGTGAAGGAGGTGGTATGGAGTCCACATCCATGTACAGAAGGTCATCATCACCAGCAGGCTCCATATGAACTCTAGCGGCGGCAGCTGCCTCAGCGTCAACTATCTCTACGCGAGTGCGAGGGCGCACCATCGCGTTCCTCTCCTCATCACTGACCTGGGCATCCTGCATGCCCATCTTGCAAATAGCCTCCCAATCTAGAGGCGATGAGAAGAATTTCTCCTGAATCTTCTCATCCACTAAATCAACCCCCAGGCGAGTAAGCAAGGTAGTGATCATGCGTCCGTAGGGAAGGTTGCCGGTGTGACTGGGCAACGTGACAGTGATCATGGTACGCATAATGATGTATGGAAGGTAGACGGGCTGCCGAGTGCATATACAGTATAGAAGATACTGGGTCAGCTGGGAGAGCCTCTCGTAATGACCACTCTGCGGTATCAGGTTATGTTATATGATCTTGCAATATACCCGTGGATCCGAACGCAGATAGCACGCTCTCATCTGCCAGCGATCAGGTCGGATGAGCTGACTGTCGATCTCGGCCCTCATCTGAAGAGAGAAGAACTGGGGCTCTCCAGGAGAACAAAAAACCATGGGGCCAGCATAGGAAATGCCCAGTAGGTCGGCCAGCTGTCGATAATCGAATGAGATGTCAACCCCCTTGACGTAGCTCGTGATGCGTAGCTCATTACCCCTCTCAACACCGTTGTAATCCCCCACCACCTGGAGATTACAATAGAACTGGCGTACCAAATCCGGACAGGTACACACATCGTAAGTGATGACAGGGAGTCATCCCATATCACCAAATGTTCTCTCTACATTGAACAGGGCCAACTCAACCAAGTTCACCTTACGACCTCCCTCTACCTTCTTGCAAGTATAGTGGGCATACTGTGCCTCGGCTTCGTTGGAACGGAAACGAAGAGGATCGCGAACTCTAGGTACTTTGGTACGAGCCATGGTATCTGCAAATAAGAGAGAAAAACAGATAATATGTTAGTAGGGTAGAAAAATCCAAAATTTTGATATTATAACGACGTAAGTTGGACAAAAGCCTTACTTTTCACCCATACACATGGGAAGGAGGACTTACGTAGGTTCTAACATATCATGCAACACTCACACAGTAGAAAATCCTAACTAATGGAATCCAATTTGAAGAAATTGAGAGAAATCAAAATTTTTGACAAATTAGGGCAAAAAGAGTAAAATTCGAGTTTCTCGATAACCAACCGATGAAACCCAAATATTTTTGAGGGCTTTCGTTCCTCGAGTCACCAATAACAAAATCCCCGAATAAAAATCAAATTTTTACGATTGGAAAAAGTTTAATTTGAAAAATACAATGTAAACGAGCAAAAACCTAGAAAAGAAAACCTAAAAACATGTAAAGGTACGATACATACATGTAGGGAAGGTGTAGACGTGAAACAAGGAACCCAAATGACCAATGTAGCAGAGTTGGCACTGTAGCAACTCAGGGGAACGAGACGAGTCGAAACGGAGGAGGAAGAATGGAAAATGAACTCAGAATCGGACCTTAAAAATCTAATTTTTTGTCCGGGGGTCGGAGAATTCGACCAGGACCATCGACCCCCATATCAACCCCCGTATCGACCCCCAGCTCTCGGTAACCTGACAGACAACCAGGGGTCGCACCTGGGGGTCGGACACCCATCGACCCCCACATCGACCCCCGGCTCTCGAGAAAAATAAGTGATTTCCCAGGGTCGAACACTAAGGGTCGAACATACCATCGACCCTGCATAGAAAAGTGTATTTTTCACAGAATGATCTAAATTTTTTGAAAATAACATCGGTTAGCGTGTCTACATGAAGTATAAATGATTGCCTCACGTATTTTAATGATTTTTAGACACCACCAATCTCAGAGGAACATATGGCCGGGCGTAGAGTAACCAGGCAAAGTCGAAACGCAGTTCCACCACCACTACCCGTGGAAGAATTCAGCCAAGAAAATATATATGCACAGGGTAATCCGCAGGTTGCACCACCAGTAAATCCGGGTCAGGCAAATCCAACAAACTTGCCACCTCCACCACCGGAGTTGACAACCGTGGTTATGAACCTAGCGCAACAGTTGCAACAAATGCAATACGCACAGGCTCAAATGCAAGCAGCAATGGGAATTATGTTTCAGGCAGCACATGCTACACCAATGCCGACTGGACAAACAAGTGCAGCACCGGTGGGTAACCCCCCAGAACCTCAAACACCTCAACCACCAGCTGCACATATTCCAGTACCAGGTCCAGAAGCAGTTCAGGTTAATTACCAGTATCCACAACCTATGTTTGTGGCATACCCTCAAAATCAGATGGACCACTCCCAACTGGTTGAGCGATTCTTAAAGATGAAGCCCAAGGAGTTTAATGGTAAACCATCCGATCCTTTATGGCCAGCACATTGGATCGACGAGATGGAGAGGAATTTTCTGATGATGACTATTACAGAAGAGGAAAAGGTATTTGTGAGGACAATGGAAAATCGACGTGATCCTCCTCCTCGGGATGGAAATGTGTATCATGTATCGATGAAGATCGATTTGTTCTGTTGGAGTCGCCACCTAGATTAAGGTCTAGGACCTCTAAAAATGTAGCCTCACCCTAAGGTAAGACTTCTATTGACTCGTGACCCAATGTATCGGTTCTTTGGTCTGCAAGAGATCGGGTAAGTATTCAGGGTACGGTTATGGGAAGGTGTTAGGCACCCAAACCGCCCGATCAATATCGGCCTCCTAAACTTTCCTTAAATTCTAATTTTTTACTGTGCTTGGTCAACTGGATGACTAGGGTTCAATGGGGGATGTCCTAAACCAACTTGCTAAGTTATTCTAAACTAGGGTTCAGCCAATCATGTTTTAAAGTAAATAAACAAGCAAATGTAATGTACAATATCATACAATAAACCGGACCAAAGATGGTTCGGTCTTGGACTGAATCTGAGACGTGTAAAACATCTCAAACTGCCTACGTATTCCAATCCTGGAAATCAAGTCCAAAAACGTAGTTCGAAAGGGTTTGTGTGATTAATGATTATGGAAGTGATTTATGCATTTGCTTCAATTAGATTCTTTGTTGTTCAAGTTGAAGTTTATGCTGGATGTATGGTTGATGGGTGGCTTTGTACCGTATTTGGGTTTCCCAAATTGCCTACGTATTCTAGGGTTTGCCCTAGAAATCAGGTACGACGTAGTTCGAAATTTGTGAGAGTCGGATTTGGAATGTGTACCAAAATCCTTCCATTTTTGTTAATAGGATCTAGGGATGAGACCTAAATTCCTACCATTTTATTGTTTCCATTTTTGTTAATAGGATCTAGGGATGAGACCTAAATTCCTACCATTTTTATTTGGGATGTGTACCAAATTCTTTCTATCTTTGTCAATAGGATCTAGGGATGAGACCTAAATTCCTACCATTTTTATTTGGGATGTGTACCAAATTCTTTCTATTTTTGTCAATAGGATCTAGGGATGAGACCTAAATTCCTACCATTTTTATTGTTTCCATTTTTAGGTTTCTAGGGTTTCCTATCCCTTTTCATTGTGATTTTCATTTTTCAGGGTTTCATACCCTAATTATTCTCTTTATTCTAGGGTTTATTTTGCCCTAATTGCTATTTTTTTTATTTTTAGGGTTTCACTTTCCCTAATTATTGTTTTCTTTCCATCTTATGGTTTTCTACCCTAATTGTTCAATTCTTTCTATTTCAGGGTGTATCTTGCCCTAGTTGCTATTTTTTTATTTTTCTCTTTCCAAGACAAAATATGGCAAATGAAAATATTCCAACTATATCAATGGTAGTATTCCAAATATAGCAGTGTAAGCATCCAAATATAGCATGTTGGAAATATATTCAAATTTAGCAACAAATCAGTCAAAGATGGCAAGTGAGCATGTGAATCAATACGAACATGGTAAGTGTGAATCCAAACATGGCAGTAATCATCTAATATAGCATGTGAGCATGTGTAGCAAACAAATATGACAATAAGCATGTGTAGTATTCCAAAACAGCAAGAATCATGTAAGCATCAAGATGGTGGACATATCAACATGGAATCCAATGGTTCAGATCACATCATTAGAAATCAATTGATCATTCGTGGATCAGATTTATTAATCAATGGCTCGAGATCAAAGGTCATAATTAAATCATGTGAAATAACTTAAAATCAAATGGCCATATTAAAGTTCACATTAAAAATTCCACATCGATCCATTTAATTCACATAGAAATTCCAAGCATCCAATGCGACTGATAAAATTCCAGCTATAGTCAGATCAATCTGATAGAAATTCCAAACATCTGACGGGATCAAATTCATGATAATTCCAATCATTCAATGGGCAAATTGATCACATTAAAATTTAAATCAAAAGAACCAATGTGTGATCATATTTTTTTTAATGTTTGGATTCAATTAAAACTTGTCATATCATATGGAAAATATTAGCATCAAATACAAACATGTGTGGTTAGGATTAAAGTCATGATGAGATGCTAGATGAAGGGTCTTGATGTGGCTTACAAGCGAGGGAGATTGCACGGCTGGGTTTGATGATGGTGTTGGTTCAGATGATAATTGGTGATGGAGAGATGGCTAGGTATGCTTGGGTGTGGTGGTGGTTTGTAAGGTAGACATGTGGTGATGGGAAACAAGTGGTTTAGATTGATGTTGGGTAACAGATGTAGGATATCAATGGAGACCGCAATGGATTGGTCGATGATTGGGTAATGGTGATAAAACAAAAAATAACAAAGGAGGGGGAGGGGCTTACCTCGAGTTGCATGGAGTTCTCTCTCCCTCAGCTTTTTCTCTTCTCTTCCTCCTCTGTCCCGTAGCTCTTTCTCTCTCCCCAAAACAGAAAAATCCTCCCCAAAACCGTGCCCTATCTCTCTCACGTTTCTTCTCCTCTTTTCTCTCTCTTATCCTTTTTTTTCTTTTGAAAATCCTTTTTTTTCTCCCCTGAAAACCGTGCCCTCTCTCCTCTCTCTTATCCCCTTTTTTTTCTTTTGAAAATCCTCTTTTTCTCTCTCCAAAACCGTGCCCTCTCTCTCTCTTATCCCTTTTTTTTTCTTTTTGGAAATCCTTTTTTTTCTCCTCCTAAAACCGTGCCCTCTCTCTCTCACGTTTCTTCCCCTCTTTTCTCTCTCTTATCCTTTTTTTTTCTTTTGAAAATCCTTTTTTTTCTCCCCTTAAAACCGTGCCCTCTCTCCTCTCTCTTATCCCTTTTTTTTTCTTTTTGGAAATCCTTTTTTTTCTCCTCTGAAAACCGTGCCCTCTCTCCTCTCTCTTATCCCTTTTTTTTTCTTTTTGGAAATCCTTTTTTTTCTCCTAGATCTTTTTAGATTTCATCTCAACCCTAAAGCCTCCTTCTCTTTCACGTCTCTCTCTCTCCTCTTTCCTTTTTCTTCTCAAAGATCTTTTAGATTTCATCTCAACCCTAAAGCCTCCTTCTCTTTCACGTCTCCCTCTCTCTCCTCTTTCCTTTTTCTTCTCCAAGATCTTTTAGATTTCATCTCCTCCCTTCTCTTTCACGTCTCCTCTCTCTCCTCTTTTCCTTTTTCTTCTCCAAGATCTTTTAGATTTCATCTCAACCCTAAAGCCTCCTTCTCTTTCACGTCTCCTCTCTCCTCTTTCCTTTTTCTTCTCCAAGATCTTTTAGATTTCATCTCAACCCTAAAGCCTCATTCTCTTTCACGTCTCCTCTCTCTCCTCTTTCCTTTTTCTTCTCCAAGATCTTTTAGATTTCATCTCAACCCTAAAGCCTCCTTCTCTTTCACGTCTCCTCTCTCTCCTCTTTCCTTTTTCTTCTCCAAGATCTTTTAGATTTTATCTCTTATATATAATAATATATATTATATACATATATATTTAATAACATACATATATGTATAGTATACAATATATATAATATATAAATACTATGCACATGGATGAACCGATTCGACATGGGTTGAGACCGGCTTGGGTTGATTGAGTTAAACCGATATGGGTTGAGCTAGGTTGGACCGGAACCGGCTTGAACTGAGTTGACTGGATTGATTGGAATTAATTGGATTTTCTCTCTATCATTTCATGGGTCATTTCCGTTGTCATCCCGCATGGAATTTTCCGATGGCCTCTATTCCAAATTTTTTACCTTCATTTTGTAGAACATCAAAAATGAGGAATATAGAAACTGGAATCACCTCATTTGGAAGTAAAATGGTTAACTTATGAATTTTTGAAGTTTAAGCAGGCCAATTATCGATAATTTGACTGACCATTCTGCATGAGATCCTTCGGAAGCTTCTACCGGAAATATTTTACGTCCACTTTGTAGAACACTAAAAATGGAACATAATGAGACAAGAATCACCTGATTTGGATATGGGATGATCAAAATATGAATTTTTGAATATTAAATGGCCATTTCCATATGTAATTTTGCATGGGACCCTTCGGAGACTTTTACCTGAGATTTTTCATGTCCACTTTGTAGGACATCACAAATGAAGAACAATGGCCTTGGAATCGTCTGAATCCGACGTAGAACGGAAAAGATATAAAGCTTTGAAGTTCTAACGATAATTTTGCATGCAAGCTTGCATGGGACCCACTGGTGACTTCTACCCGGGATTTTTTACCTCCACTTTCTAGAACATCATGAATGAAGAATAATGGTCTTGGAATCATCTGAATCCGATGTCGGATGATCAAGATATGATGATTTGAAATTCAAACAGTCCAACTTAGGATAATTTGCATGAAGGCCCCTGGGATTATTCATAATAATTTCATAAACCTCCCTTGTACGTATCATCTAACTAAAATGATCATATCTTCTTCATTTGATGTCAGAATCGAGCAATTCTAGTCTCGTTTCGAAGATAATTCTATGACCTATGCATCCATGCAAAATTATAACCCACGACCTCGCTGTGGACCCATTGAAAACTTCCTCAAATTCACAGACCCATTGAAAACTTCCTCAAATTCGCAGTCAAAAATCCAAACATTCGATCATCTTTCTCCTTTTGTTGTCCACACGCCCGTAGGGCTTTGTTTAGCTGGGATGGCAAAAATGGGGTGCTTACAGTATTATGTCTCTCTTCGGCCGAGATTGTGGGCAATTGAGGCCGAAGACAAAAGTGGCCCATTTTTGCATTATTCTGTACTTGATCTGGATTATAACATTGCTCCCTTGAATTGATGTTGTAAACTTCTTTTTTTTTTTTTTTTTTTTTTTTTTTTTGACACTGTACAACAAAAAAATGTAGATGTCAAGCTCCTTGAGTAGCGACCTTATCAGGTCTGTGACTTTGGCTCAAGACCGCTCATGATGTAACTGCAACTGTCAAGCTTCTTGAGTAGCGACCTTATCAGGTCTGTGACTTTGGCTCAAGACCGCTCATGATGTAATCAGAATCGTCAAGCTTCTTGAGTAGCGACCTCATCAGGTCTGTGACTTTGGCTCAAGACCGCTCGTGATGTAACTGTAACTGTGCTTTGTGCTCTGAATTTGTAACCTCTGAATGTATAGCCTTTGGCTGTGTAGCCTTTGGATGTGTAGCCTTTGGACCGAATTTGGGGTGTCCCAAATTGCCTACGTATCCTTTGGGATTTCCGTCCCTCCAGAATCAGGTTCCGCGTAGTTCGGGCCGATTTTTTTTTCTCTTTTCATGATCTTTCTTTCTTTCTTTTCTTTGTTTGCATCTTGTTCTCTTTTCCATTCTTATTCTGCTTTCATTCAGTCTTCTTTCTTCTCTGTACTTTCACCTTTCTTTCCTTTTCTCTTTTTTTTTTTTTTATTTCCCTTTTTCTTTTTCTTGTTCTTTTCAATTCCTTTCTTCATCTTTCTTCATTCCCAAAATGGGTTGAACTTTCCATAAATATTGAGGTAGCCACAATGGGGCTCAGTATCTGCACTTTGTCCACTAACATTGCTCGAAATCCAAGAGGAACTAGAGATCATGATTTAATCGACTTTCCTTGATTTGACTTAATCTAGACTGAGAGAAAACATGTTTCTTTTCTTTAAAAGACAATTTTGATATGTTCGGCATTCCTGCCAAATTTATATGAGTTTCACTTAGATCAAAGGGCAATCAGGTCTTTTTAATGAGGGGCAAATGATGACAAAGACTCAATTTTATTTCATTTTTTCAAATTTGTATGGGTCATCTTTCTCTTACATTCAAATAAACTCAGCTAGAGTTTCAAACAGGGGGCTCAACTAAACTCATGATGTTTGGATAAATGGGTGATTTTGCCCCAGTGTCTAAGTTCAAGTCTGCACACATTGATAGGCAGACGACTTTTGAGTCATCACTAGAAATAACCTTAAGAAGATGCAACCCTACACTAATCTTCAGAAAAAACGTCAAAGAATGCTTTCTCCTCTCGGTATCATTCATATAGAAAACGAGTTTCAACAAGCTATGCTCAGATGCTGAATCGGTTACAACCACATTTGGGCCCAAATCCTTTAAGTCTGTATACAAGTATGACGACGAAGGTCCAGATGGACAAATAAGAAACTGTCCAATGGGTCTGCCATTGGGAGAGTGTTTGGTTGTTTATGTAGAATGGCTTGATCTCCACTAGGCGATGCCATTTTATTGGCTAGCAACAAAAGACTATGGAATTCTTGGGCGCCTCGAAATGATGAACGACGGATAGATATTCCGGTCAGATTTATTGAACAACATTTATGCATAACAAGACGATATGTTCACAAGAAACAATACCATAAAATTTTGTGATATTTGAAGTAAGGGCATGTAATGTAGACTCTGTGGAAGACCGTCAGATTGATGGACGGGGGAGAGAGTCTTTAGCCGAAAAGAAAAAAATCCTCTGATGACAACAAAGTGATGAGACCACCCCCTGTATGGGCGGGATGTAGTGACCAATATCAAAAATCCAGCTCAACACACAATGTGAACCACAACAAACGATCAGCTCTCCAATCAGGTTCTAAGAAATGGTGTCTATATGTCATTGTACGAGAACCAATTGTCTTATTGCTCTATAACTGAACTCGTCCATCAGTAGGGCTCCAAAGGAGTTGCCCCATGTACATGCCTTGTAATCAAACTCACTCATCATTAGTGTTTCAAAGTAGTTGCTTCATGTCTATGCACCATAGTTGAACTTGTCCACCATCATTGTTCCAATGTAGTATGTTAACCAATCTCATTATTTTGTATAGCTCTTTCTTTTTGCTTTTCTTTTTTTTTCTCTTTTTTTTTTCTTTCTTTTTTTTTTTTTTTTTTTTTTTTTTGAGATCATCTTTGACTTTGAGGTTGATCCATAGCATGTTTTATGTCTGTAGACTTCATGCACTTGTAGAAAACTTGATCACTTGGATTGATGTAAACTTGATAATGCCTTGTGTGTAGACCCATTCTTGTAAAACTAAATGAACCATTTGTATGAGTCTGTAAATATTCTCTACTTTCAAGGAATATCTCAAAAAAAATTCTTTCTATAAATCGACCAAATGGGATGACATTTTGATGTTCCAACTTGAATCTTTGAGAATGCTTGCATGACTTCAACGTAATTATCTTTAACTTTCACGTGTGTGTTGAGCTTTCATTTCTCTAAAGGCCGATGGAGTAGAAGTTCAGGTTGTGGCCCTTCATCTCAATCGTCATCAGAGTCAGAATTAGCAACGGACATGGAAGATGAAGAAATATCAAACTGGAAAGGAATGGATTGGAATTAGTAAAGCACTGTTGTTGATGTCTCTCAAATGAGGTGATTATTGTTCATTTTTTCAGAGCATTTTGGACTAGACCATCTACAGACACATCGAACTTAAGCCCAAACATAGATGACCTATCAGATACCAATGGTAGCCAGTTTAGACAAGTAATTCACTGAGTTACCCCAATTGGATACGACATCATTGACGCCAACTCATGATTGGTTGTAGGACCGAATCTCCATTCAGACTTTCGCTAGTAAAACTCATTATGACTATCTATCGACATGTGTTTGACCCTTTCCATCTTGAGATAAACCCCTCTTCGGTCTATTACCATTTTGATTTATGCCCCAATTCGGGTTTGCCATTCACCTGGCCAATGCCTCAATTTGGGGTAAATGTATTCCAATCTTATGCCCCAGTTTGGATGTCATGAAACTCTGACCTATACCCTTGTTGGTCCATCACCTTTTTGGTTTGCCCCTCTTTGAATCCATTAACATTTTAATATGCCCCAGTTTAGGGTGCACTGATATTTTTGTTGTGCCCCAATTTAGGGTACACTGACACTGACATTTTGGTTTTGCTCCAGTTTAGGGTACACATGAAGTTCATTTTCAGGCTACCTTAACATTGGGATACAATTGACCACATGGTCTTCCATTTCATCCTAGATTTTGGGAGGTGGGTGGGCCATTCTTGATGGTTCGAGGATTACTCCTTTGAGTCAGGGTCACCTTGGGTGATGAAAGTAATTTGGGAGTCAGAAATCAACTCCTTCAGTCAAAGTGGCTCAATTGCCAAGGGTGAACGAAATGCTTTCCAATCTCAGTTTTTTTTTCATTTAAATTTGGCAGGTATGCTAGCATGGGAAAGAAACATGTAATCTCTCAGAATCTATGATTCAGCTTTCTAACCTCTTGGATTCCTCAATTCCGATCTGGGAAATTTCAATTCCGCTCTGTAATATTTGGGCTCTCAATATACTGTCTTCTAACCATTCCAATACTTTGAGGTACAAAAGTCCTCCATATGAACATGAACCGAGACATGAACCAGTGATGATGAGACATTCTTATGAGTGGAAGTAATAAGAGTGGATGTTTTGTCTACTCACTCAGGTGTTCTCTTAAGTCTAGACAATCATATCCTCCCTAGTTCAACCTTTCTTTCTTTCTTTTTTTTCTTTCTTTTTTTTTTTGTTTTTTTTTGTTTTTTTTGTTTTTTTTTTGTTTTTAATTTTATTTTTATATAAATAATGAACGAAGGTTAAGACTCAGAAGTGACTGGACACGAGAAGGATGCACATACACATACAAGCTGACTCGACCAAACAAAATTAGCTCCTTCATGAAAACTGACCATTAGACATCATCTGTAGCAATTTATTTGTATTTGAATAACCCCATGATTGGTCTTGGGGCCTCAAGATTCCGAATGGATCATTGTAGCACCAAGGTTCGACCATGTGGTTCATCAAATTTCAAGAAATTGAAACGGATATGTTTATTTCTAGTTTTCATGAAGGATGACAAAAGCGGTTCATGATTGAAAAAACCAGTAAATTTCTACTTGATCACAGTATCTATACCGCGATGAATATTTTCTGATCGTTTTTTGAGATTGACGTATCAATATTGAACAAATCAACACAATGAGCTTTGTACGATGGAGGGCGTGTACAGACCGCCCACACTAATGTGTATGCGGGTATACGTAACCCTCACGCTCCCAACAAATGAGAGACAAGAATACTCAAGTGTGGATCCAAACATGTTGACAAGTCAAGGACAAAAATGGGCAGAACTTCGACGTCTCGGATGTAAATATTATGATCGAGTAGATTTTACCATGTTGGTTCAAAAATGGACCAAAATAACATACATGTGGCTCAAACTGGGTTAGGACAGAAAAGGCCACCTTGACGAGGATGGGGTAACCTATCACTGAATGCTCGATGAATAATGGGCCCCCAATCCCTTTATATACTATGTTGCAAGGATCCAAGCGACGTGGAGAAGCATAACGCATTCCCAGGCGGACCCAAGAAACGCTCGTTAGAGGCTGCTCACCGGTCGTGGTCTCACAAAGTACAGGCCAAGGCTGTGTGTTTCTCCTAGCGGGCTACCCCACATGCATGGGACCCGGTTCGGCTACTTGCACGAAAGTGTGACTGAACCCATTCCCCCCAAAGCAATATGTACAAACAATAAATATAGTACCCTAGATCTAGCATCAAATGTCAAGCAAATCAATATAAGGAAAGTATCCTAGGAGTCTGAATATTAATCCCCAGCGGAGTCGCCACTGTGAGGACAATGGAAAATCGACGTGATCCTCCTCCTCGGGATGGAAATGTGTATCATGTATCGATGAAGATCGATTTGTTCTGTTGGAGTCACCACCAAGATTAAGGTCTAGGACCTCTAAAAATGTAGCCTCACCCTAAGGTAAGACTTCTATTGACTCGTGACCCAATGTATCAGTTCTTTGGTCTACAAGAGATCGGGTAAGTATTCAAGGTACGGTTATGGGAAGGTGTTAGGCACCCAAACCGCCCGATTAATATCGGCCTCCTAAACTTTCCTTAAATTCTAATTTTTTACTGTGCTTGGTCAACTGGATGACTAGGGTTCAATGGGGGATGTCCTAAACCAAGTTGCTAAGTTATTCTAACCTAGGGTTCAGCCAATCATGTTTTAAAGTAAATAAACAAGCAAATGTAATGTACAATATCATACAATGAACCGGACCAAAGATGGTTCGGTCTTGGACTGAATCTGAGATGTGTAAAACATCTCAAACTGCCTACGTATTCCAATCCTGGAAATCAAGTCCAAAAACGTAGTTCGAAAGGGTTTGTGTGATTAATGATTATGGAAGTGATTTATGCATTTGCTTCAATTAGATTCTTTGTTGTTCAAGTTGAAGTTTATGCTGGATGTATGGTTGATGGGTGGCTTTGTACCGTATTTGGGTTTCCCAAATTGCCTACGTATTCTAGGGTTTGCCCTAGAAATCAGGTACGACGTAGTTCGAAATTTGTGAGGGTCGGATTTGGAATGTGTACCAAAATCCTTCCATTTTTGTTAATAGGATCTATGGATGAGACCTAAATTCCTACCATTTTATTGTTTCCATTTTTGTTAATAGGATCTAGGGATGAGACCTAAATTCCTACCATTTTTATTTGGGATGTGTACCAAATTCTTTCTATCTTTGTCAATAGGATCTAGGGATGAGACCTAAATTCCTACCATTTTTATTTGGGATGTGTACCAAATTCTTTCTATTTTTGTCAATAGGATCTAGGGATGAGACCTAAATTCCTACCATTTTTATTGTTTCCATTTTTAGGTTTCTAGGGTTTCCTATCCCTTTTCATTGTGATTTTCATTTTTCAGGGTTTCATACCCTAATTATTCTCTTTATTCTAGGGTTTATTTTGCCCTAATTGCTATTTTTTTTTATTTTTAGGGTTTCACTTTCCCTAATTATTGTTTTCTTTCCATCTTATGGTTTTCTACCCTAATTGTTCAATTCTTTCTATTTCAGGGTGTATCTTGCCCTAGTTGCTATTTTTTTATTTTTCTCTTTCCAAGACAAAATATGGCAAATGAAAATATTCCAACTATATCAATGGTAGTATTCCAAATATAGCAGTGTAAGCATCCAAATATAGCATGTTGGAAATATATTCAAATTTAGCAACAAATCAGTCAAAGATGGCAAGTGAGCATGTGAATCAATACGAACATGGTAAGTGTGAATCCAAACATGGCAGTAATCATCCAATATAACATGTGAGCATGTGTAGCAAACAAATATGACAATAAGCATGTGTAGTATTCCAAAACAGCAAGAATCATGTAAGCATCAAGATGGTGGACATATCAACATGGAATCCAATGGTTCAGATCACATCATTAGAAATCAATTGATCATTCAGTGGATCAGATTTATTAATCAATGGCTCGAGATCAAAGGCCATAATTAAATCATGTGAAATAACTTAAAATCAAATGGCCATATTAAAGTTCACATTAAAAATTCCACATCGATCCATTTAATTCACATAGAAATTCCAAGCATCCAATGAGACTGATAAAATTCCAGCTATAGTCGGATCAATCTGATAGAAATTCCAAACATCTGACGGGATCAAATTCATGATAATTCCAATCATTCAATGGGCAAATTGATCACATTAAAATTTAAATCAAAAGAACCAATGTGTGATCATATTTTTTTTAATGTTTGGATTCAATTAAAACTTGTCATATCATATGGAAAATATTAGCATCAAATACAAACATGTGTGGTTAGGATTAAAGTCATGATGAGATGCTAGATGAAGGGTCTTGATGTGGCTTACAAGCGAGGGAGATTGCACGGCTGGGTTTGATGATGGTGTTGGTTCAGATGATAATTGGTGATGGAGAGATGGCTAGGTGTGCTTGGGTGTGGTGGTGGTTTGTAAGGTAGACATGTGGTGATGGGAAACAAGTGGTTTAGATTGATGTTGGGTAGCAGATGTAGGATATCAATGGAGACTGCAACAGATTGGTCGATGATTGGGTAATGGTGATAAACAGAAAATAACAAAGGAGGGGGAGGGGCTTACCTCGAGTTGCATGGAGTTCTCTCTCCCTCAGCTTTTTCTCTTCTCTTCCTCCTCTGTCCCGTAGCTCTCTCTCTCCCCAAAACAGAAAAATCCTCCCCAAAACCGTGCCCTATCTCTCTCACGTTTCTTCCCCTCTTTTCTCTCTCTCTTATCCTTTTTTTTCTTTTGAAAATCCTTTTTTTTCTCCCCTGAAAACCGTGCCCTCTCTCCTCTCTCTTATCCCCTTTTTTTTTCTTTTGAAAATCCTCTTTTTCTCTCTCCAAAACCGTGCCCTCTCTCTCTCTCTTATCCCTTTTTTTTTCTTTTTGGAAATCCTTTTTTTTCTCCTCCTAAAACCGTGCCCTCTCTCTCTCACGTTTCTTCCCCTCTTTTCTCTCTCTTATCCTTTTTTTTTCTTTTTGGAAATCCTTTTTTTCTCCTCTGAAAACCGTGCCCTCTCTCCTCTCTCTTATCCCTTTTTTTTTCTTTTTGGAAATCCTTTTTTTTCTCCTAGATCTTTTTAGATTTCATCTCAACCCTAAAGCCTCCTTCTCTTTCACGTCTCTCTCTCTCCTCTTTCCTTTTTCTTCTCAAAGATCTTTTAGATTTCATCTCAACACTAAAGCCTCCTTCTCTTTCACGTCTCCTCTCTCTCCTCTTTCCTTTTTCTTCTCCAAGATCTTTTAGATTTCATCTCCTCCTTCTCTTTCACGCCTCCTCTCTCTCTTCTTTCCTTTTTCTTCTCCAAGATCTTTTAGATTTCATCTCCTCCTTCTCTTTCACGTCTCCTCTCTCTCCTCTTTCCTTTTTCTTCTCCAAGATCTTTTAGATTTCATCTCAACCCTAAAACCTCCTTCTCTTTCACATCTCCTCTCTCTCCTCTTTCCTTTTTCTTCTCCAAGATCTTTTAGATTTCATCTCAACCCTAAAGCCTCATTCTCTTTCACGTCTTCTCTCTCTCCTCTTTCCTTTTTCTTCTCCAAGATCTTTTAGATTTCATCTCAACCCTAAAGCCTCCTTCTCTTTCACGTCTCCTCTCTTTCCTCTTTCCTTTTTCTTCTCCAAGATCTTTTAGATTTTATCTCTTATATATAATAATATATATTATATACATATATATTTAATAACATACATATATGTATAGTATACAATATATATAATATATAAATACTATGCACATGGATGAACTGATTCGACATGGGTTGAGACCGGCTTGGGTTGATTGAGTTAAACTGATATGGGTTGAGCTAGGTTGGACCAGAACTGGCTTGAACTGAGTTGACTGGATTGATTGGAATTAATTGGATTTTCTCTCTATCATTTCATGGGTCATTTCCGCTGTCATCCCGCATGGAATTTTCCGATGGCCTCTATTCCAAATTTTTTACGTTCATTTTGTAGAACATAAAAAATGAGGAATATAGAAACTGGAATCACCTCATTTGGAAGTAAAATGGTTAACTTATGAATTTTTGAAGTTTAAGCAGGCCAATTATCGATAATTTGACTGACCATTCTGCATGAGATCCTTCGGAAGCTTCTACCGGAAATATTTTATGTCCACTTTGTAGAACACTAAAAATGGAACATAATGAGACAAGAATCACCTGATTTGGATATGGGATGATCAAAATATGAATTTTTGAATATTAAATGGCCATTTCCATATGTAATTTTGCATGGGACCCTTCGGAGACTTTTACCTGAGATTTTTCATGTCCACTTTGTAGGACATCACAAATGAAGAACAATGGCCTTGGAATCGTCTGAATCCGACGTAGAACGGAAAAGATATGAAGCTTTGAAGTTCTAACGATAATTTTGCATGCAAGCTTGCATGGGACCCACTGGTGACTTCTACCCGGGATTTTTTACGTCCACTTTCTAGAACATCATGAATGAAGAATAATGGTCTTGGAATCATCTGAATCCGATGTCGGATGATCAAGATATGATGATTTGAAATTCAAACAGTCCAACTTAGGATAATTTGCATGAAGGCCCCTGGGATTATTCATAATAATTTCATAAACCTCCCTTGTACGTATCATCTAACTAAAATGATCATATCTTCTTCATTTGATGTCAGAATCGAGCAATTCTGGTCTCGTTTCGAAGATAATTCTATGACCTATGCATCCATGCAAAATTATAACCCACGACCTCGCTGTGGACCCATTGAAAACTTCCTCAAATTCACAGACCCATTGAAAACTTCCTCAAATTCGCAGTCAAAAATCCAAACATTCGATCATCTTTCTCCTTTTGTTGTCCACACGCCCGCAGGGCTTTGTTTAGCTGGGATGGCAAAAATGGGGTGCTTACAGTATTATGTGCCACTTTCATGCTAAAAGGTGTTGCACATCATTGGTGGAAATCTACTAGGGCCTACCTATTAACCAAGCACGCCCTATTGACCTGGGCTATATATAAAGAAGCTTTCTTCGAGAAGTACTTTCCCCGAAGCTTCAAAGATTCTATGGAGAAGGAGTTCCTGAGTTTATATCAGGGACAGATGTCCGTGGATGCATTTCAACAGCGTTATGAGGAGCTGTTTTTTTTTTTGCTCCACTCAGCATGCAAGAAGAAGACACTAAGACTCGTAGGTTTGTCACGGGACTTAGAGGGAGCATCAGAGAGCATGCTCTAGGTTTGGAAAAGAAAATATATAATGAAGCTATGCAAATTGCTCGAGTTATAGAATCGAGCCAGAAGGAGAGCTATTTTACGCAGAACAGAGGTATGAAAAGGCCAGCTGGAAATGCTTATAACGGAGGTAATAATAAGACATTCAAACCCTTCCGTTCTCAAGGCTTTACTACTGCACCCAAGACTACCCCAGTAGCCCAACATCAGCCAAAGCCAAATACTGAAGGTCCAAAATATTTTAACTGCAACCAAGAGGGGCATATGGCAAGAGAGTATCCCAAGCCTAGGAAGCAGCTACATCAAGGACGAGTTTATGATGTTACATCCGAGGATGCTGCCGCATCACCCGATGTGGTCACAGGTATGACTGAAACCTTTTAAGTTGTATTACATTGTGTGAGCATGTAGACTAAGTTAAAATAAATCACAGGTATCGTACCTATAAATGACATACCCACTAGAGTACTCTTCGACTCAGGAGCTACTCATTCTTTTATATCTGTGTCATTTGGAAAGAAGCTGAATTTACCCATCAAAACATTAGACCACAAACTACTTGTACGGTCACCGATGGGGTTAGAAGTGGAATTAGAGAAAGGTTAAGGGCTATGTCCAGTTCTCGTTGGCGAGAAAACCTTAGATGTAACCTTGATCCAACTTTGGATGGCATACTTTGACGTCATCTTGGGAATGGACTGGTTAGCTCGGCATTCTGCGAACCTATTATGCGCCGAAAAGAAGTTAACATTTAAAGACAAAGAAGGAGCAGAATTCAGTTTTGCGGGAACCAAACTTCCCCGTAAACGCAAGTTCATACTCTCAGCACTAAAGGCTAAGAAGTGCCTTGAGAAGGGAGCAGTCGGGTATCTAGTATCAGTGGTCGACCTCACTAAAGAAGCACCATGGATGGAAGATATTGATGTCGTGCGGGACTACCCCGATGTATTTCCTGAGGAACTACCAGGATTACCACCTGATCGAGCCACAGAGTTTGTGATAGATCTTATACCTGGAGCCGCACCAGTATCAAAAGCACCTTATCGAATGGCTCCTATTGAACTAAAGGAATTGAAAGTACAACTACAAGAACTACTGGACAAGGGTTATATTCGACCCAGTATATCACCATGGGGAGCGCCAGTATTGTTCGTAAAGAAGAAGGACGGTAGCGTTCGATTATGTATCGACTATCGGGAATTGAACAAACTGATAATCAAGAATCGATATCCACTACCTCGGATCGATGACTTATTCGATCAGTTGCAAGGAGCAAAAGTATTTTCTAAGATCGATCTTCGGTCAGGCTACCATCAGTTGAAGATTAAAGAAGGTGATATTCCTAAGACAGCTTTCAGGACCAGACATGGACATTATGAATTCTTGGTCATGTCTTTTGGATTAACAAACGCACCAGCAACTTTCATGGAACTTATGAACTGGGTTTTCCACGATATGTTGGATACGTCGGTTATTGTATTTATTGATGATATATTGGTATACTCGAAGGACAAGGAAACCCATATTAAGAATCTAAACGCCACTCTACAGCGTTGGCGTTTAAGGAAAGAGAAGCTATATGCCAAATTTACCAAGTGTGAGTTTTGGCTAAGTGAAGTCGCCTTCCTAGGCCATGTAGTATCCGTTGAAAGAATCAAAGTGGATCCCAGCAAGATCGAGGCTATTGTAAAGTGGGAAGCACCAAAGAGCGTTGTAGAAATTAGAAGTTTTCTAGGTCTCACTGGTTATTATCAGCGATTTTTGGAAGACTATTCTCGGATTGTCGTACCTCTCACCAGTCTGACTAAGAAAGGTGAACAGTTTGTGTGGACGGATAAATGCGAGAAGAGCTTCCAAACCCTGAAGACCAGATTGATATCCGCTCCGATTCTGACTATTCCTGTTCCAGGATAGCCATTTACCCTATACACTGATGCGTTAGGACTGGGATTAGGATGTGTGCTTATGCAAGGAGAACAAGTAATTGCTTATGCCTCAAGACAGCTAAAGACACATGAGAAAAATTATCCCACTCATGATTTGGAGTTAGCGACAGTAGTACATGCTGTCAAGATATAGAGACATTACCTATACGGAGAGAAGTTCTAGATTAAATCGGACCATAAGAGTCTTACTTATTTATTTAATAAAAAAGGAGTTGAATATGACAAAAAAGATGGTTGGAACTATTGAAAGACTATGATTGTGATATCCAGTATCATCCGGGGAAAGCTAATGTAGTAGTGGATGCATTGAGCAGAAAGGCAATGATAAAATCTCAGGGAGAGGTTAGTACAACTGCAGCAATGTGTACTACCGGAATGGTATTCAATCACGGCAATGAGCAGTATATGATAGATACAACGGATGGATCAGCCAACCAAGGATTTATTCATCGGTTTTCCAATATGTTCGCTGCATTGAAGATTATACTGGATATAATTGATGAAGTGAAGACAGCTATCAAATCAGACCCTTACCTGAGAACGGTACAAGAAGATATCGAAAAAGGTAGAACTAACCCTGAGTTCACCTTGGACGAAGAAAAGGTATTGAAGTACAAAGGAAGAATATGTGTACCCGAAACAGAAAGTGTGGACATTAGGCACTGACTGATGAAAGAAGCCCATACCACCATCTATTCAATACATCCTGGAAGTACAAAAATGTATCATGATATAAAAAAACTATATTGGTGGAGAGGAATGAAAGCAGATGTAGGGAAGTTCGTGTCTTAATGCCTAAATTGTCAGAAAGTAAAGGCTGAACGACAAAGACCCGCAAGACTGTTACAGCCATTACCAGAACCAGAATGGAAATGAGACTGCATCACTATGGACTTTGTCACAGGATTACCACTGACTCCTCGAGTAGTTGACGCAGTTTGGGTGATTGTAGACCGCCTGACCAAAACAGCTCATTTTATACCGATACGACCTCAGTATACACTAAAAAGGTTAGCAAAGCTGTAAATGGATAATATTGTTCGATTACACGGTGTACCAGAGAGCATTATGTCCGATAGAGATCCACGATTTACATCCAAGTTTTGGGAAGGATTGCAAAAGGCTATGGGTACAACATTGAAGTTTAGTACTGCATTCCATCCACAGACAGATGGACAGTCAGAGCGTACAATTCAGATTCTAGAAGATACGCTACGAGCATGTGTAATTGATTTTAAAGGATCATGGGATGAAAAGTTACCACTGATCGAGTTCGCTTATAACAACAGTATCAGGATACCATACAGATGTCACCATATGAAGCACTCTATGGCAGAAAGTATCGAACTCCGTTGTTTTGGAATGAAGTTGGGGAACGTAGTATCGTTGGACCAGAATTTGTTGAGGAGACTTATCGAGTGGTCGACATTATCAAGGAAAGAGTGGGAACAGCCCAGAATCGTCAGAAGCAATATGCAGATACTCGACGCAGAGATCTTGAGTTCGTCGTGGGTGATAAAGTATTCTTAAAGGTATCGCCTATGCGAGGGCTAAAACGGTTCGAAAAAAAAAGGGAAACTAAGTCCAAGATATGTCGGACCATATGAGATTCTAGCTAGGCGTGGGAAAGTGGCTTACCAGTTAGCACTACCACCATCTATGTCAAGTGTGCATGACGTATTTCATATTTCCTTATTGAAGAAGTATGTCAAGGATCCGACGCACGTTCTGACAGTAGACCTACCTGAATTGACTAATGATTTGACATTTGAAGTAACACCAACTAAAATCACCAACCGAAAGGTTCAACGACTATGCAATCGAGATATCTATTATGTTAAGGTCACTTGGAGAAGTAGAGACATGGAATAAATTATATGGGAAGAAGAGAATGCTATGCGAAAGCAATACCCTCATTTATTTGACTCCGAAGGTATGAACAATTTCAGGGATGAAATTTTTTATAAGTAGGGGGAGTTGTAAGACCCGTATCAAACTAACCCAGTCTTACCACCTTGAACCAGGTCTACCCATCATGGTTGAGCCAAATGGACCAAGTGCATAAAGGAGATCATGATCCCAGATATTAAACTGACCCAAAAATACTTAAATAAGGGGAGGGTAGCATACCCAACAAAGGAGGGTTGGACCCCCCCAATGTAGAAGTTAGACCCCCAGTTTTATATGGGGGGTCGGACACTTTAAGGACCAAGGGTCGACGGGATCTCCGACCCCCCTATCGACCCCCGGTACTCGGTAAAAATAGAAATTAGAAAACTTTCTAAATTTCAATGGGATTCCTTCCTAATCTCAATGGGACTTATTTTAGGAGTTTCTACTCTATAAATAGGACGTTCCTAAGCCACTTTCACTCCTTTTAGAACCCTAATTGAATTGAGATAAAGAGAAGAGAAGGAAGAGAAGAAGAAGAGAAGAAAAGAAGAGAAGAAGGCAAAAGGAGAAGAGTTGCAGAGAAGGAGTAATCTTCTCAGGTATGGATACTATTTCCATGAGTTTCTAAAGACCTTAGTATAGATAATGAAGAGGGTATGATCTCGAAGAAACCCAAACCATCAACCCATGGTTAGGTTTTCATGGAAAACCATGGGGGAAATCATGAAAACCATATAGGTGAATGAATCATGGTTCTAGGCCATAGAACATGTGTGGAATGAACTGTAGGAGCAAGCCATAGGACCCCAAACACGAAGAATGGGCTGAAGGAAGAAAAATCGACAAAACCCATAGGGGGTCGCATGGGGGTCGATGGCCTCGACCCTACCAGACCCTGAGCATCGACCCCCAGTGTTCGAAAAGCCCAGAATAGGGGTGGTTGCACCCAGGGTCGATCATAACTCCGACCCTAGCTTCGACCCCCAGTTAACAGTAAGGTTTTAAAATTCAGAATTAGTTCTAATTAAATTTTATCGGCTTGTTAGGTCTTCTAGCAATATAATAACAATATAAAGGTGATTTTAAAGCTTGAAAGAGGATCTACTAGCAAGCTAAGGTGAGGAAATAGGACTCTAAACTAATTGATTAATAACAAACTGTTTTTATTTTTTGAGTCCAATGCTATGCTTGATTCTATGCGAGTATGTTTGTAATGTGCATACAACATCTCATCCAATATTTCTATTATTTGTTCATGCATATTTACTTTATTGTTGATAACATGATGATGATGATGATGATAGGAATAGGCATGTGAATGTATGTGTGTGGTTGGTGTACTTGATGCGAGCGGGTATCAGGGGGGTGTCATAGGCTGGGCCTCAGCACTCTAGCTCTATCTCTAACTCAAGTCTTGTGCATTAGCATCGTCGTATCGCCATTACTTTAGCAGAACTATTACGTAGTAGAGTATCAGGCGAGGTGGTCTCTGTCCTTGTAGTCTCTGACTCTACCGGGGGCATTAGCTCTATCTCTATGGACGTTCTAAGGGATGCTGGGGTAAGGCCTTGGATACACTGTTTGGCATTAGGATTGGTTAGTTGCGAGCCCAGTTTGCAAGCCCTCGCCAACAGGGGCTTAAGTGTTGGTATGACACTATACAGCAATAAACGTTAACCTTTGTTGTACAATGTTCATGAATTGGGTGCTTGTGAGTCGACGATAAATGTTACCTTCGGGCGGCGTCACACACTTGTGTATAGAGGCGGGGTCAATAAACGTTAACCTTTGACCACCCAAACCTTTCTATTGCATATTGCAAACTTTAAACCAGACCAAAGATATGAATTGATTGCATGCATATGTATTATTGCATTGTTTTGTTTGCTCACTGAGCCATGATGTGTACTAACCCCCTCGACGTCGAATATTTTTATTTGATGATGCAGGTACTACCGTCGAAGATTATGTCAATGCTCCAGTGTACTGGCACATGGCGGCGATGGAAGTTGAAGATGAAGTGGATACACATGACTCCTCTTGCGAGTGCAACTCATGTGTATTCGATTAGATTTTATTTTCATTATTTGGATTTAGTAAAGACAAGTATTTGATATTTATTTATGTCTTAGTTGACACAGAATAATTTACTATTTAAATATTAATATCACAGTAGATTCTGAGTTCATTTTATTATAAGACTTCCGCTATTGTGTATTTACTCTAATTATGAATGTGGATGTATGGGGTTTAAATAACACGGATATAACCTACTCGAGATCCTGATTGAACCGTTGGTTTGCTAGCGGTTCATCACACCATTCTGAATAGTGTGGAATTGGGGTGTGACAACTACATACTTTAATAAATGGGGTTAAAGGAAATACCTGATTCCTTTAGGCGATCCATGCCTACTTCTTCCATTTTTCGTATTGAAAACCTCACTCTTTATTTCCCCCGATTCTTCCTAGCTAGGGTAGTTTCCCCACGGGTAGATGTCTTAGTGGCCAAAAGTGTACCACAAAAAATGGTGCTATTTATATCGGAGCACTTTCTTGGATTACTACCACTGGTACCTGAGCTGGTGCTTTAGCCATGGCTTGAGACTCCACTACAAGTGCAGGTGCCGATACCGGGGCTATTGGAGGCTCACACCCTTTCTAAAGGGTAGCTATTCCTTGGTCATTCTTCATTGCTGCTCTTTAATATTATGGGCTATAACCCTAAGAATTTCTATGACATCTTCTATAGTTGGAGAACTCGATATAGGAGGCATCGGTATCGTATCTTCACGAGCCTCAACGACTGGGGGTGCAGGCTTAGCGTTTCCCATAGTGTCCACCACCTCTGGTGGGGTGACATTTTTGGCAAGCACTTTCATATGGTTTCTGGGTGCACGGGGGGCCTATTGGCGAAAGCTTGCAAACTGGGCTCGCAACTAACCCATACCAACACTTAAGCCCCTATTGGCGAGAGCTTGCAAACTGGGCTCGCAACTAACCAATCCTAATGCCAAACAGTGTATCCAAGGCCTCACCCTAGCATCCCTCAATACATCCATAGAAATAGAGCTAAGGCCCTCTAGCAGAGTCAGAGACCACACGGTCCGAGACCACCTCCCCTAATGCCCTACTACGTAATAGTTCTGCTAAGGTAATGGCGATATGACGGTGTTAGTGGGCAATACTTGAGTAGAGATAGAGCTAGAGTCTGGTGACGAGGTTAAAGACCACCATGCCACATCCTCCCCCTGATGCTCCACTCGCATCCAACACACCAACCACACACATACATTCACATGCCTATTCCTAGCATCATCATCATCATCATGTTATAAATAAACATAATTAAATATGCACGAACAGTAATAGCAAGAATATTGAATGACATGTAAGATGCACATTATAAGCATACAAGCATAGAATCAATCATGGCATTGGACTCAATAAATTAAACAGTTTATTATTATCCAATTAGTTTAGGTCTTGTTCCCTCACCTTTGATCGATGGTTGTTCCTGCTCCAAGCTTTGTAAATCACTTTTGGACCACTTAGAAACCTAATAAATTTATGGATTCTAAGTTAGAGTTCATATTCATTAATTACAGTGTTTAAATGTCCCATCTGGAATCAATTAGACCTCTAGAAGCTAGGTGGCCGCAGGTGTGACTGCACCTGTGGTCTCAGTTTCTACGACCACAGGGTGTGGGGTCGATACGTGTGGTCGCATATCATGCGACCACACACATGCGACCACACCCTCCCTGAAAACTTCCCTAGGGATGTGTGGTCGACACATGTGCCTCATGTGGTCGACCATAGCTGTGACCACATGAGTGTTTGGTCGACTTTCATTCTCAGTCTAACCCCTTTATGATTGATTCCTTGAACTATCACTAGGGTCCTTCCTATGATTGATCTATGGCCTTAATTTTATATTTTTCATAATTATCTACTCTGACCTACTCTTCATGGATTTCCTTTGAGTTTCAGTCTATGGGTCTCATGGTTGAGATCCTACTTTGAATCAATACTTCCTCCATGATCTATTCTAGGCATTCAACTAATGTAGGGATGATTCCATACCTTAAACTTGCTAAAGAATCAGAGCTCTCTCTGAAATTCCTTCTCTTAGTCTTCCTCTTCAATTCTCCTTCTCTTCCTCCTCCTCTCTTTCTCTCTCTTTCAGTTTGAGTTCTAAAAGAATGAAAGAGGCTAAGGGACATCCTATATATAGAGGGAAACCCTCCATATAGAGTCCTACTTTGACTAGAAAAGAACTCCCTTCAGATTAAGAAGGTTTCCTAATCACGGAGTCAGTTATAACATCTTGTGGTTACACATGGGGTCATAGAACCCGTCGACCACACGTCCGAGACTCCAGTGGTCTCATTATTTAGAATGTGTTCAACCCTACCTTTTTAGGTATGCGATCACACGGTCCTAATTAAATGATTTAGGGTTCAATTTCATACCTAGCCTTGTGGTTTCTTCAAGCACTTGGTCCGCTTGGTCCAACCATGATTGGAAGACCTGATACAAGGTGGTAAGACCGGGTTAGTACGATACGAGTCTTACAACATGCACCCAAATCAGACTTAGGAATTTGGAAACTTTCCAAATCAAAGGGGATCTCTTTTCTATTATTGGAGAGCTCTATATGGAGAGTTTCTCTCTATATAAAGGATGTCCCTTAACCTTTTTCACTCTTTTGGAACATTATCAAACCCTAAAACTTAAGGGAGAAAGGAAGAGGAAGAGAAGGAGAAGGAGATTTAGAGAAGAAGGCTCCGCAACAAGGTATGAACCTTGTCCCTATAGCCATAAAATACCTAGAGTAGGAGTTTCTAATGCAAATTGTGATACAAACTCAATGTGAGGATTTAACTATGGGATTTTCTAAGCAAATTTCAAAGGGGATCATGGAGAATGGGTTAGGGCACTTAGTCTAATAAAAACTAAGAATTGTAGCCAAAGAATGATCATTAGGGAGAATCCCGTTGATGAGCCAAGAGGAGGAACTCACGGGAGGACTAAAAAATATACCAAACTCGTATGGTCACAGCTATGGTCGACCATAGGGTGATGATAGAGTCGACCATAGCCATTCAGGAAGAATTCAGGAAACATGTGGTCGCACATGTGGTCGCATATAGTGACACCATAGGGGGTCGATCGTACTTGATATGGTCGACATAGACATGCACCATAAGATCATTCAGTCACCTATCAGTGGTCTATTTTGACTTTCAACTGCTGTAACTTGTCACACATGAACCCTAACTTAAATTTATATAATTCTTAGGTTGTTAAATTGATTCAAAGAGATTTGTAAGGCTTGGAAGGAGATCAAATATCATTAACAGGTGAGGGAATAAGACCTAAACTAATTGATTAATAACAAGCTACCTTTATTTTGTTGTGTCCAATGCCATGAATGATTCTATGCTTGTGTGCTTGTAATGTGCATCTCACATGTCATCAAATAGTACTACTATTACTGTTCATGCATATTAATTTATTATTTCTACCATGTCGATTGATGATGATAGGAATAGGCACGTATTTGTGAGTATGGTTGGTGTATTGTGTGGGGAGGGGTGTTTAATCCCTAGGCTATGCTTCACACTGACATCGTTGTATCGCTATTATCTTAGCAGAACTATTACATCATAGGGCACTAGGGGAGGTGGTCTTGAATCATGTGGCCTTTGATTCTATCAGGGGGGCTTAGCTCTATCTCGATGGGATGCTAGGGTGAGGCCTTGGATACATTTGTATGGCATTAAGATTGATTAGTTGCGAGCCCAATTTATAAGCCCTTGCCAGCAAAGGCTTACGTGTTGGTATGGGTAGGGCATCAGGGGAAGTGCTGGCAATGTATGATCTTGATACTTTAGCTCTATCTCTATTCTATGGTGGGTGCATTTGGGATGACAATGGTGTTTGATCCATTGAGCAAATTCACATACTCGTGTATAGAGGTGTGGTGGCCGCCAATCCTTTCTATAACACAGTTGCAAACTAAAACCAGACCAAAGATATTCAATTGAATGCATATGTTTGCATTTTGTTTGCTCACTGGGCCGTAATGTGTGCTCACCCTTTCAACTTTGAATATTTTTAGTTGATGATGCAGGTCCTACTGTAGAAGACTATGTGAATGCACCGTCATATGGATACATGGCTGCTATGGATGTGGAAGCTGTGGAGGATGCGCATGAGCCATCATGCAAGTGCAACCAATGTGTTTTTGATTAGTTTAGTCATATTTAAATATTGGAACATGTAATGGATTAAATTATGCTATATTTTGAGTTATATAGAGATAACTAGATTAAGTATTTATTTTATCATTGTTAAACCTCAGTTCATTATTTATAATGACTTTCGCTATTTTAGTTATTATCTCGGATTATTACTATGGAATGTGTTTGGTTTAATATGGTGGGTATCACTTATACGAGATCCTGATTGAATCTTTGGTTTTATGATGGTTCATCACACTATTGGTTAGTCCAGAATTGGGGTGTGACAGCGACGACAGCTCTATCTATCATATTTGATTCTGAGAACACTGATTACTTCAGCACTCTATTCTTGGTCTGGTAGTCTTCCTTATGAGAGGTTGCTTACTTATTTATTCATTTACCTAGGAATAGACCTTCCTTTAGATGATTGTATGGAGTGGTCTGTCCATTCAGACTTTGGTTGTAATTCTTTATAAAAACTCAGCCTTCGTAATATCGTGCTCAGCGATGAAGAGTTAGAAAAGATTCCCTGGCTACGTTTGCAATCTAGGCAACGATTGATAAAGAAAATACAGCATAGGGTGATTCTGTATTTACCCAAAATTGAGTCGGCTTCAACAAAGGATAGCAGTGATTTGATATACATTCTAACTAATTCTTCTCTTGCTCAAAGTTCAGAAGATATGGCATTGTTAGCAATTAGACAAGAAGATGTGCCACAACGGTGAGGGTTTCACAATGATGTGTCACAAGTGATGGTTCCCCAGATGGAGGTTCTTGATACTATAGAGCTGCAAAGTGTGTTGGTAGATGCTCTCGTGCTCTTGTGTCTTAGTAATGTGAGTACCATTGAAAAGCACAGATAACACTTTCGTCTATCAAGTAGCGCATATCACAAGGTATTTCAAATGTGGATTGACGCATGATAGCGATTGAGAATGAGACGTTACGGTTATTCGACATTCAAGCAATTTCAGAGAATTAAGATTCCTCCTTTCAGGATATGTTAATTCTAACAGGTCTAGTTTCTTCTTCTGTCAATGGCAATACGAGATAGTTGGATGACAAGTACGCATAGGAGAATTTGCATGTATGAGGTTAGATCCAATGCTAGAGTCAAGTAGGTGGAAGGAGTCAATAGTAACCCCTTTCATCCGTTTACCAGTTCGATCAACTTGGCTTGTATGGTAAAATAAGTTTGATTTCTAGGCTGGTTATCAAACTCATAGATAAACCTGTGGTTACTTGCATTATCATGTATAAGAGTAAAGCTTTTGAACTTGATTCTATCTACCTTTCCCGCTTAATTTATGTTTCACTTATTACAAATTATTTCATTTTATCGGTACATTATGCTTTTAGTATCTGTCACTGTTATTTTGGTTTCTATTTAAAGTTTATTCTCGTTTGTCTATTACTTGTTTCCACAACACCCTCTAGTATCAGGGTATGTTGGATTGATTCTGGTTATTCAGTGATATACTCTGATACCACCTTCTATCACACCCTATTCCCAATGTATCAGTACTATGGAATGCAATGGGATTTCTCCATCCAATCTAGGTACAAGATAAGCCCCTTTTAGGATCGTACATCACAAAATTTTACAAAAACAACCCAGACTTATTGTTTTATCAGAGTAGAAATTTACCATCTTGTTTTAAAAGTAATCTTTCATATTACAGAGAGTAAATTAGTAAAAGACTTATAAATTCTAATTTCTTTAAGCAAAGTTAACCATTTCTAAATCAAGTTAACATGAAATAATTGAATCCAACTAATATTAACTTTCATTGGTCTAGAATAATATAAACTAGTTTAGAAATTATTCCAAACCAATTATCTAACTTAAATAATTCAAACTCCAAGTGTTCTAGACCAATACTGTGTTCATAGTTTATTGCTCCTTAAATCTAAAATAAATAAGATAGTCCCAACTATAAGGAAAGAAAACATAGGCACAAACTAGGCCCATGCTCAGCTCTACGACACGCTTCAAGAATTAGATAACTCCTCCTCAGGTTCAGAGTCTTCGTCCTCCATACCAGACGGACTGCAACTAGATAAGTCATGGGAAGTACCTACAATATCTAAAAAGTATTTGTGTGCACAGGGTAAGCTCAACTACCGAGCTTAGTAAGAAACCAAACATGCAATAAACAACATTCACGCTGCTACCCTCAAGATAATCCACACACGGACTTTTCAGGCTGCACGGGTCTTCTCCCATTAGAATGACACTGTCCCATATATGGAGCATAGCACATCCCCCCAGTATAGGTATGTCGTTGATGTACAGGTCTGTATTCCGTCAGCCGCCTGCCCATAACTCATCCCAAGTCCACAATCCGTTGGGCACTTGAGGAGATGGTAATCTGACTAGTCAACTCGCTAGCCCATCCACACTACATCGGGTATGGGGGGCATCATAGCTATATTCATACTACCTTTTTATTGAACCCATGCCATTACATAACCCCCCAATGGCTAGGTGTACAATTATCGAGATAATTTATTTGACTAACCATGTTTACCTAATTAAATCATTTTTCTGGATCATAACTTCACCAAGTTTTGAGCCCATTCAAGTCCCTACATAGGACATTGTGACTTGGCTAGGTTACATATGATCAATGCAAAGTAGTGTTAGTAAGAAGTGGTGCAAGCGCCCCATTTCACTCATCTTCCTCCTTACTGACTTAACCAAACATCATGAAACAACAAGACCAGCTCTTCCTTTTATGGGGAGGTCACGAGGCATCCCATTCTACCCCACTTAACTATGGGTATCATTGATCACACACAAGAGAATGCATATGCTTGAGCAAACAATATAGTTTATTGGATGACATATTATCACACATAAGGCATGTTATCAATCTCATAACAACACTTAACATAAATTAAAGGAACTAATCTACCAAAAAAAAAAAGGTTTAGTTTCCTTACTGTTACTTTGAGAGTAGTCCTTAGCAAGTCGTTCAAATAGTAGTCTACCAACGTTCTCGTCACTAAGGATTCAACATCATAAACAGTAATATTTGTTAATGCATTATTTGATAGAATTAACTAGACTTCGTTTTTGGGTTCATTATTCGAGTGTTTATAGTCTAGTAGCTCATCCAATGTTCAATTCCTTCCATTTTCTATTTGCTTATCATGCTATGGCATTTAAGGTTTCATTACTAGATTCATTTGTCACTATTCACAACTCTTGGGTACATCTACACTTGTAAAAAGCCTGTTGTTCCTAGAATCTAGTACGATCTCCACTAATCTTCCATAAGACGGCACACTTGCTAGCAAGATTTTCCTTCTGAATGCCTTAACACTAAGAAGGATTTCTTATCAAGAAGTCAGGGGTTTTAGTTTTCTCATTCTTAAGGTTTCTTGTATGCTGTCCAAGGTTACTAACCAATTTAAATACTAAATAACAAATTACATAGGGTTTAATCAATTGAAACATCCTACTTAGCACCTATGAGTATTTGATTTTTAGACATTTAAACCTATAGGCAAGCTCACATAAGTCCTGCAGGGTCATTGACCAAAGATGGTCATTCACAGAGATCGATACCATGTACGGCACATAGTCGATAGCACGATCACTGGCCACAAGGTGTGCGGCACTAGGTCGACTGCATGTCAAACCACGACTATGTGGCACCGTCAATGCCACAGATACTCACTTAACCTTGTAGGGTTGGTTTATGGTCTTATTTGTCATAGAACTTCATGATTAATGAATTCAAGGTGTACTCCATCACGAATTTTCAGTATTCATGATGTGCCATACATTTTTGCATTGAAACATACAAATTTCAGCATTCTAGCCCCTCAATAATTTCTAATAAATTATCAGGGAGTCATTGGTCAAGTTTGGTAGATTCCTGATGTCGGAATGGAGTGCGGCACATGTAAGACTGCATGGCATTTCAGCCAGATAGTGTGGCATGTCATAGACAACACATTAGATCGTTTCCATCTGGACTCTAAATTTTTTCTTACGTGTTTCTCACATTCTTATTGGTCTATAACCCGAGTTTGGTTTCAAAAATCAACTCCTATGTACAGTTATGAATACCATTTCAATTTGACAAACTATTGAGATTTCATATCTGATTTTATTCCTCTCAGATCCGATATCCATCTTTTGGATTCGGTATCGAATCATGGTCTTAGGTCTCCTAATGTCTTTCTAGAGTTTCTAACAATCATTCTTTGCTTTCCATCATTCTATGGATTCCTTTTCAACTGGGTAATCACTCAATTCATCAGTTTTACAAATCATGGCTGGGATCCAATACTCCCTCAGCCATGCTTTGCATTCTTCCCATTCATTCCCATTAGCGAAAAAGGTTTTCAAAGTAGGGGAAAATACATACAAGGGGTATCCCTTCCTTGTTTTCCAACAAGCAGAACAACGCTTCAAAGGTTGGTCTCTTTCTTCTCTTTTCCCTCTTTTTGCATTCTCTCCTACTGGGCGACTCTAAGAGAGAAGAGCTTCCTTCTCTCTTCTTCCTTTCTTCTTCTTCTTTCTTCTTCCTCCTCTCTGGTTGTACATCAGAGCTCTCTTTCTCAATCTCCTTTCTTTGGTGAAATTTGAGAGAATAGAGAGAATAAATCTCTCTTTACACAAAATTGGTAAGCCGGCTCACTAATTTGGAATAGAGATGATTCTCTTGACTCTCTTTTCATTTTAGACTCAATCATGGATGGCTACCATGAATAGAGTCAATCATTATCGGCCATGGAGGGAGAAAATAGATTTTAGAACAGTGGATCTTGTACAAAGTCAGTCTTAAACCAGTTCCATGCACAGGTGGTGCATCTGGACCGTACGGTCGGTAGTCGATCGCATGCCTTCTGTATAGTGTCGGACCTCATTTTGGTCGATCAATTTTAAGAGCGTGCGCATCAGACCTATGGGGTGCTTATAAGCAGGGTCTGAGATATTTCTTAGCACTCTTTAGTGTGTTGTACTTCCATAAGGGACTAAATCTAATCTCTTAACATAGCCTCTCATTTAATTCCTTGCCTTGCTCACGTCAATACAATATGCTCATACGTAGGAAGACCCAGCTCATGCCCAACATAATGGTATCGTAATGGGATTAAGGCATGGGTCTTACACTGGCACTGGAGTTACAAGAGGATTAGGCCCTCAATGAAGGGCAGCCAAAAGTTCCTCATTCATTTGTTGCTATTAGTCCTTAATATCTCGGGCTATGCCCCTCAAGATCTCGATAACATCTTCAATCGTTAAGGGGCTTGGTATAGGAGGCATCAAAAATGTATGCTCCCGAGCCACTTCAACCTAGGGTGCAGGCTCAGTGCTCCTGGCATCCTCGTCAACACTTCTGGTGGGGTGGCATTCCTAGTAGGCATTCTCTTATGGTTACTTGGAACCATTTGTTAAAGGGTTTGCATTTGGACCTAAAAAATTTTAATCGTTAGTCACGTCATGAATAAGAATGTTTCAAAGATAACATCATGCAATGCAAATGGACATTCTCGTGGTCAGAAATAATGGTTTAACAATGGCATTGCAGATGTACAAGCGAATAACATTTAAGATGGAGTGACAACAACAATAGATAGGATGTGTGGCTGCACTATGAGTGCGGCAGGGGCTTGCGGTAGCGTATCCGACTGCACGTTGACGTCTTTGGGTTTAATAGAGGTGCTACATGTTTCCTCATTTCCTTTCATTTTGGGCTCGGTGTGGGATTGAAAGAGCACATAACCTTATCATGTTACCATTTTTGAGGATTCATTAGTGATCTAGGGTTTGTATCTCCTCATTCATCGTCCATTCACATTGTCAAGGTAACTTTCATATCGATTTCTCATTTTTCTGCCCTAGATGATTTTCAGTTTTGATTCTTGGAGTAATATCTCTTGTAATGGTTCAGGATGATAGGGGTTTTTCCAGCATTTACATTGGGAAATTATCAACATACTTAATCTCATGTTTAGTCTCATTCTCATTTATTCATATAGATCATTAAGAAAAAATTGCATTTATCACTTTTTCTTCAAAATTTCATAATCAACTTCTTATACCTGCTTTCCTTCAGTTATTGATGTGCTTGTCACCAAATCTATTCATAAATTATGTAAACCTCTATTCAAAAGATATTAGTTTCTCAAGAAATAGTTTTCTCTTCATCTTCGAATTTTTCCCATTTCATTTGAATGCTTATATTGACTTTTCTCCATTAATAATCAGCACCAATTAAAATTTCTTCTAATCGTTGTTATATATTGGTGAACTCACCTCATTTTGCATTCTAACATTTAAATTTCTGTATCTCGACAAATTTCCATCACCTTGGATTAACCCGATTGCAATGACTTCTCTAGACATTTTGATATATGTTGGGAAGGAGTTATCTATTGCAGGGGCAACAAGATGCTCATCATCAGGAATTGGAATCGTTTTGAACATAGACTGATTGAATCAGGTCATTTCGTGAGATGTGAAAAATTAGAAAGGTTTGCTGTTCATCAAGCATTTACTAATATGGGTCAGTTACCACTTTTTTAGTACCAGATACCCACACGTTCTAACCTTGTAAGGCAGTTTTATTGTAACCTTCGAGTAGGAACAAGGTATAGAGAATGCTGCAGACGATTTGTCCTTACAAATTTCTAATTGGGTGTTGGGATGAGAGGTTATTTTGGACATTCATAGTCTTACCCATCTTTTGGATGTCTTTGCAGATGGAGAACTTGTTTACGTGGAGCCAAAACTTCCAGTTGTAGCTGAGTGGGAGCTTGCATTGATACGGGAGCAGATGATGTTGGGTCCCAAATTAAGAGAAAGTAACTGTTGACCAGTTCCCAGAGTCTATAGCCGCATTATCCAGCATAATATTATACCCAGAAGCATTCATAGGGATGCTATTGTGCATTTCTACGAGTTTGTCGCTTACTGTGTTACTATGCTATGAGAGATTTGCCTTCTTTGATTTTGAGAACACTAATTACTATAGTGCCTCATTCTCGGTCTGACAATCTTCCTTATGGGAGGTTGCTCACCCACTTATTGTTAGCTAGGTATAGACCTTCCTCAAGATGATTGTGTGGAGCCATCCATTTATTTAAATTTTGGTTAGAATTCATTAGTCAGGCTCGGCCTTCAAGATGCTGTTCTTAGCAATGATGAATTAGAGGGGATTCCTCATCCAAATCCATGATCTAGGCAACGATCGGCTAAGAAAATTCAATGTAAGGTAATTCCATCTTCATCTGGGATTGAGTCAACTTCAATGAATGATATTAGTGATCCAACATACATCCCTATTCTTCTCTTGCTCAAGGTTCTGGAAATATAGTATCGTTAGCAATTGAGCGAAAAGGCACATCCAGTAATGAAAGGTTCAAAAGGACGTGTCATATGTGATGGTTCCTCAGACTGCAGTTCTTGATGTTGCGAAGCTACAAGATGTGTTGGTAGATGCTCATGCTTTAGTGTCTGAGTTACAGGAGTACTACGAGAAGACACAGATAGGAGTGTCATCTTACAAGAGGCGTATGCTGTAAGGCATCTCAGGTGTAGAGCAACGTGTGATCGTGACTGAGAATGCAATGGTGCAGTTACATAACACTCTTGAGATTACTAGAAAAGAGGTGTCTTCTTTGTGGAACACATTGACTTTGGCAGTTTTAGTCTCACCTGTTCTTGCTAAGGTAGAGGCGAAGACTACGATGAAGCATAAAGGAGTGCACAAGCGTAAAATTTGATCCGTGGCTGGAGTTCAGTACGTGATTTGATCAACAAGGGAATCAGTGGTATTATCCTTTATTTGCTTGGGAGCTCAGCTCGATTTGCTTATTCTGTAGAGTGAGTCCAATCTAATAGACGGAAATGATGCTTCTTCGGCTTTTGTTTGTCACCAGAAGTTCAGACTCATAGTTAAGCCTTTGTTTACTTGCTTCATATTGTCTAAGAGTAAAGTTTAGACTTAAGACTATCTACCCGTCCTGCTTAAATTATGTGAACAATTGTTAAAGCTTATCCCATTTGATTTGTACTTTATGCTCTTCAGTTATGTATTTGTTCTTTGCTCTCTACCTATAGCTTATTCTCATTTTTGTATTATTTTATTTTACCTAATGTCAGCATTTATGCTTTATAGAGACATTGAAGGGTAGTAATTGATAGTAGCGTAGCGTGATTTGCTTTGATATTAACTTCTGTATGAATCAAAGCACAGTGGATTAATCTTGGCATAGTGTGACATGCTCTGATACTAACTTCTGTCACACCCTATTCCCAATGTATCGGTACTATGGAATGCAACGAGATCTCTTCATCCTTTCAGGGCACAAGAAATCCCCATCTAGGAACACATATCATGGTGTTCCACCAATCAATCCCCAAAGCATTAATTATAAAATACTAAAGTAACATAAACATCTCCAATTTCCTTACGAATTAAAACCTTATCATAAATAGAGAGATAGCAACAGTCTTACAAACTAGAAACCAATTATTCATAAGCTGACATCTATTGATTAATGTTCCAAAACCAAACTAAACAGTCATTATTCAAACCCAAAGTAATTAACACCATTGTTTAAAGTTTAATCAAAACATAAACCCAAATAAAGTAATCCCAATATAAGAAAAGAAAACATGACCTCAGCCTATGCTCATTGACAATACTACAAAATGCTCAAGGATCACGAACATCTTCTTCAGGTTCATTGTCCTCATCCTTCACACCAGATAACCAGCTACCTGAAGCATCGAGCTAAGGACCTGCAAGATCTAATAATAGTTTGTACGCATAAGGTAAGCTCAAACACCAAGCCTAGAAAGAAAGTCAGATGTGCAACAAGCAAATGCATGCAACTATCAATTACGGTCTGGTAAATAACTGTAAGTGCCAGCTCAGGACAACTCACGTACAGAGTCTCCAAGCTGCATGGGTCTTCTCCCATTAGATGATGCCGCCTTACTCGGCTTACAACACCACCCCCATGTATGGGTCCATCATTTTGGTCCCGCACATGACCGTAACTCATCCCAAGCCAGTATTATGCTAGCCGCTGGTAATCCCACTAGTCGAATTGTCCACACATCCACACTACCTCAGGTTTGGGGAGCATCGAAGCTATGTTCATACCATCTTTTTATAACCACCATTTTATTCAACCCATGCCATTACATAACCCCTTAATGGCTAGGGGTCAGTCATACGGGTAATTAAAGTTTGACTAGCCATGTCCACCTAATTAGCCATATTACTAGACTGTAACATCGCTAAGATTTTAACCCCATCTGAGCCCCCACATAGGACATTGTGACTTGGCTAGGTTACATATGGTCAATGCAAAGCAGTGCTAGTAAGAAGTGGTGCAAGTGTTCTATACCACCCACCTTCCTCCTTACTGACTTAATCAAAGATCATGAATCAATCACGGATCAGTTGCCTTCGTGGAAAAGTAGTGAGTGTCCCATACCACTCACCCTTCAATCTCTACATAGCAATGCTGATCCCAAACGCAAGGATGCATATGCATGATCACACAGAGTAGTATATTGGATGGCATGTTATCATACAAAAGTATGCTATCACTCTCATACCATCACATATCATGATAAATAGAGAAACATACGCATCTAAGGGTTTAGTTTCCTTACCAATAGATAGAGAGTAACATATAGCAGATCTGATCAGGTAGCTGCTTACTAGAATCCTCATATCTCTATCAAAACCATGAGCTATAATATTCATTAATGTATTATCCAATAGAGTTATTTTAGTTTCTCTTTAAACTTATTATTTTGGCTTTTAAAATGCTATACGCATGTCTGATAACTCAAGCCGCATCTATACTGTTTGTTTATCATAGCATAGCATTAAGATTATTTTGTTATTAACCTCATTCATTACTGTTCATAATAATAGGGTACTTCCAATCTAAATGGACCTGTTCTCCACATGAAACAAATGACGAGTGGGCTGGTTTTCACAAGACAACATGGTCATTAGGTAGAAATCACCTACGAATAGCCTTAATACCAAGAAGGACTACTTGTAATGAAGTCAGGGGTCTTCTAACACCACACAAGGGTCAGGTTATTAATTTCTAAGGTCCAATACTTGCTGTCCAAAGGTTTCTATCATTTAGAATAGTTAATAGCAAGTAAATCAATAGGTTATCGGGTCGTTAATTGAAATAAATATAAATAAATAGTTATAAACCGAATTTCAGGGATCCAACCCCTAAAATAGGTTTTTAAAAATCTCAGAATGCTACTGACCAAAGATGGTCAATAATATAGGTCAAAATCCCATGCAGCACGAGGCATCAACAGAACAGATTGACCACTAGGCGTGCGGCTTGTGTCATCGACTGTACACTTTTATGTGGTCGTTTAACAGTACCAGTACTACAAAGTGTTTCCTAATCCCCATAGGTTTGGTTTAAGGACTCAAATCATAGAGGCAGTACATGGTTGGTCATTTTAGAGTGTAGACCAAACTGTCCCTTTGGCCTGATTGGTTGCCAGTGCCACCATTTTGAACTCAACTCTCTCTCTGCATGGAAAGCCTATCACCAACGGCTTATTCATGGTAATCTGATCTTGCATGAACCGAGAATGGAAAGAGAGGGAGGAAGATCATGCCCATTACCATCATGGGATCACATCTTACTGATTTTGTGAAAGAAAAGATTTTTAATCTCTATTCTCCCATTCAGTCAATCAAACCAAAAGAAGGGATTAAGAAAAGAACTTATGATGCATGAGTTGAGAAAGAGAAATGAGAAAAAGAAGAAGAAGGGAAGAGAAGAGAAGAGAAGAGGAGTTCCTCTCAATACCACCCAGAGCAAGAGGAAGAAGGAGGGAACGTAGAAAAAAAGAGAAGAAAAGGAAGAGAGAAGGAAAAGAAAAGAAGAAGAAGGGAAAAGAAGAAACATACCTCTGGATCAACAACTTCTTGTGGGAGAACTCGAAGGAGAATTAGATCTTTTGTAATTATACTCTAACTCTAAGATCTGAATTAGTTAATAGAATTTCAAAGTAATGATCCAATTAATGTCTGATGGAATTATATTGATTCACCTTAAAGGTTGTGATGCTATAACGGATTGTCAATGATTTTATTGGAAGAAGAAGCGTTGACCACCATTAAGGAGAAGTTTCGAACTAGGTAGATTTCATCCATAAATCCGAATGATGGACAGTAGTGGGCATGGTTTAGCTGATAGGCAGAATAAGTGCATAAATGGACTAAGTTAAGGATCTACAATTTTTATGATGACTGTAGTAAACTCAAACACAAGAAATATAAGTGGATCCAATGTGTGGAAATCAGATCTAGAGTCTAAATACCAGATCTCTGATCTCAGTTAAACAGAAAATCAAAACGATTGAAGTTCTAGGCTTTTACTTAGAGGGGGGTGAATAAGTGTCTACTTAAATTTTCTCAAATGCTAACTGTTGATGGAGCAGTTACAAGAGCCTTGTAAATACATAAGCGTATGTACAGTCACCTCACAACCACTGTGTGGCTAGGCCAACCGACATATGCATACCCATCCTGCAAAACCACAGCACTTCCACAAACATCCACATTCACAAGTAAACAACACAAAAGTTACGTGGTTCACCTACACATTATGTGAGGGCTACGTGCACAGAGTAATGCCCCTCTTGGGCTTCGTATTTACTCAATACTCTTCTTGTTTAAGTTGCTACTACAACTAAGGTGTCACAATACCTACTTCTACCCTTGATAATACAAAGGCTTGGGTTACAACCCCTTTCCGAACAAGTCCCAACTTACCGGAGAATACATTTAATAGTTTGATAAGAAAATTACAACTCCCTCCCAACAATGTAAGCAATGGTCTCTAACAGGACTTTTCACAAACACTTATTCCACTAGATATTCTCAACAATGAGAGTTTTGATGGAAATGTTACCATTGAAGCATGGCTCAAAGAATGTAGTCAACTTTTCTGCCAGTGTGCTGCTAACACTGCTCTTTTATCCCCCTTTAAACCTCCAACTCCATTGAGGACTTTTTACAACCACTTAGTGCGTGTTTCCCATTCACTTGGTCTCCCATAAGGCCTTTTCTTTTATTTTTTAGCTCCTTTTCATGCACACAAGTCAAATGAGGCTTCAAAACCCATTTATATGAGTTTAGAAAGGCATAAATTAGTCTGGGTCATAGATCTGGAAAGCTCTCAAGCCAATCCAATGGCTGAACTTCAAATTGGGTGAAATATGGTGACATGCGACATGTCACTATTTAAGTTGGTGACATGCAGCATTTCACCCTTGGTCGGCTGGCATATAGGCCATTGGATCTGGCTCTAAACGGCGGGTAAGATTCTGTCCATAGGATCTTAGGAGTGATTAAAGCTTGACCGGTGCAACAGGATCCATTAGAATGGAATTCGATCCACTTACTTCGTTCACATGCGCATCACTAAGACCATCCTCAACTTAACACAACTGAATCCACCATATTACATTGCAACAACCAATAGAAGCCTTCGAGGAAGAATCTGACGGAACTGATGATCTTTCGCCTTGATCTAAGCCGTCGGATCAGTTGAATCTTGATTAAACCCTCATTTCCACCTTTGATGTTGGATCTAAACTTTAATGTAGTACCCAAAATGCCCCTCACAGTACATTAAATGGCCTCTGTAACTTGTTAAGAGAGTGCAAAAGTGTTAAAAATGTTAATAGATGAAAACTTCTAGTAGAGTTTTCTCTCTCCTAGATTATCATCGAACAGATGTTGGAGGTATCGACACTTAGTCAATTTTCTGAAAAATCAGGTCATGACCATCTAAGTGTGATGCGGCATGACACCATGGCTGTGCGGCATGGTCCTTGCAGCATGGTTGCTTGCGACATGGGCCTTGCTGGCCTTTGTGGCTTGCGGCTATGGCTACTCGCCTGCATTGAGACATGGCCACATGGCAATGGTTGCTGGACCTAGTGCCATGCCCATGCCATGTGGCACCATGTGCCACCTCATCACCATGTACCACCTCATCACTTTCTCTTTCTTTAGTTTCTCTCTCCTCCATCTCTCCTCATAATTTTCTCAATATTTTTGCTTTCTTCTTTCTCCACATCACCACATTGCATGTTGTCTACTTCATTGGTGGGACCCATAGTGAGGTCCACACTCTCTCTATATTCTCTCTCTTTCTCTCTCTTCATTTTCTCTCTCATCGTAGTTGGTTCATTTGCCAACAATTGCAACATATGGTTCAACAATCTACCCATTTGGAATTGTTGACAGCACTCAAACATCTTCTCTCCCCCTTTGATAACAACAACAAAGGGGTGCACCACATAGGAGTGCCCACCGCATCTTCCGATCCTATGAGACAAATAATGAAGGTCCCCCTTACTCTAAGCACCATAGTGCTTAGGGAACCACACCCATCAATTCCCGTAACTTCTCAAAAATTTCCCTAGAAAATGGTTTTGTAAAAATATCTGCTAACGGCTTTGCTGTGGGAACATAGTCCAGTCGAATCTCTCCTTCACTGACCTTTTCTTTCAGAAAATGATATTTAATGGAGATATGCTTCGTTATTGAATGCATGACAGGGTTCTTAGAGATATTAATGGCACTGGTATTATCACAGTAGATAACCACAGGCTGTTCTTGTGCTTCATTCAAGTCCTTCAACATTTGCTTCATCCAAAGCACTTGTGTACAAGAAGTTGCTGCTGCAATGTACTCTGCTTCTGCTGTAGATAGAGACATTGACTCTTGCTTTTTGCTGTGCCAAGAGACAAAACTACTGCCCAGAAAAAATGCACCACCACTAGTGCTTTTTCTCTCATCCATACAACCTGCCCAATCTGCATTTGAATATGCCACCAAGACAAAGGAAGTACTTTTAGGATACCATAAGCCATAGTCTAGTGTGCCTCTGAGGTATCTAAAAATTCTCTTCACAGCTTCAACATGACTTTCCTTAGGATTTGCCTGAAATCTGGCTACCATACAAACTGAGTGTAGTCTGGATGCCATCAAGTACAATAAACTACCAATCATAGACCTATATAGAGTGTGATCAATAGAGGGTGAGTCATCTTCCTTACTCAGCTTGCATCTTGTCACCATAGGAGTGCTCACAGGCTTGCAATCATCCATTGTAAATTTCTTCAACATTTCTTTCAGATATTTGACCTGTGAAATGAAGATTCCCTCTCCCAACTGTCGAATCTGTAAACCCAAAAAGAAAGATAATTCTCCAAGCATGCTCATCTCAAACTCTCTTTGCATCATCTCAGTGAAGTCTTGACACAATTCATCTTTGTGACTGCCAAAAATGAAGTCTTCTACATACATAACCACTATGATCTATGTTCCTTTAACTGCTTTAATGTAGAGATTACTATCTACCATGACCTTTTTGAAACCCAACTGACATAGATATACATCGAATCTGGAACACCATGCTCTAGGTGCCTGCTTGAGTCCATACAGTGCTTTCTTCAACTTGCACACCCTGGTAGGATCTCCACACAATTGAAATCCATCTAGTTGTTCAATGTACATTTCTTCTTCAAAGTTTCCATTTAGGAATGCTGATTTTACATCCATCTGATACACTTTGAAACTATGATAAGCTGACAATGCAAGAAAGATTCTAATGGCTTCCAACCTAGCCACTGGTGCAAAAGTCTCTTCAAAATCTATACCTTCAACTTGTGCATACCCCTTGCAGACCAATCTAGCTTTCTTTCTCATCACTTGACCATATTCATTAAGTTTATTTCTAAACACCCATTTTGTACCAATGACATTTTTATCACTTGGTCTTGGAAGTAATATCCATGTGTCATTTTTCTCAATTTGATCAAGTTCTTCATTCATGGCTTTTACCCAACATTCATCTTTGTATGCTTCATCAACAGTTTTGGGTTCAACTTGTGACATAAGAGAATAAGCATATGCCTTCATTCTCCTTGTTTGCATCATTTTGTCTGTATCACCAAGAACTTGACTCTATAGATGATTCCTCTCTGTTCTTGATGGCATGTGTCTTCTTTCAACTTGTTCATTCTCAGAATCAGACTTTTGTTCCACTGCATCTGATTTGCCTTGTTCATTGTTACTCTCAACATGAACATCTTCCTCAATAGGATATTCAACAATTGCATCACCCAGATTATTAGAGCCCATTTCATCAAACCTCACATCAGCACTTTCTACAATCTTCTCCAGCCTTTTATTGTAGCATTTGTAGGCTTTGCTTTTAGTAGAGTATCCCAGGAAGATACCTTTATCTGCTCGCTCATCAAATTTCCCCAAGTTTTTTTCAGTGTTCTTGATATAGCATTTACTTCCAAAAATTCTAAAATATTTTGCAGTTGCCTTTTTCTTGAACTAGAGTTCATAGGGTGTCTTCTCTTCATGTGGCCTGAGCATGCATCTATTCTGAATATGAACTGCTGTCTGCCCTGCTTCCTTCCAATATCTCTTCCCCAAGTTTTTCTCACAAAGCATTGTTCTGGCCATTTCCTGAACTGTTCTATTCTTCCTCTCTGCAACACCATTTTGTTGAGGTGTTCTTGCAGCTGATGTTTGTCTTCTGATGCCATGCTCAAAATAGAACTCATCAAAATCAGACCATGAGAACTCACCACCTTTATCAGATCTCAAGCATTTGATTTTTCTTCCTGTTTCATTTTCAACCCGATTTTTAAAATTTTTGAATCTCTCATGTGCCTCAGATTTGTGTCTCAAGAAGTTTATCCAAGTCATTGTGGTGAAGTCATCAATGAACAATATGAAGTACTTCTCACCATTGATGCTCTGAGTCCTGGAGGGTCCACACAAGTCTGTATGCACTAGTTCAAGTGGCTCGCTGGAGTAGTACTTCTTGGGCTTAAAAGTGACTCTTGTCTTCCCTTCTGACAAGATTAACATATAGGATTGGTTAGCTTCTTTATCTAGGGAATGTCTCTCACAGCATTCTTTGAGCTAATTTTGATAAGATTGTCAAAACCAATGTGTCCCAGTCTCCTATGCCATAACCATTATTCATCCTCTTGTCCAAGCAAACAAGATCCATTAATACTTTCTGACAGTGTATACAAATTTCCAGTGGTCCTTAACCCTAAAGAGATGACTTTTCCATTGTCTGCATGTCTCACCTCAAAACCAGATTTGTTGAAGACAACATTATGGCCTTTATCACATATTTGACTAACACTTAGAAAATTATGTTTTAGGCCATTCACTTATAGCACATCAGCTGTCTTTACCCTTCTACTGTCTACTTTTACAGTCCCCTTCCCAACTATCTTGGCACACTCACTATTGTCAAATTTTACACTTCCACCTTCATATTGGTTGAGCTCAATTAATTTATCTTTGTCACATGTCATGTGACTTGAACAACCACTATCAAGCATTTAAGGAACTGACTTGTTTTGGGCTTTGAGAGCTGTCTGAACACCAAAAGAGACCTCTTCAACATCATAACTGTCTTTCTCAACCCAAACAGTTTTGTTTTGTGGCTTTCTTCTAGGTACAGCTCTAGTCTTCATAGTGCTTTGTACTTGAGGAGCTATCTGTTTTGCTTCTCTAATTGGCTGTCTTTGTGGAGTAAGAATTTCCATACACTCTCTTGCTATGTCCCAAGATAACCACATCTATAACACTCAATGTCTCTGCTCATCAGTAGTGCAAAAGAGTTTCTACTAGCAAAGTTCATCTGCTTGTTTTTGAATTACAAGTCAACTACTTGTGCCCATAAGTGTTGCAACAAAAGCAATAACCTGGAAAGAATGTACTTTATTTCACTGGTGTGTTCTGTCTTCCAATATAATCACCATTTGGCTCAACTCTGGTTGATCTTTGTTTACTGATTGTAGGGCCCTGTCTGTATCTATTTTCCTTGACTATACTCTGCTCCCCTGAGTCTGTGCCTACATAGATCTCCTTCTAGTGCCAATGGTACTACCTTTTTGAGAAAATATCACTTGCTTTCCCTTCTGCTTTTGTGCTACAGGAGTTCTATTTTCAGCAACTTCACTGTTACCTCTTCTGGCTATTTCTTGTTGTGATGATTCTGGTATGAAACCCAAACCATACCTTGTTCTTGCTAGTCTCTGAGCACTAAGTATCTCATCAAGTGCCCTACTTCCCTCTATTTGTAGTGTGGATTTAGTTTCCATCATCTTTTGATTTCTTTCAGTCTAATGAGTTCTTCTTGTAAAAGAGAGAAATTCTGAATCTTCAATTCTTGTTCCTCAAGTTGCAATTTAAGAGAGAAAATTTTCTCTATCAATGCATTATTTTCTATTACTTTCAAGGATAACTGCTCATCTAACTCATTTGTAGTCTTTTTGCTTTCTTCAAGTTTCTCAGTCAAAACATTTACTTCTTCATTTTTTATATTAAGAAGTCTAGAAATCTTCATGTTCTTTCTTCTCTCATCATTAAGGTCATCTAGTGCAGATGTAAGCTCAGCTTCAAAGTTGATTTCACCTTCATCCTTGTCATCATTTATAGGAATGGGTTTAGTCTCCTTTTCTTCGACTAGTTGAACCATAAAGAGTGCTTCACTGCACTTGTCATCCACATCATCATCTGTTTCATCTTTTGAGATGTCTTCGGCATTTTTGGTGATGAGACTTCTTCTCTTCAATCTATTTCTCAGATTTGGAGAAACTTTCTTCTTGAGTTTTCTTCGTTCAATAGGTTCATCTTCTTCTTCATCACTTATTTTTTTCTTTCTAAGAGGACACTTGGAAGCAAAATGTCCTATTCCTCCACAGCTGAAGCACTTGAGTGGCAATTTTCCTTTGTATCTGCCTCTCCCTCTTGGAAGTTTCTTGACAAAATTTACCTCATCTTCATTGTTATATTCACCTTTTTCATCAGATTTATACTTTATGCTTAGCATTTTCATTGCCTTGAAAGCTGCTTCTTTGTTAATGGATTTTTCTTTGATGGGGGGCATTTCAATTCTCATCTCATATGTTGTGAGAGTTCCTAGAATCTCATCCAATGTCACTTTATCAAGATCAGTGGTCTCCTCCAATGCTGACACTTTGGAGTCATATCAAGGTAGAACAGATCTCAAGATTTTCTAGACAACAATAAACTCTGACATATCCTCACCCAATCATCTAATCGAATTTGCCACATTGTTCACTCTGATTACATAGGCAACAATATCTTCAACATTGGTCATCTTCAATGCTTCAAACTGCCCTCTGTAAATCTGAAGCTTGGCCTTTTTTACCTTGGGATCTCCTTCATACAAGCTCACTAATTTCTCCCACATCTTCTTAGCTGAAGTGCATTGCATTACCTTAGCCAGTTCCTAGTTAGGTAATCCACTAGATATGGCATTAAGCGCTCTATGATTATTGACATATTTTTTTCTCTCCTCTAGGTCAGTTAAAGGAGTGAAACTAGAAGTGGATGTGGAGTAACCTTCAACCACAGACTCTTAGATTTCATACCTCAGGGAGTTCAAGTGATATTCCATTCTCTTCTTCCAGAATGTGAAATTTGTTCCATCAAATTGTGGCACTTTGCCACGTCCTCTATCAGAAGCCATCACAGTCCCTCTGACCACTCAACTGTTGATTAGACTTGGTTGAGCCCTCGCTCTAATACCAATTGAAGTTCTAAGCTTCCACTGAGAGGGGGTGAATCAGTGTCTACTTAAATTTTCTCAAATGCTAACTGTTGATTGAGCAATTACAAGAGCCCTATAAATACATAAGCGTATGCACAGTCACCACACAACCACTGTGTGGCTAGGCCAACCGACATGCGCATACCCATCCTGTAAAACCACAGCACTCTCACAAACATCCACATTTACAAGCAAACAACACAAAAGTTATGTAGTTCACCTCCACATTATATGAGGGCTATGTCCACAGAGTAATGGCCCTCTTGGGATTCATATTTACTCGATACTCTTCTTGTTTAAGTTGCTACAATGACTAAGGTGTCACAATACCTACTTCTACCCTTGATAGTACAAAGGCTTGGGTTACAACCCCTTTTCGAATAAGTCCCAATTTGTCGGAGAATACATTTAATAGTTTGATAAGAAAATTACAACTCCCTCCCAACAATGTAAGCAATGGTCTCTAACAGGACTTTTCAAACACTTATTTTACTAGCTATTCCCAACAATGAGAGTTTTGATGGAAATGTTACCTTTGAAGCATGGCTCAAAGAATGTAGTCAACATTGCTGCCAATGTGCCTCTAACACTGCTCTTTTATCCCCCTTTAAACCTCCAACTCCATTGAGGACTTTTTACAACCACTTGGTGTGTGTTTTCCATTCACTAGGTCCCCTACATGGCCTTTTCTTCTATTTTTTAGCTCGTTTTCATGCACACAAGTCAAATGAGGCTTCAAAACCCCTTTATATGAGTTTAGAAGGCCTAAATTAGTCTGGGTCATAGATCTGGAAAGCTCTCAAGCCAATCCAATGGCTGAATTTCAAATTGGGTGAAATATGGTGACATGCGGCATGTTACTATTTAAGTTGGTGACATGCAGCATTTCACCCTTGGTCGCTGGCATATAGGCCGTTGGATTTGGCTCTAAACGGGGTAAGATTTTATCCATAGGATCTTAGGCGTGATTAAAGCTTGAGCGGGTGCAATAGGAACCATTAGAATGGAATCCGATCCCCTTACTTCCTTCACATGCGCATCACGAAGACCATCTTTAACTTAACACAATCGAATCGACCATATTACATTGCAACAACCAATAGAAGCCTTCGCAGGAGAATCTGACGGAACTGATGATCTTTTGCCTCGATCTAAGCAGTCGGATCAGTATAATCTTGATTAAACTCTCATTTCCACCTTTGATGTTGGATCTAAACTTTAATGTAGTACCCAAAATGCCCCTCACAGTACATTAAATGGCCTCTGTAACTTGTTAAGAGAGTGCAAAAATGTTAAAAATGTTAATAGATGAAAACTTCCAATAGAGTTTTCTCTCTCCTAGATTATCATCGAACACATGTTGGAGGTATCGACACTTAGTCATTTTTTTGAAAAATCAGGTCATGACCATCTAAGTGGGATGCGGCATGACACCATGGCTGTGCCGCATGGTCCTTGCAGCATGGCTGCATGCGACATGGGCCTTGCTGGCCTTTGTTGCTTGTGGCTATGGCTGCTGGCCTACCTTGAGACATGGCCACATGGCAGTGGCTGCTGGCCCTAGTGGCATGCCCATGCCATGTGGCACCATGTGCCACCTCATCACCATGTGCCACCTCATCACTTTCTCTCTCCTCCATCTCTCCTCATTATTTTCCCTCATAATTTTCTCATTATTTTCTCTTTCTTCTTTCTCCACATCACCACATTGCATGTTGTCCACTTCATTGTTGGGACCCACAGTGAGGTCCACACACTCTCTCTATATTCTCTCTCTCTCTCTCTCTTCATTTTCTCTCTCATCTTAGTTGGTTCATTTGCCAACAATTGCAACATATGGTTCAACAATCCAAGACCTAGTGTAAACTTGGATCCAGGAGCTCAAACTCCATATTCCTAGTGAATAAAAATGAGGGAAACACGTCTGAGGAAGTTGGCAACAATCGCACCATGTGTTGACGTGTGGTCGATGAGGTGCCGCACGACCTACTAGTCGTGAGGTGTAGTCGATGCCATCCACTGTGCGCCATTCTGATGTTGGATTCCTGCCAAACTTGGCCACTGAGTTCCTATTATTTATTTGAATTAGTTAAGGGCTTAGAACCCGATTTTGACCTTTTCTTGAAGTAAAACCCTTTACGCTTCATGAATGTCTCCAATCTAGTTCGCACCTAGAGGTATGACAATACAGCGTGTGGCTAATGTTCAACCACACCACCTCTGCCTCACTCCAGACCTCCTTTTTGGCTGATTAGCTTAGTGTGTGAATCCCATGCTCTTGGGGGTCATATAGGTTGGGTCCTAGGTTTCTCATAATGCACTTTCATGTACTCTAATTACGTGAGATGTTCAGAATAGTAGCTTGGTGTCATCTCATGCATAAGTCATCACCTTTGGTCATGTCAATATGATACTTTTACACGTGGGAAGACCTGACACATGCCCAAAATAGTCAAACTATAAGGGGATTTGGGCATGGGTCTTACATCTATCCCTAGTTAAATGAATATATTGGTGAGTAACCTCCCAAAAGGAATACTGCCAGACCAAGAATAGAGCATTGTAGTAATCAGTGTTCTCAAGATCAAATATAAAAGGCAGAGCTGTCATCGGACAGTAACACAGTAACCAACAAACTTGTAGAAATGTACCATAGCGTCCCTATGTCTGTTTCTGGGACAATATTGTGCTAGATAATGCGATTATATACCTTAAGAACTGGTCGATAGTTACTTTTCCTTAGTGTTTGGGACCTAACATCATCCGATCCCGTATCAACGTAAGCTTCCACTCAGCTAGAGCTGGAATCTTTGACTCCACAAACAAGTTCTCCATCTGTAGAGACCCAAGAGATGGGCAAGATTATGAATCAAAACAGTCTCTCGTCCCAACACCCAACTAGAAATTTATAAGGATAAATCGGTTAAGTCATTCTCCATACCTCGTTCTACCTGAAGGTTACAATAAAACTGCCTGAGAAGGTTAGGACATATGGGTATCTAGTACCCAAGAACTAGCAACCAACCTATATCAGTGAATGCTCAACAAACAATAAACCACTTTAATTCATCGCATCTCACGAAATGACCTAACTCCTTTGGTCTATTATCAAATCGGTGCCAATTCCTAGCTACCTCTACTGACTGAAACCATCGCTGATCACATCTTGGTGATCAAGGTAATGTATACTTTCTGCCCCTACAATAGATGACTCCTCCCCAATAGAAATCAGAATGTCTGGAGAAGTCATTGTAACCAAATTGAAACAAAGCGATGATAATCTGCCAAAAGAAAAAAATTTAGTATTAGTATTAAGAGTATAGGGTAAAACGAGTGTACCAGTATACAACAATGATTAGAAGAAATTACAAATGGTGCAGATTATCAATTTAAAAAGGCTGAAGTAGGCATTGAGTAAAATGGAGAAAATTTAAAGTTAAAAAGAAATTATTACTTGAGAGACTACCATTTTCTAAATCGAAGTTAATATGATCTACAAAGAGATTATGATGACAAGCGCATCAATTATTGAAGGAAGATAAGTAATAAGCAAACCAAATTTCAATTGTAAGAAAATAATGATGAAATGCGATTTTTGCCTTGACGACCAAAATGAGTCAAATAGAAATGAGGTCAAACATGGGGTCAATCACGATAACAACTCTCTAGCATGATTGCATGACAAAACCCCACCGTTCCAAACCATTATTAGGAACAATACACCAGGAATCAAAATTGAAAATTGTCTAGGGTAGAAAATGAGAAATCAATATGAAATTATCCTTGACGATATATTAGGATGATGAACGATGAGACACAAGCTTTCAATCACCAAAGAATCCTTGAAAGGAAATAATACGATAAGGATGTGTACTCCTTCAATCGCACATTAGACCAGAATGAATGAAAATGAGAAATATAAGTCACGCCTCTATTAAAATGAGGAAGTTAACATGCGGTTAGACATCGCAACCGCACGCCCCAGCCTCACACATTGTGTGGCCGCATGTCTTGTTTACTACTGTCACTCCATTTTGGATGTTTATTCACTTGTTACATCTACAATTCTCATGTTAAACCGTTATTGCTGACTACGAGCATATTCTTTGCATTGCATGATGTTCTCTTCAAAACATTCATATTCATGAGGCGACTAACGGTTTAAACTTTTAAGGTTTTAAACAAACCTTCATGCAAATGGCTCCTAGTTCCTATAAGAGGATGCTCACTAGAAATGTCAACCCACCAAAAGTGGTGACTATAGAACAGGACGCTGAGCCTATGCCTCCAGCCAAGGTGACACAAGAGCACACGATTCAATTACCTCCCATACCAAGATCCTTGACAATTGAGGATGTAATAGAGATCTTGAGGAGCATAGCTCTCAACATCACGAGCAAGCAGCAATGTATGAGTATGGAACTCCTTGCCGCCATCCAGAGAGGGCCTAATCCAGCATCTCTAGTGCCAACCCCAGCCCCTGGACTAGAATCACATGCCATGGCTAATGCACCTGCTCCAGCACTAGTAGTTGTTATTTAGGAGAGTTCCTCTGTGCAAGTAGCACCTTCTGTAGTGATTGCACTTTCTATTGTCGGAACACCTACCCGCGAAGGAGCTGCTCTTGCAAAGAGAATCAAAAGCCATGATAAAGTGAGGTTCTCCCTTTAGAAATGCAAGAAGTAAATGTAATCGCCGATGGGATCACATGTATTTTCTTTTCCTCTATTATCACATTTCAAGTTTTGCACAAACAAGTAGAATTTAAAACTGTGCACGTTAAGTGAATAGAATTTGAAACTGTGTAAGTTAAGTGAATTAAGACACCAATCAGTGCACACTACTGTAGTGAAAAGGTATGATGATAAGTCTAATGTACAACTAGAGACAAGTTGAATAATCAAAAGTAAATTATGCATACAACTTTGAGATAGAACATTGTAGTCTTATGAAAAGTATGGGAAACACCAAGATAAACCATCATATTAGCAAGAACTCAATTTAGTCCAAATTGTGTTAGGCTATGAATACGAGTCTGATTTAAATGGTTATGTCTGACCATGAGATAAGTTAAGAAAGGATCAATTGTCCACCATCAGGACTAGCATCTTGTGTAAAGAGATAAAAGCATCGATTGAAGTATACTACAATAAATCGATTATAGAAAATGAAGACAGAAGAAGAAATGCAGAAATTTAGGAGTGATTATGGAGAACTTAACCAGTCTACCTCAGATAAGGAGACAGAGCCTTAAGTGGATTTACCCTTAGGATCGGCACTCGTACTAAGATTACTTGTAGGACCGAACCTGTAATTGGAAAGAATCCATGAAGAAGCTATTTTATGCCAGTGTATAAACTACATTAATTAATAGATGGGAACAAGAGAAGAAGTGTTTGAAAAACTGATAGTCGATGGAATTATTACTGGCTATACGATGTGGAAATGTCATGGGGAATTTGGATCCTCAAATCCCACATCAACAGATCATTTTATGGTTGATGAAGAAGACAAAGAAGATATTGTTGACATGCATGACATACTACAAGATGAATTTCCCAAGCATGTAGTAGAAGGAGATGGTATTAGTACACCTCAACTAGAGGCACAAAGGGTATAGGAGAAGAGGGAGAAAATTTCTTTAAGTTGATGCAAAAAGCAAAGAAGAAATTGTATCCAGGATGCAAAGAGTTCACAAAATTTCCATTCACTGTTGCATTATATCACATAAAATGCCTATGTAATTGGAGTACCAAACTATTTTCCATGTTTTTGAATATATTAAAAAAAGCACTACCACAAGATAATACCATACCAAAGTTTTCTATGAAACAAAGAAGATGCTTAAGGACTTGGGGTTCGATTACAAGAAGATCAATGAATGTCTCAATGATTGTATGATGTATTGGGAGAGGCATTTAATGAAAAGTCATGTCTCAAATGTGATAGATCAAGGTATATCCAACAACAATGTTCCTGAGAAAACATTATGCCATTTCCTTTTGATATCAGGGCTTCAAAGATTGTACAAGTCATCAGTAACATTTACTGATATGAAATGGAATAAAGATGGATGTATGTATGATGGGAAAATACATCATCCTATAGTTGTAAAAGCATGGAAGAACTTGGATAGACGGCATCCAATTTTCAGGATGGATCCCCGTAGTGTTAGGCTTGGATTGGCAAGTGATGGCATCAATCCTTCTGATCAGGTAATTTTGTATAGCATATGGTCTGTTGTTGTGCAGCCATATAATTTATCAGCTTGGAAGTGCATGAGACAAACATCATTTATGTTGACATCACTGATACAGGTAGGAATCAACCTGGAAACGATATAGACGTGTACTTCCAACCGTTGGTGGAAGAATTCATGTTACTGTGGATGATGTTAACACAATTGATTCATTGAAAAGAGAGACATTCAGTTTACGTACCTACCTATTATGGACAGTTAATGACTACCCTGCATATGCCAACATTTCAGGTTGGAGCACCAAGGGTGCATTGGCATGTCCTAGTTACAGTAAAGAAAATGTCCCTTTGGTTGTTACATAGTAATAAGCACTATTACTTGGGCCATCATTGGTTCCTTGGGGTAAATCATAAATTTCGAAAGGATAAGTAAGGTTTCAATGGTTATGTCGAGTATGGGGGTACACCACTACTTCTTTCAACCATTGATTTGATATCTGAGTTGGATGGCCTTGATTTCCTGGTATTTGGTAAGGACCCCAATAACAAGCATACAAATAGAAGATAACTTGGGGTCCAAATGAGGTAGCACATAATTGGAAGAAAAAAAGTGTACTCTTCGAATTACACTATTTGATGGATAATCTACTTTGCCACAATTTGGATGTCAAACACAAAAAAAAAAAATATATGTATGATAACGTCATTGGTATGTTGTTGGAAATGAAAGATAAATCAAAGGACAACTATGAAGCCCAACTATATTCGCAAGACATGAACATTAGGCCATCTCTACACCACACAGAAAATAGAGGGAGCACCAAAGTTATTATACCTCCTGTAAGCTTTACACCATATAAGGTAGAGAAAGAATTATTTTCAGAACTCTAATAGGGTCGAATGATGACAACTTGAAGGTAAGCAAGACAAGATCGGAGACTGGTAGAGAATACTTGCAATGGTATTGATGATAATTGAATATATAAAGATAAAGATAGATAGATGACAATCTAGAGTTCCACAAGTTCCCCAGCCATAGGAGTCCTACTTAGGCACATTTGTTTCTCACAAGCACACTTGATTCTCACAAGTAAATTTTCACAAAGTTTTGGATGTTGTAATAGCAACCCATAATTCCATTATATAGGGAAAGGGAAGGCTTAACAACTCCTTTGTTACATCAACTTAAGTTAAATGGACTGTTGGAATTTCAAGACTTACATTGGGACTGTTTTCAAGACAATTACTCTTGACATTTTCAAGGTATCTACTCTCAATGAAATTAACTCTAATAATGACTCTTAGACTTTAATAATGGCTCTTAAACTTCACTAATGACACTTTGATTTTTAAATTCATATGGACCACTTATCACTCATATATGGGTTTTCAAAATAAGCCCAATACAAAAGAAAACATAAGAAATCCTAGCCCATAACCCATATAACCCAATATGCTACTTATTAACCCATTAGACTAGGATTTGGGCTTGGTATGGGCTTGTTCCAACATTCATACTTATGCTAAAATTTATGTACATCAACTCTTCTCTTTTCAGAAAAAACTCGACATCGAGTTTTGTATAGGCGAAGAATCAGTTGCATGTGATGTACGTCCAACTTCAGCCCGTAAAAGTATTCTGGTAGCACACAAAAGTTAGGAATGTAGTCTTGTAGGCGTAGAGATCACTCTTCAAAGTACTTTAATGGGATCATGTATTCAATGTGCTCAACTTCACAATCAACACCAAGAATATCATTAGCAGTAGTCACAATCTCATGAGGAACACTTGTGAAGTCTTCTTCAATCATGTTCTCTTTAGTTGCCACCACTTCAATCCTGTCCTATTTTACCTCTTTAACAAAGTCTTCAATAGGAGGCTTTAAAGAAGGAACATCGTCCACCTTCTTATTGATCTTGTTTTCAACTTCAACCTCTTCAATGTAAACCTCTATAGTAGGAACATCATTGTATTCTGGTGGGAAAGAGGTGCTCCATGGTAGAAGTAAGGTCTCAAAGGTAGAGGAAGTGCTCTGGTGGTAGAAAGTGTTTGTTATGCTCCAAATTCCTCAATTTAAATCAATTGAGTATGTAAATGATTCATCAACTCATGTATCTAATTCATTTGTTTTTGTTTGTGCCGTTGTTCTATTGTTGTTACTCGATCAATCAAGGCTTGTATAGAGTCAAGAATCTATTTCATGGCAATAGAATCTTCTCCAATTGATTAAGGATTATTCGCTTGACCAGACATGGCTCTAATACCAATTTGATGCAAACCTGAAGATAAGTAAACTAAGATCGGAGACTAATAGAGAATACTTGCGATGGAATGATGATAGTTGAAGATATAAAAATAAAGATAGATAGATGACAGTCTAGAGTCCCACTAGTTGCCTAGCCATAGGAGTCCTACCTAGGCATAGTTATTTCTCATAAGCATACTTGATTCTTACAAGTGAATCTGTAATAGCAACCCATAATTCCATTATATCCAAGGCTTAACAGCTCCTTGGTTACATCAACTTAAATTAAATGGGCTGTTGGAATTTCGAATCTAAATGGAATTTCCAACTCCAAGAAACTAAAACCCATACATTGATAACAAACCCTAGACCTATGAAATAAAAACAAAACATAGAAAACAATTCCTAGACATAATGATTTGAATAGTTCCACAGACTTACTTTTGGATTGTTTTCAAGATTATAACTCTTGACATTTTCAAGGTCTCTCTTCTCCACTCTTAATGAAATTAACTCCACTAATGACTCTTAGACTTTAATAATGACTCTTAGACTTCACTAATGTCTCTTAGACTTCTAAATTTGTATGGACCACTTGTCACCCATATTTGAGCTTTCAAAATGGTCTTAATATAAAAGAAAACATAACAAATCCTAGGCCATAACTCATATAACCCAATAGGCTACTTATTAACCCATTAAAGTAGGGTTTGGGCTTTGTTTGGACTTGTTCCAACATGAATACCTAGGATGGAATCTATCTACACATCGTAGGTTCTTGATGGTTATGCTGGAAAAATAGTGCATAATGTAAAAGTCACTGAAAGGGACTTGTCTTAATGAAGAGCTAAACAAACTTGAAGCCAATAGTGCAAAAACACTTCGCAATCTTGAAAGGATCTCCCCTTTTGTATTTCTTGATGTAATGGTTCCTTTACTCATTCATTTACTACATCAGACATTGTTGGGTGGACCAATCCATTATAAGTAGATGTATCCTTTAGAAAGGTTAGTTATTAATAAAATTTATGGGTTAACAACATTTGTGGTGTTTTTTGTTACATTTTTTGCTTCTTTTGAATAACTCTACATGGTATTAGGTATAACAAAAATCTTAAGGACCACGTGCATAATCAAAGTAATCTAGAAGGGTCTATTGCAGAAGGCAACAAATGCAAATGAAAGCATGACATTTTTTTTACGCATATCAATGACCTAGAGACAAGGTTTACCTATCCAATGATGAATGTTGATAGTGGGAATCCACAAATAGATAAAGTACATTAGATTTTCTCATGCAAAGGTAGACCTTTAGGGCATGTTGCATTGGTGCCATTAGAATCAAAAGAGTCACAATAAGTACATCGATATTTTCTTAAGCATCACAAGGACATTGAGATATATTTGCAGTAAGTGTCAAAATTAACATAATATGACTTTAATGTTTTAACATTTAATGGAACCTCATTATGCAGACTTCATCTGGACAAGCCTAAAAAGAGTTAAGTTTTACGGTTTGGGAATGTGAGTGAAAAAGATGCATTTAGAAAAATTCACAGGGTGGTTTTGATGTCTTGTAAACAATAGAAAATATCTTTGTTTTAATCAATTTAAATCTGATTGCATCCATAATAACTATTCTTGAATGGAATAGGTGGACAAGATAAGACAAAGTGGAGAAGTTGTCCCTTACATTATTCAAAGGCTAGCTCAAGGACCTAATTGAAAAGTTAAAAAATAAAAGGGGTATATATTAAATGGAATCTGGTTTCACACAAAGGATCGTGAAGCCAATTGACATACCTAAAACAACAAGGTCATAGTAATGGCAAGAACATCAAGCTACTCTATTTGTAGAGATACTCGGCCCATTGATGGTAATGTGTATTATTATTTTGTATTGATGGAAATCATCATTTTAGAATATTTAGTGGACTTGAAGACAATGTTTTTCCATTGTGACTGGGCTAACACTAGCAATAAAGGGATGTTCAAAGAACCTATCGGGATCACAAGTTTGAACTTCATTTATTTGATAAATATAGGCCAGCATTTAACTGATAATCTATTTATTTTTCCTGCATAAGCAGAGCAAGTGTTTTTTGTGTTTGACCCCCTTAACCAAGGTAGGGTTATTGCTCTAAAAGCATCGATGCACGATGTATATGACACAAAGGGTGATGTAGTTGAAGACATTACTCAGGGTTACTAACAAATAAACAAGCAAACTAATGACATGAGACAATTAAATATTGGTGATGTTAATATTAGTTGGGCAAGGACAAACTTAAAGGGTACAACAGTTAATTCAACTAAGCCATCTTAGTTTTGTAATTTTATTTATTATCAATGTTTGTTAGTATGTTAATGTATTTTTCAAATAAATGAATTTTCTTTATTTATTTTAAGTTGACCATTTTGGCATACATATATACCACTTGTAATTATGATATGGTTACAATGCAGGTTTACAAGTATGGAGGGAACCACATCACATGGCCCTAGTACTTCACAGACATCTATCGGTATTAAAACAATTTCATTGCTTAAAATACTTAATTAATTTGCTAATGGAATGTCTTTATTGTTTCATAATGGATCTGAGACATAAAATAGGATGAACTAGAGCAATTATGATGTAAGCCAACTTCGGACTTATGGAAATAATGAATCGGGAGTGTAGATTTATACAAAATCAAAGGAATCAAAAGGGAAGTGAAGTGCAGAAATAAATTTTGAAATTTTTTTTTAAGGTAAAAAGGATATAATTGATGGAAGTGAAGGTGGGGTGACTTACTTCTCTTCTAGGATGTAAATCAACTCCAAAGGTGGTCTACAACTTTTCAAGGAAGTAGGTGAAGAATAAAGTTCTAACTCTTATAGGATGGAATGAAACTTCTTCAAGGTTTCAAGGGATAGAAAAACTCCAACTCTTCAAGGTTGAAGTGAAACTCTTCTAGGTCTCAAGATGAACTCTTCAAGGTTCAAAGGAGAAAATAAACTTCAATCCAAATTTCATTCACCAAATCATCTTCTTCTATTACATGAGAGTAAGCCACTATTTATTGGCTTAACAAACTTTAAATAACTCAAAATAATCTCAACCATCCTTTACAATCCTAAGGTTGAGATTGTACATAGAGAAAATAAAAAAGAAATATAAATGATTTAAAAATTTTCAATACATAGAAACTTGCCCCAATGTGTTGATTCTTGTTCCAAGGCATTGAAACTTGTCGGATGCAAGCTCCAAAGTTTTGATATAAGTTCCCACGTCTTGATGCAAGCTCCAATGTAGAGAAGACTCTAGAAACATTGAATAGAAAATATCACCTCACTCTCCACTCGAGAATTGAAAGGTCACCAAAAAGGGGCTGGTTTCAAGAAGCAAGGACCAGGTTCATTGGTTCTTCTGTAGCTTGGTTCATACTTTGGTCTTGGGCCAAATGGTCTTGGTGTAATGACATAATTGTTGAACATAGATGCAATTGGGCTGCATTAAATTAGAACAAATAATAGGACCAATGCAAATCCAATCCCCACAATGAATGTAAATCATCTCGGGCAGGTCTTCGATCTTCATCTTGCTGAGCCCTCTACATATTTGGGCCACCTCACTAGGACCCTACACTCATTCAACTAAATTTTGATGAGTGGAGGAAGGTTCCAATATATTACAAAGAAGCGGCATGGAGATTAGTATTGGTAGATTCGATTTAACTTACCCCTTTATTTGGTTTTGGTTATTGGTTGTTATTTCTTACTAATTGCAACTATGTAAATTGTAATAAGTAAAATTCAATTTTGATGCCATTATGTAAATTGTAATAAGTAAAATTCAATTTTGATGAGAATGGCAAGAGACAAATACTCAGGATGTTGGGCCATATGTGTAAGGAGTCCAAGAGGGATCTTAAGAACAGAATAATTGAGAGATTCTTAAATATAAAGGATGCCCCTAACCCTACCTTGCCGATTGAAATTCCAAATAACCAATGGAATCATCTCATTGACAGACAGACCTCTCATGACTTTTTGGTAATATGTTTTTTTTTTTTTTTTTTTTTTTTTTTTTTTTTTTTATGAAGATGTTGATATTTCAATGATAGTAGCAATCTTGATAAGTTTCTTTTCACTTAACAATAATCACAATTTTTAATGGCATGTATGATATAATAGGGAAAAACACAAAAGAATAAATAATGTAGAGAGAAACAAAATATGCCCCATACCACAAGCCGAACAAGCTTTCCATAAGTCTGTTATTGGATCGTAAGTTTTCTACTAGAAATTCATATACAATTATAAAAGAAATTAGTTGACCTTACTCTGGCACTATTTTCTTCAAAAAGCTAAAGGAGAAATTGGATGAACAACCCCCAGAATTGAGAGATAACAAATCTGTCTAAGATGACATCTTTGTGCAAGTCATGGGCCCTGAATCATGTGGTCGTGTGCGCTATGTAGGAAGAGGAGTATCACCTTGTGATCTTGGTCTGACACAGAGAAATTTTCTGAAAAGAAGGAAGATGAAGAACTCTGTGATACTGTTTCCACTATGCAGAAAGAGATTACTACTTTGAAAACCCAGTTAGTAGAAATGGATCAAATAAAGGCCCAGCTAGCTATTTTAACCCAAACAGTCTTGGGGAAAAATAACTCTTAGAGTTCAATTTATTTAATAATTAAGTTTTACATTTCATAGAATTTTATTAATTTTTTTCTTAAATAATCTACTAATATTGATCACCCATCCATTGGAACAACTAGTAATACATGAAACCATTGCATAAGCCTTTTTTGCTTTATACATTTAGAGAATCTAGTTGTACAGGTAATGATTTAGTAATTTTTTCCATAGCTCCACTTTGCATGTGTTTTAATAGAAACAGATAAAATTAAGGTAGTGTTTTTGTTTTTTTTGTTTTATTATTATTATTATTATATTGTGTTTTTCAGATATCTTTTGTTGTCTCTTTCATTGACAGGTTGCTTAGGTGAGAATTGTGAATTTGTCTAAGCATAGGTATGATGGCCTAACAGATAAGGTGAAATCATTATTTCTAATAATTTCTTATGGATTAGTTTTTCGTCCTATAAGAACATCTAATTATCTAGTTTCCTTATCACAATGAAAAATAGTACCCATCAAAGGTAACTCAGTGAGAGAGAGAGAGAGAGAAGAAAGAAAAGCGGGAAGAGACAGGATATTGGCTAGGGGTAGAGAAGAGAGATGAGAAACTAATCTTAATCTCAAGAGCGTGCTTGCTCACTATGGAACTCACTATGCTTGCTCACTATGCAACTCAACTTAGTACTGACTTTAGCGATCAGCTGCAACTCATTGATTTGCAAAATAATTCTACTCAAGGTTTTGTGGAAAGAGGAGTTATCGGAATGAAATAATCTATTTGCCATGCATTCTATTTTTATTTGATTTAATTTTCTTAATGAAAAATTTTCATTTGGTTATTATTTGAAGTCCAAAGTTTAGAATAAATGGTATATTTTATCCAATAACCTAAATCCTAAAGGACATTACCTTTCTTATCTAGACTAGGTCCAGATTTTCACTATCTTACTTTTTCCTTCATTTGTTTTAGTCTCTTGGGTAATCCAGTTTGTGAAGGAACAGATTCAATATCACACTACTGCATGCAGTCAAATCTATCTATTTCTTCATATTCAACTGCCTCAATGAACTGTGTACCTATTCTTTGTCCTTCAGACCAGAGTGCTAGCCCTAACTGTAAATGTCCATATCCATAGAAGGGAACCCTAGTTTTCAGAGCTCCTTCCTTCCAAAACTTGGAGAACTCATCATATTATATGGTTCTTGAAAGGTCACTGATGCTTACTTTTCGGACCTATCAAGTTCCTACGGATCCATTTTCTTTGAGCAATCCAAAAGAGGACTCATATAATTACCTTGAAGTAAGTCTGGAGGTCTTCCCATCTTGAGATGATCATTTCAGTCGGTCAGAGATAACGGAAATTGGTTTAATGCTGAGCAACCAAACCTTTAAGCCACCACAGTACTATGGGACATATTATTTTCCTTGGTTCAAACTATGGGTACTTTATAAGTAATTACAGTTCTATTTTGAACTGAAAATTTTTCTCGTCTCACATTTAATATTCATCTCTCTCTCTCTCTCTCTCTCTCTCTCTCTCTCTCTCTCTCTCTATATATATGTATATATATATATATATATATATATATATATATATATATATATATATAAAATCTTCTGTGACATCAAAGAAGTCAGTGAGCCTTGGAACTATTATTGGAGCAGCGATCGGACGTTTTCTGGTTGTAGTCATGATGATCTATGCATTATTTTATGCTCCTCATCAGAAGACAAGAGCGGACAGAGCTCTTAAACAAAATAACCCTTTTTGTAAGTCAATGATCAATTTAAAAGCTACATGATCCTTTCCCATTTAGGATTTGGATCTATATGTGGGTTGTTCTTTGGTTCTTTCTATTTTTCTTTTCCAAGGCATTTTTATTATTTAAGCCTTAATGCTAATGCAGCATCATGTGAGCTGAGTAATAGCAGTGGTAGCATTCCTCAATTGAAAGGAGCCAGATGGTTCTCTTTCAAAGAACTGAAGAAATGCACCAGTGATTTTTCAGAGGCCAGTGAGATTGGACCAAGGGGTTTCGGGAAGGTTAATCATGGTTACTTTTTCTACTTTTGAATAAATTTGTGTATGGCTTACAAAAATGATAATGGTGATCATGGTTTTGGTACATATTTATAGAGGGCTACTTCCCTTTGGGCAACTGCACAAGGGCTTCCCAATGCACGAGGTTCCTACTATTGCAGGATCTGGGAAGGATATAATGTACGCAGCCTAACCCCTACAACGGGGAGAGGCTATTTCCATGAAAGAGCTTCAAGGATCCATGCAGGGTGGTGTTGAGTTTAAAACTGAGATTGAGATGCTTTCCAGGGTTCATCATAAGAATCTTGTGAGCCTTGTGTGCTTCTATTTTGAGCAAGGGGAACAATTTTGGTGTATGAATACATCCCAAATGGTACTATAAGGGAAAGCCTTTCAGGTACTTCAACTGATCATTTTCTTTTGAAATGGATTCTCTCCCTATTTGAACATAACTAGTAGTTGCATGGTGTGCATGTCTTTTATTTTCCTTCTGTAGTTGGATTTATTCATCAACATATATGATATTTTTAGGGAAGTCAGGTATCCAATTTAGATTCGATGAGAAGACTTCAGTTGGTCGTAGGAACAGCCAAACGTTTGACTTATCTGCTTGAACTTGTTGACCCTCCGGTAATACATAGGGACACCAAATCAAACAACATCCTCCGTGATGAACGATTAAATGCTAAGGTTTCTAATTTTGGTATCTACAAGCTCATGAATGATAATGAAATGGGTCATGTCACGACTCGGTTCAAAATCATTATTAGTATCAGTGAAACTGCCGCAAACCGGACATGATGCCATCTTCATTTTTTACTAGCCCTCCCCAAGCAGAGGAAATTCTGCCAATGGTATGAGGAATAAATTGATCACCAGTTCTCCGTAATACATTGATATGCTTAAACAAGACCTTTCTTAAAGGCCAAAATTACTACATTTCTCTCATACTACTGCTTGTACATTTCCTTCTTATATTCTGATCTTGCTAATGGATTAGAGAATAACTAACGTGTAAGTATTATTTACAGAGGTTGATGGTATTTATGGTAGTTGTAAAATTAAAACTTTTTGTTACTTGATAATGAAATGAAGGGCAATGTAGCCTCCACATCGGTATAAGGTAATATTCTAGATAATACATTGTTCTGAACTTTGAGATTGAGGCACCTTATATTGTTATTACATGGATTTTTATGTAATGCAATTTCTCTGTTGTTTGAATTCTAGTTATATTACTTTTTGATGCTCAAGTGTCAAAAGGCTATGGAATGGAGGAATTACCCAAGGTTTCAAGTTTTAGTGTTACTAGCAAGCCATATAAGGCCCTATATGCTCAGGTTTGATCTTTGGAAGATCCATGTACTAGAAATTTGGAGTTTAGCAAAGCACCACCAACAAGTTGGGAGACGGGATAAACAGGCACTGAGACTACCAAGGCCTTTTTCTTCCATTTGTATGTGCCTCAAAAGGTTTCCATGTTTTACTAGACAATGACTATTTTACATTTATGTGCAAGCCATTATATGAATGATGAAGAATTCTATCTACAGTTAGTACTGCTCCATTGCTATAGCACCATGGCTTTATTTCTGATGTCATATTTTGTTTGTACCTTGATGAATGGATGTAGTTGGGGTCTAAAGAAAGATGTGAATGGTTGAATATTTTAGAATTCTATAGTGTAATTGAATGTAATTTTGCTTCAACGGGTTATAGCTGTAGTAATATGAACATGGATTTTATACATATAAGAAAAAAAATCATAGGGCCGTGTTTTCAAAAAAACGCTGTCATATAGGCATCAATCCCATTATAACGCCGATTAAAAAAATGGCAGTGTACGTAAATTAATAAATGACCTTTCTTCAATAAACATCAGGATAGGATAGGTATATTAAATAGCGTTTCTTCTAAAATGCTGCTCTCTATCAATGTTTTGCGGTGTGTTACGACGTTTATCTAGAAACGCTGCTATTGGTTATAGTACGCCGGCATATAATTATTTCACGGGCGTTTGCTACAAATGCCGTAATTCAACGTCAATGCCACCTTTAGCAGTACATTTGCGGCATATGAGGTAATGCCAGGGCAAGTATCCGCAGCGGCGTTTAAAAATGCCGCCATTGACTAATATTCTTGTAATGCACCAAGCTTCTACCTGTCCATAGTTCCTCTTTTCTAAACTATCGGTATATTTTGATCCCAACAGCCGCAATCAACTCTGATTGAAATAGCATAGGATGCTACAAGTAGACCACAATATACTTTCATTAGAGGCCAGAAAAATATTTTAGAAAGAAGAATAAAAAGAATTACATCAGAAGCCCTAAAGAGATGCAAAACCCCCACCTTTGGCATTGCCATCAGTAGGGCCATCTTAGGCTCAATTAAGAAAAACGAAAATGAGGTATGTGGGAAGCATCCCACACCACCTCCCGATTCACTACATCAGGATAGGAAAACCATAGTGAAGAGACGCTCTCATGGACTGCCTTTTTGCCAACCTATCCATAGAAGTGTTGGTATCTCTAAAACCATGTGTGAATCATACTTGACGCATAGTATTTACTTAGTCTATGTCCCTCATGACGGCAGTGATGAAGGAGTTTGGATCACCTGCATGTACATGTACTCTCCATGGTATCCTATTAAGGTCTATGTGGTGTGAGACCCACCTTTAGAGTGTGGGACCTGTTGATTCCATATTTCACCCACCAACCGTTAGGTGACACTTGTCCCCAGGCATGATGACATGGGAGGGTGACATGTGTCCAAGCTGCCATTATCTTTAACTGGCTACCCTTGTCAATTTGGAAGTCACCGACTTCGGTGACATGGAACCGGCCAACCATTTGCGTGGTATGGCAAGTTGCACGACTGGCTTGCGACTTGACCATGCTATACCTCAACTCGTCACCTTTCCATGGATGGTCCAGCTCATGCTCGACTAGCATCTAGTCTGGCGCACTCTTGTGAGAATTCTAAACCGCCACGTCAACAAAGAACCTATTTAAGTGGGAATCTTCTTGTAGCGGGCAAATCGGATAGGCGATTTGCCAGCTTGTTACACCCTAGCCGTAGGATCACCATCTTATGATCATGCGCGACTATAGGATACGCTCCTGGCAGTTAGGCAGTTATGATAGGAGCTTATTCGAGATTCTCTATAGTCTATATAACCACTCGACGATGCAAGGTAAAAGTATCTATCACAATCACCATCTGAACCTTACTTTCAATCTATCTTGAATTCTTCTCCTTCTTCCCCACGTCTCAAGAGCTTTCTTTTTTCGTGTCAAGCTCCATACTATTAGCTCCCTATATTGACTTGATCGTTAGAGTGGACATCGGACCACCTCGGTCCGTCCTCCGATAACATTTTATCTTCCCTATCTTATAGGAGAATAAGGATCAAGTGACCATCGGTATTTCACAGCAATAGTTTGGCACCCACCGTGGGGCCTTTCTTCATTCAAGAATACAAATTCAAGAGCCTTCATTTCATCCTCTGAATATGGTAAGACACACCCGCAATCATCTTGGCGGAGACAATTTTGGTGTACACAATCCAGGTGGGAATGATGATTTGACAGAGGAAATTCCAGGCCAGGAAGACGATCCTACTGGGAACGTTGGTAGAAATCCTTCTGCTGGCCGTAATTCCCCATAAGAACACATCACTGCAGGCCAAGAACCTACACCTCAATACATCAGTCTTAAACAATTCAACGCCTTGAAAGAATAGATTTTAGAGTTAAGAAGATTGTTCAAACCACTATGACCACCTACTTAGCCTAGAGGTACTCATGTACCAGGACGAGGGCCTAAAGGGTCACAAAGCTTCAACCAGGATCAAGAACTACCCTGGAAGATGAGTTGCCGAATCTGGTCAAAGATGAAGAAGACCTGCAGTACATTCCAGGGGAAGAATTAGAAACCAAGTCGTCTGACGGATAACATAACAGAACAAACCATCTGGGCGGGAGAGGCGACCGCAAATCCAAAAATGATGCGCAAGAAAGGGTAGACGCCGCCGGCATGGAAGGAGTGACCATTAAGAATCGGTTCACAGAACAGAGGTGCGCCACAGAAATGGAAGCACAGACGGTCTTGCCACAAAGCATGCTACAACAATAGTTTTTGGTCATGCAGGCCCACCTGACGAAAATGGAAAAGAAGTAGTCGGCACTTGCGACAGCTTCAAGGAAGAAAGAATACCGCTCCGACATGGCCTTTACAAATGAAATAATGGAGGTTCCAAGACCCGAGCATTTATTTATGCCGAAGGTTGATCCATATGATGGAACGACAGACCCTCAGTTGCATCTTGACAATTATTCTACTTTGATGGTGCTGCACCAGTATGAAGACACCATTCTCTATGGGGCATTCCCCTCAACATTGTGAGGTACAGGAAGACTGTGGTTCAATAGCCTACCGATCAACTCTATCTAGTCTTTCGACCAACTAAGCAACCATTTCTTTGAGCACTTCCAGACTCAAACCTCCCCAAAGAAGACATCTGTGAATTTGATCGCAATCAAGTAGAAACCAGAAGAGACATTGAGAGCGCTCATTTAAGATTCAACCGTAAGGCCCTGGAGATCAAGAATGTCAGCTCAGAAGTCAAGATGATGGCACTGCAAGATGCAATCACTGGTAAAGATCTACTAAAGTTGATCTACAAGAGACTGCCACAGACTTACGTTGAGTTGATGACAAGATCTGAGAAGTACGCTGCAGTGAATGAGGCGCTCCACCTCACGCACCCCAAATCCAGAGAAAAGAAAAGGAGCAATAGTCAGGTCGCCAATCAAACCTCTAGTGAAGTCGCCAAAAAGAAGAAGACCAAAAAAGATGGATTCCCTAGCAAGCAAGTTGCTAGGGTAGACTTCAATTGGGATCGGTTCACCAAACTCACTGTACCCATGTACGTGTTACTGCATAATCTGAAGGGGACACAATACGAGTTGGCTAAACCACTGCCGATGAGGCCAGATCCAAGAAGACAAAGATCTAAGAAATATTACAGATATCACCACGAAAATGGGCACGATACGGACAAACATCGCACCCTCCGATATGTAATGGAGGATTTAATCAAGCATTGCCATATCCGCCAGTATGTGGATAAGCTGCCAGAAGCAGATGGTAGGTAGAAGGGTAAGCAACCTGCCAACAAAGCGAATGATGTCAAACTGTGACAACCCCATAGAAACAACAATGACTCCGAAGAGGAAAATTCAGTATCACCGCTTCTTAATAAAATTGGCAACCCTAGGGGACGGATTGGTGTCATCTTGAAGAGTACAGAGACAACCCCATAGCAAGGAGGTCACACCAGAACTCGGGGACTTCGGATAGGTCATGCAAGTCACATAAGTCGCACAAAGAAGATTGACTAGGACTAGAATTCGGGGGCCAATTTGGGGGCCGACTATGGATCAAAGGGATGCGTTGCCAACTTGACTGAGCGACTTGCTAGACTACATATGCTAGACAAGTCTAGTGATCGGTTCGTCAATGAAATGGATGAAGAGATGCCAAGTCAGAGTTTAGGCCCAACACTGCTCCGAGTTAGAAATCCCCCAAAGAAGGATTGCCTCTCATTGGGGGAAGGTGAGTGCTCAAGTTGGGACTACTATCAGACATGGCTTGTGGTACCGGTACACTATTCCTATGCAATAATAGGAGGTCCCACTACCAGAAACACCTCTAAAATTGGAAAAATAAGTACGCTAAATTGGACTACCAATCAACAAATTCCTCTGTACTAATCAAAACGAAGATGTCATTACTTTCTCCGATGAAGATCTGATCGATGAGAAGGTCCCTTATGAAGATGTCGTGGTCATCACCATGGTAATGGACAAAAGCATTGAAGTAGAAAGGGTAGTGGTCGACATAGGAAGCTCGACTGATGTTCGATACAACCATGCTTTCAAGGCAATGAATCTTAGTAAAAGGTATTTGTGCCCCTTTAAATTCTCCCTTATCAGTTTTTTGGGGGATGCAGTCAAAGTGAGGGGTGAAAATATCCTGGAAATCGAAGTCAAAACCAAGCCTAGAAGGGCCACTGTTTTCCTCTCTTACCTTGTGGTGAACATTCCATCCAGCCAAAACATCATCCTCGGAAGACCTGGCCTCAACTTACTGCGAGCCTACATCACAACGTACTATTTGGTGATGAAGTTCCCCACAGAGCACGAAAAAGGTCACTGCAAGGTCGACCAAAGGCTATCTCATAGGTGTTATGCCACTGACTTGGAGACACATGAAGATAAACTCACTAGCATAATCCAGATAGAAGACCTCCGTGACAACTTTGAATAGGAAAGAAGATCCCTGTTGAGGATCTAATTTGGATACCAGTCTCAGAGGACGAACCAAAGAAGTATTTCCAAGTCTGCTCATCACTGCAGAAAGAATAACGAGATGAGATTGCCACTTTTCTCAAGGATAATTTGGATGTTTTCGCCTGGTCGGCCTTAGAGATGCTAGGGATCCCTCACGACCTTATGAAGCATCGGCTAACAATAGGCCCCTAGAACAAGCCATGCAGCAGAAAAAGAGAAACTTCGCACTAGGAATGGAGGCAGCCATCAAAGTAGAAGTTAAAAAACTACTTGCTGTGGGATTCATCACAGAAGTCAAGTACCCCTAGTGGGTTTCAAATGTTTTAATGGTCAAAAAGGCCAATGGAAAGTAGCAAATCTGTATTGATTACTCGGATTTAAATAAATCTTACCCTAAGACTACTATCCTCTCCCTAGAATTGATAGGTTAATTGACGCTACTATCGGTCATGATATGCTATCTTTTCTAGACGCTTATTTAGGTTATAATCAGATTAAAATGTATAAACCTGACGAAATCAACACCACCTTTATAACGAGGCAACGGTCTATACTGCAACAATACAATGTCTTTTGGCCTCAAAAATGCTGGAGCCACCTACCAGCACCTTGTCAATAAGGTATTTGCACAATAAATTAGCAAAAAACATGGAAGTATATGAGGATAACTTCCTTGTAAAGAGCAAAGAGACAACTCGTCATCTTAGCAACTTGGAAGAAGCCTTCGTGGTATTGTGCGAGAATCAGATGAAACTCAATCCCACGAAGTACACTTTCAGTATCGAATCAAGGAAATTCTTAGGGGTCATGGTATCCAGTAGAGGTATCGAAGCAAACCCAACAAAGATAGAAGTCATCATGAAGATGTCGCCTCTAACCAAACCAAAGCAGGTCCAAGAACTGAAAGGAAGGTGATAAGTATATGATTTCTATATTTTTATTCCCTTTGTACTATACTTTTTAATATATTTTATGCCTAATTGAACTGAATATAATGAATTTATAAGTTTAACATATTTTAGAGACTTTGTGAATTAATTGCTAAAAAATAAGAAAATTACAGCATTCTTAATATCGACGTTCTGAGATTTATACAGGTTTTTGACATGAAAAGAGTTTCAGAATTGAAAAGTTATCTTCAATAAAATTGTAGAGGACATCTCAACCATTTTGGAATGGTATTATGAAGAAATATCTGAGTTCGTTTGGGCCTCAAAACGTTGCCTCAAATCCTGATATGAAAAACTGATCCGAATCCGAATTGGAGCAGCCGTACGATTTGATTAGAGTATTCAACGGTGGACAAAATTTCCATAAAGAGTCTCCTACTCAAGTTAGGAAACCTACAATAGAAGATTCCAAAGAAGAAGAGGAAACTCTATAATTTTAGAATTCTAAATAGAAATGAAATTCTACTAGGGAAGGAATCTTACACAAAGAAGGAATCTTACACGAAGAAAGAGTTCTAAGTCACAAAGGATTGTCATGTTTTATATATAGAGCACTAGTGTTGAAGATAATCAATCTCTCTCTCTCTTTTGTTGAAAATTTTTCTCTCTTTGAAAGGATTGTAATGTCTGGCTAATTTTTCATTTAGTTCAAGGGGATTTTGAAGTCCAAACTCATGTCAATGGTGTAATCTCTATTCAGTAATGTTGTTCTTCTTCTCTCTTTTATTGGAATTGCTTATGTTAATTTTTTTCTCTTTATTTATGATATTCATCTGATTAATTCAATAATGGCCTGCTGAATCAGTTAGATTAATATTAATTGCTAGATCTAGAATCTGTGATACATAATTGTCCTGGTTCTAATCACAAGTAGCAAACAGTGGTAAATGATTATATCCAAGTTTTTATCTCATCATTGTGAATAATATAACCTAAGTTAAATAATCTCCGCTTGTGTGTCATTGTTGTTTTGATTGATCTACGTTTCACTTACTTAATACTTCCATCGAATTAAACATTAGGAGCTTATTCAATGTTGTTCAATGGTTAGATCTCTCTGAAGAGCTTCTTTTAGTAGAGATACTTACGAGAAAACTCGGGTAACAGAGCTTACTGTTATCTAGGGTCTTTAATTTTAATTTGGAAGAAGAGATTAACGTTGCGATTAATTTTACTCATTGCATGTGTGGGTGGATATTGAACCATGAACTTAATCTTCTCATCTAATTATTTTTCAATTTAAATTCTTTCTGTTTACTTTTAGTTTGATTCAACCAACCAAAACCCCCCTTTGTTATTGTGTTTGCTTAGCATTAATTAGTATAGTTAATTTGAGTAGAATATAAATTTTGATCAAATCATTCTCTGTGGGATCGATCTTTGCTTATCCTATTTACAGTTTATTAACTAGGTGAGTGAAGAAATACATAATTAGTTTGGTGCATTCGACACGCTACCAGAAGGATAGCCGCCTTGGATAGATTCATGTTCAGGTCGATAGACTGATGTCTATCATTCTTCAAGACACTGAAGGGAGCCAAGAAATTTGAGTGGACTACAGAATGTCAAAAATCCTTTGATGGCTTAAAGGAATTCCTGACATCACCACCTTTACTCGCCTACCCAGAACACGGCGACCAACTACAGTTTTATCTAGCCATCTCGTCAAGGCAGTCAATTTGGTTTTAATAAAAGAAATTGATAAAGTTCAGAGACCAGTATATTATGTCTGTAAGGTATTATTGGATGCAAAAACAAGATACAAATCTATTGAGAAGTTGGCATTAGCACTTGTCACCGCAGCTCGCAAACTTAGACCTTATTTCCAAGCCCACATTATCCTGGTAATGACCGACAAACCCTTGAAGAAAATATTGGTCCGACCCGACATCTCAAGCCGATTAATAAATTAGGCAATCGAACTTAGTGAGTTTGATCTACAGTTTCATCCAAGAACGACAATCAAAGCACAAGTATTGGCCAACTTCCTACTAGAAACCTCTATAGAGGACGGTGCAGACATCAACAAGACTCTAGAATAAGAAGATGTTTGGTAAAAGCAAAAAAAGGCAGAAACGAAACCTTCACCAACTTGGACTTTGTTTGTGGATGGATCCTCAAACAACTAGTACTCGGGGGCCGGGGTCATACTCACCAGTCCAGAGAATTTTAGAGTGTAAGTCACTCTGTGGTTTGATTTCCATGCAACCAACAACTCGGTCGAATATGAAGCCCTGTTGGCTGGACTCAGACTGGCGAAGTTCCTAATGGTATGGAGATTGGATATCTACAATGACTCATAAGTCATTGTAAGACATATCAATGGCGAGTATGAAGCTAAACAGCCGTATATGCTGGAATATCTAGCCAAAGCTAAGTCAGAACTCATGCAGCTCGAAGATTACTAGATCAACAACGTAGACCACAAAAACAAAATAGAAGCTGACACATTATCACTCCTAATGGCGGAAGACTTATCTGGATTGTATTCATTGGTATATATTGATATATTAATGACCAAGCGTAGGTGGCGATTTGGAGGTTCACCAAACTAACAACAAGGCGACTTGGATAGATCCAATCAAGACCTACATCGAGACTAGTGAGTTACTTGAAGACCGACTAGAGAGACGACAAGTTCAAGCATAATTTTGAGGATTTACTATCCTTGATGAGAAATTGTACCATAAGTCTCTAACTCGTCCTTTCATACTATGTCTCACACCAACACAAGCTGAAGAAGTAATGTGGGAGGTATAAGTTGGCATATGTGGTAGTCATCTTGGAGGCCGCGCTTTATGCCAGCGACTTTTATGATAAGGCTACTACTGGCCAACAATGTTGGATGATTGCACTAACTATGCCGCCAAATGCGAAACCTGCCAAAAGCATGCCATGGTTAGCCACCTACTAGCAAAAGAATTGCAAGCCATCGCCAGTCCCCTACCCTTAGCAATATGGGGGATCAACATAGTTGGTCCTATGCCAGGGGCCAAGTTGTAAAAAAAAATCTTAATTATGGTGGTGGATTATTTTTTAAAATGGGCAGAAGCAGAAGCCGTCATCAAAATCAACACAGACAAGATTAAAGTCTTCACTAGGAACAACATAATATATAGATATCGCATTCCCCAAGTCATAGTGACATAAAATGGGCCACAATTCGACAGCCAATAGTACAAAGTGTTCCTCAAGTGTTTCAACATCCAATAGCATTTAGCAGTAGTCTATCACCCAGAGGCCATCGGACAAGTCAAAGCAACCAACAAGACCATATCTCACGAAATCGCTCGACGACTTGGGCCAGCCAAGGGAAAGTGGGCTGACGAGTTGCGAAGCATGCTTTTGTCTTATAGGACGACGAGTAGAATCCCAATTGGGGAGACTTCTTTTATGCTAGTATATGGGGTAGAGGTAGCCATACAGGTTGAAGCAACTCATCCTACAATCAAAATCGTCAACTATGATGAGATGAAAAACGACGAGGACCTAAGAGCCAATTTGGATTTGGTGGAAGAAACTCACGACAATGCACGACTTAGAATACTTGCTTACCAGAAAAGAGTGGCTAGGTATTACAATTCACATATTCGAATTCAAAACATCAAAGTCGGCGATATAGTGCTCCGTCGTACCGTAGTCTCAAAACCTAAGTAGCAAGGCAAATTAATGGCAACTTGGGAGGGACCATATAGAACAGTCCATATAACGAGGCCAATCACTTATTATCTCTAGACAATGAAAGAAAAATATATCGAGAAGCCATAGCACTCCAAAAACTTACGATAATTCTACCAATAATGTAACTAACTTTACTCATTTTTAATGAATCGTCTTTGCATTATAAATTTTTTTCCTAACTAGATCTAGTGTAACATCTTGACGAAAGTCGATCACATATTACCTTGTGGAATACCTGGGCAAACATCCCTGTAAATTAAGCACAAGGTACACACAACACGACTTGACAGATTCCTAGACAACTTGCTTTCTTGGCCTCAGTGTCCACGAAAACAACCAAGTCGCCAACAGTGTCCTAGACAAGTGACATAGGCTCTAATAACCAGTGACATCATTACATAGATGTCACACCCTAATTCTGGACTAACTAGTGGTGTGATGAACCATCATGAGAACCAACGGTTCAAACTAGGATCTCATATAGGCTATGCCAAGCATGTTAAACCAAAATATATTCCACAATAATTTTTAGATTAAATAAATAAATAATGAAAGAATTATTAATAATGACTGAGAGTCTACAGTGATAATTAAATATTTAACAAGTTATCTTCAAGTAACCAAAACATAATTAATACTCATTACAAGTATCACAATACAAAAGTTAATCACTAAGCATAAACATAGTTGAAATACTAGCTTGACGAGCCATATTCATCCTCCACAGCTTGCACATCCAAAGCTGCTACATGTCCACACGTTGGTGAATTCATATAATCTTCAACAGTAACACCTGCAACATAGAAAACTAAAAAGAATTGTGCGTGTGAGGGTCAGCTCTCCAACTTGAGCTCAGTGAGTAAACAAAAAAATGCAACAAACATATGCATACATTCAATTCATATCTTTGGTCTGGTTTATAAGTTTGTAATATGCTATAAAAAGGTTTGGTGGCCCCTGCACCTCTATACACAAGTGAATGAATCCACCCAATGGATCAAACACCATTGCTGTTGTAAGAACCGTGTTCTAAAAACCTGGTCTAACCCATGGTTTTATATGGTGACAGGTGTTCCAATTAAAACCGAATCGGAAGGTGAAGCCGGGTGACGAACCACTCAATTTTCAGGTATGAGAACCTGTGAAAAACTGTATAAATTTCATATCGGTCTGAGTCAGTCAGACTAGTATGGTGTAACCGGTATGTGTATACCAGTCTGACTATATCGGTCTGAGTCAATCAGACCGGTATGTGCGACCGGTATGTTTAGTTTCAGCTGGAGACGGACTCCAGTGGGTCCCTCACTCCGAATTGAAACTTGGAAAGTTTCCAATCGTGGGAAACCTTCCTAGGAACGGTCTCCCACTATTAATAGAGGCTTGGACACTCCTTTGATCCTTCTCAAAACCCTAGCCGTCTGAAGAGATCTGAGAAGGAGCAAAGAAGGAGGAGGCCGCTCAAGAAAGGGGTTTCCATCGTAGGAGCACGCCGCCAACCGACGAACACCGCCGGGAAGTGCTCAATTCTCTTAGTCATGATAGGATTTTGGATCGGAGCCGTGAAGCGGCGCAACAATCCAAAATCCTAGGATTTTAAGCCTAGTTTTTCTTTTAGATCTGATCTGATTTGATACGACGTTCTAGTCACAACCAGAAGTGCCATTAGAATACTTGGACCTTATAATGGGTTAGGAGAAACCCTAGAAACCAAGCCGAAGATCGATGAGGGAGGGAGATCCGAGATTGGGTTCTCGGATCCAAACCGCGGGACATATCGATTGGACACAAGGTCATGCAGTATGGGCTTGCGGTATATATCGCAAGCATATACCGGTCTCACTGACTGAGACAGGTATGTACCGTAACTAGTATATACCGGTGGCACCATACCGGTCTCACTTATTGAGACCGGTATACTAAGACTGGTATGCCTTCCGAACCTTGTTTGCTTGACCAAACATGGTTCTGACCAGCTGTGACCTTCATAAATGAATTCTAACCTTAATAAATGAATTCTAACTTAAAGTTATGACTATGTAGGACTTGTAGACAGTGTGAGTAGGTCCTGTGACGCAGTACGAAGTTGTTATCACGTGACAGGTAAGGGACCAGACCCTAGACTCTAATTAATTAAATAACAGTAAATTTTTGTGACTAAATCTAAGTGTAAATTATATTGCTTGGTGTTTGTGCATATTCACATGCCATGTAGTTGTTAAATTACTATTATCTGTTCATGCATTTCATATGCTAGGATGTTGGATGTTAGGCATGTGTACGTTTTTAGTTAGTGTGTGGAATGTGAAGGGGAGTGGAGCCCTGGATATATCCACAGCTAACACCTTTTTTATATCGCCATCTACCTTAGCAGACTTGGTGCGAATAGGGTATCAGGGGGAGGACGTGGGATTGTCCTGCCCGCCAGACTCGAGCCCTATCTATATGTCATAGGGAGTCGTGCTGGGGTAAGGCCATAGATAATGTATTGACATATAGGACTGGTTAGAAACGAAACCCACTTGCAAGCCCTTGCCAATAGGGGTTTAGGTATTGGTACGGTGTAGGGTATCAGGGGGAGGATGCAGTAGTGTGGATTGTTGCATGACCGCTAGACTCTAGCTCTATCTCTATACTGGAGTGAGTGACGTGGGGCAACAACAGTAGTGTGGATTGTTGCCTGACTGTTGGGTGCGCTCACACTCTCGTGCATGAAGGTGCGGTGGCCGCCAAACCTTACCATAGCATTTTGTAAGTTATACCTGACCCAAATTGTAATGTTATCTAATGCATTTTGTATGTTGCATCGTTTTGTACTTACTGAGCTAAGTTGTGAGCTCTCCCGAATATATATTCTTCTTTTCAGATTTTGATGCAGGGTACATAGTTGATGACTTCATGACTGCCCCAGCATAAGGTACAGTTGCTGCCATTGATACTCAGGCAGTAGAGGACAAGCATGACGCATCATGCGAGTGCTCCTTTTGTGTTTTCCTTTAGAGGAGATTTTATTTTAAACAATACATTGTGATATTTTTATTATTTAAGTTTGTGAATGATGGAATAATTTGGATAATTATTTAAATTAAAATATAGAGCTCAGTTCATTTATCTATTAATTCCGCTACTAATTATTATTCTCTGATTATGTTAGACTGCTTGGAATGATTGATTGACACGGTCTATTGAGATCCTTGTGTGAACCGTGGTTTAGAGCCGGTTCACTCACACTTCTGGTTCAGTCGTAATTGGGGTGTGACAACTTGGTATCAGAGTCCTAGGCTCTGTCCAGCTAATCATTCTGCATCTAACTGTGTCCAATGAGCTGAGTTAGGAAATTAAAAACTTTAATAAGAACACACCATAAGCTTGTTTGATGCTTGAGACTTAAGAAAGATGCATAATATACTATTAATGAAAGAAAATTATAAGCACTGAAGTATTAAAGAAAAACAAATAATCATTTCATAATTTTTAAGTACAAAGTGAACGACAGAGTACAGTCCACAAGTTGGACAGTTACTCTATTAACAAAATAAACCACATGTGAATAAAAATAAAACTACATCAAGCTATGGTGGAGTAGCGGACCTGGGTGGTATCGGGTCTGCAATATCATAGTCACGCTCGTACGCCTCTCTAAGCCAATGAACCTGGTCCTGCATGACCCGTAGGCTGCGAGCTAGACGCCCCAAGTCCTGACCCATCTCTCTGAGTATCTATGATGCCCCTCTGAGTATCTCGGATCTCCATGAGCATGTTCATCACTGGGTCCGAAGAAAGATGAGATGGTCCCGCTACTGAAGAAGGCCGAGATGGTCCTGCTCCTAGAGAATGCTGGGGTGCAGGTGCTGGGATGTCCTCTATGTGTGCATCCCCATCACCCCCTATCTCTGCTACTGTTGCTGCTGCTGCGGCTGCCATATGACTCCTAGGTGGGAGAGGACGAGCCTATAGCTCCTCGTCACTGAGCTCTAGATCATCCATCTGCATCTTATAGATGGCCTCAACATCTATATTGGAGCTCATAGTAATCTCAACAGCTACCTCTCCCTGCATGTCCACACCCAGGCGATGCAACAGTGTTGTGATCAACCTACCATATGGAAGATTGCCCGTTACATTGGGCTTTGCTGCATAAATCATGGTACAAAGGATCAGGTAAGGCAGGCAGATCCGGTGCCTGGTAGTCACATAGTAGGTCAGATACTGGGTCAACTGGGACAACTCTCCATAGTGATCACTCTGGGGAATAAGGTCGTGCTGTATAATACGGCAATATAGACGAGGCACAGGACAAAGGTTTGAAGCCAACATGATACTGCCTGGCAACAAAATCTGCTCTGGAATGGCTGCTCTCATGTCCTCAGTAAGGTACCCTTTAGCTCGGGGTGGACAATAGATGAGATCCTGGTCGTCTGGAATCTCAAGAAGTGCGGCTAACTCAGCAGTGTTGAAAGAGATCATCGTCCCTTTCACATAGCTAGTAATGAGTAGATCCCTAGCATGCTCCCAGTCATTAGGATCTCCTTCTACCTCCAGATTAGCAAAGAACAGTTTTACCAAGCTGGGACGAGTGGTCTCTCTATACTGAATAATGGGTAACCAACCCATCACTCCAAAAGCCACCTCAACATTGAAACGGTGCAGATGCTCTAGGTTCACAAAACGACCTACTTCAATACGTTTTGCTCGGAACCATGCAAGGCGAGAAGCGGCAGCCTCTGAATGAAAGAACCTCTCATCATAAGGGACAGGCAGAGGATGTGGTGGGTTCATACCCGACATATATGATCGTTTCCCCCCGCCACGACGTCTAGACATATTGTAACTGTTAAACAAAGAAAATGAGACAGTTAGAGAACAATTTCAGAAAAAAAAAATTTCAACAGCATAATGGTAGAAAATGGTGAAAAAGCTTCAAACACACCCAATATGGGTAGGAGGACTTATTGTGGTGGCATAATGGTAACATAGATCAAACAATTACATCACAAAACAAAGAAATAGAGACATATTAACAAAATTTTATCAAAAACATCGAAAAACCTAGAAACCTAGGTTAAAAGTCAAAATTTTGGGATTTTCTTTAAACCAACCGATAGAACTTCGAATTGGTTGAGGGGTTTTGCACATTTAGACCCCTAAAACCTTTCTCAATCAAAGAAAGAAGTTTTCTACAGTTAAAAACTTCCAAATCAAGAAAAACCTAGGTTTTGGCATGAAAGACGATGAAAATTTTTCTAATAAGAGGGAAGAGAAGGATAAGCTTACCTGAGAGACGAGTTGATACTCTTGGTTGAAGTAGAAACACTCTTAGAGGCACCGGATGGACTGTAGAAACTCAGAGACACGGAGAGGAATCGCAACCGGAGTAAACTCTATAGTAGGAAATGAAGAATGAGGTGGAAAATCGAGATTTTAAAGAGTTTCTAGTGATACCGGTCGCACTTTTGGACTGGTATGTGCGACCGGTACCTCCGGCGGTATGGTGCGACCGGTACCTACCGCAAGGTATACCGGTCTCACCCAATGGGGTTGTGTGCGACCGATACCGCCGGTGGTATGTGAAACCGGTATGTACCGCCAGGTATACCGGTCTCACTCAAGGAGAAACCGGTACCGCAGTCGGTACCTCATGGGGGTTTGGGAATTCAAAACCATTCCCCGAACCTGCCGAATTTCACTACCAGACCTCACGCCTACATGTTATGATCGGAAAAAATGATTGTGCTTAGAAAATTTTGAGAAATAATTATAAATTCCTTATTTTCTTTCCCTATTGATGATTACTTATGGTGCATATGCATTGAGACTAAATATTATCGTTGGAATAAATGTCTCATTTGTCTCATGTGTTTCAATGTATTCAGATATCGCATAGGAAATTAATTTGCTTCAATGGTGAGAGGAAATGGACGTAGAATTCCTCGCAGACGCCGTCACCCAAGGGCGTCTCTAATAGAAAGGAATCCAGGGACTGAAAACTCTGAAGAGAATGAAGAGAGAGCAAGTGGGTAAGAACTTAACCCCCTAAATGAAAATGAAGAAACACCACTACAGAGGCAGACATCTACAAGTTCCGAAGCAATGATGGCAGATTTAGTCACTCATATGGAAGCACAACAGAAAAAGTTTTTCGACAAAATATTGAAAATGTTTAGACTACTTGAGCCAGTACCAGCACCTGCATACATGCCATCCACAAAAGCTGAGAATGTACATACGAAACCAGTGGGGGTTAGTACAGCTACTGAGGGACCACGACAACAGAACCAACCCAACACGGTTCCCCATACAGTTACAGGAACGCTCGTCCCTAACTAGGATCAGGGTGGATATCAGGGTCCATATCAGGGTGTATACTATGGTGGGAATCAGGGAGCAAATCAGAGTGGCTACTCTTAGCAGCCACAATGGTATGGTCAGACAGGGTATGGACAAGCACCACATGGACAGGTCCCATTTGCATAGAGTAGTCTTTCCAAAGCGGTTGATGGATTCTTAAAGCTCAAGCCACCAACTTTTACAGGAAAGCTAGGGAAAACACTGTGGCCAGCACATTGGATAGCTGAAATGGAGAAGAACTTCCGCCTAATGGAGTATCAAGATGGGAAAAAAGTATTATATGCGACCCACATGCTGAAGGAGGAAGCCAATGGATGGTGGAACTCAATCAGGGCGTATCTAGAGATAAAGCACCAGATAATCACTTGGCCAATATTTAAGGAAGCTTTCTTTGACAAATATTTTCTCAAGAGTTTTCGTGATCAGATTGAAAGGGAGTTCCTTAACTTGCAGCAATCCCAAATGATCGTAGAAGCATACCAACAGAGGTATGAGGAGTTATTCTTCTTCACTCCAACCAGTATGCAGGAGGAAGAAACAAAGACTCGTCGTTTCACTATGGGTCTTCGGGGTGTTATAAGAGAGCATGTGCTGGGACAAGGATTGAAGATATATAATGAAGCTGTACAGGTGGCTCGAGTCATCGAAGCAAGCCAGAGAGATAGATTCTTTGCACAAAATAGGGGTCTGAAGAGGCCTAACCCTGAGGTCCAAGGCGGAAGAAGCAATAGACCATACCATCCATTCAGGCCACTAGCTAGCACAGTGCCTCCCAGACCAGCTCTTGCAGTGACACCATAGGCAGCAGGGCAGAACACTAGTATAAAGTGTTTTAATTGCCAACAGGTGGGACATTATGCCAGAACCTGCCCACAACCAAAGAGGGAGCAACAGCAAGGCAAGGTATATGCTGTTACTATAGAGGAGGCAGTCGCATCACCAGATGTGGTTACAGGTATGATTTTTATAGTTACTCCTTAACTGCTGCATTAATTGTTTGTGCAATTGAATCTAAGGGAAAATTTTGAAAACCTCAGGTACAATAAATATAGCAGGATTACCCGCCAGAGTCCTGTTTGACTCTGGGCCACCCGTTCCTTTGTGTCCGTGTCATTCGGAAAAGGACTAGATCAACCCATCAAGACTTTGGAATCTAGTCTGTTAGTTCGGTCCCCCATGGGAATGGAGGTGGTATTAGAAGAATATTATGGGCCTTGCCCAGTGCTTATTGAAGGACGAGAGTTGGAAGCCAATCTAGTCTAGCTGGAGATGTCAAATTTCAATGTCATTTGGGGCATGGACTGGTTATCTAAACATTCAGCAAACCTATTATGTGCTGAGAAGAAGTTGGTGTTCAAGGACAGTGAAAGGTCAGAGTTCAACTTTAAAGGGGCTAAGCTGCCTAGAAAGAGAAAGCTTATACTCTCAGCCCTAAAAGCAAGGAAGTGCTTAGAGAAAGGAAGAGTAGGATACCTTGTATTAGTGGTGGACGTTATCGCTGAGTTGCCAAGAATGGAGGATATCGAAGTGGTACGAGAATTTCCTGATGTATTTCCAGAAGCCTACCCGGATTACCACCTGACAGGGCTACTGAGTTTGTGATAGATCTCCTACCAGGGGTGGCACCTGTGTCCAAGGCACCTTACAGGATGGCTCCCACAGAGTTGAAGGAATTGAAAACCCAGCTACAAGAACTATTAGACAAGGGCTTCATAAGGCCGAGTATCTCACCTTGGGGGGCACCGGTGCTATTTGTCAAGAAAAAGGATGGTAACGTACGTCTTTGTATGGACTATCGAGAGTTAAACAAGCTCACCATCAAGAACAGATACCCACTACCAATAATAGATGATTTTTTTGATCAACTGCAAGAGTCGAGTGTATTCTCAAAGATTGATCTGAGGTCAGGGTATCATCAACTCAAAATAAAGGAGGCAGACATTCCCAAAACAGCTTTCAAGACGAGATATGGACACTATGAGTTCCTTGTGATGTCCTTTGGGTTGACTAATGCACTTGCATCGTTTATGGAGCTAATGAACCGAGTATTCCATGACATGTTGGATACGTCAGTTATCGTATTCATTGACGATATTCTAGTATACTCCAAGAACAAGGAGACGCATGCAGTGCATTTAAGAGCAGCATTACAAAGACTGAGAAGAGAGAAGTTCTATGCAAAATTCAAGAAATGTGAATTTTGGTTAGATGAAGTGGCCTTCCTAGGTCACGTGGTGTCCGCTGAAGGAATTAAGGTAGATCCCAGCAAAATTTCAGCCATAGTAGGATGGGAGGCACCGAAGACAGTTGCTGAAATATGTAGCTTCCTGGGCTTAGCTAGATACTACAGAAGGTTTGTGGAGGATTATTCCAAGATTGCTGTTCTACTCACCAGGTTGACCAAAAAGGGGGAGAAGTTCATATGGACTGAAGAATGTGAGAAATGCTTCCAGACACTGAATTCAAGAGTGGTATCAACACCTATATTGACTATTCCAGCTCTAGGCCTTCCATTCACACTATACACAGATGCTTCAGGTTTGGGACTGGGTTGTGTGTTGATGCAAGGAGAACAGGTGATAGCCTACGCCTCAAGACAACTGAAGGAGCATGAGAAGAACTACCCTACACATGACCTAGAGTTGGCAGCGGTCATTCATGCTATCAAGACTTGGAGGCATTACTTGTATGGTGAGAAATTCCAAATTAAGTCTGACCACAAAAGCCTGACGTACCTTTTCACCCAAAAAGACCTGAACATGAGGCAGAGGAGGTGGTTAAAATTACTCAAGGACTACGACTGTGACATTTAGTATCACCCTGGTAAAGCTAACATTGTAGTTGATGCTCTGAGCAGGAAATGGGCATCGAACCCTAAAGCAGGGCCAAGTACAAATGCAGCATTGTGTGCTGCCGTTTCTGGCTCATCAGAGGATGAAGAACAGCTCTTAATAAAGTCAGCAGATGATCCTATTGAGCAAGGGTTGATGTACCACTTTACCCTTATGTTTGCAGCACTGAAGATTTTGCCTAACCTGAAGGAAGAAATAAAAACAGCAGTCCTACAGGACCCATACCTCAGGACAGTTCAAGAAGATTTGGAAAAGGGTCGAGCCAAACCTGATTTCACCTTGGATGCAGACAAGGTACTCAGATATCATGGGCGTTTATGTATATGTGAGAATGAAGATCTGGAAATCAGAAACCGAATCATGTTGAAAGCTCACTCCACTCCATATTCAGTACATCCTGGGAGCACCAAAATATACCATGACCTAAAGAGATTGTACTAGTAGAGGGGTATAAAAGCAAATGTAGCCCGATATGTGTTTCAATGTTTAAACTGCCAGCAATTCAAAGCAAAAAGACAGAGGCCCGTAAGATTATTGCAACCGTTACCTGAGCCGGTATGGAAATGGGACTGTATTACCATGGATTTTGTCACTGGTCTACCTATGACTCCGAGGTCAGTGAATGTTGTTTGGGTAGTTATAGATCGCCTTACCAAGACTGCAAGATTTATTCCTATCAGACCGTAATACACCATGGACAAGTTGGCAAAATTATATGTAGACAATATAGTCAGACTGCATGGTGTCCCAGAGAGCATAGTATCTGATAGAGATCCACGCTTCACATCGAAGTTCTGGGAGGGGATACAAAAGGCCATGGAAATGAAACTAAAGTTCAGTACAACCTTCCAGCCTCAAACGGATGGTCAGTCAGAGAGGACCATCCAGATCCTAGAAGATACGCTTCACGCATGTGCTATCGACTTTAAGGGGGCTTGGGATGAGAAGCTTTCCCTCATCGAGTTTGCCTACAACAATAGCTACCAGGCTATGATTCAAATGGCCCCATATGAGGCCTTGTATGGTAAGAAATGTCGAACACCATTATTATAGGACGAAGTTGGAGAAAGATGAATCGTAGGGCCAGAATTTGTGGAAGAAACTTGCAAGGCAGTGGATTAGATTAAGAACCGGGTAAAGACAGCTCAGGTGCGTCAAAAGCACTATGCCAATAACAGGAGACGAGACCTTGAATTTACTGTTGGTGATAAAGTGTTCTTGAAGGTGTCACCAGTGAGAGGCCTAAAGCGGTTCGGAAGAAAAGGAAAATTGTGTCCTAGATATGTGGGACCATACGAAATTCTGTCTCGATGCGGCAAAGTGGCCTATCAATTTGCATTGCCACCAGCGATGTCTAGTGTCCACAACGTCTTCCATGTGCCCTTACTAAAGAAGTACGTGAAAAACCCTTCGCACATTCTTGTTGCAGACCCCCCAGATTTGACAGAAGACTTAACCTTCGAGGTGGTACCAATCCAGTTAATAGCAGACTTGGTGCGAATAGGGTATCAGGGGGAGGACGTGGGATTGTAGTTCACCCTACCTGCCAGACTCGAGCCTTATCTATATTACGTAGGGAGTCATGCTGGGCTAAGGCCATAGATACTGTATTGACATATAGGACTGGTTAGAAACGGAACCCACTTGTAAGCCCTTGCCAATAGGGGTTTAGGTATTGGTACGATGTAGGGTATCAGGGGGAGGACGCGGTAGTGTGGATTGTTGCCTGACCGTCGGACTCTAGCTCTATCTCTATACCGGAGTGAGTAATGTGGGGCAACAACAGTAGTATAGATTGTTGCCTGACTGTTGGGTGTGCTCACACTCTCGTGCATGAAGGTGCGATGGCCGCCAAACCTTACCATAGCATTTTGCAAGTTATACCTGACCCAAATTGTAATGTTATCTCATGCATTTTGTATGTTGCATCGGTTTTGTACTTACTGAGCTAAGTTGTGAGGTCACCCGAATATATATTGTTCTTTTCTGATTTTGATGCAGGGTACACAGTTGATGACTTCATGACTACCCCAGCGTAAGGTACAGTTGCTGCCATTGATACTCAGGTAGTGGAGGATGAGCATGACGCATCATGCAAGTGCTCCTTTTGTGTTTTCCTTTAGAAGAGATTTTATTTTAAACAATACATTGTGATATTTTTATTATTTAAGTTTGTGAATGACAGAATAATTTGGATAATTATTTAAATTACAATATAGAGCTCAGTTCATTTATCTATTAATTCCGCTACTAATTATTATTCTCTGATTATGTTAAACTGCTTAGAATGATTGGTTGACACGGTCTATTGAGATCCTGGTGTGAACCGTAGTTTAGAGCCGGTTTACTCACACTTCTGGATCAACCGAAATTGGGGTGTGACAGCTGTCCCGCATGCACCCACCATGGAATAGAGATAGAGCTAAAGTGTCCGGATCAAACACCGCCAATACTTCCCCTGATGCCCCACCCATACCAACACGTAAGCCCCTGCTGGTGAGGGCTTGCAAACTAGGCTTGCAACTAACCAATCCTAATGCCAAATAGTGTATCCAAGGCCTCACCCCAGCATCCCTCAATATGTCCATAGAGATAGAGCTATGGTCCCCCGACAGAGTCAGAGACCACACGGTCCGAGACCACCTCCCCTGATGCCCTACGACATAATAGTTCTGCTAAGGTAATGGCGATACAATGATGTTAGTAGGCAAGACTTGAGTAGAGATAGAGCTAGAGTCTCGTGACGAGGTTAGAGACCACCATGCCATGTCCTACCCCTGATGCTCCACTCGCATCCAACACACCAACCACATACATACAATTACATGTCTATTCTTAGCATTATCATCATCATCACGTTATAAATAAACAAAATTAAATATGTATGAGCAGTAATAACAGGAATATTAGATGACATGTGAGATGCACATTACAAGCATACAAGCATAGAATCAATCATGGCATTGGACTCAATAAAGTAAACAGTTTATTATTATCTAATTAGTTTATGTCATGTTCCCTCACCTTTGATCGATGTTTGTTCCTCCCCCAAGCTTTGGAAGTCACTTTGAATCTTTTAGGAACCTAAACAATTAATGTATTTAGGTTAGCGTTCAAGTTTTCCAAGTTACAATAATAAAAAACCTTGTTTGGTCTCAAAATATGCTTGTTGTTATTGTGTGGTCGCACGTGTGGTCGAACCCTATGGTCACAATATATAAGACTACACACTGTGTGGTCGAACCCTGTGATCACATTTTATGCGACCTCACCATGCGACCACACCTTTCTTGTGAACTTTTCGAATAGTTGTGGTCGACCCTCTAGTCACCTTAAGGTCAACCACAGGCTGCGACCACATGATGTTTGGTCAATTTTTCATCCCAATCTGAATTCTTCCTGAGTTGATTCCTCGGCTCATCACTTGGGTTCATCCTATGGTTATCCTATGGTCATTATCTACAGTTTCTCATTATTAATTATTCCTAACCTATTATCTCATGATTTTTCTTAGAAATTCTATAACCGAAATCATTACATTAGATTTAACACATCAACTTGAAAAGAACATATTCTATCTGACCTACCCCATAAAGTCAAGTCCATACCTTAAGCTTGCTGTAGAGAGATAAAACTTTTCTCTACAAAACCTTCTTCTCCAAGCTTCTTCTCCAAATCTCCTTCTTCCCCTTCTCTTCCTTTATCTTTCTCTCTTAGGTTTAGGGTTTCAATTTGAGTTCTAAAAGAGTGAGAGAGGCTAAGGAATGTCCCTTATATAGAGGAAAACCTCCATATAGAGTCCCACTTTAATTAGGAAAGAACCCCCTTCAGATTTGGAAGGTTTCTTAATCATGGAGTCGGTTATAACGTCGTGTGGTCGGACGTGGGGTCGCAGAACTCGTCGAGCACACATCCAAAAACTGCGACCACACGTCCCAGACTCCAATGGCCTCATTATTCTGAGGTATGGTCGACCCCACTTGTTTAGGTATGCGACCACACGCTCCTAATTAGATGATTTTGGGTTCAATTTCATACCTAGCCTTGTGGTTTCTTCATGCACTTGGTCCGCTTGGTCCGACCATGATAGGAAGACCTGATACTAGGTGGTAAGACTGGGTTAGTATGATACGGGTCTTACAACTCCCCCCTCTTTCTATAAATTTTGTCCTCGAAATTTACACATACCTTTCGAGTAAAAAAGGTGAGGATATTGCTTTCGAATAGAATTTTCTTCTTCCCATGTGAGCTCTTCCACATCTTGGCTCCTCCAACTAACTTTAACATAGTAAATGTCACGATTGCATAGATGTTGAACATTCCAGCTGGTAATTTCGATTAGTGCTACTTTGAATGTCAAATCATCAATTAAACCCGATGGATCCACTGTTAGGACATGTGTTGGATCTCGGATGTACTTCTTCAGTAATGAGATATGAAATACATCATGCACACTTGACATGGATGGGGGTAGTGCTAACTGATACGCCACCTTCCCACATTTAGCTAGAATCTCATATGGCCCGACGTACCTTGGACTTAGCTTTCCTTTCTGTCCGAACCGTTTTAAGCCTCGCATAGGTGATATTTTCAGGAATACCTTATCACCTACGACGAACTCAAGGTCTCGACGTTGATTATCTGCATATTGTTTCTGACGATTTTGAGCTGTTCTAACTCTTTCCCTAATTATGTCGACTACTTTGCAAGTTTCTTCCACAAATTCAGGGCCCACAATTCTTCGCTCCCCAATTTCGTTCTAAAACAAAGGAGTTCGACACCTCCTACCATACATTGCTTCATAGGGTGACATCTGTATAGTAGCCTGATAGCTATTGTTATAGACGAACTCGATTAATGGTAGCTTTTCATCCCATGATCCTTTGAAACCAATAACACAAGCTCGGAGCATGTCTTCTAGAATTTGAATAGTACGCTCTGACTATGCATCAATCTGAGGGTGAAATGCCATGCTAAACTTCAATGTATTTCCCATAACCTTCTATAATCCTTCCCAGAACCTTGAGGTAAAGTGTGGGTTTCTGTCGGACATGATGCTTTCAGGTACACCATGTAATCTGATAATATTATCCACATATAGCTTAGCTAACCTATCTAGGGTATATTGAGGTTGTATAGCTATGAAATGAGCTATCTTAGTCAAATGATCCATAATCACCCAGACTGCGTCAACTACTCGGGGAGTCAATGGTAACCCGGTGACGAAATCCATAGTGATGCAGTCCCATTTCCATGTCGGTTCTGGCAGTGTCTGCAATAATCCTGTAGGTCTTTGCCTTTCAGCCTTTATCCACTGATAATTCAGGCATTGAGACACAATTTAGCTACATCCGCTTTCATTCCTCTCCACCAATAGAATTTCTTTAAATCATGGTACATCTTCGTGCTTCCAAGGTGTACCGAATACGCAGTGGTGTGGGTTTCCTTCATAAGTTTTTGTCTAATATCCAAGTCTTCACTTTCAGGAACACATACTCTCCCTTTATATCTTAACACCTTTTCAAGGTCCAAGGTGAAGTCGGGGTTGGTCCTACCTTTTTCAAGGTCTTCTTGCACTGTTCTCAGATAGAGGTCTGATTTAATAACTTCTTTCATTTCGTCTAATAGATCAGGTACAATCTTCAATGTAGCAAACATGTTTAAGAATAGATGAATAAACCCTTGGTCAGTTGATTCATCTGGAATATCAATCATGAGCTGCTCTTTACTGTAACTAAATACTCTTCCTATGACACACACTACATCATTTGTACTAGCTTTTTCTTGGGATTTTATCATAGCTTTCCTACTTAATACGTCAGCAACTACATTAGCTTTTCCTGGATGATACTGGGTATCGCAATCATAATCCTTTAGTAATTACAGCCATCTTCTCTGTCTCATGTTCAACTCCTTCTGATTAAAAAGATGAGTGAGACTCTTATGATCTGATTCAATCTGAAATTTCTCTCCATATAAATAATGTCTCCATATCTTGACAGCATTTACCACCGCTGCTAACTCCAAGTCATGAGTCGGGTAACTCTCCTCATGCTCCTTCATTTCTCTTGAATCATATGCAATCATGGGTTCACCTTGCATCAACACGCATCCTAGACCCAATCTGGAAAAGTCGGTGTATAGGGAAAAAAGTTTTCCTGGTACAATAACGATCAAGATGCGAGTTAATATCAACCTTGCTTTTAGAGTTTGGAAACATTCTTCACACTTGTCAGTCCAAATAAACTCCTCCCCCTTCCTAGTTAGCTTGGTAAGAGGTATTGCAATTATAGAGTAGTCCTCTATGAATCGTCTATAATAACCAGCTAAACCTAAGAAAATTTTGATCTCTGCAATGTTCTTTAGGTGTTTCTCATCATATGATTACTTCTATCTTAATAGGGTCAACCTTTAATCCGTTTTGATGTTGCTATGTGTTCCAAGAAGATCACTTTGTTTAATCAAGTTTCATATTTCTTGGACTTGGCATAAAGCTTCTCCCTTCTCAGCTATTGTGAAGCTGATCTAAAATTCATTATATGAGTTGCTTCATTCTTGGAATAAAATAAAATATCATCTATGAAAACTATGACCGACGTGTCCAACATGTCATGAAACACCCAGTTCATCAGCTCCATAAAAGATGTAAGGGCATTGGTTAATCCAAACAACATAATCGGGAACTCATAATGCCCAATCCCGATTCTAAAAGCTATCTTCGAGATATCGCTGTCCAAATTCTTCAGCTGATGATATCTTGACTGAAGATCAATCATAGAGAATACCTTTGCACCTTGCAACTGATTAAACAAGTCATCAATCTAAGGTAGTGAATATCGGTTCTTGATCATAAGCTTGTTCAATTTTCGATAATCTATACATAGCCGAACATTATCGTCCTTCATCATGAATAGCCCTGATGCTCCCCGTGATGAATTACTTGGCTGATTAAATCCTTGTCTAATAACTCTTGTAGTTGAGTCTTCGGTTCCTTCCACTATGTAGGAGCTATCCTATAGGATTCCTTAGACACAGGTGCCAACCCTGGAACAAGTCGACAATGAACTCGGTCGCACGATCAGATGGTAATCTAGGTAAGTCTCTTGGAAACACATCAGGGAATTTATGCGTCACATCAATATCTTGCATCTATGGATGTAAGATCCGTATCGAACTAACCGGTCTTACCACCTTGTACCAGGTCTACCTATCAAAGTCGAGCCAAGTGGACCAAGTGCGTGAAGAAATCACAAGACCAGGTATGAGTCTAACCCAAAAACAGTAAGTGTGAGGGTAGGGTCGCCTGCCTAAACAGGTAAGGTCGACCCCACCTCAACAGCAGTCCAACCCATGACTTTTAGTCGTAGGGTCGAATGACTAAGAAGGTGTAGGGTCGACGGATCCTGCGACCCTACGTCCGACCCTACGATGACAGACAGAAACAGGAAATTAGGAAACATTCCTAATTCCAAGGAGATCTTTCCTAAACTCATTGAGACTTATTATAGAGGGTTTTCCTTTATAAATAGGGCATCCCTTAGCCTCTTTTACTCCTTTACAACCCTAATTGGAAGTGAGAGAAAGAGAAAGAGAAGGAAGAGAAGAAGAAAAGGAAACTTGAAGAAGAAGACTAAGGAAGAGAAGGAAACTTCAGAGAAACCTCTGAATAAAGGTACGAACCTAATTCCTTACCTGAATAAGAGATCCTAGAATAGTTATGAAGAACATAGGATTAGGAGAAACCCAAATCATCTATCCATGGACAAGTTCCAAGAGATTCCATGGAGGAAATTCTTATGGACAATGAATAGTGTATAACTTGGAGTTTGAGCCACAGAACAATCTTAGAATGGACCATAAAAGTAAGCCAAAGGATCAAAACATGAAAGAATGGACTTTAGAATGAAAGGTCGACTCATAATACGTGTGGTCGCACGTAGGGTCGAATGATATCCGACCCTACGAGACCACAGGTTCGACTGCATGCCCTCGGGAAGCCCCAGGGAGGGTGTGGTCGCACGTAGGGTCGAATGGTATCCGACCCCACGTTCGACCCTACACCCTAGGATCGCAGAAACTGCTACCTTAGGTGCTACCCTACCTGCGACCCTACGATTTCAGTTATTTTAAATTTATTAGAATTAATTCTAATAAAAATATATCGACTTGTTATGTTTTTCTAGTAATTTAAAAGTGATTCATAAAGCTTGAACGAGGATCTACGCTCAACCAAAGGTGAGGGAACAAGACCTAAACTAATTGGCTAATAATAAACTATTTTTATTTATTGAGTCCAATATCATGAATGATTCTATGCTTGTATGATTATAATGTGCATATCACATGTCATCCAATATTTCTGTTATTATTGTTCATGCATATTTAATTTTTGTTTATTTATAATATGGTGTTGATGATGATGTTAGGAATAGGCATGTGAATGTATGTGTGTGGTTAGTGTACTTGATGCGAGTGGGACATCAGGAGGAGGACGTGACACTGTTGTTCATCCTGGTCACCAGACTCTAGATCTATCTCTACTCCAGTCTTGTCCACTAACATCTTCGTATCGCCATTACCTTAGCAGAACTATTACGTCGTAGGGCATCAGGGGAGGTGGTCTCGGACCGTGTAGTCTCTAACTCTGCCGGGGGACCTTAGCTCTATCTCTATGGACGTATTGAGGGATGCTGGGGTGAGGCCTTGGATACACCGTTTGACATTAGGATTGGTTAGTTGCGAGCCCAGTTTGCAAGCCCTCGCCAACGGGGGCTTACGTATTGGTATGGGTAGAGCATCAGGGGAAGTGTGATGCGGTGTGGTCCTAAGCACTTTAGCTCTATCTATATTCCATGCTGGGGTGGATGTGGACAACAACGGTGTTTGATCTGTTGGGTGGGCTTACACACCCTGTGTATAGAGGTGAGGCGGCCACCAAACCTTTCTATAGCACATTGCAAATTTATGAACCAGACCAAAGATATGAATTGAATGCATGCATATGTTTGTTGCATTGTTTTGTTTGCTCAATTAGCCGTGATGTGTGCTCACCCTTTCGATGTCGAATATTTTTAGTTGATGATGCAGGTGCCACCGTAGAAGACTATATGAATGCTCTGGTGTATGGACATGCGGAGGCGATGGATGCAGAAGTCATGATGGAGTCGCATGATTTGTCATGTGAGTGCAACTCTTGCGTCTTCGATTAGATTTTTATTATTAAAGAAATGTAATTGATTATTTTATTTTATTTTATGTCTTAGTCAATAGAGAATAAATGGATAATTTATTTATGTTATAATTGTTAGACTCTCAGTTCATTAGTATAAAGTCTTTCGCTATTGTTTATTTACTCTGATTATGGTTGTGGATGTGTATGGTTTAAGCAAACGGACACAGCCTATTTGAGATCCTGGTTGAACCGTTGGTTTATTAGCGATTCATCACACCATTCTGAATAGTACGGAATTGGGGTGTGACAACTTGGTATCAGAGCTCTCAGGCCCTGTCTATTAAACCGATATACTTCCACAAAAGTTTGTGAACTGAATTAGGAGAAAAATTTAAAAGTTATAATAATAACACACCATAAGCACCTATGTTGTTTGAGATAAAAATTAAGAAAGAGAATAATGCATGTATAAAAGGAGAAACAAGTTTCATATACACTCTAGTAAAAAGCAACGTATATATATATATATATATATATATATATATATAATTCCAAATCAGAGTACGGTCCACAATCCAAACAGTTTCTCTATAGTACAAAGAAAAATAAAGGAAAAGGTACATCACGGAGCTGAAGGTGCTGGAAGAGGAGGTGCCTCGCGATCTCTGTCATAGTCCTTAGCATACACTCTAGTCAACCAGGCTACTTGAGTCTGGGTCTTTTGGAGACTAGCTGTCAACTCGACCATCCACTGATCGGACATACGTTGAGCATCTAGGTGCTAGCCTACTCTCCCATCAGTAGCACGCTGAGCATCTAGAAGCTCGTCTACTCTCCCATCGGTTACAAGCTGAGCATCTAGAAGCTCTCCCACTCTCAGATCAGTCATGCGCTGAGCCTTTCTAATCTCGTGCAGTAGCCCCATCATATCATCAGAGGGTGGGCGTGAAGGACCAGCCATGTGTGAAGGAGTCTGAGATGGACCAGCTCCAGTAGAATGTAGAGGTGATAGAAGAGGTATGGAGTCTACATCCATGTACATACGATCCTCATCCTCAACATCCCCCCATGGACCCCTGCTCCTGCTGCTGCTGCTGCCGCTGCCGCGACGTGTGTTACCTCTACTCGAGTACGAGGACGTACCAGAGCGTTCCTCTCATCATCACTGACCTGAGCATCCCACATACCCATATTACAAATGGCCTCCCAGTCAAGATCCGATGAGAAGGTCTTCTCCTGAATCCTCTCATCTACTAAATCAAAGTGTAGGTGGGTGAGCAACGTAGTGATCAGACGTCCGTAGGGTAGGTTGCCCAACTGACCAGGCAGCGTAGCACGGATCATCGTCTGGATAATGATATAAGGAAGGCAGACAAGCTGCCTTGTGCAAATACAGTAGAGGACATACTGAGTCAACTGGGAGATCCTCTCATAATGTCCACTCTGGGGTATTAGGTTGTGCTGGATAATTTTGTAGTATACCCGAGGCTTTGGACGTAGGTTGATCACTTTCATCTCCCAGCGATCATCTCTGATGAGCTGACTATCAATCTCAGCACACATCTCCAAGGATAGGAACTGGGGCTCCTTGGGAGCACAATACACCAAAGGGCCATCATTTGATATACCCAAAAGATCAGCCAACTGTTGGCAATTAAATGAGACCTCCACCCCTTTGACGTAGCTCGAGATCCTAAGCCCCCTATCTCTCTCTGTGTCATTGCGATCCCCCACTACTTGGAGAATGCAATAGAACTGTCTCACCAGATCATTACAGGTACAAGCCTCATAGGTGATCACAGGGAGCCAGCCCATGTCACCAAAAGCACCCTCCACGTTGAGCAAGGCCAGACTAGCCAAGTTCACACAGTGACCCCCTTTTACTTTCTTGCACTCATAGCGAGCATACTGAGCTTCCGCCTCGTTGAAGAGGAAACGAACGGGGTCATGAGCCCTAGGCACCTTGGTACAAGCCATACTATCTGTCAAGACACAAAAAAACAAATAAGAAATTAGTAATGGTGAAAAATTCAAAATTTTGACATTATAACGGCATGATTTGGTCAAAAGCCTCACTTTTCATCCAAACAACTGGGCAGGAGGAATTACATAGGTTCCAAACCATCCTGCAAAGCTCATACAGTTGGAAATTTTATCTAGAAAGATCGAATTTGATGAAATTTCAATAAATTTGAAAAATCTCAAAAATTAGGTCAAAAATGGAAAAATTCAAGTTTCTCGATAACCAACCGATGAAACTCAAATATTTTTGAGGGCTTTCGTCCATTGGGTGATCAATAGCAAAATCCCCCAATAAAAATTAAATTTTTACGGTTGAAAAAAGTTTAATTTGAAAAAAACGATGTAATGGGTGAAAAACTTAGTTTGGAGAGTTTAAAAATGTGAAACAATAGAGAGCATACCTGAAGAGAAGGAGCAAAAGTCGCGAACGGAAGGAATGATCACCAAACACTAGGGGTCAATACTATAGCAACTCAGGGAAATGGGTTGAGTTGGAAGAAAAGAGAAGGAATGGGAAATGAATCCAAAATCGGGCTTAAAAACCTAATTTTGGATCGTAGGGTCGCAGAATTCGACCAGAATGTGCGACCCTACGTCAGACCCTATCATCGACCCTAGGCTCTCGGTGATCTGACAGAGAATCATGGGTTGGACCTAGGGTTAAACATATACCGACCGTACGATCGACCCTAGGCTCTCGGTAAGCCGACATGGTTTATTAGGGTCGCATACCCTAGGGTCGCATAAGGACCGACCTTACCATCGACCCTACGATGGAAAATACAGTATTTTGTCAGAATGATCTCAAAAATTGGAATTTATATTGATTAGTTGGATTTTTGACTTAAGAACAACTTATATTGATTGCTTCACATGTGCTATGATTGTTTTCAGACACTACCACCAGAACAAGAAATGGCTGGGCGGAGGGTGACCAGACGTGGCCGTAACCCAATTCCAACACCACCACCTGTGGAGGAAGATAGCCACGTAAATCATGAAGCACAAGAGAATCTGAATATGGCACCGCCAATGGCTAGTGGCCAGGCAAATCCTACAAACTTGTCAGCCCCACCTACAGATCTGGCTACAGCGGTAATGAACTTGGCACAACAGCTACAGTAAATACAGCAGGTGCAAGCCAATATGCAGGTTGCTATAGGCATGGCTTTTCCAGCTACACATACGACACCTATGCCAACAGGGCAAGCTTGCACAGTACTAGGGGGAAGCAACACAGTACCCCACGCACCTCAAACACCAGTCATGCCGGCTCAAGTGCAGAATCCTGAGGTAGCTCAAGGCAGTTACCAGTATCAACCACACCTATGTATGGGGCCTATTCTCCATATCAGCTGGACCACTCCCGACTGATAGAGCATTTTCTGAAGATGAAGCCTAAAGTATATAATGGTAAGCCAGCAGATCCTTTGTGGCTAGCACACTAGATTGATGAAATGGAAAGAAATTTCATGATGATGACGGTAAATGAGGAGGAGAAAGTACGGTGTGCATCCTTCATGCTGAAAGGCGATGCACACCACTAGTGGAAGTCCACACGGACTTATCTGTCAACAAAGCACACCCAATTGACTTGGGTTATATATAAAGAGGCATTCTTTAAGAAGTATTTCCCTAGAAGTTTTAGAGATTCTATGGAAAGAGAGTTCCTGAGTTTATATCAGGGTCAGATGATTGTGGATGTATACCAACAACGCTATGAAGAGCTGTTTTTCTTTGCACCCGCCAGCATGCAGGAAGAAAATACAAAGACCCGAAGGTTCGTCATGGGACTTAGGGGAAGCATCCATGAGCATGTTCTGGGATTGGAGAAGAAGGTTTACAACGAAGCCGTACAAATTTCTTGGGTAATAGAGTCGAGCCAAAAGGAGAGCTACTTTGCTCAAAACACGGGTATTAAAAGGCCAAACGAAAATTCATATAATTGAGGGAATACAAGGACATTTAAACCCTTCCATACTCAAGGCTTCAATGCTGCAGCCAAGACTACTCCAGCAGCTCAACCGCAACAAAAGCAAAATAATGAAGGAGTAAAATGCTATAACTACAATCAAGTGGGACATTATTCCAGGGAGTGTCCTAAGCCCAGGAGGAAGCTACAACAAGGAAAGGTTTATGCTGTTACATCTGAGGAGGTTGTCGCATCGCCTGATGTGGTTACAGGTATGACCTGAACCTTTCATTTTGAGATTACATTGTGTGAGCATGTAGACTAAAACTAAAACGAATCACAGGTATCGTACCTATTAATGGCATACCTGTTAGAGTACTCTTTGATTCTGGAGCTACTCATTCTTTTATATTTGTGTCATTTGGAAATAAGCTAAATCTACCCCTCAGATCTTTAGACTACAAACTGTTTGTACGATGGCCTATGGGATTAGAAGTGGAATTAGAAAAAGGTTATGGACCATGTCCAGTTCTGATTGACAAGAAAACATTGGATGCAACCTTGATTCAACTTGAGATGGCAGACTTTGATGTCATCTTGGGAATGGACTGGTTAGCTCGGCATTCTACAAACCTATTATGTGCAGAAAAGAAGCTGACATTTAAAGACAAGGAAGGAGCAGAGTTTAGCTTTGCGGGAATCAAACTTCCCCGTAAACGAAAACTCATTCTCTTTACATTAAAGGCTAGGAAATGCCTCGAGAAAGGAGGAGTTGGGTATCTAGTATCAGTGGTAGACCTCACCAAGGAAGCACCACAAATGGAGAATATTGATGTTGTGCGTGACTTTCCAGATGTTTTTTCTAACGAACTACCAGGACTACCACCCAACCGAGCGACAGAGTTCATTATAGATCTGATACCCGGAGTCGCACCAGTATTTAAAACACCCTATCAAATGGCTCCTACTAAACTGAAAGAATTGAAAGTACAGTTATAAGAATTACTGGACAAGGGTTACATCAGACCTAGCATATCACCATGGGGAGCGCCAGTATTATTTGTAAAGAAAAAGGATGGTAGAATTCAACTGTGTATAGACTACCGGGAATTGAATAAATTGACAATCAAGAATCGGTACCCATTGCCTCAGATCGATGACTTGTTCGATCAGTTGCAAGGTGCAAAGGTGTTCTCCAAGATTGATCTTCGGTCAGGATACCATCAATTGAAGATTAAGGACGGTGATATTCCAAAGACAGCATTCAGAACAAGATATGGACATATGAATTTTTAGTCATGTCTTTTGGATTGACTAATGCACCCACAAATTTTATGGAACTCATGAATCGGGTATGCCATGATATGTTGGATACGTCAGTCATTGTGTTTATTGATGATATATTGGTTTACTCCAAGGACAAGGAAACTCATGTCATGAGTCTAATAGTCGCTCTGTAGCGACTAAGAAAAGAGAAGCTTTACGCCAAATTTACAATATGTGAGTTTTGGCTAAATGAGGTCGCTTTCTTAGGCCATGTTGTTGTATCCGCTGAATGAATTAAAGTGGATCCTAGCAAGATTGAAGTCATTGTGAAGTGGGAAGTACCTAAGAGTGTTGCAGAAATTAGAAGTTTCCTAGGTCTAGCTAGGTATTATCGACGATTCGTGGAAGACTATTCCAAAATTGCCGTACCTCTCACCAGTTTGACTAAGAAAGAAGAAAAGTTTGTTTGGACTGATAAACGTGAGAAAAGTTTTCAAACATTAAAGGCTTGATTGATATCTGCTCCCATCTTGACTATTCCTATTCCAAGACAACTATTTACCTTATACACAGATGTGTCTAGATTGGGTTTAGGATTTGTACTTATGTAAGGTGAACAAGTAATTGGATATGTCTCCAGACAACTGAAGACACATGAGAAGAACTGTAAGCACCCCATTTTTGCCATATTCAACTAAACAAAGTCTTACTGGTGTGTGGACAACAAAGGAAGAGAAATGAGTAAAAATTTGGTTTTTACTACGACCTCGAGGTAGTTTTCGGTGGGTCCCACAATAAGGTCACATGCTGTAATCTGCATAGATGCATAGGTCATGGAATTATCTTCAAAATGAGACCAGAATTGCTCAATTCTGATATCAAATGAAGAAGATATGATCATTTTAGTCAGATGATACGTACAAGGGAGGTTTATGAAATTATCATAAATAATCCTAGGGCTTTCATGCAAATTATCGTAAGTTGGATTGTTTAAATTTTAAATCATCATATCTTGATCATTCGACATCTGAATCATATGGTTTAAGTACCAATGTTCCTTATTTTTAGTCCTTTTCAAAATGGACGTGAAGAATCCCGGGTAGAGGTCACCAGCGGGTCCCATGCAAGCTTTCGTGCAGAATTATCGATAGAACTTCATTTCTTCATATCTTGGTCATTCTACGTTGAATTCAGATGATTCCAAAGCCATTATTTTTCATTTGTGGTGTCCTACAAAGTGGACGTGGAAAATCTCGGGTAGAAGTCTCCAGAGGGTCCCATGCAAAATTACACATGGAAATGGTCATTTAATCTTTGGAAATTCATATTTTGGTCACACCATATCCAAATCAGATAATTTCAGTTTCATTATGTTCCATTTTTAGTACTCTACAAAGTGGAAGTAATGGATTTCCGATAGAAGTCCCCGAAGGATCCCATGCAGAAGGGTCAGTCAAATTATCGATAATGGACCTGCTTAAACTTTAAAAATTCATAAGTTGATCATTTTATTTCCAAATGAGGTGATTCAGGCTCCAACATTCCTCATTTTTAGTGTTCTACAAAGTGAACGTAAAAAATTTAGAATAGAGACAATCGAAAAATTTCATGCGGAATGACAACAGAAATGGCCCATGAAATGATAGAGAGAGAAACTCAGTCAATCCAGTCAACTCATCTCAACCCAAGCCAGTCTTAGCCCAACCCAGTCAATCCTTATCAATCCGGACCAAATCTATTGGACCCATGTGCATGCATGTTATGTATATTATACATATTATTAGATTATGTATTGCATTAGGTATTAAATTATATTTTTATGGATTGAATATTTGTATATATATTTATTGGAGGAGATAGCTAGCTAATGGTCGTTTAGGCTAGGAAAGAAATCCAGAAAAGATTGAATAGAGATTGTGGAGAAGATAAAAAAAACAAAAAGAAAAGAAAGAAAGAGAGGAAGGGACGGTGAGATTCCAAGAGAAGAGGAGAAAGAGAGAAAGATAAAAAAAAAAAAAAAAAGGAAAGAAAGAAAAGAGAAGAAAAGGAAAGAAAGAGAAAAAGAGAAGAAAAGGAAAGAAAGAGAAAAAGAGAAGAAAAGGAATGAAAGAGAAGAGAAGAAAAGGAAAGAAAGAGAAGAAGAGAAGAAAAAGAAAGAAAGAGAAGAAGAGAAGAAACGGAAAGAAAGAGAATAAGAGAAGAAAAAGAAAGAAAGAGAATAAGAGAAGAAAAGGAAAGAAAGAGAAGAAGAGAAGAAAAGGAAAGAAAGAGAAGAAAGAGAAGAAAATGAAAGAAAGAGAAGATAAAAAATAAAAATAAAAAAGAGAGGAAGGGACGTGAGATTCCAAGAGAAAAGGAAAGAAAGAGAAAAAGAGAAGAAAATGAAAAAAAGAGAAAAAGAGAAGAAAAGGAAAGAAAGAGAAGAAGAGAAGAAAAGGAAAGAGGGAAGAAGAGAAGAAAAGGAAAGAAAGAAAAGAGAAGAAAAGGAAAGAAAGAGAATAAGAGAAGAAAAGGAATGAAAGAGAAGAAGAGAAGAAAAGGAAAGAAAGAGAAGAAAGAGAAGAAAATGAAAGAAAGAGAAGAAAAAAAAAAAGAGAGGGAGGGACGTGAGATTCTAGGAGAAGAGGAGAAAGAGAGAGAAGAAAAAAAGAAAAGGAGAGAAAGAAAGAGAGGAAGGGACGTGAGATTCCAAGAGAATAGGGAAAAAAAAGAAGAAAAAATCTGAAAAATGAAAAGGAGAGGGAAATAGAGCGTTGAAAAAAAAAAGAGGAGAAAAAGGAGAAATAAAAGAGAGAGGCATCCAGAACAGAGGAGGAGATTCAGATTGAGACCGAAAGAAGGAGAAGAGGAGAGAGGCGTCCAGAATAGAGAGGCGATTCAGATTGAGAAGGAGAGAAGGAGAAGAGGAGAGAGGCAATGAGGTAAGTCTGCTTAGTTTTTTTCTGTTTTTTTGTTCTTTCGGTTTTGCAGCACCCCAACACCCGATAACACCATATCACTTGTAATCCTTGCGTCACTCTATTCACCACTCCAAGTCTCCATGCAGCCACTCATTGCATTCAATCAAGCTACCCAGATCCATGAAACTAGTCCACTTACCCATATTACCTCCCTCACAGTAAACATGTTTAACCAACCATGTTAGACTCTCCACTTGTTTGCAAGTCCCCACAGCCTATACAGCACCTTGCATCTATCGATTTTGTCCCCACTTCAACTCACACCATCACCCGAATCACCCACAAGCCACTTGTTGCACTATCAGCACATCACTTACCATTTCACTCTACAGTACCCACCGAATACCCTCAACAATCCTACTGATCTGATTTCACTTGATTTGAATCCCTAATCCCACTGATCCCATGAATCTGATATTATCTAATCTAATCTCTACCTGTAATCCACCACTTGATCATGCACTATTAATCACGAGATTTAATTAAATCTGATCCATTGGTATGTTAATGTTGATTTTCTTGATCATGTGATGTGAGTCATTGGATGATACTTTATTTGATCATGTGATGATTTGATTGGTTTAGTGATAATTTTATTTTTGATCATATGAGGGCCAATAAATGAATTTCATGTGGATTAAAATATGGTCTTTGGGTGAATTTTGATGTGATTAAAATTTGGCCATTTGAATGAACTTAATTTGACTAAGTGTGCCTGTTAATCATGATTTTGGTGAAATAAAATATGGCCATTGATTTTGGGACCATATGATGGTATTAAATTTGATTGGTTGGATGATAATCTATTTTGATAATGAGATGATTAAAATGGGCCCTTGGATGATGGTAAATGAATCTGAATGATTTGATTATTATTTTGGGTGATCTGGATTTTCATTAGGATTGATTTTAAATGAATTTGAATGGTTAGATTGTGTTTTGAATGATTTTAACCATTAGATCTTGATCGTATGTGTATTGAATGATTTTAATCGTTGGATCTTGATCATAGGTGTTTTTAAGCTATCTGAACCATTGGATCTTTATTGTGAATGATTTAAATTAATATGAATGGTTAGATTATGATTTTGAGTGATTTGATCTGTTGGATTACCTTTTGAATGGTTTAATTAAATTTGAACGGTTGGATTAAATTCATGAATATTTTTTTAAGTGAATCTGAACCATCGATCATATTTGGATGCACATTGCTATATTTGGAATGCTATCACTGCTATATTTGGAATGCTTTCACATATCATATTTAATTTTTTAGGAAGATCAATAATTAGGGTAGAAAATCCTAAAAATTGAAAGAAAATAGCAATTAGGGTAGAAAACCCTAAAAATGAAAAGAAAATAGCAATTAGGGTAGAAAACCCTAAAAATGGAAAGAAAATAGCAATTAGGGTAAAAAAAATCCTAAAAATAGAAAGAAAATAGAAATTAGGGTAGAAAATCCTAAAAATGGAAAGAATACAGCAATTAGGGTAGGAAACCTTAAAAATGGAAAGAAAACAATAATTACGGAAAGTGAAATCCTAAAAATGGAAAGAATAATTAGGGCAAGATAAACCCTAGAATAAAGAGAATAATTAGGGTATGAAACCCCAAAAAATGAAAATCACAATGAAAAGGGATAGAAATCCTAAAAACTTAAAAATGGAAACAACAAAAATGGTAGGAATTTAGGTCTCATCTCTAGATCCTATTGACAAAAATAGAAAGAATTTGGTACACATCCCAAATAAAAATGGTAGGAATTTAGGTCTCATCCCTAGATCCTATTGAAAAAATAGAAAGAATTTGGTACACATCCTAAATAAAAATGGTAGGAATTTAGTTCTCATCCCTAGATCATATTGACTAAAATAGAAAGAATTTGGTACACGTTCCAAATTTGACTCTCACAATCTTTTCGAACTACATCGTACCTGATTCTAGGGCACACCTTAGAATACGTAGGCAATTTGGGAGTCCCAAGTACGGTACAAAGCCATCCATCAACCATACATCCAGCATAAACTTCAACTTGAACAAAAAAAATGTAATTGAAGTACATGCATAAATCACTTTCATAATCTTTAATCACAAAACCCATTCGAACTACATTTTTGGACTTGATTTCCAGGATTGGAATACGTAGGCAGTTTGAGATGTCTTATACGTCTCAGATTCAGTCCATGACCGAACCATCTTTGGTTTGGTTCACTATATAATATTGTATATTACATTTGCTTGTTTATTTGCTTTAAAACATGATTGACTGAACCCTAGGTTAGAATAACTTAGCAACTTGGTTTAGGACATCCCCTATTGAACCCTAGTCATCCAGTTGACCAAACACAGTCAAAATTAGAGTTTAAGGAAAGTTTAGGAAGCCGATATTGATCAGGCAGTTTGGGTGCCTAACACCTTCCCATAACCGTATCCTGAATACTTACCCGATCTCTTGTAGACCAAAGAACTGATACATTGGGTCACGAGTCAATAGAAGTCTTACCTTAAGGTGAGGCTACATTTTTAGAGGTCCTAGACCTTAATCTAGGTGGCGACTCCAATAGAACAATTGATCTTCATCAATACGGATCCACATCATCTTGAGGAGGACCATCATTTCCCATTGTCCTCACAAGAACTATCCCACTCATGACTTGGAATTAGCGGCAGTAGTACATGCTGTCAAGATATGGAGACATTACTTGTACAGAGAGAAATTTCAGATTAAATCAGATCATAAGAGTCTCACTTATCTTTTTAATCAGAAGGAGTTGAACATGAGACAAAGAAGATGGCTGGAATTATTGAAGGACTATGATTGCAATATCCAGTATCATCCAAAAAGGCTAATGTAGTTGTTGATGCGCTAAGCAGAAAAGCAATGATAAAATCTCAAGGAGAGGTTAACACGACTGCAGCAATGTGTACTACAGGAAAAGTGTTCAATTACGATAATGAGCAGTTCGTAATAGATGCACCGGGTGAAGCAACCAACCAAGGGTTTATTCATCGATTTTTAAATATGTTCGCAACGTTGAAGATTATACCTGATATAATTGATGAAGTGAAAGCAGCTATTAAATCAGACCCTTATCTGAAAACGGTACAACAAGACATCGAAAAAGGTAGGACTATTCCTGAGTTCACCTTAGACGATGAAAAGGTACTGAAGTACAAAGGAAGAGTATGTGTTCCTGAAACAGAAAATTTGGACATTAGACACCGATTAATGAAGGAAGCTCACACCACCGCCTATTCGGTACATCTTGGAAGTACAAAGATGTATCATGATTTGAAGAAATTATATTGGTGGAGAGGAATGAAAGCAGATGTAGCTAAATTCATGTCCCAATGCTTAAATTGTCAGAGGGTGAAGGCTGAACGACAAAGACCTACAGGACTGTTGCAGTCGCTACCAGAACCAGCATGGAAATGGGACTGCATCACTATGGACTTCGTCACTGGGTTACCATTGACTCCTCGAGTAGTTGACGTAGTCTGGGTGATTGTAGATCATCTGACTAAGACAGCTCGCTTTATAGCTATACGACTACAGTATACCCTAGAGAGGTTAGCCAAGCTATATGTAGATAACATTGTCAAACTACATGGTGTACCTAAAAGCATTGTGTCTGATAGAGACCCACGCTTTACTTCAAAGTTTTGGGAAGGATTGCAGAAGGCTATGGGAACAACATTGAAGTTCAGTACTGCATTCCATCCTCAGACAGACGGACAGTCGGAGCGTACCATTCAGATTTTAGAAGACATGCTTCGAGCTTGTGTTATTGATTTTAAAGGCTCATGGGACAAGAAACTACCCTGGATCGAGTTCGCCTATAACATCAACTATCAGGCTACTATATAGATGTCACCTTATGAAGCACTGTATGGGAGGAAGTGTCGAACTCCTCTGTTCTGGAATGAAGTTGGAGAACGTAGCATCGTTGGATCAAAATCTGTTGAAGAGACTTGTCGAGTAGTCGACATTATCAAGGAAAGAGTTAAAACAACTCAGAATCATCAGAAATAGTATGCAGATACTCGACGCAGAGACCTTGAATTTATGGTAGGTGATAAGGTATTCTTGAAAGTATCACCTATGCGAGGTTTAAAACAATTCAGACAGAAAGGGAAGCTAAGTCCAAGATATGTCGGGCCATATGAGATTCTAGCTAAACGTGGAAAAGTGGCTTATCAGTTAGCACTACCACCATCTATGTCAAGTATGCATGATGTATTTCATATCTCATTATTAAAGAAGTACGTCAAAGATCCAATATACGTTTTGACAGTGGATCCACCAGATCTAACTGATGATTTGACATTCGAAGTAGCACCAACTGAAATCACTAGTCGAAAGGTTCAATGTCTATGCAACCGTGACATATACTATGTTAAAGTCACCTGGAGGAGCCGAGATATAGAAGAGATGACATGTGAAGAAGAAAACGCTATGCGGAAGCAATATCCTCACCTTTTCAACTCGAAAGGTATGTATAAATTTTGAGGACAAAATTTTTAATAAAAGGGGGGAGTTGTAAGACCTATATCGAACTAACTCGTTTTACCACCTTGTACCAGGTTTACTTATCATGGTCGAGCCAAGTTGTAAGACCCGGGTCAATCTAACCCGGTCTTACCACCTTGAATCAGGTTTACCCATCATGGTCGAGTCAAGTGGACCAAGGGCGTGATGGAGATCGAGATCCCAGGTATAAAATCGACCCAAAAACACTTAATTTTAGGGGAGGGTCGTATACCCAGCCAAGTAGGGTCGGACCCCCCAAAACAGAATGTCAGACCCTCAGATTTGAAGGGAGGGTCGGACAGCTTAAGACCCTAGGGTGGACGGGATCATCGACCCTCCCATCGACCCTCGGTTTCTGATGAATATAGAAATTTGGAAATTTCCTAATTTTTCGATTGGGATTCTTTCCAAATCTCAATGGGACTATTATAGGACATTCCTACTCTATTTAAAGGACGTCCCTAAGCCATTTTCACTCCTTTCACAGCCCTAATTGAATTGAGAGAAAAAGAGAAGAAGGAAAAGAGGAAGAAAGGAGACAAAGAGGAAGACTTAGCAAAAAGGAGAAGAAATTCCAGAGAAAAGTAATCTTCTCAGGTATGGATACTAATTCCATGAGTTTCTACAGACCTTAGGTTAGATATGGTTGAGTGTAGGATTTCGGAGAAACCCAAACCATCCATTCATGGTTAGGTTTTCATGGAAAACCATAGGATGATGCACGAAAACTATTTAGATGGATTATACATGGTTCTAGACCATGGAATGACTGTTGAATGAATGTAGGAAGCAAGCCATAGGACCCCAAACACGAAGAGTGGATTTAAAACTGGAAATTGGACCAGATTGCATTGAGGGTCGCACCGAGGGTCGATAGACCATCCGACCCTAGGTGTTTCTGACCATCGACCCTCGGCATTCGGGAAGTTCGGGTGAGGGGGAGGGTCGATAGACCCATCGACCCTAGCATCGACCCTCAGTTGACAGAATGGTTTTAAATTCCGAATTAATTCTAATTAAATTCTATCGACTTTGTTAGGTTTGCTAGCAATATAATAACGTTATAACGGTGATTCTAAAGCTTGGAAAAATATCTTTTAGCAAGCTAAGGTGAGGAACCTTAACTCCAAACTAAATTGGTTAATAATAAACTGTTTTCATTTTCTTGAGTCCTATGCTATGTTTGATTCTATGCGAATATGTTGTAATGTGCATACAGCATGCCATCCAATATTTCTATTACTTGTTCATGCATATTTACTTTATTATTTATAACATGATGATGATGATGATGATAGGAATAGGCATGTGCTTGTATGTGTGTGGTTGATGTGCTTGATGCGAGCGAGTATCAGGGGAGGTGTGATGAGAACGTCAATAAACGTTAACCTTTGGCGGGTCTCAACACTTTAGCTCTATATCTAACTCAAGTCTTGTGCATTGACGTCGTCGTATCGCCATTACCTTAGAAGAACTATTATGTCGTAGAGTATCAAGGGAGGTGGTCTCGGTCCTTGTAGTCTTTGACTCTACCGGGGGGCCTTAGCTCTATCTCTATGGGCATTCTGAGGGATGCTGGGGTGAGGCCTTGGATACACTGTTTGGCATTAGGATTGGTTAGCGCGAGCCCAGTTTGCAAGCCCTCGCTAACAGGGGCTTACGTGTTAGTATAGCATTATATAGCAATAAACGTTAACCTTTGTTGTATAATGTTATGGTAGGGTGGATGGGGACGACGATAAACGTTAACCTTCGGGCGGGCTTCCACACCCTGTGTATAGAGGTGGTGTCAATAAACGTTAACCTTTGACCACCCAACCTTTCTATTGCGCATTGCAAACTATAAACCAGACCAAAGATATAAATTGACTTTTTGCATGCATATGTATTGTTGCATTGTTTTGGCTACTCACTGAGCCGTGTTGTGTGCTCACCCCTCGACGTCGAATATTTTTAGTTGATGATGCAGGTTACACAGTCGAAGATTATATGAACGCGTCTGCGTACGGGAGTATAGCAGCGATGGACGCTGGAGCTGAAGATGATACACACGACTCCTCTTGCGAGTGCAACTCGTGTGTATTTGATTAGATATTTTTATAGGTTTCTTTATTTGGATTTATTAGAGACTTGTATTGATATTTACTTATGTCTCGGTTGATACAAAATAATTTTCTATTAAGTTATTAATATCATCTTAGTTATCGGTTCATTTATTTGTAAGATTTCCGCTATTGTGTATTTACTCTGATTATGATTGTGGATGCGTGTAAGTTTGGATAACGCGGGGATGGCCTATTAGAGATCCTGGTTGAACCGTTGGTTATTTAGCGGTTCATCACACCATTCTGAACAGTGCAGAATTAGGGTGTGACAACTTGGTATCAGAGCATCTCGTAGGCCTTACCCATTAAACCTGAATACTTCCATTGGAGTCCATGAACTGAGTTAGGATAAATTAAAAGCTTTAATACAAACAAACCATAAGCACCTGTGTTGGTTGAGACGGAACTTAAACAAGACAATAATGTACATATAAAAGGTGGAACCATATATATACACTCACACAGAAAGCGAAGACCAAGAATTATCCTAATAAACAAACAATTTAGGGAATTATCTATAAGTTGGGTAGTTATCCAAGTATACAAGGATATAGTACAGTAGCAAGAAGGGAGCTTCTGTAAAGCAGAAAATTGGAATACCGAGTTGGTACTCACAAGATGTGAAACTCGATGTAAGACAAAAGAAGAAGGAAAATGGCTAGTAATGCCAAAACCCCTGTAGAGATAAAGGAAAAGATCTCGGGCTAAATCCAAACAGAGATAAGAGGATAATGGCCATGTAAGTAGATATGATTATATAGGATGCGGTGCATTATTGCCTTACTCTTATGATTATAGAGGATGCACATACTTGATTTTAATCCTTGTACCTTGACAGGGTACCTTCTTGATTTAACCTATCAATTGGAGTTATAGATATTGTTTCTTTTGTCTTAGTCCTGATTATACCAATCTGCACCATTCTCATGATCGACAACATGAATAGAGACACAAACTGAATGAACAGTTAAATGCTTAATCATGTTGAGCATACATCTACTGATTTATACCTGATTTATTGATGTACAAAAATTTTCTCCAGATTTATACCTGATATACTGATGTATGAAATCTTCTCTAGATTTATTCCTATAGTGCCTTGACCAATGGCATTATATATTCGATAGAACCTGTAACCATGAGGTCAAGAACTGTAGAACCTCTATTTTCATATATTTGGACCACCGTGCAATTTAATGATCTTTTGATGCCGGTTGGATTACCACAGATTTACTCCTGACCCTTGAAACCTAGATTCACTAGATAAAGCAAGCATTGCCATTATGCTAAATTGAAAAAAGGAAATGAATTGTTTTGGACAAACATTCTGAATTATACACTCCCTGATCATTGTTGATAATGATGTGTAGTGATAATGGAATTATTGGAAGAAAGATGATTGGATTCAGATTAAATGCTATAGCCAATGAAACTCAGATGAAGTGATGGAGAATTTGTTTTGAGATTGCTAAAAGGATGGATATGAATCATGTCTATAAAAGAGTGCATGAGAAAATGAGGGAACTATCAGTATCCACCCCCTATGTTTGGGACATACCAAAATCAACTGGATCACTCTCGGCTAGTGGAGAGATTTTTGAAAATGAAACCGAGAGAATTCAACGGCAAGCCGTCTGATCCACTGTGGCCAGCACACTGGATAGAAGAAATGGAAAGGAACTTCCTTATGATGACTATTACCGAGGAAGAGAAAGTACTATGTGCCACCTTCATGCTTAAAGGCGACGCACACCATTGGTGGAAATCTACAAAGACGTATTTATTGACCAAGCACGCCCTACTGACATGGGTTATATATAAAGAAGCATTCTTCGAAAAGTATTTCCCAAGAAGCTTTAGAGATTCAATGGAGAAGGAATTTCTGAGTCTGTACCAGGGGCAGATGTCCGTAGACTCGTATCAACAGCGCTATGAGGAGCTGTTTTTCTTCGCACCGGCTAGCATGCAAGAAGAAGATACAAAAACCCGTAGGTTCGTCGCGGGACTAAGAGGAAGCATAAGAGAAAATGTTCTGGGCTTAAAGAAGAAAATCTACAACGAAGCTGTCCAGATTGCTCGAGTGATCGAATCGAGCCAAAAGGAGAGTTATTTCTCCCAGAACAGAGGCATCAAGAGACCAGCCGGAAACTCCTACAACGGAGGCAATAATAGGACGTATAAACCTTTTCGTCCTCAGAATTATGCTACTGCACCAAAGTTTACTTCCGCAGCTCAACCACAGCCAAAGCCAAATTTTGAAGCCCCGAAGTGTTATAACTGCAACCAACCAGGGCATATGGCAAGAGAATGTCCAAAACCCAAGAAGCAGTTACATCAAGGACGGGTATATGCTGTTACATCGAGAGGATGCAGCCGCATCGCCCGATGTGGTCACGGGTATGACCAAAACTTTTAAGATTATAATTTCATTGATTGAGCATGTAGACTAAGTAAAAACGGATCACGTGTATTGTACCTATCAATGGCGTACCAGCCAGTACTCTTTGATTCAGGAGCTACGCATTCATTTATATCTGTGTCGTTTGGAAAGAAGACCAATTTACCCATCAAAACATTAGACTACAAGTTACTTGTACGGTCACCGATGGGATTAGAAGTGGAATTAGAGAAAGGTTATGGACCATGTCCAGTTCTCATTGGCGAGAAAACCTTGGATGCAACTTTAATACAACTTGAGATGGCAGACTTCGATGTCATCTTGGGAATGGACTGGTTAGCTCGGCATTCTGTAAATCTGTTATGCGCCGAGAAGAAGCTAACTTTCAAAGACAAAGAAGGAGCAGAATTCAGTTTCTCGGGAACCAAACTTCCCAGAAGACGCAAGCTCATACTCTTAGCATTAAAGGCTGAGAAGTGCCTTGAAAAAAGAGCCGTCGGATATCTAGTATCAGTGGTCGACCTAACCAAGGACGTGCCACGAATGGAAGATATTGACGTCGTGCGGGATTACCCAGATGTATTTTTGGAGGAACTACCCGGATTACCGCCCGACCGTGTCACGGAGTTCGTAATAGACCTGATACCTGGAGCCGCACCGGTATCAAAAGCACCGTATAGAATGGCTCCTACTGAACTGAAGGAATTAAAAGTGCAATTACAAGAACTGCTGGATAAGGGTTATATTAGACCCAATATATCTCCATGGGGAGCACCGGTGTTGTTCATAAAGAAGAAGGATGGTAGTGTTCGATTATGTATCGACTATCGAGAGTTGAATAAGTCGACAATCAAGAATCGATATCCACTACCCGGGATCGATGACTTGTTCGATCAGTTACAAGGAGCGAAGGTATTTTCAAAGATCGATCTTCGATCAGGCTATCATCAACTGAAGATTAAAGAAGGTGACATTTCGAAGACAGCTTTCAGGATAAGATACGGACATTATGAGTTCTTAGTGATGTCCTTCGGATTAACTAATGCACCGACAACATTCATGGAACTTATGAACCAAGTTTTCCACGATATGTTGGATACGTCGGTTATAATATTTATTGATGACATATTGGTATACTCCAAAGACAAGGAAACCCATGTCAAGAACCTAAACGCAGCCCTACAGCGTTTAAGGAAAGAGGAGTTATACGCCAAATTTTCGAAGTGTGAGTTTTGGCTAAGTGAAGTCGCCTTTCTAGGCCATGTAGTATCCGCAGAAGGAATCAAAGTGGACCCCAGTAAGATCGAGGCTATTGTGAAGTGGGAAGCACCAAAGAGTGTTTCAGAAATTAGAAATTTTTTGGGTCTAGCTGGATATTATTAGAGATTCGTAGAAGACTATTCTCGGATTGCCGTACCTCTCACCAGTCTGACCAAGAAAGGAGAAAAATTTGTATGGACGGATAAGTGTGAAAAGAGTTTTCAAACACTAAAGACCAGATTGATATCCGCCCCAATTTTGACCATTCCCGTTCCAGGACAGACATTTACCTTATACACTGATGCATCGGGATTGGGACTACGATGTGTGCTTATGCAAGGAGAGCAAGTAGTTGCGTATGCCTCGAGACAGTTGAAGGTACATGAGAAAAATTACCCCACTCATGATTTGGAGTTAGCGGCAGTAGTACATGCTGTCAAAATATGGAGACACTACCTATACGGACAGAAATTTCAGATTAAGTCGGACCATAAAAGTCTTACTTATCTATTTAATCAGAAGGAGTTGAATATGAGACAAAGAAGATGGCTAGAACTATTGAAAGACTATGATTGTGATATCCAGTATCATTCGGGAAAAGCGAACGTAGTAGCGGATGCATTGAGCAGAAAAGCAATGATAAAATCTCAAGGAGAAGTTAGCACGACTGCAAAGAATGTATACCAACGGAATGGTGTTTAATCATGGCAACGAAAAATATGTGATAGATACAACGGATGAATCAGCTAGCCAAGGGTTTATTCATCAATTTTCAAATATGTTCGCGGCATTGAAGATTATACCGGATATAGTAGACGAAGTGAAGACAGCTATCAAAGCAGATCCTTATCTGAGAACAGTACAAGAAGATATTGAGAAAGGTAGGACTAACCCTGAGTTCACCTTAGACAACGAGAAGGTACTGAAATATAAAGGGAGAATATGTGTACCTGAAACAGAAAGTATGGACATTAGACACCGACTGATGAAGGAAGCCCATACCACCATCTACTCGATATATCCTAGAAGCACAAAAATATATCATGATCTAAAGAAACTGTATTGGTGGAGGGGAATGAAGGCAGATGTAGCCAAATTCGTGTCTCAATGCCTAAATTGTCAAAAGGTAAAGGCGGAACGACAAAGACCCGCAGGACTGTTACAGCCATTACCGGAACCAGCATGGAAATGGGACTGCATCACTATGGACTTCGTCACAGGACTACCATTGACTCCTCGAGTAGTTGACGCAGTTTGGGTAATTATGGACCGTCTGACTAAGACAGCTCGTTTCATACCGATACGACCCCAGTATACACTGAAAAGGTTAGCAAAGCTGTATGTGGATAATATTGTTCGGTTACACGGTGTACCAGAAAGTATTGTGTCCGATAGAGACCCACGATTTACTTCCAAATTTTGGGAAGGACTGCAAAAGGCTATGGGTACAACATTGAAGTTCAGTACTGCATTCCACCCACAGACAGACGGACAGTCGGAGCGTACAATCCAGATTCTAGAAGATATGCTACGAGCATGTGTGATTGATTTCAAAGGATCATGGGACGAAAAGTTACCATTGATCGAGTTCGCTTACAATAACAGCTATCAGGCTACTATACAGATGTCACCTTATGAAGCATTGTATGGCAGAAAGTGTCGAACTCCCTTGTTTTGGAATGAAGTTGGACCGGAATTTTTTGAAGAGACTTGTCGAGTGGTCGACATCATCAAGGAGAGAGTGAAAACAGCTCAGAACCGTCAGAAGCAATATGCAGATACCGACGAAGAGATCTAAAGTTCTCCGTAGGTGATAAAGTATTTTTGGAAGTATCGCCTATGAGGATTGAAGAGATTCGGACAGAAAGGAAAATTAAGTCCAAGATATGTCAGACCATATAAAATTCTAGCTAAGCGTGGAAAGGTAGCTTATCAGTTGGCATTACCACCATCTATGTCAAGTGTGCACGACGTATTTCACATTTCTCTATTGAAGAAGTATGTCAAGGATTCGACGCACGTGTTGATAGTAGATTTGCCAGAATTGACTGATGATTTGACATTTGAAGTAACACCAACGGAAATCACTAGTCGAAAGGTTCAACGTCTACGCAACAGAGATATCTACTATGTTAAGGTCACATGGAAAAGTAGAGACATGGAAGAGATTACATGGGAAGAAGAGAATGCTATGCGAAAGCAGTACCCACACTTATTTGATTCAGAAGGTACGTATAATTTCGAGGACGAAATTTTTATAAGTTGGGGGGAGTTGTAAGACCCGTGTCAATCTAACCCGGTCTTACCACCTTGAATCAGGTTTACCCATCATGGTCGAGTCAAGTGGACCAAGGGCGTAATGGAGATCGAGATCCCAGGTATAAAATCGACCCAAAAACACTTAATTTTAGGGGAGGGTCGCATACCTAGCCAAGTAGGGTCGGACCCCCCAAAACAGAATGTCAGACCCTCAGATTTGAAGGGAGGGTCGGACAGCTTAAGACCCTAGGGTCGACGGGATCATCGACCCTCCCATCGACCCTCGGTGTCTAACGAATATAGAAATTTGGAAATTTTTGAATTTTCGATTGGGATTCTTTCCAAATCTCAATGGGACTATTATAGGACATTCCTACTCTATTTAAAGGACGTCCCTAAGCCACTTTCACTCCTTTCACAACCCTAATTGAATTGAGAGAAAGTGAGAAGAAAGAAAAGAGGAAGAAAGGAGACAAGGAGGAAGACTTAGCAAAAAGGAGAAGAAATTCCAGAGAAAAGTAATCTTCTCAGGTATGGATACTAATTCCATGAGTTTCTACAGACCTTAGGTTAGATATGGTTGAGTGTAGGATTTCGGAGAAACCCAAACCATCCATTCATGGTTAGGTTTTCATGGAAAACCATAGGATGATGTACGAAATCTATTTAGATGGATTATACATGGTTCTAGACCATGGAATGACTTTTGAATGAATGTAGGAAGCAAGCCATAGGACCCCAAATACGAAGAGTGGATTTAAAAGCGAAATTGGACCAGATTGCATCGAGGGTCGCACCGAGGGTCGATAGACCATCCGACCCTAGGTGTTTCTGACCATCGACCCTCAGCATTTGGGAAGTTCAGAATGAGGGGAGGGTCGATAGACCCATCGACCCTAGCATCGACCCTCAGTTGACAGAATGGTTTTAAATTCTGAATTAATTCTAATTAAATTCTATCGACTTTGTTAGGTTTGCTAGCAATATAATAACGTTATAACGGTGATTCTAAAGCTTGGAAAAATATCCTTTAGCAAGCTAAGGTGAGGAACCTTAACTCCAAACTAAATTGGTTAATAATAAACTGTTTTCATTTTCTTGAGTCCTATGCTATGTTTGATTCTATGCGAATATGTTGTAATGTGCATACAACATGCCATCCAATATTTCTATTACTTATTCATGCATATTTACTTTATTGTTTATAACATGATGATGATGATGATGATAGGAATAGGCATGTGCTTGTATGTGTGTGGTTGATGTGCTTGATGCGAGCGAGTATCAGGGGAGGTGTGATGAGAACGTCAATAAATGTTAACCTTTGGTGGGTCTCAGTACTTTAGCTCTATCTCTAACTCATGTTTTGTGCATTGACGTCGTCGTATTGCCATTACCTTAGCAGAACTATTATGTCGTAGAGTATCAGGGGAGGTGGTCTCGGTCCTTGTAGTCTCTGACTCTACCGGGGGGCCTTAGCTCTATCTCTATGGGCATTCTGAGGGATGATGGGGTGAGGCCTTGGATACACTGTTTGGCATTAGGATTGGTTAGCAGCGAGCCCAGTTTGCAAGCCCTCGCTAACAGGGGCTTACGTGTTAGTATAGCATTATATAGCAATAAACGTTAACCTTTGTTGTATAATGTTATGGTAGGGTGGATGGGGACGACGATAAATGTTAACCTTCGGGCGGGCTTCCACACCCTGTGTATAAAGGCGGTGTCAATAAACGTTAACCTTTGACCACCCAACCTTTCTATTGCGCATTGCAAGCTATAAACCAGGCCAAAGATATAAATTGACTTTTTGCATGCATATGTATTGTTGCATTGTTTTGGCTACTCACTGAGCCGTGTTGTGTGCTCACCCCTCGACGTCGAATATTTTTAGTTGATGATGCAGGTTACACAGTCGAAGATTATATGAACGCTTCTGCGTACGGGAGTATAGCAGCGATGGACGCTGGAGCTGAAGATGATACACACGACTCCTCTTGCGAGTGCAACTCGTGTGTATTTGATTAGATATTTTTATAGGTTTCTTTATTTGGATTTATTAGAGACTTGTATTGATATTTACTTATGTCTCGGTTGATACAGAATAATTTTCTATTAAGTTATTAATATCATCTTAGTTCTCGGTTCATTTATTTATAAGATTTATGCTATTGTGTATTTACTCTGATTATGATTGTGGACGCGTGTAAGTTTGGTTAACGCGGGGATGGCCTATTAGAGATCCTGGTTGAACCGTTGGTTATTTAGCGGTTCATCACACCATTCTGAACAGTGCAGAATTGGGGTGTGACACAAGTAGACTAAGTGCGAGAAGAAATCACAAGACAAGGTATGAGTCTAACCCAAAAACAGTAAGTGTGAGGGTAGGGTCGCATGCCTAAACAGGTAGGGTTGACCCCACCTCAACAGAAGTCCAACCCATGACTTTTAGTCATAGGGTTGGATGACTAAGAAGGTGTAGGGTCGACGTATCCTGCGACCCTACGTCCAACCCTACGATGACAGACAGAAATCAAAAATTAGGAAACTTTCCTAATTCCAAGGAGATCTTTCCTAAACTCATTGGGACTTATTATGGAGGATTTTTTTCTATAAATAGGACGTCCCTTAGCCTCTTTCACTCCATTACAACCCTAATTGGAAGTGAGAGAAAGAGAAAGAGAAGGAAAAGAGAAGAAGAGAAGGAAACTTGAAGAAGAAGACTAAGGAAGAGAAGGAAACTTCAGAGAAACCTCTGAATAAAGGTATGAACCTAATTCCTTACCAGAATAAGAGATCATAGAATAGTTATGAAGAACATAGGATTAGGAGAAACCCAAATCATTCATCCATGGACAAGTTTCAAGAGATTCCATAGTGGAAATTGTTATGGACAATGAATAGTGTATAACTTGGAGTTTTGAGCCATAGAACAATCTTAGAATGGACCATGAAAGTAAGCCAAATGATCAAAACATGAAAGAATGGACTTTAGAATGAAAGGTCGACTCAGAATACGTGTGGTCGCACGTAGGGTCGAATGATATCCGACCCTATGAGACCACATGATCGACCACATGCCCTCGAGAAGTCCCAGGGAGGGTGTGGTCACACGTAGGGTCGAATGGTATCCGACCCCACGTCCGACCCTACACCCTAGGGTCGCAGAAGGATACGGTTGAAGCAGCTGCTTATTGAGAATCTGCTTCTGTAAAGTATTTCAGTTATTTTAAATTTATTAGAATTAATTCTAATAAAAATCTATCGACTTGTTAGGTCTTTCTAGTAATTTAAAAGTGATTCATAAAGCTTGAACGAGGATCTACGCTCAACCAGAGGTGAGGGAACAAGACCTAAACTAATTGGCTAATAATAAATTATTTTTATTTATTAAGTTCAATACCATGAATGATTCTGTGCTTGTATGATTGTAATGTGCATATCACATGTCATCCAATATTCCTGTTATTATTGTTCATGCATATTTAATTTCTGTTTATTTATAATATGATGTTGATGATGATGCTAGGAATAGGCATGTGAATATATGTGTGTGGTTAGTGTACTTGATGCGAGTGGGGCATCAGGCGGAGGACGTGACACTGTGGTTCATCCTAGTCACCAGACTCTAGCTCTATCTCTACTCAAGTCTTGTCTACTAACATCTTCGTATCGCCATTACCTTAGCAGAACTATTACATCGTAGGGCATCAGGGGAGGTGGTCTCGGACTGTGTAGTCTCTGACTCTGTCGGGGGGCTTTAGCTCTATCCCTATGGATGTATTGAGGGATGCTGGGGTGAGGCCTTGGATACACTGTTTGAAATTAGGATTGGTTAGTTGCGAACCCAGTTTGTAAGCCCTCGCCAATAGGGGCTTACGTGTTGGTATGGGTAGAGCACCAGGGGAAGTGTGATGCGGTGCGGTCCTAGGCACTTTAGCTCTATCTCTATTCTATGGTATGGTAGATGTAGACGACAATGGTGTTTGATCCGTTGGGTGGGCATACACACCCTGTGTATAGAGGTGAGGCGGCCACCAAACCTTTCTATAGCACATTGCAAATTTATGAACTAGACCAAAGATATGAATTGAATGTATGCATATGTTTGTTGCATTGTTTTGTTTGCTCACTGAGCTGTGATGTATACTCACCCTTTCGACGTCGAATATTTTTAATTGATGATGCAGGTACCACCGTAGAAGACTATATGAATGCTCCAGTGTATGGACATGCGACGGCGATAGATGCAGAAGTCATGACGGAGTCGCATGATTCGTCATGCGGGTGCAACTCTTTCGTCTTCGATTAGATTTTTATTATTAAGAAAATGTAATCGATTATTTTATTTTATTTTATGTCTTAGTCAATGGAGAATAAATGGATAATTTATTTATGTTATAATTGTTAGACTCTCAGTTCATTAGTATAAAGTCTTCCGCTATTGTTTATTTACTCTGATTATGGTTGTGGATGTGTATGGTTTGAGCAAACGGACACAGCCTATTTGAGACCCTGGTTGAACCATTGGTTTATTAGCGGTTCATCACACCATTCTGAATAGTGAGGAATTGGGGTGTGACAATGGTGCTTCTTTAGTAACGTCCACCACAGATACCATACATCTAACTCCTTTCTTTTCAAAGCGTCTCCTAGCCTTTAGCATAGAGAGGATCAGCTTTCACTTCTTAGGTAGTGCTTCCAATAAAAATAAATTATGAGTCATCTTTATTTTTGAATGTCAACATCTTCTATGCACATCATAGCTTTGTAGAATCTTGAGACAACCAATCCATCCTTAAAATGATGTCAAAGTTTGTCATCTCAAGTCAATTAGGTTGCATCTCAATTCTATCCATCCATACGATTCGAACATTGTTCATAACACTCACCTATGCAACATTTTGTCCAAAAGGGCTTGAACTAGCAAAATCTGGTATAATGTTCTTAAGAGCTTGTCTAGTTCTTTTATCTCTTATGATTTTTTAAAGACTAACGCCAATAATCTCATATCCCAAAAAGCACATTAGCTTACACCTCTTTTATCATTGCTATTCTACCCTAATCTCTCTATCATATACCTTGAAAAGTATCTTATGATTGTTACTCATTTCATATCCCAAGTTTACCTATAAGCATTAGGGTATATGCTTATAATTTCATTAATTCTATCAAACTTTCGTGGTCTTTATTTAATCATTTCATTTAACATTGGGCATAACTCAGTATTACTTGTGCTAATCCGAATACTATCAATGTCATAATTTTTTTTTACTTCATCATTGTATCCACTCTTAAATATGCTTTTAAAAAACTACTTCCTTGTCAACTTCATACCGATATGGCCATTTTTAATTCTACTCGAGTACTATCTATTGTTTACTAGCCGCTCTTGATAGTTCTCACTTCTTGCTCATGCACTCTTTTACAGACCATGACTCTTATCCATCCTTTCAGTAATCTCAAAATAGATTCTCTATTACTTCATCTGAGGTCTCTTGGCTATAGCATCTAATCAGAATTCAATCGTCTTTCTTCTAATAATTCCCTTATCACTAAACATCTTTATCAACAAAGGTCAGGGAATGTATGAATCATAATGTTTATCCAAAAGCGATTCACTTCCTTCTTTCGAATTTAGTATGATGAGGAACACTTGTTCTATCTAGTGAACTTCGGTTTAAAGGATCAGGAGTAAATCTATGGTAATCGAACCAACAATCAAGGACCGTTAGTTGCAAGGTGGTCCAAATATATGAAAATAGAGGTTTTATAGTTCTTAACCTCATGGCTATAGGTTCTATTGAGTATATAATGCCATTAGTCAAGGCACTACAAGAGTAAATCTGGAGAAGTTTTGGTACATTAATAAATCAGGTATAAATCAGAAAGATGTACGTTCAACATGATTAAACCTTTTACTGTTCATTCAGTTCATATCTCTGTTCATATTGTCGATCACGAGAGTGGCTTAGATTGGTATAATCAGGACTAATTCTAAATAAATAATATCTATAACCCCAATTGACAGGTTGAATCAATAAGGTATCCTGTCAAGGCACGAGAATTTAAAATCAAGTATGTGCATCCTCTATAATCATAAGGATAAGTCAATAATGCACCGCATCCTATATAAACCTATCTAGTTATATGGTCACAATAGATTTGACCTTTCTTGAAACGTTTGAGGCTTCATCTTCAAAAAATATTCTTCAACCCTTGTCAGATCATTCTTCCATGATGGAGCTATCCCATACATCAGTGGCTGATAAGGGTAACCACCTTGATACATTGCTTGTTGTGCACCAAGCTTCTACACTAGGGTGTGCATTACTGGGACCTACGGTACGGTAGGTACTGTGTTATGACTAACATGTGCTGGGGGTACAATGTTACTACCAACCGGTACCGTACTTAGTTTGACCCAGAGGTGTTGGTGTAGCATTGGCAACTAGGGTAGTGATTTTCATGGCAACTTACATAATCGGTCTCATCTGTTGTTGCTTTTGCATTTTGTCAGGCCAAGTTTATTACAACCATAGCCAAGGCACTTGGTAGTCCAGGTAGATTGGCTGGAGTGTTCTGGTTGTTCACCACTTTGATTTGCTCCAATCTGATTATGATTATTTAGCATCTACTCAGATGAGTTTTCACTATCCGTTCTTGACCTAGATAGTAGTGGGGTCAAGTTGCAACCTCTTCTTAATGCTCAGCGGGCAATGGATCAGCGTGTGGTGGATCTCACTCTGAGTCTCCACCCCACTCAGGAGTACAGCTTTATCTTATTTTATAGTTACTCTCATTTTTGGTGTATGGTCATTGTTCTCCTATCTCTATTGGATTTAGCCCAAGATCTTTCCCTTTACCTCTATAGGGATTTAGGCATTACTAGTCATTTTTATTCTTCCTTTATCTACATCAAGTTTCACATCTTGTGAGTACCAACTCAGTTTTCTAATTTTCTACTTTATAGATGCTCCCTTTTTGCTACTGTAATATATCCTATGTAGATTTAGACAACTGCCCGACTTATAGATCGTACCCTATATTATTTGTTTATCAGGATACATTTAGATTTTTTTTTTCTGTCTATGCATACATATGGTTTCACCTTTTATATATACATTATTGTCTTGTTTAAGTTCTGTCTCAACCAACACAGGTGCTTATGGTGTATTTATATTAAAACTAATTTATCCTAACTCAGTTCATGGACTCTAGTGGAAGTATTCAAGTTTGATGGAAAAGGCCTGAGAGCTCTGATACCAAGTTATCACACCTCAATTCTGGACTAACCAGTGGTGTGATGAACCGTCATGAGAACCAACGGTTCAAATCAGGATCTCGTATAGGCTATGCCAACCATGTTATACCAAAACACATTCCATAATAATAATTAGAGTAAATGAATAAATAACGGAAGTCTTATTAATAATGAACTGAGAGTCTACATAATTAAATATTTAACAAGTTATTTTCAAGTAACCAAAACATAATTAATACTGATTACATGTATCACAATACGAAAGTTAACCACTAAGCTTAAACATAGTTAAAACACTAGCTTGATGATCCATATTCGTCCTCCACAACTTTCACATCCATAGTCACTGAATCTCCACAAGTTGAAGTATTCATATAATCTTCAATCGTAACACCTGCAACATCAGAAACTAAAAAAAAATTTGTGCATAAGGGTCAGCTCTCCAACTTGAGCTTAGTGAGAAAACAAAACAATACAACAAACATATGCATGCATTCAATTCATATCTTTGGTGTGATTTATAAGTTTGCAATGTGCTATAGAAAGGTTTGATGGCCGCCACACCTCTACACACAAGTGTGAGAATTCGCCCAATGGATCAAACACCATTATCGTCCCACATGCACCCATCATGGAATAGAGATAGAGCTAAAGTGTCAGAATCAAACACCGCCAACACTTCCCCCTGATGCCCTCCCCATACCAATACGTAAGCCCTTGCTAGAGAGGGCTTAAACTGGGCTCACAACTAATCAATCCTAATACCAAAGAGTGTATCCAAGGCTAAGCCCCAGCATCCCTCAATACATCCATAGAGAAAGAACTAAGGCTCTGCGACAGAGTCAGAGACCACACGGTCTGAGACCACCTCCCCTGATGTCTTATGACGTAATAGTTCTGCTAAGGTAATGGCGATACGACGATCTTAGTGGGAAAGACTTGAGTAGAGATAGAGCTAGAGTCTGGTGACGAGGTCGAAGACCACCATGCCACGTCCTCCCCTTGATGCTCCACTCACATCCAACACACCAACCACACACATACAATCACATACCTATTCTTAGCATCATCATCATCATCATGTTATAAATAAATAGAATTAAATATGCATGAGCAGTAATAATAGGAATATTGGATGACATGTGAGATGCACATTATACGTATACAAGCATATAATCAATTATGGCATTAGACTCAATAAAGTAATAATTTATTATTATCCAATTAGTTTAGGTCTTGTTCCTTCACCTGTTAGCAATTCTCGATGTCCTTCCAAGCATTGAAATTCTCTTTGAATTGATTTAACAACCTAAGATTTATGAATTTGAGTTAGGGTTCATATGTGACATGTTACAGTAGTTGAAAATCAAAACAGAGCATTGATAGGTGTCTGATTGGTCCTATGGTTTCATGTTGTATCGACCTTACTGTCTACGGTCGATACCCTACGGTCGCATATGGTACGACCATAGCTGCGACCATATGATTTTTGAAATCTTCCCGAATGCCTATAGTCGATCCTCTGGTCATACTGGTCATGCTATGGTCGACCGTAGCTGGGACCTTGAGATTTTTTGTCATAGTCTACATGAAATTTGAGTTCTTCCTGGGTCAATTCTTCTGTTCTACAATGGGGTTTATTCTAAGGTCATCCTATGGCCATCATTAGTAATTTCTTATCAACCTTAATCATCAAATTCACTCCTTATGGTTCTCCTTGGGATTTTCTCAAGGAAATCACATAGATCATAATAGGTTGATATTGCCTATCTATCAAAGAAGTCTTATTCCTTAGAGTTTACATCTCCAAAGATTCATTTCATACCTTTGCCTATGATAGAGAGCCAATCTCTTCTCAGCAAATTCTTCTCCTTAGCATTTTCTTCTTCTCCATCTCTTCCTTCTCTTCCTTCTCTTTCTCTAGGGTTTACTAATGTTCTAAAAGAGTGAAAAAGGACTGAGGGATGTCCTTTATATAGAGGAAAACTCTCCATATAGAGTCCTCTTTCAATTAGGAAAGCAATCCCTTAGTTTAAGAAAGTTTTCAAAACTCGGAGTCAAATCAGGGTTCTCACGGTCGATCATACGGTCGCATAAACCGTCGACCGTAGGGTCGAAATCATAGACCGTTGGGTTCTACATTTGAGATTTTTGGTTTCCTTCCTTATGGTCGACCATACCTACCCAGGCATGTGACCTTAGGTATGTTTTAGTGTTTTTAACTCGATTCTCATAGCTGGTTTGTGATCTATCTTCACACGCTCGGTCCACTTGGTCCAAAAATGATGGGAAGACCTGGCACGACACGGTTAAACCAAGTTAGTGGAGTATGGGTCTTATAACTCCCCCCCTCTTATATAAATTTCATCCTCAAAATTTGCACATACCTTTCGAGTCGAATAAGTGAGCATATTGCTTCCGCATAGCGTTCTCTTCTTCCCATGTAACTTCTTCAACATTTTGGCTTCTCCAAATAACCTTAACGTAGTAAATGTCGCGGTTGAAAAGACGTTGCACCTTCCGGCTAGTAATCTCAAAAGGTACTACTTCAAACGTTAAATCTTCAGTCAAATTTGGAGGATCCATTGTTAACACGTGTGTTGGATCTCTGAAATACTTCTTCAGTAATGAGATATGAAATACATCATGCACACTTGACATGGATGGTGGTAGTGCTAACTGATATGCTACTTTTCCACGTCTATCTAGAACTTCATAAGGTTCAATATATCTGGGACACAGCTTTCCCTTTTGTTTGAACCTTTTCAAACCAGACATAAGAGATATTTTTAAAAATACCTTATCACTTATGGTGAATTCGAAATCTTTGTGTCGATTATCTGCATATTGCTATTGACGGTTCTGAGGTATTCGGACTCTTTCTTTGATAATTTCAACTACTCGACAAGTCTCTTCAACAAACTCTGGTCCAACAATACTCTGTTCTCCAACTTCATTCCAAAACAAAGGAGTTCGACATTTCCTACCATACAGTGCTTCATAGGTTGACATCTGTATAGTCGCTTAATAGCTGTTGTTATAAGCGAACTTAATCAATGGTAATTTCTCATCCCATGATCCTTTGAAATCAATGACACAAGTTCAAAGCATGTCTTCTAAAATCTGAATAGTACACTCTGACGGTCCGTCTGTCTGAGGATGGAATGCAGTACTAAACTTCAATGTTGTACCTATAGCCTTCTGTAATCCTTCCCAAAACTTTGAGGTAAAACGTGGGTCTCTGTCGAACTCAATGCTTTCAGGTACACCATGTAATCTGACAATATTATCTATATAAAGCTTAGCTAACCTCTCTAGGGTATACTGAAGTCGTATAGCTATTAAACGAGCTGTCTTGGTCAAACGATCCACAATCACCCAGACTGTGTCAACTACTCGTGGAGTCAATGGTAACCCGGTGACAAAGTCCATAGTGATGCAGTCTCATTTCCATACTGGTTCTAGCAGTGGCTGCAACAATCCTGCAGGTCTTTGCCTTTCAGCCTTTACTTGTTGATAATTCAAGCATTGAGACACAAATTTAGCTACATCTACTTTCATTCCTCTCCACCAATATAGTTTCTTCAAATCATGATACATTTTCATACTTCCAGGATATACCGAATAAGCGGTGGTGTGAGCTTCCTTCATTAGTCTGTGTCTAATATCCAAGTCTTTATTTTCAGGAACACATACCCTTTATTTGTATTTTAGTACCTTTTCAACGTCCAAAGTGAACTCAGGAGTAGTCCTACCTTTTTCAAGGTCTTCTTGCACCGTTCTCAGATAAGGGTCTGATTTAATAGCGATTTTCACTTCGTCTAATAGATCAGGTACAATCTCAATGTAGCAAACATGTTTTAGAATAGATGAATAAATCCTTGGTCAGTTGATTCATTCAGAATATCAATCACGAACTACTCTTTACTGTAATTAAATACTCTCCCTATGACACACACCGCAGCATTTGCACTAACTTCTTCTTGGGATTCTGTCATTGCTTTCTTGCTTAGTGCATCAGCAACTATATTAGTTGTTCCTGGATGATACTGGATATTGCAATCATAATCCTTCAATAATTCCAGCCATCTTCTTTGTCTCATGTTCAACTCCTTCTGATTAAAAAGATGAGTGAGACTCTTACATTCTGATTTAATCTGAAATTTCTCTCCATACAAATAATGTCTGCATATCTTAACAGCATATACTACTACTGCTAATTCTAAGTCATAAGTGGGATAGTTCTTCTCATGTGTCTTCAGTTGTCTTGAGGCATACGCAATTACTTGTTCTCCTTGCATAAGCACACGTCCTAAACCTAACCCAGACGCATCAGTGTACAAGGTAAATGGTTGTCTTCGGATTGAAATAGTCAAGATGGGAGCTGATATCAATCTAGTCTTCAATGTTTGAAAACACTCTTCACATTTATCGATCCAAATGAACTTTTCTTCTTTCTTTGTCAGACTGGTGAGAGGTACGACGATTTTAGATTAATCTTCCACGAATCGTCAATAATAACCAGCTAAACCCAAGAAACTTCTGATTTCTGCAACATTCTTAGGTGCTTTCCATTTCACAATGGCTTCAATCTTGCTAGGATCCGCTTTAATTCCTTCAGTGGATACAACAAGGCCAATGAAAGCGACTTTATTTAGCCAAAACTCACACTTTGTAAATTTTGCGTAAAGCTTCTCTTTTCTTAGTCGTTGCAAAGCGGCTCTTAGATTTGTGACATGAATTTCTTTATCCTTGGAGTAGACTAGTATGTCGTCAATAAATATAATAACTGACGTATCCAACATATCATGGAATACCCAATTCATGAGTTCCATAAAAGTTACGAGTGCATTAGTCAATCCAAAAGACAAATGTTCATATCTGGTTCTAAATGTTGTCTTCGGATATCACCTTCTTTAATCTTCAACTGATGGTATCCTGACTGAAGATCAATTTTGGAGGACACTTTGGCACCTTGCAACTGATCGAACAAGTCATCGATCCGAGGGAACGGGTATCGATTCTTGAGTGTAAGCTTATTCAATTTTTGATAATCTATACACAGTCAAACACTACCGTCCTTCATTTTCACAAACAATACTGGTGCTCCCCATGGTGATATGCTGGGTATGATATAACCCTTGTCTAGTAATTCCTATAATTGTACCTTCAGTTCTTTCAGTTCAGTAGGAGCCATTCGATAAGGTGTTTTCGATACTGGTGCGGCTTCGGGTATAAGATCTATATCGAACTCTATTGCTCGAACGGGTGGTAGTCATGGTAGTTCCTCAGGAAATACATCCAAAAATTCACGCACAACTTCAATATCCTCCATTCATAGTGCTTCCTTAGTGAGGTCAACCATAGATACTAGATACCCAATTCCTCCTTTCCTGAGGCATTTTCTAGTCTTCAATGCAGAGAGAATGAGTTTTCATTTACGAAAAAGTTTGGTTCCCACAAAACTAACCTCTGCTCCTTCCTTGTCTTTAAATGTCAATTTTTTTCTGCACATAATAGGTTTATAGAGTGCCGAGCTAACCAATCCATTCCCAAGATAACGTCAAAGTCTGTCATCTCAAGTTCAATTAAGGTTGCATCCAAAATCTTCTCGTCAATAAGAACTGGAGATGGTCCATAATCTTTGTCTAGTTCCACTTCTAATCTCATAGGTGATCGTACAAGCAGTTTGTAGTCTAAAGGTCTGAGGGGTAGATTTAACTTCTTTCCAAACGACATAGATATAAAAGAATGAGTAGCTCCAGAGTCGAAGAGTACTCTGATGGGTAAGCCATTAATAGGTACGATACCTGTGATTTGATTTAATTTAGTCTACATGATCACACAAGGTAGTACAAAATGAACAGTTCAGGTCATTCTTGTGACCACATCCGACGATACGATAGCATCCTCAGATGTAACAGCATAAACCTTTCCTTGTTGTAGCTGCTTCCTTGGCTTAAGACACTCCCTTGAATAATGTCCTACTTGATTATAGTTAAAGCATTTAACCCCGGCATTACTTTGCTTCCGTTGAGGTTGGGCTGTTGGAGTGGTCTTGGCTGCAGCATAGAAGCCTTGAGTACGGAAGGGTTTAAATGTCTTTGAGTTCCCTCCGTAGTATGAGTTTCCATTAGCCCTTTTAATACCTCTGTTCTGAGCAAAATAAATTTCCCTCTGGCACGATTCCAGTACTCGAGCAATCTATATAGCTTCATTATAAATCTTCTTTTTCAGTCCCAATACATGCTCACGGATGGTTCCCCTAAGTCCCATGACGAACCTTCGGGTTTTGGTATTTTCCTCCTGCATGCTAGAGGGAGCAAAGAAAAACAGTTCTTCATAACGCTATTGATATGCGTCTACAGTCATCTGTCCCTAATACAGACTCAGAAACTCCTTTTCCATTTGTCTTTGAAACTCCTGAGAAAATACTTCTCGAATAAAGCTTCTTTATAGATAGCCCAGGTCAGTTGGGCGTGCTTTGTTAACAGAAAACTCCGAGTATATTTTCACCAATGGTGCGTGTCACACCCTAATTCCGCACCATTCAGAACGGTGTGATAAACCGTTATAAACCAACAGTTCAACCAGGATCTCTAAAAGGAGGTATCCATTAAAAATAAAATCATGCGCATCCACAACCATAATCAGAATAAATACACAATAGCGGAAGTCTTATAGTAAATGAACTGAGCATTCTAAATGTAATAATCATAATTAAAAATATTAAATTATTATTGTATCAACTGAGACGTGAATAAATAAAGTATCAATTACATCTTTTATAAATCCAAATAAAATCCAAATAGAACACGCATGAGTTGCACTCGCATGAGGGGTCATGCGTATCCTCTAAGTCTTCAGCCTCCATTGCAGTAACACGTGCATACACCGAATCATTTATATAATCTGCAACTGTGGTACCTGCATCATCAACTAAAAAATATACGACGTCGAGAGGGTGAGCACACATCATGGCACAGTAAGCAAACAAAACAATGCAACAAACATATGCATGCATTCAATTAATATCTTTGGTCTGGTAAATAAGTTTGCAATGTGCAATAGAAAGGATAGGTGGTCAAAGATCATGTTTATTAACGCCGCACCTCTATACACAAGTGTGTGAAGCCGCCCAAAGATAACATTTATTGCCGACTCACATGCACCCAACCATGGACAATGTACACACAAATGTCACGTTTATTGTTGTACCCATTGCCCATACCAACATGTAAGCCCCTGCTGGCGAGGGCTCGCAAACTGGGTTTGCAACTAACCAATCCTAATGCCAATCAGTGTATCCAACGCCTCACCCCAGCATCCCTCAATACGTCCCTAGAGATAGGACTAAGGCCCCCCGGTAGAGTCAGAGACTACACGGTTTGAGACCACCTCCCCTCATACCCTATGACGTAATAGTTCTGCTAAGGTAATGGCGATACGATGATGTCAGTGGACAAGACTTGAGTTAGAGATAGATCTAGAGTGTTGAGGCCCCGCCTATGACACCTCCCCCTGATACTCGCTCGCATCAAGCACACCAACCACACACATACATCCACATGCATATTCCTATCATCATCATCATCATCATTATCATAAACAATAAATAAATATGCATGAACAATAATAATAGAAATATTAGATGACATTTTGTATGCACATAACAATCATACACGCATAAATCATTCATGGCATTGGACTCAAGAATAAAAACAGTTTATTATTAACCAATTAGTTTAGATCTTGTTTCCTCACCTTACTTGATCATAGATCCTCTTTCAAGCTTTAAGAAATAACTATATATCGATATTATATCACTAGAAGACCTAACCAAGTCGATATAAATAAATTATAATTAATTCTGATTTTTAAAAGCATGCTGTTAATTGGGGGTCGATGCTAGGGTCGGAGGTTTTATCGACCCTGGGTGCAACCACCCCTATTCTGGACTTCCCAAACATTGGGGATCGATGATCAGGGTCTGGTAGGGTCGATTGGCCATCGACCCCCCGTGCGACCCCCTGTGGGTTTAGTCAATTTTTCATCCTACAGTCCATTCTTCATGTTTGGGGTCCTATGGCTTGCTTCTACAATCCATTCCACACATGTTCTATGACCTAGAACCGTGGTTCATTCACCTAGATGGCTTTTATGATTTTTCCCATGGTTTTCCATGAAAACCTAACCATAGGTGGATGATTTGGGTTTCTCCTAGATCATTCCCTCTTCTCTATCTATCCTAAGGTCTGTAGAATTTCATGGGGATAGTATCCATACCTGAGAATTAGGCTTGTTTCTCTGAAGCCTTCTCCTTAATCTTCTTCTCCACTTTTCTTTTCTTCTCTTCTCTTTCTCTTCTTCTTCTCTTCCCTTTCTCTCAATCCAATTAGGTTTCTAAAAGGAGTGAAAGAGGCTTAGGGACGTTCTATTTATAGAGTAAAAACTCCCAAAATAAGTCCCATTGAGATTAGGAAGGAATCCCATTGAAATTAGAAAAGTTTCCTAATTTTCGGTTCGTGCTGTTTTTATCGATTACCGGGGGTCGACGGGGGGGTCGGAGATCCCGTCGACCCCTGGTTCTTAAAATTTCCATCCCCCGGTATAAAACTGGGGGTCTGACTTTTATACTAGGGGGTTTCGACCCTCCCTTGCTGGGTATGCGACCCTCCCCCTATTTTTGGTGTTTTTGGGTTAGTTTAATACCTGGGATTGTGATCTTCTTCACGCACTTGATCCGTTTGGTTCGACAATGATGGGTAGACCTGGCTCAAGGTGGTAAGATCGGGTTAGTTCGATACAGGTCTTACAACTCCCCCCTACTTATAAAAATTTCGTCCTCGAAATTGTACATACCTTCTGAGTCGAATAAGTGAGGGTATTGTTTTCGCATAGCATTCTCTTCTTCTCATGTAATTTCTTTCATGTCTCTACTTCTCCAGGTGACCTTAACATAATAGATATCTCGGTTGCGTAGTCGTTGAACCTTTCGGGTGGTGATTTCAGATGGTGTTACTTCAAATGTCAAATCATCAGTCAAATCAGGTAAGTCTATTGTCAAAACGTGTGTTGGATCCTTGACATACTTTTTCAATAAGAAAATATGAAATACGTCATGCACATTTGACATAGATGGTGGTAGTGCTAACTGGTAAGCCACTTTCCCACGCTTAGCTAGAATCTCATATGGCCCAACATATCTTGGACTTAATTTACCTTTCTGTCCGAACCATTTCAATCCTCGCATAGGCAATACTTTTAAGAATACTTTATCACCCATGATGAACTCAAGGTCTCGGCGTCGGGTGTCGGCATACTGCTTCTGGCGATTCTGAGCTATTCTCACTCTTTCTTTGATAATGTCGACCACTCGACAAGTCTCTTCAACAAATTCCGGTCCAACAATACTACCTTCCCCGACTTCGTTCCAAAACAAAGGAGTTCGACACTTTCTGCCATACAGTGCTTCATAGGGTGACATCTGTATAGTAGCCTGATAGCTATTATTATAAGAGAACTCAATTAGTGGTAACTTTTCATCCCATGATCCTTTGAAGTCAATTATACATGCTCGAAGCATATCTTCTAGAATCTGAATTGTACGCTCCAACTGTCCATCTGTCTGTGGATGAAATGCAGTACTAAACTTCAATGTTGTACCCATAGCCTTTTGCAATCCTTCCCAAAACTTTGAAGTAAATCGTGGATCTCTATCGGACACAATACTTTCAGGTACACCGTGTAATCGCACAATGTTATCCACATACACCTTAGCTAACCTCTCTAGTGTATACTGGGGGTCGTATAGGAATAAAGCTAGCTGTTTTAGTCAGGCGGTCTACAATCACCCAAACTGCGTCAACTACTCGAGGAGTCAGTGGTAATCCTATGACGAAGTCCATAGTGATGCAGTCCCATTTCCATGCTGGTTCCGGTAACGGCTGTAACAGTCCTGTCGGTCTTTGTCATTCAGCCTTTACTTTCTGGCAATTTAGGCATTGAGACACAAACTTAGCTACATCTGCTTTCATTCCTCTCCACCAATATAGTTTCTTTAGATCATGAAACATCTTAGTGCTTCCAGGATGTATCAAATAGATGGTGGTATGGGCTTCCTTCATCAATCGATGTCTAATGTCCACACTTTCTATTTCGGGTACACATATTCTTCCTTTGTACTTCAATACCTTTTCTTCGTCCAAGGTGAACTCAAGGTTAGTTCTACCTTTTTCGATGTCTTCTTGTACCGTTCTCAGGTAAGGGTTTGATTTGATAGCTGTCTTCACTTCATCAACTATATCTGGTATAATTTTCAATGCGGCGAACATATTTGAAAATCGATGAATAAACCCTTGGTTGGCTGATCCATCTGGTGCATCTATCACAAACTTCTCGTTATCGTGCTTGAATACCTTTCTGGTAGTACACATTGCGGTAGTTGTGCTAACCTCTCCCTGAGATTTTATCATTGCCTTTCTGCTCAACACATCGGCTACTACATTAGTTTTCCCTGGATGATACTGGATATCACAATCATAGTCTTTCAATAGTTCCAGCCATCTTCTTTGTCTCATATTCAACTCCTTCTGATTAAATAGATAAGTAAGACTTTTATGGTCTGATTTAATCTGAAACTTCTCCCCGTACAGATAATGTCTCCATATTTTGACAGCATGTACTACTGCCGCTAGTTCCAAATCATGAGTGGGGTAGTTCTTTTCATGTGTCTTCAGTTGTCTTGAGACATATGCAATTACTTGTTCTCCTTGCATAAGTACACATCCTAATCCCAGTCCTAACGCATCGGTGTACAAGATAAATGGTTGTCCTGGAATCGGGATGGTCAAGATTGGAGCTGATATCAATCTAGCTTTCAAGGTTTGGAAACTCTTCTCGCATTTATCCGTCCAGACAAACTTCTCGCCCTTCTTAGTCAAACTGGTAAGAGGTACGGCAATTCGGGAATAGTCTTCCACAAATCGTCGATAATACCCAGCTAGACCCAAAAAACTTCTAATTTTCGTAATGCTCTTCGGTGCTTCCCACTTTACAATAGCCTCGATCTTGCTGGGATCCACTTTAATTCCTTCCGCGGATACTACATGGCCTAGAAATGCGACTTCCTTTAGCCAAAACTCACACTTTGTAAATTTGGCGTAGAGTTTCACCCTTCGTAGTCGTTGTAGAGCGGTGTTTAGATTCTTGACATGAGTTTCTTCGTCTTTGGAGTAGACTAATATATCATCAATGAATACAATAATCGACGTATTTAACATGTCGTGGAAAACCCGGTTCATAAGTTCCATAAAGGTTGCTGGTGCGTTTGTCAACCCAAAAGACATGACCAAAAATTCATAATGTCCATATCTGGTCCTGAATGCTGTCTTGGGGATATCACCATCCTTAATCTTCAGCTGATGGTAGCCTGACCGAAGATCAATCTTTGAGAACACTTTGGCACCTTACAACTGATCGAACAGATCATCGATCTGAGGCAATGGATACCGATTCTTGATTGTCAGTTTATTCAATTCTCGATAGTCTATACAAAAGCGAACGCTACCGTCCTTTTTCTTCACGAATAATACTGGCGCTCCCCATGGTAATATGCTAGGGCAAATGTAACCCTTGTCCAGCAGTTCCTGTAGTTGTACTTTCAATTCCTTCAGTTCAATAGGAGCCATTCGATAAGGTGCTTTCGATACTGGTGCGGCTCCAGGTATAAGATCTATAACGAACTCTGTAGCTCGATCGGGTGGTAATCCTGGTAATTCTTCAGAAAATACGTCTGGATAGTCATGCACGACATCAATATCTTATATTCATGGTGCTTCCTTGGTAATGTCAACCACAGATACTAAATAACCGACTGCTCCTTTCTCAAGGAACTTCTTAGCCTTTAGCGCCGAGAGTATGAGCTTTCGTTTTCGGGGAAGTTTCGTTCCTATAAAATTAAACTTGGCTCCTTCCTTGTCTTTAAATATCAGCTTCTTTTCGGCACACAATAGGTTTGCAGAATGCCGAACTAACCAGTCCATTCCCAAGATGACGTCAAAGTCTGCCATCTTAAGTTGGATCAAGGTTGCATCCAAGGTCTTTTCATCAATAAGAACTGGACATAGTCCATAACCTTTTTCTAACTCCACTTCTAATCTCATAGGTGATCATACAAGTAGTTTGTAGTCTAAGGATTTAAGGGGTAGATTTAACTTCTTTCCAAACGTCACAGATATAAAGGAATGAGTAGCTCCTGAATCAAAGAGTACTATGGCGGGAACGCCATTAATAGGTACGATACCTGTGATTTGTTTTGGTTTAGTCTACATGCTCATACAATGTAATACAACTAACAAAATGTAAGTCATACCTGTAACCACATCAGGCAATGCGGCAGCATCCTCGGATGTAACTGCGTAAACTCGTCCTTGTTGTAGCTGTTTCTTGGGATTAGGACGTTCCCTTGCTATATGTCTCACTTGGTTGCAGTTAAAATATTTTATCCCTTCAGTAATTGGCTTCTGTTGCTGTTGAACTATGGGGATAGTCTTGATCGCAGCGGTAAAGCCTTGAGCACAGAAGGGTTTGAATGTCTTATTATTCCCTCCGTTATAAGAATTTCTAGCTGGCCTTTTTATACCTCTGTTTTGCATGAAATAACTCACCTTTTGGCTCGATTATAATACTCGAGCAATTTGTGCTGCTTCATTATAGATTTTCTTTTCATGTCCCAGAACATGCTTGCGGATGTTTCCCCTAAGTCCCATGACGAACCTTCGGTTCTTTGTGTTTTCCGCTTGCATACTAGTGGGTGCAAAGAAGAACAGCTCTTCATAACGTTGTTGATACACATCCACAGTCATCTGTCCCTGATATAAACTCAAGAACTCTCTTTCCATAGAATCTCTGAAACTTCTTGGAAAGTACTTCTCAAAGAACGCCTCTTTATAAATATCCCAAGTCAGTTGGGCGTGCTTTGTAAGTAAATACGTCCTGGTAGACCTCCACCAATGGTGTGCATCTCCTTTCAGCATAAAGGTGGCACATAACACTTTCTCTTCTTCATTTAATGTCATCATCATAAAGTTTCTTTCCATTTCGTCAACCCAGTGTGCCGGCCATAAAGGATCTGCTGGCTTGCCATTGAATTCTCTGGGCTTTAATTTCAGAAAACGCTCCACCAGTCTGGAGTGGTCTAGTGGTTACGGAACATACGCTCCATATATAGGTGGTTGGTATTGATATCCACCTTGAGCTATTTCAGGATTTGGTACATGAGCCTGCATGATAGGAGTCTGAGGTGCGTGGGGTACTGTGTTACTTTCCCTGGGTGTTGTGCTTGCCTGTCCAGCTGGCATTGGAGGTGTTTGTGCAGCTGGAAGAGTTATGCCTATGGCCGCTTGGATAGTAGCTTATGCCTGTTGCATCTGTTGCAACTGTTGGGCCAAGTTCATTACGACTGCGGCCAAGTCTGTAGGTGGAACTGACAGATTGGTAGAATTTGCCTGCCCATTTATGACGGATGGTGCAGTGTTCCGGTCCCCCTGTGGTTTCGGTGTGTGTCTGGTTATCTTCCCCCACAGGTGGTGGTGGTGGGATAGAGTTACGGCTCTGTCTGGTTGCTCTGCGTCCCGCCATTAATTAATCTGCTAGTAGGATTGCCTGAAATCATTGAACACGAGAGACAATCATTAAATACTTCATTCTCATATTTTAAATCGACTAACAAATGCAAATTTCAAAATTTTCAAATCATTCTGTCGAAAATGCTGTGTTTTCACTGTAGGGTCGATGGTGGGGGTCGATGGGTATCCGACCCTCAGTATTCGACCCTGGGAAATCACCCATTCTTCCCGAGAGCCAGGGATCGATGGGGGGGTCGGAGTATGTCCGACCCAGGGTGCGACCCCTGGTTCTCTGTCAGGTTCCCGAGAGCCGAGGGTCAATGCAGGGGTTGATGAGGGGGTCGATTGTTTTAATCGAATTTTTCGACCCCTGGACAAAAAAATCTGATTTTTAAGTCCGATTCAAAGTCCATTTCTCATTCTTTCTTCTCCGCTTTGACTCAGCTCGTCCCTCTGAGTTGCTACAGTGCCCATTCCGATCCGTTGGTGGTTTGCACTTCTCGTTTCATCGTCTACACCTCCGCTACAGGTATTTCTTCTACCTTTTCATGTTTTTAGGTTTCTTAACCTAGGTTTTTACTCGTTTATCTTGTATTTTTCAAATTAAACTTTTTCCAATCGTAAAAATTTGATTTTTATTGGGGACTTTTGTTGTTGGTGACTCGAGGAACGAAAGCCCTCAAAAATATTTGAGTTTCATCGGTTGGTTATCGAGAAACTCGAAATTTTCACTTTTTGCCCTAATTTTGTTGAAATTTTGAATTTCTTGAAATTTCTTGCAATTCAATCCAATTAGTTGAAATTGCCGACTGTTTGAGTCTCACAAGATAGTTTAGGATCTATGTAAATCCTCCAGCCCATGTGTATGGGTCAAAAGTGAGGTTTTTGGCCCATTTACCTCGTTATTACGTCGAAATCTCAGGTTTTTCCTCTCTACTGTCCCATTATTTGTTTTTCTTTCTTATTTGCAGATTCTATGGCTCGTACCAAGGTACCCAGAGTTTGCGACCGTCTTCACTTCGGTACAAACGAAGCCGAGGCACAGTATGCCCACTACGCTCAGAAGAAGGTAGAGGGAGGCCGCAAAGTGGACTTGGCTGACTTAGCCTTGTTCAACGTGGAGAGAGCCTTAGGTGATATGGGATGGCTCCCTGTCATCACTTATGACGCGTGTACCCGTCCTGACTTGGTACGCCAGTTCTACTGTAACTCCAGGTGGTGGGAGATTACAATGATGTGGAGAGGGGTGAGGAGCTTCGCATCACGAGTTACGTCAAGAGGGTTGACGTTTCATTTGATTATCAGCAGCTGGCCGACTTGTTGGGCATTTCCTATGCAGGCCCCATGGTGTTTTGTGCTCCTAGAGAGCCCCAGTTCTTTTCTCTACAGATGAGGGCTGAGATCGATAGCCAGCTCATCCGACCTGATCGCTGGCAGATGAAAGCGAGTTGTCTGCGCTCAGATCCACAGGTATATTGCAAGATCATTCAACATAATCTGATACCGTAGAGTGGTCATTACGAGAGGATCTCCCAGTTGACCCAGTATCTATTATACTGTATATGCACTAGGCAGCCCGTCTGCCTTCCATACATCATCATGTGTACCATGATCAGTGCCACGTTGCCCAGTCACACTGGCAACCTTCCTTACGGACGCATGATCACTGCCTTGCTTACCCGCCTGGGGGTTGACTTAGTGGATGAGAAGATTCAGGAGAAATCCTTCTCATCGCCTCTGGATTGGGAGGCTATTTGCAAGATGGGCATGCGGGATGCACAGGTCAGTGATGAGGAGAGGAACGCGATGGTGCGCCCTCACACTCCAGTAGAGATGGCTGATGCTGAGGCCGCAGCAGCAGTCGCTGGAGCAGGGGTTCCTGGGGATGATGACGATCGGCTGTACATGGATGTAGATTCCATACCTCCTCCATCACCTACCCATGCTATTGGAGCTGGTCCGTCTTCTTCAGCTGGTCCTTCGCATGCAGCTGGTCCTTCGTATACTCTATCTGATGACATGATGAGGATATTACACGAGATACGAGAGGCTCAGCGTATGTCTGACCTGAGGATGGGAGAGCTTCTAGAGGCTCAACGCTCGTCCGATCAGCAGGTGGGAGAGCTTCTGGTTGCTCAGCGCGTATCGGATCAGCGGATGGGAGAGCTGAGGGATGCTCAGCGTGTGACTGACCAGCGGGTGGCTGATCTCACAGCTAGTCTCCAGAAGACCCAGACTCAGATAGCTTGGTTGACCAGAGTCTACGCTGAGGACTATGATAGAGACCGTGAGGCACCGCCTCCCCCATCACCTCCAGCTTCTTGATGTACTCCTTTTATTTTTCTTTTTGTACTTCAGAGTAACTATCCGGACTGTGGACTGTACTCTGCTTTAATTATATATATAAACGTTTGTTCTTCCTTTTTTTATTGTATATATATTTGTTTCTCATTTAATAGATGCATTATTCTCTTTCAGTTTAGTCTCAAACAACACAGATGCTTATTGTGTGTTATTATTATGTCTTTTATATTTTTATCCTATCTCAGTTCAGACCCTTTTTGTGGAAGTATATGGTTTCACAGATAAAGCCTGAGATGCTCTGATACCAAGTTGTCACACCCCAATTTTGCACCATTCAGAACGGTGTGATGAACCGCTATAAACTAACGGTTCAACCAGGATCTCTAATAGGCGGTATCCATTAAAAATAAAACCATGCGCATCCACAACCATAATCAGAATAAATACACAATAGTGGAAGTCTTATAGTAAATGAACTAAGCATTCTAAATGTAATAATCATAATTAAAAATATCAAATTATTGTTGTATCAACTGAGATGTAAATAAATAAAATATCAATTACATCTTTTATAAATCCAAATAAAATCCTAATAGAACACGCATGAGTTGCACTCGCATGAGGGGTCATGCGTATCCTCTAAGTCTTCAGCCTCCATTGCAGCAACACGCGCATACACTGAATCATTTATATAATCTGCAACTGTGGTACCTGCATCATCAACTAAAAAATATTCGACGTCGAGAGGGTAAGCACACATCATGGCTCAGTGAGCAAACAAAACAATGCAACAAATATATGCATGCATTCAATTCATATCTTTGGTCTAGTAAATAAGTTTACAATGTGCTATAGAAATGATAGGTGGCCAAAGATCACGTTTATTGACGCTGCAGCTCTATACACAAGTGTGTAAAGCCGCCAAAGCTAACGTTTATTGCCAACTCACATGCACCCAACCATGGACAATGTACACACAAAGATCACGTTTATTGTTGTACCCATTGCCCATACCAACACGTAAGCCCCTACTGGCGAGGGCTCGCAAACTGGGCTTACAACTAACCAATCCTAATGCCAATCAGTGTATCCAAGGCCTCACCCCAGCATCCCTCAATATATCCCTAGAAATAGGGCTAAGGCCCCCCGGCAGAGTCAGAGACTACACGGTCCGAGACCACCTCCCCTCATACCCTATGACGTAATAATTATGCTAAGGTAATGGCGATACGACGATGTCAGTGGACAAGACTTGAGTTAGAGATAGAGCTAGAGTGCTGAGGCCCCACTTATGACACCTCCCCCTGATACTCGCTCGCATCAAGCACACCAACCACACACATACATCCACATGCTTATTCCTATCATCATCATCATCATCATTATCATAAACAATAAATAAATATGCATGTACAGTAATAATAGAAATATTGGATGACATGTTGTATGCACATACCAATCATACACGCATAAATCATTCATGGCATTGGACTCAAGAATAAAAATAGTTTATTATTAATCAATTAGTTTAGGTCTTGTTCCCTCACCTTTACTTGATCGTAGATCCTCTTTCAAGCTTTAAGAATCAACAATATATCGATATTATATCACTAGAAGACTTAACCAACTCGATAGAATTTAATTAGAATTAATTCTGATTTTAAAAAGCATGCTGTTAACTGGGGGTCGATGCTAGGGTCGGAGGTTTCATCGACCCTGGGTGCGACCACCCCTATTCTGGACTTTTCGAATACTGGGGGTCGATGATCAGGGTCTGGTAGGGTCGATTGGCCATCGACCCCCCGTCCGACCCCCTGTGGGTTTAGTCAATTTTTCATCCTACAGTCCATTCTTCGTGTTTGGGGTCCTATGGTTTGCTTTTACAATCCATTCCACACATGTTCTATGGCTTAGAACCGTGGTTCATTCACCTAGATGGCTTTCATGATTTTCCCCATGGTTTTCCATGAAAACCTAACCATGGGTGGATGATTTGGGTTTCTCCTAGATCATTCCCTCTTCTCTATCTATCCTAAGGTCTGTAGAATTTTATGGGGATAGTATCCATACCTGAGAATTAGGCTTGTTTCTCTGAAGCTTTCTCCTTAATCTTCTTCTCTACTTTCCTTCTCTTCTCTTTCTCTTCTCCTTCTCTTCTCTTTCTCTCAATCCAATTAGGTTTCTAAAAGGAGTGAAAGAGGCTTAGGGATGTCCTATTTATAGAGTAGAAACTCCCAAAATAAGTCACATTGAGATTAGGAAGGAATCCCATTGAAATTAGGAAAGTTTCCTAATTTTCGGTTCGTGTTGTTTTTACCGATTACCGGGGGTCGATGGGGGGGTCGAAGATCCCGTCGACCCCTGGTTCTTAAAATGTCTGACCCCCGGTATAAAACTAGGGGTCTGACTTTTATACTGGGGGGTTCCGACCCTCCCTTGCTGGGTATGCGACCCTCCCCTTATTTTGGTGTTTTTGGGTCAGTTTAATACCTGGGATCGTGATCTCCTTCACACACTTGATCCGTTTGGTTCGACCATGATGGGTAGACCTGGTTCAAGGTGGTAAGACCGGGTTAGTTCGATACGGGTCTTACAGTGCGCATCTTAGCATAAATGTGGCACATAACACATTCTCTTCTTCATTTATAGTCATCATCATAAAGTTTCTTTCCATCTCATCGATCCAGTGAGCTGGCCATAACGGATCCGATGGCTTGCCTATAAATTCCTTCGGCTTCAACTTCAGAAAACGCTTGATCAGTCTGGAGTGATCAAGCTGATATTGTGCATATATTCCATACATAGGCAGCTGGTACTGATAATTTCCTTGGTTATCCGCCTTGCGGTGCTTCAGGGTTTTGCACTTGGCCTTGTACTGCTGGTGTTTGCGGTGCTTGAGGTACAATGTTGCTACCACTAGGTGCAGTACTAGCTTATCCTGCAGGTAGAGGTGTCGTGTTTGTAGCTGGGAAAACCATTCACATAGCAGCTTGCATGTTGGCTTGCACTTGCTGTATTTGCTACAATTGTTGTGCTAAATTCATCGCCGCAGTAACCAAATCTGTAGGTGGTGCAGGTAGGTTGGTTGAGTTGGCTTGGGTGTGCACATTCTGAGGTGCAGCATTTTGAATTTCAATATTTCCTTCCTGTCCTTGCTGACCTTCATTGTCATTAGTCTCCATAGGTGGTGGAGATGGATTTGCATTTTGTCTCCTTCTACTTACTCTACGTCCAGCCATTTAAACTCTTGGTTGAATGGTACTTGGAAAGACTGTACATGTGAGACAAGATATGATGGTAGTATTGGGTTAGTCTCACAATAGAAGGCGAGAGAAGAACAAAATCAATAGGCAAAAGTTCAAACATAATCAAATGCAGACAATAGTAGGTCATACGGTTGATGGCCTACGGTCGCATATTGTGCAACCTTAGGTGCGACCATCACATCCCTAGCAACTTACCGAGACCCTATGGTCGATTGTACGGTCGATGCTTTTGGTCGAATTATGCGACCGTAAGATCCAAAATCAGTTTTCAAAAACCTATTTCGAGAGTTTTCCCTCTCATTCTACTTCTTTCTCTTACGGTCTCTACTCAACTCGCCTCTAGTGAGTTGCTACAGTGTTGACCATACAAACTTAGTGATTTTTACTTCGATCTACGACCTACATTCCGTTCCACAAGGTATGTTCTCTACTCTCTTTCATTTTTAAGCTTTCATACCTAGGGTTTTTGTCATTTGTAGGGTTTTCTTCTAATTAATATTTTCTAACCATAAAATTTTGATTTTTATTGGGGGCTTTTTCTATTGGCTACCCAATGGATAAAAGTCCTCAAGAAATTTTGTGTTTCATAGGTTAGTTTGGTAAAAATTTCAAAGTTTCCATTTTATACCTAAATTTTGGGGTTTTTCTCAATTGTCAAAATTTCTTCAAATTTGACCTACCTAGTTTAAATTTCTGATTGTATGAGCCTTGCAGGATGGTTTGGGACCTATGTAAATCCTCTTACCCAATGTTTGGGTGAAAAGTGAGGTTTTTTCTCATTTTACATTGTCATGCTGTCAAATTTTTAAATTTATCTAACTTGTTTTCTTATTTTCTTTTCTCACATCTATCATGGTTCACACCAAGGTTCCTCAAGTTCATGACCCAATTCGCTTCAGGTCTGTGGAAGCAGAAGTGCGATATCTTTGGTTTGATCGAAAGAAGGTTGAAGGGGGTCGGTGTGTGAATTTAGCCCACTTAGCCCTGTTTGATGTGGAGAGGGCATTTGGTGATATGGGTTGGTTTCCAGTGATCCTATCAGAGGCTTGCACTTGCCCGGACATAGTTAAGCAGTTCTATTGTCACCTTCAGGTGGAGGGTGACCTAGAGGATGTAGAGAGGGACAGAGAGCTTCGGATCACCAGCTGGGTGAAAGGGGTTTCGATTTCTTTCAACTGCCAGGAGTTGGTTGATCTCCTAGGAATCTCCAATGATGGGCAGTTGGTTTACTGTGCACCCAAAGAGCCATAATTTTTGTTTATACAGATGCGTGCAGAGATAGATAGTCAGATTCTTCGGGATGACCGCTAGGAGGTAAAAGCAACCAACCTGCGTCTAGAGCCACGTGTCTACTGCAAGATTATCCAGCATAATCTCATTCCCCAGGGCGAACATTATGAGATGATTTCACACCTGACTCAGTACCTGCTATACTGTATCTGTACTAGGTATCATATCTACCTCCCATACATTATTCTCCGGACCATGCACCGAGCTACGTTGCCTGACTCGAGAGGCAACTTGCCCTATGGGCGGCTGATCTCCACCTTGCTCACTCGTCTACAGGTGGACCTAGTGGATGAAAGGATCCTTGAGGACACCTTCTCAGCTGACCTTGATTGGGAGGCCATCAGCAGGATGGGCATGAAAGAGATACAGGTCAGTGATGATGAGAGGAATGCTATGAGATGTCCTCTTACTCGGGTAGTGGCAGCAAATGCATAGGCGGTAGTAGCAGCAGCAGCAGAGGTAGTGGCAGAGGCACACAAGAGTGGTGATGAGGAGGATGATGATGATCGGATGTACATGGATGTGGATGTCATCACTCCTCCATTGCAACAACATTCTACTGGAGCTAGCCCTTCTAGGGCTTCTCATTCAGTTGGCCCTTCACGCCCACGACCAGATGACATGATGGGGCTATTACGTGAGATTAGAGAGGCTCAACGCGTGACTGATTGGAGAGTAGGAGAGCTTCTAGATGCCCAACGCTCTACAAACCAGCGGGTAGCGGATCTAGCAGCTAGTCTCCGAGCGACTTAGACTCAGGTGGCCTGGCTTGCGAGAGTATATGCTGAGGACTACGATAGAGATCGTGATGCACCTCCTCCTCCAGTACCTCCAGCTCTATGATTGCCCTTTTGTATCTTTTTCCCTTTTATACTACAGAGTAACTGTCCGGATTATGGACTGCACTCTGATTTGATGTACATTTGTCTTGTTTCCATATCTATATATAATTGGTTTTTCCTTTACATATGTGCATTATTCTCTTTTTCTTAGTTTATGTCTCATACAACACAGGTGCTTATGGTGTGTTCTTATTACAACTTTTAAATTTTATCCTAACTCAGTTCATGACTCATGTGGAAGTAATTAGGTCAATAGGTAGAACCTGAGATGCTCTGATACCAAGTTGTCACACCCCAATTCTAGTCTAACCAGAATGGTGTGATGAACCGCCAATAAATTAACGGTTCACCCAAGTTCTCGCATAGGTCGTACCCACCATATTAAACCACACACACATCCACATTAATAATCAGAGGCAATAAACAAATAAACAGAAGTCTTACAGATAATGAACTGAGAGTCGAACAGTGATAAATAAGTTGATCCAATTATCTCCAAACCACAAGACATAAAAATAAATAATCAATTACATAACCGATGTTCAAATTATAACTAAACTTAAGCAAAAACACATTGGTTGCACTCGCATGATGAATCATGCGCATCTTCTTCAGCTTCTACATCCATCACAGCAACGTGTCCATATGTCGGTGCATTCATATATTCTTCAACGGTAGGACCTGCATCATCAACTAAAAATATTCAACGTCAAAAGGGTGAGCACACATCACGGCTCAATGAGCAAACAAAATAATGCAACAAACATATGCATGCAATCAATTCATATCTTTGGCCTGGTTTATAAGTTTACAATGTGCTATAGAAAGGTTTGGTGGCCACCGCACCACAATACATGTGTGTGAATCCATCCAATGGATCAAACGTCATTGCCGTCCCACATGCACCCAACATGGAATAGAGATAGAGCTAATGTTTTTGGATCAAACACCGCCAACACTTCCCCTGATGCCCTACCCATACCAATACGTAAGCCCCTATTGGCGAGGGCTTGCAAACTGGACTCGCAACTAACCAATCCTAATGTCAAACAGTGTATCCAAGGCCTCACCCCAGCATCCCTCAATACGTCCATAGAGATAGAGCTAAGACCCCCCGATAGAGTCAGAGACCACACGGTCTGAGACCACCTCCCTTGATGCCCTACGACGGAATAGTTCTACTAAGGTAATGACAATACGACGATGTTAGTGGGCAAGACTTAAGTAGAGATAGAGCTAGAGTCTGGTGATGAGGTCGAAGACCACCATGCCATGTCCTTTCCCTGATGCTCCACTCGCATCCAACACACCAACCACACACATACATTCACATGCCTATTCGTAGCATCATCATCATCATCATGTTATAAATAAATAGAATTAAATATGCATGAACAGTAATAGCAGAAATATTGGATGACATGTGAGATTCATATTACAAGCATATACGCATAGAATCAATCATGGCATTGGACTCAATAAAAATAAACAGTTTGTTATTAACCAATTAGTTTAGGTCTTGTTCCCTCACCTGTTAGCAATTCTCGATGTCCTTCCAAGCCTTGAAATTCTCTTTGAATTGATTTAACAACCTAAAAGTTATATGAATTTAAGCTAGGGTTCATATGTGACATGTTATAGTAGTTGGAAATCAAAACAGAACACTGATAGGTGCCTGATTGGTCCTATGGTCTCATGTTGTATCGACCTTACTGCCTACGATCGATACCCTACGGTCACATATGGTGAGACTGTAGCTGCGGCCATATGATTTCTGAAATCTTCCCGAATGCCTATGGTCGATCCTCTGGTCATACTGGTCATGCTATGGTCGACCGTAGCTGCGACCTTGAGATTTTTTGTCACAATCTACATGAAATTCGAGTTCTTCCTAGGTCAATTCTTCTGTTCTACAATGGAGTTTTTTCTAAGATTATCCTATGGCCATCATCAGTAATTTCTTATCAACCCTAATCATCAAATTCACTCATCATGGTTCTCCTTGGGATTTTCTCAAGGAAATCACATAGATCATAATAGATTGATATTGTTTATCTTTCATAGAAGTCTTATTCCTTAGAGTTTACATCTCCAGAAATTCGTTTCATACCTTTGCCTATGATAGAGAGCCAACCTCTTCTCAGCAAATTCTTCTCCTTAGCCTTTTCTTCTTCTCCTTATCTTCCTTCTCTTTCTCTAGGGTTTACTAATGTTCTAAAAGAGTGAAAAAGGGCTGAGGGACGTCCTTTATATAGAGAAAAACTCTCCATATAGAGTCATCTTTCAATTAGGAAAGCAATCCCTTAGTTTAGGAAAGTTTCCAAAACTCAGAGTTTGATCTGGGTTCTCACAGTCGATCATACGGTCACATAAATCATCGACCGTAGGGTCGAAATCATCGACCGTGGGGTTCTGGATTTGAGATTTTTGGTTCCCTTCCTTATGGTCGACCATACCTACCCAGGCATGCGACCTTAGGTATGTTTTTAGTGTTTTTAACTCGATTCTCATACCTGGTTTGTGATATATCTTCACATGCTCGGTCCACTTGGTCCAGAAATGATGGGAAGACCTGGCACGACACGGTTAGACCAAGTTAGTAGAGTGTGAGTCTTATACCTCCATCTTGGGGTTCTCGACAATGTAGACTTCTAAGTCTTTTGACTTTTTATAGTCACCAACAACTTTATCGACTAGCCCCAGAATGCTGGCCTTCACCTCCTGTAACTCACTGCGGAGTTTCTCCAGAGTTTCTGCCAGATCCTTGCCTTTGTTTTTCTCAGCCTCTAGCAATGACATCAACTCGCTAGCCCTCCTGCTTCCTTCATTGGCTCTCCTCTTCTCCTCGTCAGCCTGGGTCCTTTCCGTGGTTACCGACGACCAGGTTATCTGCCCTGGTCTTTTTCGCCTCAAGGGCATCCTCCAAACACCTCTTATCGACACCAGCCTAGGTTTGGGTATCCTTTAACTTGTCTTCGAGGTCACCCCGCTCCTTCTTCAGGGACTCATTCATCTCAGAGAATAGGAGTCTTGCTTCAATGGTGTCATCCTTGGTGTGCTTGGTCGCCCGAGCACGTTCTAGCACGTCATTCCTTTTGAGACCTAACCGACGGATTATCGCACCCGTATGTTCCTTGTGCCTTCATAGTTCTATCACTAGATGGGCTTTCTGCCAATGGAAAAGAACCAGAAAAGTTAGCAACATTCTGAAAAGATGGACAAGAAATACGGGGGGTTTAAGAGAATAACACTTACCCACACCATGTTCGCCTCTATTAATCGGTAGATCTCAGGGGTTTCTACCCCCATGAAGAACTCTGCAGTGGTGGGAAGACAGATTCCCTCCACCAGCTGGTGGACTACGATAGGATCCAACGCGTTGGCCGACCTTTGAATATTCCAGTTTGGCCGATGGAACTCACTTGGGCTGCATTTCTGCTCTCAATTTGTGGCTGCCAGTTATGTGCAATGGGTTTATGCAGACGGACTCATAGAGAGCCTCGCTGGCAAAGATCACCGAGATATTGGTGACTTCACAACTCGCCTTGGAGATGACACAAGGAGGGTCTCGTGATCATCTTCCCACCCACTGATGGAGACCAAATCAGAAGGAGTCCTTGAAGGGGATCTCAAGGTCGCCCCTGTCCTTTCTTGAGAACTTGCGAGCATAGTTGTGTCCTCTTGTTGATGGGATGGGGGTCGAGGAACTTCCACAATCTCGTCTGACTCCTCCGTGGGGACATCTTCTATAGGGATAACCCTTTTAGGAACTATGGGAGAAGACAGTGACATTGAAGCCTCTATGACTCATCTTTGTTGGGTAGACCTCACTGTAGTGACCTTCGTTACCCGCGTTCTCTTTTCAGTGCCTTTACTAGTGGCGCTCGCCTACCTTTTCTTTGGCCTCTGCTTCGAGACCATGCTGGCAATAGCCACGGGATCCATCTCGCTTCCCCTTACTACAAAATCAAAAAAAGAACAAGCAATGTTAGTTCCAGAGACAAAAATATAAGTTGCACTGTATTTCGAGACATACCTGTGCCTTTAATCCTTATGGGTTCATTTTCGACGTACTGGTCCTCCCCTCTTCTGAGTCGTCGGGGCAGTCTACTTCATCATGGGCGAGTTCAGAAATGGAGATGGGATTATAGGCTCTGATCATATCGTAGCTCTCCTTGTCATCGTCCCCAGCTCCAGAGAGTAATTCAAAGCGGTGACTTCCAGAAGTCACCACACGTTCGAAAGAGGCATGGGCCTCCTATCTCGCCGCTTGGCAATAAGAATTTCGTCGACCAATGGTGAACTTTGTTACGCATCGTGGCTATCCTTGGGGCCCCCGAAAGTGCCTTCAGGAAATACCAGCCAGTCGACATCTCGCTTTCTAGATCATCCTTGCTGATAATGAATAAGCTCCGAAACAACTCCACTGATGCTGCTCTGTTAAGTCGGCGAAGCATCACCATGAATCCCAGAATGGATGTCTAGGAATTTGTGTGGAGTTGGGCTGGGGCTAAGCCGTAGAACTTCAATGTTTCTATAGGAGGAAGAATAGAGACTGTCACTCCTGGATCTGAGCCCTTGTCGAAAGTTTCCCCATGGCAATTGACCTCATGGAAATCAATCTTTAGGCTAGGGTAAATCCCTGCGGAGATTACTCCTCTGCTGTCCAACTGAACATTGGCCTGGTAGGCAGAATACCTCCAGCCCAGAAGACCGAGCATTTGGAAACTTAAGAAAAAAAAAAGGAAGAAATGGTGAAGAGCAAGGGAGGAAACAGAACTTACTGTTTTCTTTCTTGCGAAAACCAGTGGTGGCAACGAAAGCGGATTCAGCCCTCTGCTGATTCCGGAGCTTGTTCTTTAGTCTCTTATTAGAAGAAGCGGTTGGGGGTCGGAGGCTGGCGGCCGGTAGCTCTAATAGTGAAGAAAAAGCATGCGGTTCTTCGCTTCAGGCAAGCACTTCAATGGAGAAGATTAATGGTAGCAACACGAACCTACAGTAGCTGAGAAGACGACGGAAATGAAGAGGGAAATTGCACTCCTTTCTCTGCAGAATGAACTTTCAAAGAAGAGTAACAGTAGCTTCAAGTTCTCCTTTTATAAGCCTTCATCGTTGGAGAGGTAACTTGCGTTGGAAGTTACTCATGCATAATTATCACTAGACGTTTTGAAATCCTTTCGACGGGACATTTTTCCTCGAGTTCATACCTACATTAAATGCCAAGTTTAGAAAAGAGGAGACTAAACCATCGCTGACATCATTAAATTTATGGTGCTGTCAGATTCAGCCGTTAAAAGGACACATGGTGCCTCGTCATGGCTTGTTAATTTGAATTTCTTTATGGCGCTCATATTTTCGTATGATCATGCAACGAAAAAGGCTGGATTATGAAAAATATCTGCTCAACTTCTGGTTAAAAAGCCGTTACAACTTTATGACGCATTAAGTGCTACAAATCCAATAATGGGTTATCATTATGGTATTTAATATCATCCACCTATGTTGTATTCTGGTGGATATCTGCATACTATCAACTCGCGTTCCGGGTTGTAAGATGGCCCATGACTTTCCCAGATTGAGTAAAAGTTGTGTGAGATCAACTTTGACCATGAAGGTGTTTTGTTGGAAACAAATCAGCATTTTCCCCAAGTCACTGCACCTCTGCGAGTTATCAGTGCGACATAGGACGAAATACATCTTTTTGCGATTATCCCATCAAACATGTCAATTTCAATAGGGCAAGGAGCAACTATTGATACCATATTTTGCCCACTAACCGTTAGGTGACACGTGTCCTCAAGCATGACAAATAAGAGGGTGACATGTATCCAAGCTGCCATTATCTTTAACTCGCTACCCTTGTCGGTTTGGAAGTCACCAACTTTGGTGACTTGGAACCCGCCAACCATCCGCGCTGTATGATAAGTTGCACAATTGGCTTGTGACTTAACCGTACTGTACCTCAACTCGCCGCCTTTCCATGGATTGTCCAGCTTGCGCACGCCTCCCATCTCGTCTGGCATACTCTTGTGAGAATTCTAAACTGTCACGTCAACAAAGAATTTGTTTAAGTGGGAATCTTCTTGTAGCAGGCAAATCAGATAGGCGATTTGGCAGCTTGTTACACCCCAACCATAGGATCACCATCCTACAATCATGGGGATTATAGGATGTGCTCCTGGAGGTTATGCAGTTATCCTTGGAGCATATCCGAGATTCTCTACAGTCTATATAACCACTTGGCGATGCATAGTAAAAGTATCTATCACAATCATCATCTGAACCTTACTTTCAGCCTATCTTAAATTCACCTTCTTCCCCACATCTCAGGAGCTTGCTTTCTTTGTGTCAACCTCCATACTGTTAGCTCCGTATATTGACTTGATCCTTGGAGTGGACATCGAACCACCTTGGTCTGCCCTCCGATAACATTTTGTCTTCCCTATCTTACAAGAGAACAAGGATTAGGTGACCATCGACATTTCACAGCAATAGGACCCATTAGATATGGACGGTGATGAAATCCCAAGGAGGATATATGTAACATCCCCTTCCCAGCTGAGGGAAATGAATCATTGGTCAGCAGTTACATTACAATTTCGTATGAAAACCTGTAATTTTTTTATAGATACATAAAACATAACATCCTGTATCATCCATTCATTCCATAATAGTCCATAACATCAACATAGTAGAGGAAACTTAGATAGATAATGCTTACATATCTGGTAGCCCAAAAGTTAAACCATAATGAACTTTTAACTACAATACCTACATCAAAAGAGTGTGGCCAAACAAAAAAAAAAAAAAAACCTACTGCCACACATAACCAAAAACAGAAACTATATACAAGTTGCATCACATAAATATAGTCCACAAAATGCTATATAAATGCCAAGGGGTCGAGTACCCAGCTTGGTCTTCTGCACAAGCAATCTCTAGCTGCTCATCTTCATGTTTATCTATAAAAATGTATCAACAATTGGGGTAAACAAAGCTTAGTGAATAATTAACATCAAAATTACATAACATTCATCACCACAGTATGGACTTTCAAATATTTATATTACTAGCCTACTACAAGTAGTCAATTACTCACATTGCAATTCACAAATTCCTTGTTTACAGCTTCTTGGACTTCTAACACAATTTGAATTACAACAAGCAATCCTTCACCTCCTATAGCCATAAAGCCATATTTTTCACTTATAAAATGCATGAGCAAACCCCAAAAAATGATATTAAAACTATTGGGGAGCATTATTTTCTTACCTGGACCTCTTGGCCAAAAGGACCTCCCTTCGGCTCAACTCAAAAAATTTCCCTACTATGCTGTCCTAGCTGAAACACTTGTACATATGAGGCTTTAATTAATTTAAAAATTACCTTTCAGTCCCTCACAATACATCATAATGAAAACCTCTAACCTTATGTTTAGTTTCTTTATCCATTTAGGTCCCCTAGGTTGGAAACCACATCACTTACATACCCAAACATGCTGTAACAGTAGCTTCTGTAAAATGGACCTTTAATCATTGTAAAATCCATTTGAGTGCCAAAAACCTCTTGAAAATTTCTCAAATTTGAACCACAAATATCTTACAGGTTAATAAAAGTCTCTGAAAAAAAATTCATCAAAAACTATTTTAATTTGACCAAAATAGTCCTATATTTTTATCTAAATCTATTGTAACAGCATTTGCTGTAAACTGAACCTTCAATCAATAATAAATTAATTTGAATGCCCAAAACTTCATGAAAAATTATCAAATTTAAACCACACCTAACTTACTGGTTAATAAAAGTCTGAAAATAAATTTCATCAAAAACCATTTTAAATTAGCCAAAATAGGGGTGGCGGTACACCAACTAAGACCACCCAGTTCCAGGAGCTCGAACTTGCTTCTAAAACAGGTATCTTTTAACTTTTCCTTGGCCCATTTGTCCTCCTACTCTCCAATGATCATGCATACACCATTTTAAAACCATTTGAATCATTCCTTAGTCATTTCTAATAGTTATAAACTCACATTAACATCATTAATGGACTTTTCATGGTAAATTTGAAATTTCTGCAATTTTTCTCCTTCTTCTTGTTTCTAACAAAATCATCACCATCTAGCACTCTTAACTCATCATTTAAACTCAAAAATAGCCTTTTTAGATATTAACCATGTATAAACATCCATTTTTCCCAATTTATACATGCATAAACTCAATTTTCTCTATACTTGGTGATAGTTTTGATGAACAGTGCTACTGTTCATCATCTCTACCACCAAGAAACTCCAATGCCTCTTAAATCTCATTCTCCTTCCTTTATCTCAACATGGAATCAATTTCCTATGGTCAAAAATGAATTTAAAACTTACCTGGAGTAGCTATTGCTTGATCAAAGAAGTGACACAGTTGTTATTTCAAGTTTTCTGTAATTTCTCTTTGTTGCATGTTCGATATGCTTGGCTGCAACTAGATCTTCTTCTCTTCTTTCGGCCCTTGCTTCCTCTTGCTGAGATTTGATTCTTTACCTCTAATGTCCTCCAATCCTTCTTCTAATCACATCAACTCACACATTAACACTTCCCTAGGGCTAAAATCGAAAACTTCTCACAAACCCAACTCGAGAGCTCCTCCTCTATTCTTCTTACGTTTTCAGCTCTAACCCAAAATGAAAAGGTTAGAACTAGGTTCCATTTATATATTTTCTTATAAATTTTAATTCAACTAAATTAACTTTATGAACTTCCAATTCTATCCCCAAATTTTCTTTTATTTACAATGGTATTATTTCACACTATCCCTCTTTATTTACTTACCACCATTATACATTCTTATATACTTAATTATTTTTTTACTATATAACTATATATAGTTATAGCATATTATTATATTCCTAAATTTGACAAAGCATCAATTCTCTTACATCTCAATATGATTAGTTCTACTTTAATTTCAAAGAAAGCATATATATTTACAGTTAGAGTAAGATATAAATTTTATACCTGTTTTACCATAACTCCTCTTAATAGCATCGTTAATGTACTCAGGCTACATTATCACTCTACTCCACCTAGTAAAACCAATCAAGGCAAGGTTTAGCTTATTGGAAACACCTAAGGTGTAACAATCCTCCCCCCTTAAAATAATTTCGTCCACGAAATTTGATTATATCTGAACATTTGCTAACATCCTCAAAATAACTAGATCCACCAAATACCTTAGTCTGTCATCCATATCTGAGATCAGTATAGTACTTCCATTTTCATTTCATGTTTATGTTAAGGCATTCAACTCTCAGACTTACACTTGAACTATCACCCGCAACCAGCTTCTAATTCATGCTTTTCACTCTTGCACATCAATACTCCTCTCCAATTCTTGGGACTGGTAACAGTTTGATATTTCTCTTATATCTAACACCTAAATGGTTCACTTACTTGCACTTCAAAACTTTCAATAATTGATAGATTTTTAAAGAGATACATCACTTGTTACGCATCAACTTAGTACACATTATTATCATTCGTGCGAATTCAGTACTCATTTCTTAGCTCATTTCAAGCGTACTTTCATGCTCTTTGCATCTTAGAGCATGTTCAATTGGTTCCCATATTCAGGTTAAGTATTAATCCATTTGCATTCACATCCTTTACATCAATCTTAATCCTTATAAGGTACTTTTCTGATTACGTAATTCTGCTTTATAACATTATATTAACACAACAACGAGTGAATCCACAATTTTCCTCCAAAATGAATACATTGTCTATTAAAATATTCCTAGTTCATGATTCATGTATATAAACCTCTCATACAATTCATGTACAGCCTAAAACTCTTTGTCTTCCTCATTTCCATCCCTTAAGTAGATTTTAAATTACACATGCTATAGAGTTGTACTCTTTACACCTATGCCATCCACCAATGTTTAAAACATTCTCTTCCTCCTCACTTTTCTTTTATATCAAGTTTTCTGTGTACCTTCCTACGCTTCTCAATCTGTTTTGTCACATAGGTGCCTTTATATATCCAAGCATAGCTCCAGCAAGTATATCTTTAATTAAACAGTACCATATGTGTCCCTAACTTGTTTGAGCCATGCTTGTAATCCATAACAAAATTTCTTATGGTAATTTCTCATGACATAGGGACCTTATACTATGGAAGTTTCCTACCTGTGTAAATCTAATTTCATCATTTGCTTTTGGTCTCAAAAGCTCATAAAACATAGTCATTTAACACATAAAAATCAGCATCTTTTACTACCACTTATAAATCAATCCATATTCCAAAATATAACCTTATCAGTTCATACCCACTGTATCTATGTACAAATAGATATATTTATAAACTTCAGTCTCAAACCAATCCATATATCAATATCTATCCATCTCACAAGATAACTCAGCCACAATGCCTTGCTATAGGGAACAGTCTAACACTTAAATTTCAGCATCATATACCTTATCCAAGAATTCGGCCCATGCATAGGATCACCCTGAACGAGTCCATAATTTCACCTTTCTAGGTCTTAGAAACATATATACTTTACACGTTATGCTTTCATAACCATACTCACAATAGCATCATTACATATATAATAGATCTGAACTTGAACCCACAACTTAACACATTACTTTAAGTAACAAGGGAAAATTTCCATCGCTAACTTAAACTAGTCTGTAATCTCTAATAGAAGGAAAATATCATTCATCCAACCATTACATTCACCCAGCCATTACATTCAAGTACACATAGCCTAATCTCTTACTTGCCTCTGAGATAAAAATCCCTCAGAGTGATTAATTGAATTTTAACATTCCTCGATATCTGAAATTTAGTTCCTTCTCAAAATAGAAGATACTAATGGACATGTAAACAATTGTTCCATGCCCAGTATAACACCAAAATCTTTCTTCCTTGAAATTTTTTGTCTTCTCACCTGGTAGGGTAACATTCAATACACATCTATACTTCAAAAATACTTCCCACTATAATTTCAATCCATACAATATCATCACAATATAAAAATATTAACTACTAGGAATACTAAAATATAACAAGAATCAAATATAAAATTTAGCACTTATTCATATAAACAGATAATAAATAATAAATTAGGTAATATTTGTTATTATTACAATGTTCATTCTAATCCTATCACCAAGAATAATAGAAAGGTCACTAAAATGCCTCTCACATCAGAAATCACCAACATCACTTGTCCAAGTAACTCTCCAGCCATATTAACATCTCAGTTGGCTGGGGTGTTACGATTAATTCCCGAAAATACCTCATCAACCATCTTTCATTTATGGATTCATTGTCTAATCAGAATTTTCTCAATAGCAAAGATCAAAAAAATTTTGCATACCTAGGATCACAGTCGAAGGGCTTCGCTACCCTGTAATGATGTAGAACAATCATAAGTTATATACCCGGCTCATGACTAATCAAAATGAGTCATCTATCCAAAGCAATGGGTATATTTCATCCTTATAGTTACTTTATTCAACTCTCTGTAGTCGATACAAGGTATTAAGGTCCCATCCTTACCTTCATTACTTAACCATTTTCATGAGTTTTCCCATTCCTTTCAGTTTTCTTAAATAAAAAAAAAAAGAAGCTAGACAGTTTTCAGCAATATATTCCATTCAAGAAAATCAGGACCTCATTGATATTCATCCTTAATCATTAACATAGCAAGGTCTCTTAACACCTCAATCATTAATTCGTGCTTACACATAGTCAACATTGCATGACATAGCATACATTACTCCTTACAGCCATTAAAGAAACACTCGCTATCAATATCTTTGGAGCATTAAACCTCAACTTAACCACCATCAACCACACTTGACCTCAGAACATCATTAAAAACGTCTACACACAAAGCCTATATGCACTCTTCATTGACCAACATGCACTTACAGCAGAATATCATTCAAGAATCATCTTTGGATTTTCTCAAACATGACCTCCATTTGTAGCAGAAAAATACAAGTGGCAAGGCTCAAACATCCCACCATTCATATTGAATTGTATAACAAAATCCATAAATTATATTACCTATTAAAAGAAGCCTCTTTATATAGATTTCAAACTTTAAATGTCACATCCATGTCGTTTTCATACTATAAAATAGCTCTACTATAGTTTGCTACATGTTAGTAGTTCTCTCACATGCAGTTGAATACTTGAATTCTAACTCTCCCTGAGTTCTGAAAATCACGTCCTTCTCAAAACAGGAGATACTGGCATGGTGTGTAGTCGATCAATCCATTCCTTTTATCGCGTATTTGAAGTCCTTCATCCTTATCAAAGATCAAATCTACTGAACCAAAATCCTTCATTCTCTAGGCTACGTCCTTTATGTACATTGCTTGCCACTAAAGATCTTCCTGCAGGCTGGAATACCAATACAGCACATTTCTGTCACATAATCAATTTCTTTCATTCTTAAGTTAACTAGTTTTAACTTGGGTAGTTCATACAATGAAAATCCTAAGTCACCAGTACTAATACTATATATATTTAGACCAAAGATTCGTTTGCTCTGATACATCATTGTAACATCCCTTTTTCAGGTGAGGGAAACGAATCATTGGTCAGCAGTTACATTACAAGTTTTCATATTAAATTGTAATGTAACTGCCAACCAATGCTTCATTTCCCTTACCTGGGAAAGGGACGTTATAATATAAGTATATGCAGATAAATTATTCTTATGATGAAGGTGGGATGATCAGTGATTGACTAGTATTTTTTTTCTCTACTTGGGTCTGGGTACGGTTTAACTTCTATTTATTTTATAATAATATATTCTTTACAGATTTCTAGTAAAAGAAATTTGCTACGCTGTAAAAAAATATAGGTTCAGTAGTTGGAAAGTATGTAATGAAAAGGAATTATAACCGAGGAAAATATGGGGAGGTAAGTTTAATACATATTGAACCTTTAGTCTACCAAATTTGGGATGTGATAAAGTCGTGGTAGATTTTCTGTTTTATTATTATTTTCTTCTATTGAACTAGTGAAATTTTGTTTCTTCGTGCCATATCAGTTAGGTCGAATAGTTGTTCACCTGCTTATCGAAACAGGGGTTTGAAAGAGGTCTGGAGTTCGAGTCTGCTCTCTTGCATTTGTTCCCTTCCCTACCCAAGTATTGTAAATCAAAGTAGGACACATCTAAAAAAAAAAACCCATTATGGATACCTTGACGTAACAATCAAGATATCAGTTTTGTGGCATATATCAAATAGGGGTCTTGCTTCTTGACACCCGCCGCCGATTTCAAAAGGGGGGTGAGAATTGGGGTTGTCGAAAATAGGGGTTGTATGAGTCACTCGTAAATAGGAGGTAGTATGGGTAAATCATAAATACGGAGTAGGATTAAATCCTCGTAAATAGGGAGGAAGGTTTTGCACCGTTCTAATGGACAGCAACATCACTTATCAATCCATTAAGTAGAGGCCGAATTTTCTGATAGATAGACTTCAATGTCCTTCAAAAGTAATGTTTCAATCCAATCACCTTTTTTTTAAGTGGAAAAAAGAACATTGAAATTCCAGAAATATGGGAAAGTCTATAGTAAAGGTCCCAAATTTTTTTGTAGGAATGCATATAGTTTAATCGAATCATGTTCTCTCCATCTAATATTTGGAATTACCTCATCATTAGCTCGCACGGTACTATTATGCTGGACAGTTAACCAATTCCTTTCTTAATGTGTAAGTGAAAATTGCAATGCTATCTTGTGATCATTTTTTCTGTCTCATGAAAAAAAAAATGTCAAACCCAACCATTAGATATCTAGGAAAGTAATGGTCTGGATCGTCCATGTGACGAAGTTAGAGAGAAAAAGGGATATCGTTTGGAGCTTGGGTGACGTTATCAAGAGCCACAAATAACGAATAGTATATGATGATGTTGGAATAGGAATCCTATCTAGAGGATTTTTTTAAATTACAACTAAATGGTCTTTGAAATTTAAAATACAAAATTGATTTGAATTTGGGAGAGCCGAAGGTCCAAAAAAAAAATTTGAAATCTGTATGTCGGTAAATAACGGTTAAATTAGAATTTACTTTCACGTAATACTTAACAACATCCCTCTTATATACCTTCCTTTTACATATCCAACATCTTGAATTTAATTGAATACATGAAACAAAACCAGATTTCGAATATATATTACATATGCAGGAAACAAAAATAATAAATGATGATTTCCTATTAGCTCAAAAGGGCTGAACTTGCGGGATTCTGTCTCTATATTTTCCTGATTAATGGCTTGGTTGTAATAGAAGTGAAACAAATACAGACGATTCTCATAACCTAGCTTAGGTTGGAACATTTACTGTGAGAGAAATCCTAGGCCATTTGGCCAGGAAGGCTGTTCGCGCTGGATACAATGGCTAAAAAAAAAAATTTAATTAATTCAACCGTTTAACAAGATGGGTCCCATTGTACTTGTAGGCATAGAAGTCCTTTGATTATGTTTTGATGTTAAGAGAAAACATTATAAAACAAAAACAACTATGAAACAATGATGGTTCTATTTCTCTTTTTGATTTAAAAAAAAAAATTAAAAAATTCTTGGCATCAAAACATAACCTTACAGTTTAGGGTTGTTTGATCTAGGATTTTCCAGGATTTTATAAATATTACTTAATATTATAACCCCACTAATACTGATGAAAATTTCTAATTGTGATTTCCTTTTCGCTAGTTCCAAAGCAAGATTTTGTTTGGAAAGATTGTTTCACACTAAATTAAATCTCTTACAACTGTTAAAAACCAATAGAGAAATAACTAGTTCCATACTTGGTAAAGCACATAATCAAGTTCTCATTTGTGAGGAGTAGCCAACCTGTACAACAAAAAACATAATATTATGAGGTTTTCATAATCTTCTGCCTTTCTTCCCTCGTTCTTTCTATTTTTAACTCTTATCATAATAAATTTAATTGAGTTGGCACTTGAGGGAAAACTTACCTCTTGTGTTGTATAAATATCCACTATATTATTTTATCACTAGTATTCCATGAGGTGTTCTTTAGATGAATTTGAATGTAATATTAACAAGATTGTAGCCATATATCTTCATCTTGATATTATTCTAGCTTGTCATTTAGAGGTGAATTATGAAGCAAATGAGTTTGAAATTTAGGGTTTCCACAACATTTATACTCTTTAGACAATTGATATTTAGTCCCAAATGTCTCCTCCCTTATTTATCAAAAAAAAATAATAATAATAAAATAAAATAAAGATGAAAAAGAAATTTAGTCCCAATTTGATTAGCTTGGATGATTTTTTTACTAATGAAATGCGATAAACAACAAAATAAAGAAAAAATTTAAGAGAGAAAGCTATAATCTCCAAATATGATTGAAGTTTACCGTCTAACCATCTTGCTCTGTCATATAGATGATCTTCCGTGGTCTCCATTAATAAATGTTCTGCTACCTTTCGAAAATAGAAAAAAATTGTGTAAGCAATAATACATTGCCATATTCTTTTTGGTCACACATATACTATTACCATGGTACACTAAATTTAATGACTTACGATCAAAGGATACTAATATTATTATCTCAATATAGATCAATTTGCATGGATATCTACGTATCAATGTGAGACGACCTCCCAAAGATAATTACATGGACTACAGTAACACTTGCTTGAAATATAAAAAAATTGAAGATACCTTTGTCAATTTGATGCATAGATTTCTTTGTCTACTTGATATACCAGTCCAATATATTACTCTTCTAGATTTTTTTTCTTTTTTTCATTCACAACCTTCCCCAGATAAGATGCCCCTTGTGATATAATGACCCACTGTTGGGCAAGGTATTCCCGACCTGAATTTAACATCGATGTCTCTTCTCTTCTTTTATAAAAAAAAAAGGGATCCAAAATTTAAAGCCTTATTACACATACATCATATAGAGTTTGGAAAAAAAAAAGAGAGAAAGAAAAAGACCTTTTTAGTCTCTCTCTATCTCTCTCTCTCTCTCTCTCTCTCTCTCTCTCTCCAACTACCCATTTGCAAATTCAACATAGTATAGGTAAACCATAACATCTAAAGCTTTAAATCTAAATCTAATTCTGAATGGTCCTTAAGCTCGAGTTCAAGGTCAATCCTTTGTGGAGCCACATTGAGATCCATTGAAGCGTTAGGCCACAACTCTCGATCTTCTGCTTGTGCCGGTGGTTCTGTCTTTGCTGGCGCTCGTGTCTGTCCAACTTGTGACTTATTGCCAATACTCAAGCTAAGATCAAGGCTTGGGAAAAGAACACTTTGCAGACAACCATTGCAACCGAATCGGTGCTTCCGTAACTCCTCGATAGTCGAAAAAAAGTTGCAGCAAAAGCTGCAGTACATTCGAATGGGTTTGGCCTTTGGGGCACTTGTAGAAGAGCTTGAGCTACCACAGAATGGGTTTGTGTTAGACATTGTAAGAAATGCACAGAAAATGAATCAAATATAAAAGTGAAAGTAGGTAAAGGTTGGAGAAAATATAGCTTTGGAATCTTTATGTTTGGCCGGGATGGGGGATTTATAGGGGTTTTAGAAAATCATTTCATTTATGTTCTTAGTAGTATTCTTGAGACACACTGTGGTCTTGTATGGCACAACTCAAACAATAAATGATCCCTTGATGATCTTCTGCCTTTCTACACTCTTTCTTTCTATTTCTAACTCTTATCATAAAAAATTTAATTGAGTTGGCACTTGAGGGGAAACTTACCTCTTATGTTGTATATCTGTCCACTATATTCTTTTATCACTAGTATTCCATGAGGTGTTCATTAGATGAATTTGAATGTGATATTAATAAGATTGTAGCCATCTACATCTTAATATTATTCTAGCTTGTAATTTAGAGGTGAATTATGAAGCAAATGAGTTTGAAATGTATGGTTTCCACAACAATTATACTCTTAAGACAACAGATATTTAGTCCCAAATGTCTCCTCCCTTATTTACCAAAAAAAAAAAGGATATATTCAGTCCCAATTGATTAGCTTGGACGATTTTTGTACTAACGAAATGCAAAAAACAATAAAATAAAGAAAAAATTTAAGAGAGAAAACTATAATCTCCAAATACATTCGAAATTTACCGTCTAGCCATCTTGCTCTGTTATAGGTCATCTTTCGTGGTCTCCATTAATATATGTTCTGCTACCTTTCAGAAATGGGAAAAAATTGCGTAAGCAATAATATGCTGCCTTTTTTTTTTTTTTGTGTCACACATATACTATTACCATGGTGGGCCAAATTTAATGACTCACGATCAAAGGATACTAATATTATTATCTCAATATAGATCAATTTGCTTGGATATCTATGTATCAATGTGAGACGAGCTCCAAACGATAATTACTTGAACTACAATAATACTTGCTTGAATAATAAAAATGAAAGATACCTTTGTCAATTTGATACATAGATTACTTTGTCTACTTTAAATTCCAATCCAATATAATACTCTTCTAGATTTTCTCTCTTTTTATATTTTTTATTTATTTTTATTTTTGACATTCACAACCTTCCTTAGATTAGATGCATCTTGTGATATAATGACCAACTGTTGGGCATGGTATTCTCTACTTGAATTTAACATCAATGTCTTTTCAAAGACGGTTACTTCTCCTGTACTTTGCCTAAAAGACAAATGCCTCCCCTAGAAACACTACTAAAATACAAATAGACACGTTTTTAGAAATATTCCATTAAATATCGACGGTTAAAGGCCAATTTTTTTAATGACTAAAGTAATCCTTTAAAAGGGTGAACTATCTATTTTACCTTTATTCAAATAGAGTTTCTATTAATGGACCAAAGTAACTCAGTTCCTATAGAACGGAACCAAAACCCAATAAACTCCTTCTCTTTCATTTCCCTTTTTCCCACGGTCGATCTGCAATTGAAATCCAAAGTAAAGAAAAGACACAGTCACTCTGCAACCATCTAAAAGTGAAGAGAAGAAATGACATTTTCGTCAACCACCCCAAACACAAGGCATCTCTTTCTTTCATTCAAGCCGCCATTGATAGATGCAATCAATGGGAAACTAATGAGAACAAAGAAGCTCCCCTACCTAATTCCCATCGCCAAAAGACTTTCAGACATATGAGACGTTCCTTGTCTATATATTATTCTTTTAATTTAAAAAAAAAAAAGACTTTAAAAATTTATTTCCTGTTACTAGAGCCGAAATCAAAATTAAATTTTTGTTTTTCCGGTGAAATTTTTTCTTCTAAGCCCTTCGTCTACGGCCCCGCCATCGCCATCCTCCCATTCCAAAACGCACTGTACCGAATTGTTACTTCTTGCCAGGAAGAATAGGATCGAAGGTAACTATACGTACATGGTTCACGATGTACACACCCGTTGTACCCTAACCTCGACGGGAATGGGAACAGTAACCCAATACCCAAGCGCAGGGTCGAACTCTTCAGCGCAATTGGTGGAACCCTTGAAGAACCGCCCTTGAAGTTTTGTGTTGTAGAGGAACGCATTCAAATAACATTAATTTAATTTTTTAAAAGAAATTCTTCTACTGCCTCGCATAGATCCAAAATTATTGACGGATTTTTTTTTTTCTGAAAAAGAAATAATGAGTTTCAAAATCAGTCAATGCTCAATTGGGGTTTCATTGAGAGATAGAGAATCATCTCTGACGAATCAATTATTTAGTTAGCCACTTACCATGGAAAGGTTTCAGAATGTAAAACCATGAAACCTCGGCAAGGTTCCGGAATGTAAAAATTTGGGGTAATTATTAGAGAAGTGACGTGTTTTTGAAACCTGAGAATGAGGACAACAAAGAAGTCAGAATCCCAAACCGTTTGGAAACCCTATTGTGTAGATGGCGATGAGAGAGAGAGAGAGAGAGAGAGAGAGAGAGAGAGAGAGACGATGAAGGAGAAGAACTAAGAGGCTTTGCATAGAGAAGAGAGAGAGTTGAGAGTAGAGATGATGAAGGAGAAGAACTAAGAGGCTTTGCAGAGAGATGAGAGAGAGTTGAGAATAGGGAAACGGGACTGTTGGAATACGAGGGTTATAGTAGTCTTTTAACATTAATAGGATTTTAAATTAATAAAACATTCAAGGGTAGATTGGTCAACTAAAAAAATCCACTTTAACACCGTTAAAAATAAGGAATGTTTGTCTTTTTCATAAATTTTTAGGGCATTTGTCCATTAGGCATAGAACAAGGGAGGCAATTATCTTTTTCCTTTTTTAATAAAAATGCATCCAAAATTTAAAGCCTTATTACATATACATCATATATAGTTTGGAAAAAGAGAGAGAGAGAGAGAGAGAGAGAGAGAGAGAGAGAGAGAGAAACCCTCACATCTAAAGCTTTAAATCTAAATCTAAATCTGAATGGTCCTTAAGCGCAAGTTCAAGGTCAATCCTTTGCGGAGCCGCATTGAGATCCATTGAAGCATTAGGCCACAACTCTCGATCTTTTGCTTGTGCTGGTGGTTCTGTCTTTGCTGGTGCTCGAGTCTGTCCAACTTGTGACTTATTGCCAATACTCAAGCTAAGATCAAGGCTTGGGGAAAGCACACTTTGCCGGCAACCATTGCTACCGAATAGGTGCTTCCGTAACTCCTCGATAGTCTGAAAAAAGTTGCAGCAAAAGCTGACTCGAATGGGTTCGACCTTTGGAGCACTTGTAGAAGAGCTTGAACTACCATAGAATGGGTTTGTGTTAGACATTGTAAGGAATGTACAGAAAATGAAGCAAATACAAAAGTGAAAGTAGGCAAAAAGAAAAGGTTGGAGAAAATATAGCTTTGGAGTCTTTAAGTTTGGCCGGGATGGGGGATTTATAGGGGTTTTAGAAAATCATTTCAGTTATGTTCTTTGTAGTATTCTTGAGACGACTGTGGTCTTGTATGGCACAACTCAAACAATAAATGATCCTTTCATAACAGTAGAATGTGTCGCTAACTTGGATGAACTACTCATTTAGCTTATTTTGGACAAGATCCTTTATTTTACAAAAAAAATTAACAAAAAAAAAACTATAGGGAGAAGTTTTGATAGGCCGGGCTTACTTAGAGAAATTTTAAGCATGCCACCTATTTCTACAAACAAGAGCTTTTTTTTTTTTTAATGCTTTAGTCATTTATTCCAAGGAAAAAGGGAAAAAAGGAAAAAAGGGGGGTGGGGGTGGGAGAGGAGATATACAAGCCAATTGGCAAGAGAATGGAGAAGCCCATCTCAGAAAGAAAAGGGTATCCCGCCCACGGCCAAAAGGAAAACAAGCGAGCCCCTAGCCCCTATTACAAGATTACATAATACACTCCCCTTAAGGATTGAAGATAATCGTTCCTTGGGGAATGTTTACTCAAAAGAGGGAACAATTTACATTTATCTTTCACCATCTCAATGATTTTTTCAGTCACCATTTCCCATGGAGTTGCCTTGTTTCTGAAGATATGATTATTCCTCTACCTCCATATTAAAGCAGTAATGTTGCAAAATGCTAGTTTTGCAATTTTGTCCATTGATCCAGGAAATATACTGGTTGTTTTCTACTGATCCCCCCCCCATTGATCCAGGTCATCCAAAGTATCTTGAAATCCATTTTTCCTCCTGTTTTACTGTAAAACTTGCACCTTGAAAACCAGATCTAAATTTGGTTTTCCTTTCGTGCTAGGTTTTCCCTCAATGGGCGAAACCCATGCGAGGATAGCATAGGATTTTGGGTCGATCCAAGTGAGAATATTAAGGAATAATATTAAATTAGGACTAGAACCAATTAAACCTTGTCCGGTTGGATGAGCCCTAGTCTTTTGGGTCCAGACCTTGCCTCCGGACAGACTGAGAATCTTGGCCACATGTCTAATTCGTGTGATTAGGAAAAAAAGGAATATTTCCTAGCTCCTAAGAGAGTCCCGCGGGTCCCAACCCAACTCTGACTCCTTCCTTACGCATTAGAGAATGGAATCTCACCCTTATTCCCCTAGGATCGACACTTGTTGAACTGTCCCTAAACCCCTACCTAATGGAGAGTCCCACTCAAGAAGGAGACTCCACATCAAAATAAGTCTCAATCTTTCATTCTTTTAGAGTACGCACCCACCTCGAACTTTTGATGCATCCTCGTAAGAAAGAGAGATTTGGAGGAGGAAGGTGAAGCGCAGCGGAAGACTTTTCCAACAAAGAGTTGACACCGCCCAGGATACTAGCGTTCTAACCTTAATAGACAGCCTATAAGTCCTTGCCTTCTTGTTTATTAGCTTAGGTTGGACAAACCGTCCAGTAAGGGAGAGACACTGACCTTTTGACGAAAGAGTCATTTTCCGTGTGTCCATTAATGGTTGGATATGATTCATCTCACCCATGTAGAAGAAGAGAAAAACTCTTCTGAAATAGTCCATCATGACCAAAAGATTATAATGTAACGTATAAGGGTATGAACCCTACGCCTTGGACAGATCATTAACATGAACCATCGAGAACCTTAGTATAGGATTGGCAAAGTACCCTTAGAACTCTGACTTAGTGGTTAGCCGACAGACTTTTGCAGAAAAGGTCTGAAAGGAGGTTTGATTGCAAACCCCTTGCAATCGGAAAAGCAAAATATTAGACCAACCCGCTGAGAAGGTCCGATCGGTAGTTCGGTTATACCACTGTGCAACCGGAGCTGCAATCAGACACAACCAAAATGTTTCAAGAAATGTCTAGTCGGTGGTCTGATCACACCACTGTGCAAACGGAGCTGCAACTAGACACTCCCAAAAGAGGACCATGGCTAGTCCAGAGGGAATGTTGGTGTAAAACCCACACCTAGAAAACCCGGCCTAACTCGGCATTTCTCTTGTGCTAGGGTTTTCCACCATTGATGGACCCGATTTGATGCCAAATTGATGAATAGCACAACAGGTACCATTTAAACTCGTAAATTATTCTTGCCCTGTGTTAGTCTGCAACTTAAAAGGGGGTCGGTCACAACCGTCAGTCGGTAAACCCGATGGTGGTAGCGACCTGGACCATTGATCGGACAGGCCAAATTGGCCAATCCATGAGATTTAATGATTTGAATCCATTTTGAAAGTTATATAGGATATTCCCTGGACCCATGGACAAATCCAGTGGGTCCTAATCCTATCTTAACCACCTTAAAGTCTATTAAGCGGAAGGAATCCTCTTCCAACTCAATTACTTACCACTTGGTATTTCCCTAGAGTCCCTTACTCTAACAAGGAGTCCTACTCTAAGAGGAGACTCCAGTTAGTCAAAACCCTCTCAAACTCCTCTCTTAGGAGTACATATCATTCATCATAAAATTCTAACGTGTTTTCAAAGAGAGAGGGAAAGTTGAGGAAGAAGGAGAAGGTTTGTGGAAAGAAAACTCGGAGAACTGCTACCATTCATTGACGGTACCAATCTCTACTCAAAAGATTGTCAGTAAATCTCCTTAAACCTTGCTGTAGGTTCCAGATCTAGAGTGTAATACTAGTCTATTGTTAGATCTAACTTTATTCCTTGATGAAGCTCCATTCTCCATTAATGGTAGAACAGAGTATCATCTTTCCAATACCAAGAAGGTATGTTCTCGATGGTAGATTCAATGTAAACCTTGAATCCATTTTGGGATTAAAATCAAGATTGTGATACCTAGACCTAGGAGGTACATCCCTAACCGACCCTACTAGGCCAAGGAGTAATAGAGTAAATTAACAGAGCTCTGGAAGCAAAATCCATGCATCTAGATAGGCCTTAGACTCCAACCTATCACAGCCACCAGTTGCAACACTGGTTGCAACTCTGTGCAATGGAAACTTCCATTATGTAGGGAAAATTGGCCAGTGTTGGAACCTAATTTTGAAATAAAGGTTTGACCAACCTAAACATATAATTTTGATCTGAAATTTGGATATTTTATTCTAATATAAGTCTAGTTGATACTACAAAAATAATGAGGTCATTTGGACATGCGATGAGGAAGATATGGTCTCTTCACATTGTTGTGCATAGACTGAATCCGAATCTGTAAGTCCAAATTGGAATACCTAGTTTATAGGGTTAAACTTGTTGGAATGACATGAAATTTGGCAGGTATATTATATTTTAAGTATAGTTTCATATGAAAAAAAATTGAGGTGATTTGGATCCGGGATCATGGATTTATGGCCTTTGGAAAAGGCAAAGGCCAGATTCTGATGAAATCTGGGAGCTATCTGGAAGCGACACCGGAGGCAACCTTTCGCCTCCCAGCCTTGCAACCGAATACTTTCAAAATGGTCCCTAATAAGTCTGGATAGACCTATTTACCTTGACCAACCCTTTGGGGAGGGTCCGGAAGCAACACCGATCGCAAAACTATGCGACCAATGCTACGACTGGCCAATCATAAAAGCTTTGGATTCCATCCGAAAGCAGCATTAGACGATTTCCTGTGCATCCGGAGCTGCAACTGGATTATCTTAGAGAGCTATACATCAGTCTGTTTCAACTATAATTAACTAATAGCTCTAAACACTCATGCTATGTGTCACGTGCATGGACAACATTGACTTACGTGGTACGAATAGTAAGGATAACAAGAACTCAGGTGAGGGTAGTTTGACTTTATTTTGTGGAGTGTTTCTAATGAACCCTATATAATTGTATTATATCTTGCTTGAATAACATGCCATCCAATATTTATACTTTCCATGCATTGCATCTATATATGAATCTTGTGATTGTGTGATGATTGATGCTATCTTGTGATTGTGTGATTATTAATGTATCTTGTAATTATGTAATGATTGAGACCTAGTGGGTAGTGGTGAAATGGTCGAGGACTGCTGGATCGGACCTGCTAGGCAAATCTTGACGAGTATGTCACTCACCCCTAAAGGGATGACAGCATCTTGGGGTTGGGGGGGCAAAACAGATGGTCTAGGATTTCTGCTGGGACTGGTGAGAGAGATACTTTGGATGACATGTTGGATTGGTTAGTAGCATTACCCCTGTATATAACCCTGGCTAGTAGGGGGTCAGATACTGGTATGGAGTGATGAGGGGAAGGGTCGGCAGTGTTCATTGGAGTGTGACTGCCCGAACTTGCTGCCTGATTATCATTCTGATTGTGATGTCACGTGGCTTTACTAGGGCTATTGGAGTAGGTTGGTAAGTGTCCAAACTCTCTTTTGCATGGAGGTTATGGTCAGCTTTGGAGAAGTATGGCTAGGCCTTACCATAGCATTTTAGCATATATTATATTTGACCTTGCTTGTTAATAATCTGAACATACGTTATTGTTTGCATGCTTGTATCCTAATGGGATCTGGACGACTGGAATGGGACAGCCGTCTTGGTCCATATGCTAGGGTACAACCATTTTAGGACTGGTTAGTTACATAAACCCCATGTTTGTAACCCTCGCTAGAAGGGGGTTAGGTACTAGTATGGGGTTTGGGACGAGGGAGGTGACCTAGCGGGGTTCGTTGGAGCGTCTTCAACCAGGGCCAACTTGTACCAAACTCACGATTGAGATGTCGCGTGGCTTTACCAGGGCTATTAGAGTAGGCTGGTAACTATCCAAACAGTTCCATGCATGGAGGCTATAGTCAATTTTGGGGAAGTGTGGCTTGGCCTTACCTTAGCACATGAAAAACATTACTAGACCATTAAATTGAATCTTAACTCATGCATTATTGTTTGTTTGCATGTTCTATTCCTCATTGAGCTCAAGTTGGTGAGCTCACCCTTGTGTATATGTCACACCCCATTCTTGACGTATCAATACTATGGAATGCAATGGGATCTCTCTATCCTATTAGGGCATAAGAAATCTCCTTCCAGGATCGCATGTCATGGTATTCCACATATCAACCCCAATAAAATACTTACAAGAATTATCAGAATACATAAACATCTCAAAATTTACATTCCTAATTAAAATATTATCATAAAATTAAGAAAATCATTATATAGCAGAAGTTTCATAGATTAAAACCAATTATTCTACTAACAACATAAAAGTTTAAAGTTTCAAATATTCAAGGTTCCACAAATGACCAAAAGAAATAAAATAAATATTGTTTAAAGTTTATTCTCAAATACGAATCCCAAAAAAGTAAAATCCCAATTCCAATGAAAGTAAAATCATAGGCACATCTTAAGCCCATGAGTAACTATACGAATCATCCTAAGGATCACGAATCTCCTCCTCAAGCTCATTGTCCCCATCCTCCATACTAGATGAGAGGCTGCCTGAAGCAATGAACGAAGAACCTAAATGATCTAAAAATAGTAGTGCACACAAGGGTAAGCTCAACCGCCGAGCTTAGCAAGAACCTTAAACGTGCAACAAACAAATGCGTGCAACTATCAACTACGGTCTGGTATGATAACTATAAGTACCAGCTCAAGACAACCCATGTACGGAGTCTCCAGGCTGTATAGGTCTCTGCACAAAAGATGTCGACTCACACAGAATATAGCAACATCCCCATGTATGGGTCCGTCATTTTCGTCCTCTTAACCACAACTCATCCCAAGTCCATATAACGTCAAGCATTTGAGGAGATGATAATCCCACTAGTCGACTTGCCTACCCATTTACACTACGTCGAGTATGGGGAGCATTCCAGCTATGTTCATATCATATTTTTATTAAACCCATGCCATTACATAACCCCTTAGTGATTTATCTTCAACTAGCCATATCCACCTAACTAGCCATATTACTGGACTATAATGTCGCCAAGCTTCCGACCACATTTGAGCCCCCACATAGGACATCGTGACTTGGCTAAGTTACATATGGTCAATGCAAAGAAACCGTCAGTAAGAAGTGGTGTAAGCATTCCATTCCACCTACGTTCCTCCTTACTGACTTAACTAGACATCATAAATCAAACACAGATTAGTCGCGTTCATGGGGTCACGAGCATCCCATTTACTCTTTCCCACTACTACATGGCACTATTGACCCCAAACGCAAAGATGCATATTCATGATCACACAGAACAGTATATTGGATGGCATGTTATCACACAAAGTATGTTATGAACGTCATTAGTACCAACGACTACACTCGCTAGAGAGGACTCCATAAACTCAGCAATAAAGAAGTCACCTACAGAAGAATCTGAAAAAAAAAAGTATCTATACAAGGGTGAGCTTACATCCTAGCTCAATGAGAATTCTAATATCACATGCGTGCAACATACAACATAAAATGATATGAAATGTAATTCATTTTATATTAGGTCTCAGGTTTGTGTTACTACTTGGTATCATATTGAGGTTTGGTTTGACACTTTCGGTACTGCCTATGGCTACCAATGTCACACCCCAATTTTGGTATAACCAGAATGGTGTGATGAACCGCCAATAAACCAACGGTTCATCCAGGATCTCGCATAGGTCGTACCCACCATATCAAACCACACACACATCCACATTAATAATCAGAGGGAATAAACAAATAAGTGGAAGTCTTACAGATAATGAGCTGAGAGTCTAACAGTGATAAATAAATATTTAATCCAATTATCTCTAAACCATAAGACATAAAAATAAATAATCAATTACATATCTAATGTTCAAATTATAACTAAATTTAAGAAAAAACACATTGGTTGCACTCGCATGATGAATCATGTGCATCTTCTTCAGCTTCGACGTCCATCGCAGCAACATATCCATACGTCGACGCATTCATATATTCTTCAATGGTAGGATCTGCATCATCAACTAAAAATATTCGACGTCGAAAGGGTGAGCACACATCACGGCTCAGTGAGCAAACCAAATAATGCAACAAACATATGCATGCATTCAATTCATATCTTTGGTCTGGTTTATAAGTTTGCAATATGCTATAGAAAGGTTTGGTGGCCGTCGCACCTCTATATATGAGTGTGTGAATCCGCCCTATGGATCAAACACCATTGCCGTCCCACATGCACCCACCATGGAATAGAGATAGAGCTAAAGTGTTCGGATCAAACACCGCCAACACTTCCCCTGATGCCCTACCCATACCAACACGTAAGCCCCTATTGGCGAGGGCTTGCAAACTAGGCACGCATATAACCAATCCTAATGCTAAATAGTGTATCCAATGCCTCACCCCAGCATCCCTCACTACATCCATAGAGATAGAGCTAAGGCCCCCCGGTAGAGTCAGAGACCATACGGTCCGAGACCACCTCCCCTGATGCCCTTGGACGTAATAGTTCTACTAAGGTAACAGTGATACAACGATGTTAGTGGGCAAAACTTGAGTAGAGATAGAGCTAGAGTATGGTGATGAGGTCAAAGACCACCATGCCATGTCCTCCCGCTGATGCTCCACTCGCATCCAACACACCAACCATACACATACATTCACATGCCTATTCCTAGCATTATCATCATCATCATGTTATAAATGAACAGAATTAAATATGCATGAACAGTAATAGCAGGAATATTGGATCACATGTGAGATGCACATTACAAGCATACAAGCATATAATCAATCATGGCATTGGACTCAATAAAAATAAACAGTTTGTTATTAACCAATTAGTTTAGGACTTGTTCCCTCACGTGTTAGCAATACTCGATCTCTTTCCAAGCCCTGAAATTCTCTTTGAATTGATTTAATAACCTAAAAGTTATATGAATTTAAGTTAGGGTTCATATGTGACATGTTACAGTAGTCAAAAATCAAAACAGAGCACTGATAGGTGTTTGATTGTTCCTATGGTCTCATACTGTATCGACCTTACTGCCTACGGTCGATACCCTACGGTCGCATATGGTGCGACCGTAACTGGGACAATATTTTACGACCCGTATCGAACTAACTGGTCTTACCACCTTGTACCAGGTCTACCTGTCAAGGTTGAGCCAAGTAGACCAAGTGCGTGAAGAAAATCATAAGACCAGGTCTGAGTCTAACCCAAAAATAGTAAATGTGAGGGTAGGGTCGCATGCTTAAACAGGTAGGGTCGACCCTGTAAGACCCGCACACTATGAACCTGGTCTAACCTTACATTTCGTGTCGTGACCCGTCTACATATCATGGTCGAGCCAAGTGGACCAAGTGTGTGAAGAAACCCAAGACCCAATATGAAAATTTACTCAAAAACAGTCAAAATAAGGGTAGGGTCACATGCCTAAACAGGCAGGTCCGACCCCCCATCGACCCCCACCATCAACCCGTGACCAGGGGTCGCATTGGTCTCGAATTGTCCGACCCCCCCATCGACCCTCGGTAATCTGTAAAAACAGCACGAATCGAAAATTAGGAAACCTTCCTAATTTCAATGAGATTCCTTCCTAATCTCAATGGGACATATTTTGGGAGTTTCTACTCCATAAATAGGACGTCCCTAAGCCTCTTTCACTCCTTTTGGAACCCTAATTGGATTGAGAGAAAGAGAAGAGAAGAGGAAGAGAAAAATAAGAGAAGGAAAGTGGAGAAGAAGATCAAGGAGAAGGCTTCAGAGAAACAAGCCTAATTCTCAGGTATGGATACTATCTCCATGTAATTCTACAGACCTTAGAATAGCTAGAGAAGAGGGAATGATCTAGGAGAAACCCAAATCATCCACCCATGGTTAGGTTTTCAAGGAAAACCATGGGGGAAATTATGAAAGCTATATAGATGAATGAACTACGATTCAAGGCCATAGAACATGTGTGTAATGGATTGTAGAAGCAAGCCATAGGACCCCAAACACGAAGAATGAACTGAAGGATGAAAAATTGGCAAAACCCACAGGGGGTCGCACGGGGGGTCGATGGCCAATCGACCCTACCAGACCCTGATCATCGACCCCTAGTATTCAAAAAGTCCAGAATAGGGGTGGTCGCACCCAGGGTCGATGGAACCACCAACCCTAGCATCGACCCCCAGTTAGCAGCATGCTTTTTAAAGTCTGAATTGATTCTAATTAAATTTTATCGACTTGGTTAGGTTTTCTAGTGATATAATATCGATATATAGTTGATTTTAAAACTTGAAAGAGGACCTACGATCAAGTAAAGGTGAGGGAACAAGACCTAAACTAATTGATTAATAATAAACTATTTTATTTTGAGTCCAATGCCATGAATGATTTTATGCGTGTATGATTGTTATGTGCATTCAACATGTCATCCAATATTTCTATTATTACTATTCATGCATATTTATTTATTGTTTATGACATGATGATGATGATGATGATGATGACGATAGGAATAAGCATGTGGATGTATGTGTGTGGTTGGTGTGCTTGATGCGAGCGAGTATCAGGGGGAGGTGTCATAGGCAGGGCCTCAGCACTCTAGCTCTATCTCTAACTCAAGTCTTATCCACTAACATCGTCATATCGCCATTACCTTAGTGGAACTAATACGTCGTAGGGCATCAGGGGGGGACGTGACACTATGGTTCATCCTGGTCACCAGACCCTAGCTCTATCTCTTTGGACGTATTGAGGGATGCTGGGGTGAGGCCTTGGATACACTGTTTGACATTAGGATTGGTTAGTTGCGAGCCCAGTTTGCGAGCCCTCACCAGCAGGGGCTTACATGTTGGTATGGACAACGGGTGCAGCAATAAATGTGACCTTTGTGTGTACATTATCCATAATTGGGTGCATGTGAGTCGGTAATAAACGTTACCTTTGGGCGGCTTCACACACTCGTGTATAGAGGTGCGACATCAATAAACATGACCTTTGGCCACCTATCCTTTCTATAGCACATTGCAAACTTATATACCAGATCAAAGATATGAATTGAATGCATGCATATGTTTGTTGCATTGTTTTGTTTTCTCACTGAGCTTAAGTTGGAGAGCTCTCGCACGTATAATTCCTTTTAGTTTCTGATGTTGCAGGTATTACGATTGAAGATTATGTCGACACGCCAACATATGGTGGAGGCTATGGATGAGCAAGCTATGGAGGACGAACATGGTTCGTTAAGCGAGCGTTTCAGTAGTGGATACGTTTAGTGTTTAGTTTTCATATTTGGATATTATAATATGTATTAAATTATATTTTGGTTACTTGGAAATAAATGAAATATTAATTATTTATCATGATTTGACCTCAGTTCATTATCTGTTAGACTTTCGCTATTTACTTTATTACCTCTAATTAATGTGGAATGTGTTTTGGTTTATCATATGTGGGATAGCCTATTAGAGATCCTGGTTGAACCGTTGGTTTATAGCGATTCATCACACCATTCTGAATGGTGCATAATTGGGGTGTGACAACTTGGTATCAGAGCTCTCGTAGGCCTTACCCATTAAACCTGAATACTACCACTAGAGTCCATGAACTGAGTTAGGATAAATTAAAAGCTTTAATACAAACACATTATAAGCACCTGTATTGGTTGAGACAGAACTTAAACAAGACAATAATGTACATATAAAGGTGGAACCTTACATATACACTCAAACAGAAAGAGAAGACCAAAATTTATCCTGATAAACAAATAATATAGGGTATTATCTATAAGTTGGATAGTTATCTACGTATACAAGGGATATAGTCCTGTAGCAAGAAGGAAGCATCTGTACAACAGAAAAGTTAGAATACCGAGTTGGTACTCACAAGATGTGAAACTCGATGTATAACAGAGAAAGAAGAAAAAAATGGCTAGTAACGCCAAAACCCCTATAGAGATAAAGAAAAAGATCTCGGGCTGAATGCGACAGAGATAGGAGAACAATAGCTATACACCAAAAATGAGAGTAACTATAAAAGAAGATAAAGCTATACTCCTGGGTAACGTGGAGACACAGAGTGAGATCCACTACAAGGTGATCCATTGCACGTTGAGCATTAAGAAGATGTTGCAACTCGACCCCACCACTATCTGGGTTGAGAATGGGTAATGAAAACTCATATGAGCAGATGCTAGATAATGATAATCAGATTAGAGCAAATCAAAGGAGGTGAACAACCAGACCACTCCAGCCAACCACCTGGACCACCAAGTACCTTGGTTATGGTTGTCATAAACTTGACCCAATAAAATACAAGAGCAACAATAGACTATGCAAGTTGCTATGTAAATCATTACCCAAGTTGCTGATGCTACATCAACACCTCTGGGTCAAACCAAGTATGGTACCAATTGGTAGCATCACTGTACCCCAACACCTATTAGCTATAACACAGTGCCTACCATACAGCAAGTCCCAGTAATGCACACCCCAGTGCAGAAGTTTGGTGCACAACAAGCAGTGTATCAAGGTGGTTAACCTTATCAGCCACCGAGGTATGGGATAGTGCATCATGACAGAATGATCCGACAAGGATTGAAGAATGTCTTCTGGAGATGATACCTCGGACATTTTCAGAAAAGGATCAAATCTATTATGGCCATATATCTAGATAGGTTTATATAGGATGCAATGCATTATTGATTTACTCTTATGATTATAGAGGATGCACATACCAGATTTTAAATTCTCATGTCTTGACAGGATACCTTCTTGATTTAACCTATCAATTGGAGTTATAGATATTATTTTTTTTGTATTAGTCCTGATTATACCAAACTGAACCACTCTCATGATCGACAACATGAACAGAGATATGAACTGAATGAACAGTTAAATGTTTAATCATGTTAAGCATACATCTTTTGATTTTACCTGATTTACTGATGTACGAAAACTTTTTCAGATTTATTCCTATAGTGCCTTGACCAATGTCATTATATATACTCAATAGAACCTGTAACCATGAGGTTAAGAGTTGTAAAATCTCTATTTTCATATATTTGGACCACCATGCAACTTGACGATCTAATGCCAGTTGGATTACCACAGATTTACTCCTGATCTTTTAAACCTAAGTTCACTAAATAAAGAAAGTGTTTGTCGTCATACTAAATTGAAAGAAGGAAATGAATTGTTTGGGATAAATATTTTGATTCTTATATTTCTCGACATCCATTGATAAGAGGTTTAGTGATAATGGAATTATTGGAAGAAAGATGATTGGATTCAGATTTGATTATATAACCAAGGAACCTCCGATGAGATAATGAATAATCTATTTTGAGATTGCTAAATGGATGGATATGAGTAATGTCTATAAAAGAGTTCATGAGTAAAAAGTGAGAACTACCAAGAGTAGCCAGTAAAGAAATAGATAGCACTTAAAGATGGCTATATCAGTATGAAATTTTGACAAGGTAGAAGATTCCTAAAGGTAAATTTTAGGAATATATACAAGGATAAAGTAAAAAATCATGGCATTGATAGTATTCAGATTAGTATAACTAATATTGATTTATGCCCAATGTTGAGTGATATGATTAAGAAAAGACCAAAAGAGCTTGGGTGAATTAATGAAATTATAAGCATACACCCTAATGCTTATAAATAGATTTGGGATATGAAATTTTGACGATAGTCTTCGAAAAATCATAAGAGATGAAGGAACTAGACAAGCTCTTGAGACCTTTACACCAGATTTTGCTAGTTCAAAGCCCTTTTGGACTAGATGTGCATTAGATGAGTGTTATGAACAATGTCCGAATAGTATGGATGGACAGAAGTAGGATGCAACCTAATTCGACTTGAGATGGCAGACTTTGACATCATCTTGGGGATAGATCGGTTGTCTCAACACTCTACAAAGTTGTATGTGCATAGAATAGGTTATCATTCAAGAATAAAGATGAGATATAATTTAGTTTTATCGAAAGTAAGTTGCTCAAGAAGTGAAAGTTGATCCTCTTTATGCTAAAAGCGAAGAGATGCTTTGAAGAGTAATGAGTTGGATAAATGGTATCTGTGGTATACGTTACCAAAGAAGCACCATAGATGGAAGAAAATGATGTGATACATAAATTTCATAATGTGTTTCCTGGAGACTTATTTGGGTTACCATCTGATCATGCGACCGAGTTTGTCATCAACTTGTTACCCAAGGACGATACTTGTGTCAAAGGCACCTATGAATAGCTCTTATAGAGTTGAAGGAACTGAGACTCAACTACAAGAGTTATTAGACTAAGGTCCTGATAGGCTAAGTATTGCATTACGGGGAGTGCCAATTCTTGAAGAAGAAGGATGGTAGTGTCAGGTTATGTATAAACTACCGGGAACTAAACAAGCTCACAGTCAAGAATCGATATCTACTACCTTAGATCGATGACTTGTTTAAACAGTTACAAGGAGCAAAGGTATTTTCTAAGATTGATCTTCAGTCAAGATATCATCAGCTGAAGGATTTTGGACAGAAATATCTTGAAGATAGCTTTTAGAATTGGGACTGGACATTATGAGTTCTCGATTATGACGTTTGGATTAACCAATGCCTTTACGTATTTTATGGAACTGATGAACTGGGTGTTTCATGACCTGTTGGACACGTCGGTCATAGTTTTCATAGATGACATTTTGGTTTATTCCAAGAATGAAACAACTCATACAACGGATCTTAGAATAGCTTCACAACAGCTGAGAAGTGAAAAGCTTCATGTCAAGTCCAAGAAATATGAGACATGATTAAACAAAATGATCTTCTTAGATCACATAGCATCATAAAAAGGGATTAAAGTGGACCCTATTAAGATAGAGGTAATCATATGGTGAGAAACACCTGAAGAGTATTGTGAAGATCAGAAGTTCTTGGGTTTAGCTGATTATTATAGACGATTTTTAGAGGACCACTCTAAGATCGCAAAACCTCTTACCAAGCTAACCAGGAAGGGAGATGAGTTTAATTGGATTGACAAGTGTGAAAAAGGGTTGATATCAACTCTCACCTTGATCATTTGGATACCAGGGAAATCTTTTACCCTATACATCGAGACTTTCGGATTGGATCTAGGATGCGGGTTGATGCATGATAAATAAGTGATTGCATATGCTTTTAGAAAACTGAAGGAGCATGAGACGAGTTATCCTACTCATGACTTGGAATTAACGGTGATAAATTATGCAATCAAGACTTGGAGACATTATCTAAACGGAGGAGAATTTTAGACTGAATGGGAACACAAGAGTTTTATGTACCTCCTCATCAGAAAGAGTTGAACATGAGGATAAGAAAATGGCTGGAATTGCTCAAGGATTAAGACTGTGATATCTAGTATCATCCCGGGAAGGCTAATGTAGTAGATAAGACATTAAGCAAAAAGGAAATTACGATGTCCGAGGAAGGAACCAGTATAGATACTGTCTTATGTTCCGCAGCAACAGATTTAGATTTGGAAGTAGAGTAACATACAATAGAAACTCGTGATGATCCAATAGAGCAAGAACTTATGAATGAACTTATGGAGCAATAATTTGGTTGTGCTTGTGGCATTAATGATCATTTCTAAATTGATGGATGAAGTAAAAGTAGCAATTTTGTGAGATCCATAAATAAGAACGGTGTAAGTAGATTTAGAAAAAGGAAAACCCAACCCATGAGTTACTTTGGATGCGAAGACGGTACTCAGATACAGAGGTAGATTCTGAATACATGAAGATAAAGACTCAGATATTATGAAGAGGATAATGATAAGAATCCATTGTACTCAATATTCAGGACATCCTGGAGTACCAATATGTATCATGACCTGAAGAGATGGTACTGGTAAAGAGGAATGATAACAAATGTGGCTTAGTGCGTGTTCCAGTGTCTGAATTATCAGCAAGTAAAAGCTAAAAGACAAAGACCACCATGGCTTACAACAATAACTATCAAAGCCAGTCTGGAAGTGAAACTGCATTACAATGAACTATGTCACTAATTTGCCACTGACTCCCAGAGCGGTTGATGCAGTTTGGGGGATTGTTGATCGCCTTATGAAGATAGCTCATTCTATTGCTATACGACCTCGGTATTCTTTGGAGCGGCTAAATAAGCTATATGTGGATAATATTGCTAGATTGAATGGTATGCAAGAGAGCTTAGTGTCGGTCAGAGGCTTATGCCTTATCTCGAAGTTTTGGGAAGATCTACAGAAAATAATAGGGACGAAGTTGAAGTTTAGTACCGCACTTTACCTCAAATCGACGGACAGTCGGGGCAAACTATACAGATCCTAAGAGATATGCCCGAGTTTGTGAAATTGATTTCAAGGAACTTGAGTTGAGAAGGTACTGTGAATTAATGTTGCTATTAAGCTACCATGTAAATGTTACCTATGAAGTAGATATGATAGAAATGCCAAATTCCTTTCTTTTGGAATGAATTTAGTGAATGAAGAGTTTTAAGACCTAAGTCTATTGCAGAAAATTGTCGAGTGGCAGACAAGATCAAAGAAAAAAGGGCCAAGACAGCTCAGGATTGTCAGGAGAGACACCAAGACCTCGAGTTCGTCATAAGTGACAAAGTGTTTTTTTTTTAAAGATATCACTTATGCATAGTTTGAAACGATTAGACAAGAAGGGAAAGTTATATTCTATATATGTGTTGGATCTTATAAACTTTGGAGAAATGTAGAAAAGTTGCATATCAATTAGCGTTACCGCTATCCATGTCTAGGGTGCATGATGTATTTCGTGTGTCTCTATTGAAGAAGTACATTGGAGATCCATATCAAGGGTATTGACCACGAAATCACTGGATTAGATAGAATGTTTAACTAGTGAAGTGGTACCAGCCTAGTTCACTAGTTGGAAGGTATAATGTCTCCAAAGCTGGGATAATTATTATATGAAGATAATCTGGCAAAGACAAGATGTGGAGAAGATGGCATGGAAAGAAGAAGATACAATGCGGAAATAGAATTCCCACCTAAATTCAAATTTTGAGGACAAAATTTATTTTAAGGATGGGGGAGTTGTAAGATTCGTACTTTCAAATTTCAAGGACGAAATTTCTTTTAAGGGTGGTGGAGTTGTAAGACCCACATGCCATGAACCCGGTCTAACATTACATTTCGTGTCGTGACCCATCTACATATCATGGTCGAGCCAAGTGGACCAAGTGTGTGAAGAAACCCAAGACCCAATATGAAAATTTACTGAAAAACAGTCAAAATGAGGATAGGGTCGCATGCCTAACCAGGTAGGTCCGACCCCGCCCATCGACCCCCACCATCGACCAGTGACCAGGGGTCGCAGGGGTCTCGAATTGTCCGACCACCCCATCGACCCCCCCATCAACCCCCGGTAATCGGTAAAAACAGCACAAACCGAAAATTAGGAAACCTTTCTAATTTCAATGGGATTCCTTCCTAACCTCAATGGGACATATTTTGGGAGTTTCTACTCTATAAATAGGACGTCCCTAAGCCTCTTTCACTCCTTTTAGAACCCTAATTGGATTGAGAGAAAGAGAAGAGAAGGAGAAGAGAAAGAGAAGATAAGGAAAGTGGAGAAGAAGATCAAGGAGAAGGCTTCAGAGAAACAAGCCTAATTCTCAGGTATGGATACTATCTCCATGTAATTCTACAGACCTTAGAATAGCTAGAGAAGAGGGAATGATCTAGGAGAAACCTAAATCATCCACCCATGGTTAGGTTTTCATGGAAAACCATGGGGGAAATTATGAAAGCTATATAGGTGAATGAACTACGGTTCTATGCCATAGAACATGTGTGTAATGGATTGTAGAAGCAAGCCATAGAACCCCAAACACGAAGAATGGACTGAAAGATGAAAAATTGACAAAACCCACAGGGGGTCGCACGGGGGTCGATGGCCAATCGACCCTACCAGACCCTGATCATCGACCCCTAGTGTTCGGGAAGTCCAGAATAGGGGTGGTCACACCCAGGGTCGATGGAACTTCGACCCTAGCATCGACCCCCAGTTAGCAGCATGCTTTTTAAAGTCCGAATTGATTCTAATTTAATTCTATCGACTTGGTTAGGTTTTCTAGTGATATAATATCGATATATAGTTGATTCTTAAAGATTGAAAGAGGACCTACGATCAAGTAAAGGTGAGGGAACAAGACCTAAACTGATTGGTTAATAATAAACTATTTTATTTTGAGTCCAATGCCATGAATGATTTTCTGTGTGTATGATTATTATGTGCATTCAACATGTCATCCAATATTTCTATTATTACTGTTCATGCATATTTATTTATTGTTTATGACATGATGATGATGATGATGATGATGATAGGAATAGGCATGTGGATGTATGTGTGTGGTTGGTGTGCTTGATGCAAGCGAGTATCAGGGGGAGGTGTCATAGGTGGGGCCTCAGCACTCTAGCTCTATCTCTAACTCAAGTCTTGTCTACTAACATCGTTGTATCGCCATTACCTTAGCGGAACTAATACGTCATAGGGCATCAGGGGAGAACGTGGCACTGTGGTTCATCCTGGTCACCAGACCCTAGCTCTATCTCTATGGACGTATTGAGGGATGCTGGGGTGAGGCCTTGGATACACTGTTTGGCATTAGGATTGGTTAGTTGTGAGCCAAGGCCTCACCCCAGCATCCCTCAAGTCTTGTCTACTAACATCGTTGTATCGCCATTACCTTAGCGGAACTAATACATCATAGGGCATCAGGGGAGAACGTGGCACTGTGGTTCATCCTGGTCACCAGACCCTAGCTCTATCTCTATGGACGTATTGAGGGATGCTGGGGTGAGGCCTTGGATACACTGTTTGGCATTAGGATTGGTTAGTTGCGAGCCCTGTTTGTGAGCCCTCGCCAGCAGGGGCTTACGTGTTGGTATGGGCAATGGGTACAACAATAAACGTAACATTTGTGTGTACATTGTCCATGATTGGGTGCATGTGAGTCGGCAATAAACGTTACCTTTGGGCGGCTTCACACACTCGTGTATAGAAGTGCGGCGTCAATAAACGTGACCTTTGGCCACCTATCCTTTTTATAGCACATTGTGAACTTATATACCAGACCAAAGATATGAATTGAATGCATGCATATGTTTGTTGCATTGTTTTGTTTTCTCACTGAGCTCAAGTTGGAGAGCTGACCCTCGTGCGCGCAATTCTTTTTAGTTTCTGATGTTGCAGGTATTACGATTGAAGATTATGTCGACACGCCAACATATGGTGGAGGCTATGGATGAGCAAGCTATGGAGGACGAACATGGTTCATTAAGCGAGCATTTCAACGATGGATACGTATAGTGTTTCATTTTCATCTTTGGATATTGTAATATGTATTAAATTATGTTTTGGTTACTTGAAAGTAAATGAAATATTAATTCTTTATCATGATTAGACCTCAGTTCATTATATGTAAGACTTTCGCTATTTACTTTATTACCTCTGATTAATGTGGAATGTGTTTTGGTTTATCATATGTGGGATAGCCTATTAGAGATCCTGGTTGAATCGTTGGTTTATAGCGGTTCATCACACCGTTCTGAATGGTACAAAATTGGGGTGTGATAGACCCCACCTCAACAGAAGTCCAACCCATGACTTTCTAGTTGTAGGGTCACATGACTAGAAAAACGTAGGGTCAACGGATTCTGCGACCCTACGTCCGACCCTACGATGACAGACATAAACTGTAAATTAGGAAACCTTCCTAATTCAAAAGGGGTTCTTTCCTAAACTCGATGGGACTTATTTTGGAGGGTTTTTCTCTATAAATAGGATGTTCCTTAGCCTCTTTCACTCCTTTTAGAACCCTGATTGAACGTGAGAGAAAGAGAAAGAGAAGGAAAAGAAGAAGAGAAGGAAAATTAAAGAAAAGACTAAGGAAGAGGAGGAAGTTCAGAGAAACCTCTGAATCTCAGTCAACTTCTGGTATGAACCTAATTCCCTTCACAAATTAAGAGCCTAGAATAGATTATGAAGAAGTTAGGATTAAGAGAAACCCAAATCATCCATCCATGGACGAATTCCAAAGGAATCCATGGAAGTAATCATCATAGGCAATGAAAAGTGTGTAAAAATCATAGTTATGAGCCATAGAACAATCTTAGAATGGGCTACGAGATCACAGGATCTACCACATGCCCTCGGGATGTCCCAGGGAGGGTGTGATTGCACGTAGGGTCGAATGGTATCCGACCCCACGTCCGACCCTATACCTTAGGGTCGCAAAAAACTGCTACCCAAGGTGCTACCCTACCTGCGACCCTACGATTTCAGTTAGCTTAAAATATATTGGAATTAATTCTTAAAATCTATCGACTTGTTAGGTCTTTCTAGTGATTTAAAAGTGATTCATAAAGCTTGAACGATGATCTACACTCAATCAAAGGTAAGGGAACAAGACCTAAACTAATTGGCTAATAATAAACTGTTTTCGTTTATTGAGTCCAATACCATGTATGACTCTATGATTGTATGATTGTAATGTGCATATCACATGCCATCCCCTATTCTTGTTATTACTGTTCATGCATATTTAATTTCGTTTATTATAACATGATGATGATGATGATGATGCTAGGAATAGGCATGTGAATGTATGTGTGTGGTTAGTGTACTTGATGGGAGTGGAGCATCAAGGGGAGGACGTGACACTGTGGTTCATCATGGTCACCAGACTCTAGCTCTATCTCTACTCAAGTCTTGTCTACTAGCATCATTGTATCGCCATTACCTTAGCAGAACTATTACGTCGTAGGGCATCAGGGGAGGTGGTCTCGGACCGTGTAGTCTCTGACTCTACTGGGGGGCCTTAGCTCTATATCTATGGACGTATTGAGGGATGCTAGGGTGAGGCTTTGGATACAATGTTTGACATTAGGATTGGTTAGTTGTGAGCCCAGTTTGCAAGCCCTCGCCAATAGGGGCTTACGTGTTGGTATGGGTAGAGCATCAGGGGAAGTGTGATGCGGTGCTCTCCTAAGCACTTTAGCTCTATCTCTATTCCATTGTGGGTGCATGTAGGGGCGCCAATGGTGTTTGATCCGCTGGGCGGTTCCACACATTCGTGTATATAGGTGCGGCGGCCACCTATCCTTTCTATAGCACATTGCAAACTTATGAACCAGACCAAAGATATGAATTTTATGCATGCATATGTTTGTTGCATTGTTTTGTTTGCTCACTGAGCCGTGATGTGTGTTCACCCTTTCGACGTTGAATGTTTTTAGTTGATGATGCAGGTACGACTATAGAGGATTATATCAATGCTCCTATGTACGGACATGTTGCGATGATGGATGCTGAAGTTATGATGGAGTCGCATGATTCATCATGTGAATGCAATTCATGTGTTTTTTTTATTAGATTTGCTTAGATTATACAGAAAATATAATTGATTATTTTATTTACTTATGTCTTAGTCAATGAAAGATAATTGGATATTTTATTTATGTTATCACTCTTAGAATTCTCAGTTCATTTAATATATAAGACTTTCACTATTATTTATTTACTCTGATTATGGTTGTAGATGTGTACGGTTTAAGCAAACGAACACAACCTATTTGAGATTCTGGTTGAACCGTTGGTTTATTAACGGTTCATCACACTGAATAGTACATAATTGGGGTGTGACAACTTGGTATCAGAGCTCTCCGGCCCTGTCTATTAAATCAGAATACTTCCATAAAAGTTGTGAACTGAGTTAGGATAAAACTTAAAAGTTGTAATAAGAACACACTATAAGCACATGTGTTGTTTAAGACAAAATTAAAGAAAGAGAATAATGCACATATAAAAAGGAGAAACATGTTTCATATACATCAAATAAAAAGCACGTTTATACATATCCAATGCAGAGTACAGTCCATAACCCAGACAGTTACTCTGTAGTACAAAAAAAGAATAAAAAGAAAATATACATCATGGAACTGTAGGTGATGGAGGAGGAGGTGCCTCGCGATCTCTGTCATAGTCCTCAGCATACACTCTAGTCAACCAGGCTACCTAAGTCTGGGTCGTTCGGAGACTAGCTGCCAACTCGACCATCCACTGATCAGACGCACGCTGAGCATCTAGAAGCTCGCCCACTCTCAAGTCCATCACGCGCTGAGCCTCTCTGATCTCACGCAGTAATCCCATCATATCATCAGATGGTGGGTGTGAAGGACCAACCATGTGTGAAGGAGCCCGAGATGGACCAGCTCCAGTAGAATGTAGAGGTGATGGAGGAGGTATGGCATCTACATCCATATACATACGATCCTCATCCTCAGCATCACCCCCATGGACCCCTCCTCCGGCTGCTGCTGCTGCTGCCGCCTCAGCGTCTGCTGTCTCTACTCCAGTACAAGGACGCACTAGAGCGTTTCTCTCATCTTCACTGACCTGAGCATCCCGCATACCCATCCTACAGATGGCCTCCCAGTCAAGTTCTGATGAGAAGGTCTTCTCCTGAATCCTCTCATCTACTAAATCAACGCCTAGGCGGGTGAGCAGTGTAGTGATCAGATGTCTGTAGGGCAGGTTGCCTAGCAGACTAGGCAGCGTAGCACGGATAATCATCCTAATGATAATGTACGGTAGGCAGACAGGCTGTTTAATGCAGAAACAGTAGAGAGCATACCTTTAGAGAAGGAGCAGAAGTTGCAAATGGAAGGAAAGATCACCAAACACTAGGGGTCGATACTGTAGCAACTCAGGGAAACGGGTTAAGTTGGAAGAAAGGAGAAAGAATGAGAAATGAATCCAAAATTGGGTTTAAAAACCTAATTCTGGATCGTAGGGTCGCAGAATTTGACCAAAATATGCGACCCTATGTTAGACCCTACCATCGACCCTAGGCTCTCGGTGATCTGATAGAGAACCATGGGTCGGACCTAGGGTCAGACAATTACCGACCCTGCCATTGACCCTAGGCTCTCGGTGATCTGACAGAGAACCATGGGTCGGACCTAGGGTCGGACATATACCGACCCCATGATCGACCTTAGGCTCTTGGTAAGCTGACAAGGTTTCTTAGGGTCGCATACCCTAGGGTCGCATAAGGACCGACTCTACCATCGACCCTACGATGGAAAATACAGTATTTTGTCAGAATGATCTGAAAATTTTGAAATTTATATTGATTAGTTGGATTTTTACTTGAGAACAACTTATGTTGATTACCTCACATGTGCTATGATTGTTTCAGACATTACCACCACCAGAATAGGAAATGGTTGGGCGAAGGGTGACCAGACGAGGCTGTAACCCAATTCCACCACCACCACCTGTAGAGGAAGACAACCATGTAAATCATGAAGCATAGGAGAATCTGAATACGGCACCGCCAGTGACTAGTGGCCAGGAAAATCCTATAAACTTGTTAGCCCCACCTACAGATCTGGCTACAACAGTAATGAACTTGGCACAACAGCTGCAGCAAATACAGTAGGTGCAAGCCAATATGCAGGCTGCTATAGGGATGGTGGGTGGTAACCATAAGTCAAGAAAGGCGCACCAGATACAGGCTTTTTAAAGTTCAACAATAGAGGCAAAAACTGGATTTTTCAAGTCAAGGTCGGTGGGTGTAGTAAGGGGAAGGCCCTTGATCCGAGAAGGAAGAGTGAAAAGAATGATCTAAACCAGTCAGTAACCAACCAATAGTGAGAGCTATCCAAGCATCAAAACAGTCATTTGACTTGTAGTCCAATTCCCTGGACTTGAATCAATGACTTAAGGCCTGCTTTTCCAGCTGCACATATGACACCTATGCCAGCAGGACAAGCTAGCACAGTACCAGGGGGAAGTAACACGGTACCCCACGCACCTCAAACACCAGTCATGCCGGCTTAAGTGCAGAATCCTGAGGTAACTCAAGGCAGTTAACAGTATCAACCACCTATGTATGGGGCCTATGCTACATATCAACTGGACCATTCTCGACTGATCGAGCATTTCTTGAAGATGAAGCCCAAAGAATATAATGGTAAGCCAGTAGATCCTTTGTGGCCAGCACACTGGATTGATGAAATGGAAAGAAATTTTATGATGATGACAGTGAATGAAGAGGAGAAAGTGCTGTGTGCAACCTTCATGCTGAAAGGCGATGCACACCACTGGTGGAAGTCCACACGGACTTATCTGTTAACAAAGCACACCCAATTGACCTGGGATATATATAAAGAGGCATTCTTTGAGAAGTATTTCCCTAGAAGTTTTAGAGAATCTATGGAAAGAGAGTTCTTGAGTATATATCAGGGCCAGATGACTGTGGATGCATACCAACAGTGTTATGAGGAACTGTTTTTCTTTGCACCCGCCAGCATACAGGAAGAAAACACAAAGACCAGAAGGTTCGTCATGGGACTCAAGGGAAGCATCCATGAGCATGTTCTGGGACTGGAAAAGAAGGTCTACAATGAAGCAGTACAAATTGCTTGAGTAATAGAGTCGAGCCAGAAGGAGAGCTACTTTGCTCAAAACAGGCGTATTAAAAGGCCAAAAGGGAATTCTTATGACGGAGGGAATACAAGGACATTCAAACCCTTCCGTACTCAAGGCTTCAATGCTGCAGCAAAGACTACTCCAGGAGCTCACCCGCAACAAAAGAAAAACAATGAAGGAGTAAAATGCTTTAACTGCTGTGAGGACAAAGATGGAAATATTTTGAAAGTCGCCACCTAGATTAAGGTCTAGGACCTTAGAAAAATGTGAAATCTCACCCTAAGGTAAGACTTCGATTGACTCATGACCCTTAGATTGGATTTCTGGTCCATTAGAGATTGGGTAAGCGTCAGGTTACGATTATGGGAAGGGGTTAGGCACCCAAACCGCCCGATCGAAATCAGTCTCCTATGCCTTTCCTATGCTAGCCTCTATTTGTTAACCGAACCAAACCAAATGGTTTGATATCATTGAACCAAATCTGTATCCATCAGATTGCCTACGTATCATGAAATTATTCCAAAAATCAGGTTCACCATCGTAGTTCAGGTGTGATTAAAGTTTATGGCTGTGATTAATGCTTGTGCATGATTAAGTTCATTGTTCAAGTTGAAGTTTATGCATGAAAGGTTGAGAAATCCTATGGGTTAGGATCTGGATAGTTCATGTGGACTGATTGATAGTCCTAGTGGATCTAAGAATAACCCTATTTGGGTCAAAATATGAATAATCCTATCTGGGTTGGAATGTGGATAACCATATCTAGGTTGAAATATGGATAAATATCCTAGTGGATCTATGGATAGTCCAAGTGGACTAAGGTTTGGATCCAAATTTGGGTTTATCCCAAATAGCCAACGTATCCTAGGGTTTTCCCTAGGAATTAGAATCCACGTAGTTCGGGCTGGATAACCCTATTTGGGTCAAAATGTGGGTAAGTATCCTAGTAGATCTATGGATAGTCCGAGTGGACTAAGGTGTGAATCCGAATTTGAGTTTCTCCCAAATGGCCTACGTATCCTAGGGTTTGCCCTAGGAATCAGAATCCACGTAGTTCGGGCCTCTGGGTTGAAATGGTTAAATATCCTAGTGGATCTATGGATAGTCCAAGTGGACTAAGGTGTGGATCTAAATTTGGGTTTCTTCCAAATGGCCTACATATCCTAGGGTTTGCCCTAGGAATCAGAATCCGCGTAGTTCGGGCTTGATAACCCATTCTGGGTCAATGATTGAGAACCTATTCTAGGTTTAGGGTTGAGAACCTGTTCTAGGTTTTGGGTTGAGAACCTGTACTAGGTTTAGGGTTGAGAACCTGTTCTAGGTTTAGGGTTTACCGAGGGATAAAATCGTCCTAAATTACCCTTATCAACCTAAGCTCTAGTTTTGGAAAGTTTGGCAAAGCATTTTTCTCTCTTTATTAAGGTTTTTATTATTCCCATTATGCCCTCCCCAAGAATGTGGGTGCCTAAACGCACGTCCCCACACCTAATATGTTTGCTAGGTGTACAGATATGATAGTTCGACTAGGGTACAACATAAATTAAATTATTGCTAAAAATAAATTATTTATCTAAATATGGCTTATAAACATTTATGACAAGAAATTCACATATAGTAAGATTGTTAAAAATCTCTCAAATATGGCACGTATTGCAAATAAGGCAAGAGCCTATATGGCATGATCTAATATGCTATCTTCTAAGCATGGCAAGACCTAATATGGCCATTTTTAGGGTTTTTTTTTTACCCTAATTGCTATTTTCTTTTCATTTTTTAAAGTTTTCTATCCTAATTGTAGTATTCTTTCCATTTTTAAGGATTTCTACCCTAATTGCTATTTTCTTTCAATTTTTAGGGTTTTCTACCCTAATTTCTATGTTTTTTCCATTTTTAGGGTTTTCTACCCTAATTGCTATTTTCTTTCTATTTTTTGGGTTTTCTACCCTAATTGCTGTATTCTTTTCATTTTTAAGGTTTTCTACCCTAATTGTTATTTTCTTTCCATTTTAGGGTTTTTCTACCCTAATTACTATTTTCTTTCCATTTTTAGGGTTTTTTTACCCTAAAAGCTGTATTCTTTCCATTTTTAGGGTTTTCTACCCTAATTCCTATTTTCTTTCCATTTTTAGGATTTTCTACACTAATTGTTGTAATCTTTCCATTTTTAAGGCTTTCTACCCTAATTGCTATTTTCTTTCTATTTTTAGGTTTTTCTACCCTAATTATTGATCTTTCCAAAAAATTAAATATGGTAGGTAAAAGCATTCAAAATATAGCAGTGATAGCATTCAAAATGTATCAATGTGCATCAAAATATGATCGATGGATCAGATTTACTTACAAAAATATTCATGAATTTAATCCAACCGTTCAAATTCAATTTAACCATTCAAAAGGTAATCCAACAGATCAAATCACTCAAAATCATAATCTAACCATTCAGATTAATTTAAATCATTCACAATAAAGATGCAATGGTTCAAATGGCTTAAAAACACCTATGATCAAGATCCAACGGTTAAAAATCATTCAAAACACATATGATCAGGATCTAATGATTAAAATCATTCAAAACACAATTTAACCATTCAAATCCATTTAAAAATCAAATCTTAATGAAAATCCAGATCACCCAAAATAATAATCAAACCATTCAGATTCATTTATCATCATCGAATGGCCCCATTTAATCATTCCATCATCAAAATAGATTATCATCCAACCAATCAAATTTAATACCCTCATATGGTCCCAAAATCAATGGCCATATTTTATTTCACCAAAATCATGGCCACACTTAGTCAAATTAAGTTCATTCAAATGGCCAAATCAAAATTAACCCAAAGACCATATTTTAATCTACATGAAAATTCATCTAATGATCCTCATATGATCAAAATAAAATTATCATATCATCACATGATCAAATAAAAGTATCATCCAACGGCTCACATTACATGATCAAGAAAATCAACATTAACATACCAATGGACCAGATTAAATTTCATGATTAATAGTGCATCATCAAATGGTGGATAGCAAGTAGAGATTAAATTAGACAAAATCAGATTCATGGGATCAGTGGGATGAGGGATTCAAATCAAGTGGAATCCGATCAATAGGATTGTTGAGGGTATCTGGTGGGTACTGTAGAGTGAAATGGTAAGTGATGTGCTTAGTGCAACAAGTGGCTTGTGGGCGATTCGGGTGATGATGTGAGTTGAAACCAAAGGAACAAAAAAAAATAGAAAAAAAACTAAGCAGACTTACCTCACTGCCTCTCTCCTTCTCTCCTTCTCTCCTTCTCTAGGTCTCAATCTGAATTTATTCTTCCTCTTCTGTCCATCCTCCTCTTTTCTGAATCTCTCTCTGGTTTTTTCTTTTTCTCCAACCCAAAAAAAAATGACCTCCTCTTATTCTAGGATCTGCACCTCCTAGTTCACAATCCTAATCTTTTCCTTAGAGAAATCGACTCCCTTCCTTGTTGGGCCTCTTGACACTTAGTCATACCTTAGTTTCCCTCTTTAGATTTTTCTCAATTCTCTTTCTTTATTTGAAACCATGACAACTAACTAAACTTTCCTTCTTTTTTTTTGGTTAAATCAATGTACCACCTCTTGCTTTTCTATTATCTTTTCTTTACAAAACAACCACACTTAGCTCATCTCTCCATTTTTTTGCTTTTTTTTTTCTTTCCTCTTTTATTCTCTTGGAGACACCTAGTGCCCATGCATTCTTTCCTTAATTCATTCCCACCTCATGCTTTCCCTTACTATCTCATTGGTCCATGGTTAGCACTACGATCTTCCAAATCAAATCGTGGCCAGCATGATATGTTATTTGCTTCTTCGTTTAACACCTCCAACCGATCCAACACATTAGGTAAATGTGACACCACCTACTTGCTAAAACAACCATATGCAAATTTCTCTCTTTTCATAATATCTCATGCTGACACCTAGCCTCTCCAAGATCCCCTCTTGCTTAATGCATTCCCATGGCCAGCATTAACATGCCTTTCGTTAATTTCCACCGACCGCAAAATGGGGTTTTATGCTACCTCACACCACCTTGTATTCCACGGGTAGCATGCATAATATGATAATATATCATACAATATAATGCAATATACAAGATAGTATACAATATGTAGTATATGATATAGTATATATATGAATATAATACGTTATCATATAATACATATGTAATAACACTTATTGCACACAAATACATGGGTTGACCCAGTTTGCCTCGGCTTGGTCTAGCTGGATCGGACTGACATGGGTTGTATAGCTTTGGCCAAGCATGGGTTGAGAGAGTTGACTGGATTGATTGGGTTTCTCTCTCTGTCATTTTATGGGCTATTTTTGTTGCCATTCTGTATGGAATTTTTTGATAGCCTTTATTCCAAATTTTCTACGTTCACTTGGTAGAACACTAAAAATGAGGAATATTGGAACTTGAATCATCACATTTGAAAATAAAATGGTCAAATTATGAATTTCTGAAGTTTAAATAGGCCAATTATCGATAATTTGGCTGACCATTCTGCATGGGATCCTTCAGAGATTTCTACTGGAAATTTGTTATGTCCACTTTGTAGAGTACTAAAAATGAAACATAATGAAACTGAAATCACCTGATTTGGATATGGGGTGACCAAAATATGAATTTCCAAAGATTAAATGACCATTTCCATGTGTAATTTTGCATGGGACCCTTTGGAGACTTTTACCCGGGATTTTTCATGTCCACTTTGAAGAGGACTGAAAATAAGGAATATTGGCCTTTGAATTATCTGATTCTGATATCAGATGACCAAGATATGATGTCTTGATGTTTGAATGATAATGCATGCATTGTACGATAATTACGTAAATGCCCTTGCACTTTCAAACTAAGATATCTTCCTTGTTTAACGTCAGAATTTGATGATTCCAGTCTCATTTCGAAGATAATTTCACGACCTATTCATCCAAGTAGGTAATTGCCCATGACCCTTCTGTGGGGTTCAATAGAGAATCACAAACCCTTGGGTTAAAGGCCAGAAACCCACCATATTGGTACACTTATGCTGAGGTTGGCAATAATGGGATGCTTACAGATGCCCCTCTTTAGCCAAGATTGTTACCAATTGAAGGCTGAAGATAAAAGAACCACATTTTTGGGATATGAGTGAGATTGCTTATTGGGCTGCACTTAGGGATATTTGTCCTAAATTGCCTACGTATTCTAAGGGTGTCTTAGAAATCAAGCCCAGAACGTAGTTCGACTGGCAAGAAGGTTTGCTCTTCTTGGAAAATTGATGACCGTTCTTCTTGTATGAAGCTAGGCTGTGAATACAAGACTCATTTGTAGGCTGGGAACCACTTCTTGCTGAGGTGACTCATGATGCAAGGTATGTGCGGGCTTGGACCCAGCTTGATCCATTTGTAGGCTGATAAACCTCTTCTTGTACGAAGCTAGGATGTAAATACAAGGCTCATTTGTAGGCTGGGAACCTCTTCTTGCTGAGGTGGAACTCATGATGCAAGGTATGTGTGGGCTTGAACCCGGATTGATCCATTTGTAGGCTGATGAACTTCTTCTTGTATGAAGCTAGGCTGTGAATACAAGGCTCATTTGTAGGCTGGGAACCTCTTCTTACTGAGTGGAACTCATGATACAAGGTACTCGTGGGCTTGAACCCGGCTTGATCCATTTGTAGGCTGATAAACCTCTTCTTGTATGAAGCTAGGCTGTGAATACAAGGCTGATTGCATGAGCTTGGGCTCGGCTTTGATTTGTCTGGATGTAAGACTTGATGTGTTTTCTTTGATTGAACTAAGGCTCTTTTGATTGAGATTCTGAGATTGTTTTTCTGAATAAGCTAGGGCTCTGCATTTGATTCACTTATAGGCTGAGATTGACTTGATCTTTGAATGAGCTAGGGCTCTGCATTCACTTATAGGCTGAGATTGACTTGATCTTTGAATGAGCCAGGGCTCTACATTTGATTCACTAATAATCTGAGATTGATTTGATCTTTGGATGAGCTAGGGCTTTGCATTCACTTATAGGCTGAGATTGACTTGATCTTTGAATGAGCTAGGGCTCTACATTTGATTCACTAATAATCTATGATTGATTTGATCTTTGGATGAGCTAGGGCTCTGCATTTGATTCACTAATAATCTGAGATTGATTTGGTCTTTGGATGAGCTAGGGCTCTACATTTGATTTACTTAGACTGAGATTGATTTGATCTTTTGATAATCTAGGGCTCTACATTTGATTCACTTATAGACTGAGATTGATTTGAACTTTGGATGAGCTAGGGCTCCGCATTTGATTCTGAAATGAGCAAGAACTCAGAAGGTCACTTTTAGGGTGAGGAATTTGCTATTGATTCTGAAATGAGCAAGAACTCCAGAAGGTCACTTATAGGGTGATACTGAATGACTCATCTTTGAAGTTCCTACCAGCTTTGGACCTTCGGGATTGAAAATTAGAGTATCCTTCTTGGAAGCTCTATGGCTATGAACCTTTAGGAATGGAAACTAGAATATCCTCTTAAGTAGCTTTGTCGCTATGAACTTTTTAGGATGCTCGAAAGTGACCCACACAGGAAGTCTTTGTTGACTTTGAACCTTTAGGGTTGAAATCTGACCCATCTTGGAAGTCTCTTAACTTTGAACCTGTAGAGTGCTAGACATATTTGAAATGATGGTGAATTCCTTAGCAGTTTTCTAAGGTGTTTGCCCCTGCTTTATTGGTGAAGGCTTGAAACAGGGCATCAATGGAAATGGTATCATGGACTTTGCTGGCATGATATATAAATTTAAAATTTGCCATTTATGACCTGGTATTGCAAGTTTGACTCAATTTCAGTATAGTAGTGATGACTTGGTTGCTCCCTTGGAAGGGTTCCATGTAATTTGAAAGTAATGATTTTCTTCAACCAACATTGGTGTTGTTGGATTTTGGATTGAAAGAGACTTTAGCAAGGATTTTGGACAAGAATGAGGGGAGCTTGGCAGTCTCTAACCAAAGTGATTTTATTGATTGACCTTGGTGTTAAACTGTCGAGGGACATCTGGTCAACTAAGTTCTTTGACTGTGCACTATGGTAGACCAAATTGGTAGAATAGCCAAGCGACGATGAAATGTGACATGGGTTTGGCCCTTGATCTAGGCTCATGAAAAGCTCAGGGCTTTGCAACATTGTTGTGCCAATTTTGAATGATGAATGAACCATGGCCCCAAAGTAGGCATGAGGAGCAAACGATTCAAAGTGTTCCTTCAGAGAATTTGGTGACCAAATCTTAACAGGTGAGCGACCACATTGGATTTTCTTCATCAACAGGATTGGAAGAAGTGAGAAATTGGCAAAAACCAACTTGGATGGACCTACTTCTATTGACTAGGAAAGTCAGTGACTTCAGACTAGACAATGGATCCTGGATGTAATGCTCATGATCAAGTTCAATTCCTCTACATAGGGTATATCTATGCCCCAATGTCTGCATGTTGTGATAGACCACTACTATAGAAGGAAACGGGCAAGATAGAAGAAAATAGACAACCTAAGAGAGTTGGAACTAGGTTGAATCTGGATTGCATCTAGAATTTGAACATGCTTCCAAGGTCAAAGGAAGATTGACAGATTGATTGTAGAAAGTGACTTCTTTGATAAACCCTTTTGAATCTTGAAAAATGAAGGAACTGATGATTTGATGAGTTTGGCTACATCCGTAACCAGGCCATGAAGATTTGCTCTCTCCCTAACATGACCAATGGATTTGAAGATAAAATTCTGTTGAAAGGAAATGCTATGGAGCCCAACAGATGATGGTTTGTTCAACTCCTCCGAGTATGATTCACTGGAGAGCAAGAGGGGTTCCTTTCCTTATGGAGGGTAGACTGGGTATGACACTTGTCTACATGAACCACTGAATTTTTTTATGAAGGGCCAATGAGGGCAATGCTTTAGGGTTGCATCAGGTTGCCTATCCCCATTGAGGTATTATGGGTTACCCATTGAAGTTTCTTGGGTTGCTTTTTCCCTACTGAGGTTTCTTTTCTTCCCTTTATTTTTTTATTTTTTCTTTTTGCAAACCCCATCTTGGGTTGAATAAAGAGTCCTGATATGATGAGGATATTGCCAAAATTATGGTCCTATCCAATGGTCAGAAACCCTTAGGGGAAATCCAAACGGCATGACTTTCATGACAAATGGGTAGCCTTGCCCCACTGTTTAAGTTGACACCTACACGTATTGATAGGCGGGCAACTATTTGAATAATCACTAAAAGTGATCTTAGGGAAATACAGTCCCACACCAAAATTAAAAATGGTGTCGAATTATGTTTTCTTTTCTTGGAGATGTTCAGATGGAACACATGTTCCAACAAGCTATATCGAGATTTCGAATCAGTCCCGATCATATCTGGGCCTAAAACCTTTAGGTTTGTTGACAAGTATTGATGTTGAAGGTCCAAGAGGACTGATGTGAAACTGTCCACATGGGTCTACCATTGGGAGAGTGTTTGGTTGTTTATGTGGAATGGGTTTATCTTACCGAGAAGATCCCATTTTAATGGCTTGAGAAATGAAGGGCTTATAGGAACCTTGGGAAGCCGTCGGATGTAATGAACGACAAATGAGTCTTCCCGTCAGATTCATGAATTTTTACATAAAATGATGATATGAGCACGAGATACAATGCCATAAAAACTGATAATCAAAAGAAAGGGCTTGTGATAGAAACTCCTTGGAAGGCCGTCAGATTGATAGACGGGAGAGAGAGTCTAATGCCGATGAGAAATCTTTCTCTAATGATGAAGAAGTGATGAGATCGTCTCCTGTAGAGGCGGGATGTAATTGGCCAAAATCAAAAGTCTGGTCCAACATGCTGTGAGTCTCGACGAACGATCGAACGAACTTGCTATCAGGCTTTGATAGGAACTACCATCCTCTTGAAGTGAGAGGGACAATTGGCTTACTGTTGAGCTCCAATGCCATTCAACATCTTACTATTTTCTTTTCTTATTTTTTTTTTCTTTTTTTTTTAGATGTGAAGGCCATATAATGCAGTGCTTCGCTTGATCGCAAAATTGAATCATGACTTTCAATATTGGATGTAAATCTTCTTCTTCCAAACATTTCCAATCAGATAGGACATTTTTGCCCCAGTTAGTACTCTGATTTTTTGTAAACTTTATGAACATTTGTGACTGCTCATCTAGTATCTGATTTTATCTGAACGGTGAATCCTTATGCTGTCCTCTAGAAGTTACTCATCACCTTCTGTCTGATGTGACTACCTCCCATTATTGATGTAGATAAAACATAGGCTTAAATTTTTTTTTTGTGGGTATTCCAATGACCTCATCCTTTGATTTTGAGATTGATCATTCATCATGTATCTCTTGCTTGTAGATGATGTACCTTGTAAGAACTTTGGTATTTCCATCTTTTTGGTAGCACATCTGTCCTCCACTCATTTGTACTGATTGGTTGACCTGTTGATATGATCTGTTACTATGTAATGCTTTCCTTGGAATCTTTTCACAAGATAAAACAAATGGCAGCTTCTCCAATACATGTTTCTTGAGACTACTCTTGTGTCTCTTGATTGATCATTTAAATCTTTTCCAGACGGGTTGGACCTTTCTTTCTCAAGAGGCCAGGTGGCGTAGAAGTCCAGGAGATGGCTCATCATTTCAATCATCTTTAGAGTCAGAATTGACTGCACACGTAGAATAGGAGGATGTATGAAACTGGGTGGAAATGTATGGAAGAGACAAAGCACAAAGTTTGAAATCCCAAATGGGGTGATTTTCTTTTACTTACAGGACAGATTGGATTGGACTTTTCAACAAGCATATCAATCTTGGACCCAGACATGGATGACCTATCGAATATCGATAATAGAAAATTGAAACAACTAGTTTGTCCAAGCGTGTAAGACCCGTAACGAACTAACCCGGTCTTACCACCTTGAACCAGGTCTACCCATCATGGTCGAGCCAAATGGATCAAGTGCGTGAGGGAGATCATGATCCCAGGTATTAAACTGACCCAAAAACACTAAAAATAGGGGGAGGGTCGCATACCCAGCAAGGTAGGGTCGGACCCCCCCAGTATAAAAGTCAGACCCTGAGTTTTTAACCAGGGGTCAAACATTTTAGAACCAGGGGTCGAGAGATCTCCGACCCCCTCATCGACCCCTAGTCTGCCGACATAAACCATGATTTGGAAACTTTCCAAATTTCAATGGGATTCCTTCATAATCTCAATGGGACTTATTTTTGGAGTTTCTACTCTATAAATAGGACGTCCCTAGGCTTCTTTCACTCCTTTTAGAACCCTAATTGGATTGAGAGAAAGAGAAGAGAAGGAGAAGAGAAAGAGAAGAGAAGGAAAGTGGAGAAGAAGATCAAAGAGAAGTCTTCAGAGAGACAAGCCTAATTCTCAGGTATGGGTACTATCTCCATGTAATTCTATAGACCTTAGAATGGATAGTGAAGAGGGAATGATCTAGGAGAAACCTAAATCATCCATCCATGGTTAGGTTTTCATGGAAAATCATGGGAAAAATCATAAAAACCATATAGGTGATTGAACTACGGTTCTATACCATAGAACATGTGTGGAATGGATTGTAAGCAAGCCATAGGACCCCAAACACGAAGGAATGGACTGAAGGATGAAAATTTGATGAAACCCACAGGGGGTCGCACGGGGGTCGATGGCCAATCGACCCTACCAGACCTTAACAATCGACCCCCAGTGTTCGGGAAGTCCAGACTGTGGGTGGTCGCACCCAGGGTCGATGGAACCTCTGACCCTGGCATCGACCACCAGTTAACAGCATGCTTTTTAAAATCAGAATTAATTCTAATTAAATTCTATCGACTTGATTAGGTCTTCTAGTGATATAATATCGATATATAGTTGATTCTTAAAGATTGAAAGAGGACCTACGATCAAGTAAAGGTGAGGGAACAAGACCTAAACTAATTGGTTAATAATAAACTATTTCACTCTTGAGTCCAATGCCATGATTGATTTTATGTGTTTATGATTGTTATGTGCATTCAACATGTCATCCAATATTTCTATTATTACTGTTCATGCATATTTAATTATTGTTTATAACATGATGATGATGATGATGATAGAAATAGGCATGTGGATGTATGTGTGTGGTTGGTGTGCTTGATGCGAGCGAGTATCAGGGGGAGGTGTCATAGGCGGGGCCTCAGCACTCTAGCTCTATCTCTAACTCATGTCTTGTCTACTACCATCGTCGTATCGCCATTACCTTAGCAGAACTATTACGTCGTAGGGTATGAGGGGAAGTGGTCTCGGACCGTGTAGTCTCTAACTCTGTCGGGGGGCTTTAGCCCTATCTCTATGGATGTATTGAGGGATGCTGGGGTGAGGCCTTGGATACAATGATTGGCATTAGGATTGGTTAGTTGCGAAACCATTTTGTGAGCCCTCACCAGCAGGGGCTTATGTGTTGGTATGGGCAATGGGTACAGTAATAAACGTGACCTTTGCGTGTACATTGTCCATGGTGGGTGCATGTGGGTCGACAATAAACGTTACCTTTGGGTGGCTTCACACACTCGTGTATAGAGGTGCGACGTCAATAAACGTGACCTTTGGCCACCTATCCTTTCTATAGCACATTGCAAACTTATTTACCAGACTAAAGATATGAATTTAATGCATACATATGTTTGTTGCATTGTTTTGTTTGCTCACTGAGCCATGATGTGTGCTCACCCTCTCGACGTTGAATATTTTTAGTTGATGATGCAACTACTACAGTTGAAGATTATATGAATGCTTCGGTGTATGCACGTATTGCTGCAATGGAAGCTGAAGACTTGGAGGATACGCATGATCCCTCATGCGAGTGCAATTCATGCGTATTCTATTAGAATTTTATTTGAATTTATAAAAGGATGTAATTGATATTCTATTTATTTATGTCTCAGTTGATACAAAAATAACTTGATATTTTAATTATGATTATTACGTTTAGAGTTCTCAGTTCATTTACTATAAGACTTCCACTATTGTGTATTTATTCTGATTATGGTTGTGGACGTGCATGGTTTTATTTTTAATGGATACCGCCTATTAGAGATCCTGATTGAACCGTTGGTTTATTAGCGGTTCATCGCACCGTTCTGAATGGTGCAGAATTGGGGTGTGACAAAGCAACTCCTGTTAGGCATAATGCCTTCGACGACCACCTTTAGTCGTTATGGGAATAAATCTTCCTTCAGACCTCTAACAGTAGGATTCATCATGCCCCTCTATCAATAGGTGTAAGATGCCTACCTTTTAGGGTTCCATACAATTCATAATCAGACGATTGCTTTTTAAGCTCAAGGTTACTCTAGTTCATGCCCTAGTTTTGGGTTCAATAGATTCATCAATGGACCGCTTCTAGTTGAGTTCAAATCATTTTAGCTTGTGACCCAGCTTGGGGAGCAAGGGGTATTGCCATTGCACTACACCATTTTATGTCCAAGATTAGACTAGTTTATGGCTCGGTTTGGGGGGTTCAATGGATTTCTTTATTAGACAACTCTCAGTTTGGGTCCAAGGACAATTTGGTTCATGCCCCAGTTTAGGGCATAATGGCTTTCCTCATTGGACCACACTCAATTTGGGTCCAAGGTCAATCTGGTTTATGACCAGCTTAGGGCTCATGACTTTCCTCATTGAAGCATACCCAATTCAGGTCCAAGTAGTTTAATCTGGTTCATGCCTAACTTAGGGCTCAAGGGCTTTCCTCATTGGACCGGACTCAATTTGGGTCCAAGGTCAATTTGGTTTATGCCCGACTTAGGGCTCAAAGGCTTTCCTCATTGAACCATACCCAATTCAGGCCCAAGGTCAATCTGGTTCATGCCCCTGTTTGGGGGTCATTGGCTTTCCTCATCAGACCACACTCAATTTGGGTCCAAGTTCAATCTGGTTCATGCCCTAGTTTATGGGTTAAGGGTTTCATCATTGGACCATTCTGATTCTTATCCTAGCCTAGGGTACATTGGATTTCTTCTTTGGTCTACCCTACTACTTGGGAAAATTCTATTCCCTCTCTTTGAACAATGAGAAATATGAGGGCAACTCTTTAGATTCTAGCATTTCCTTGGCCAATGGGGCAAAAATGCCCATAATGGGATAGCACTATCATAGCTGAAGTTTCATGGTCTCTTGATAACTCTAGAATCTGGAATTGATCTTTACTAACAAGCAATGAGGAATGCTTCTCATTCACCATTCCTGACGAGCTATCCTAACTTGTAGGACTGGACTATGATGGACATGGATCGGGCTCTAATTGATAGAGCCAGAGATTAATTTTGAATTGATCTCTGATTAATAGAGACAAGGTGTGACTTTAAACTGGTCTCTAATTGATAGAGATCAAGATTAACTTTGAATTAGTCTCTGATTGATAGAGATCAAGATTGACTTTGAACTGACCTCTAATTGATAGAGATCAAGATTGACTTTGAATTGGTCTCTGATTGATAGAGATCAAGATTGACTTTTAATTGGTCTCTGATTGATAGAGACCAAGATTGACTTTGAATTGGTCTCTGATTGATAGAGATTAAGATTGACTTTTAATTGATCTCTAATTGATAGAGATCAAGATTGACAGTTATGGATTGGACTCTAATTGCTAGAGGCAAGGATTGCTTGAGTTGGGCTCCGATTGATAGAGGCCAAGGAAGACAATCATGGATTGGACTCTAATTGATAGAGATGATGGATTGATTGAGTTGAAATGACTGAAATTCTCTTTGATTCCTTAATGAAATCGAACATGGACTAGAGGTAATGGTTGAACAGGCCTAGAGGCTAACTCATGCTCACATTGAGCTCATATGAATGGAACCTTTCTTACTTCCAACATGAATCGAAACCTGAACAGGAGTTGACGGTTGGACGAGCCTAGGGGCTAATTAAATTCAAATGAATGGAATTCTTCTTAGTTCTAACATGAATCAGAATCTGAACCAAAGTTGATGGTTGGACAAGCCTAGGGGCAAAATAAATTCAAATGAATGGAACTCTTCTTAGTTCCAACATGAATCAGAACTTGAACCACAGTTGATGGTTGGATAAGCTTAGTAGCTAATTGAATTCAGATGAATGGAACTTTTCCTAGTTCCGACATGAATCAGAACCCTAACCAAAATTGATGGTTGGATAAGCCTAGTGGCAGATTGAATTCAGATGAATGGAACTTTTCCTAATTCCGTCATGAACCGGAACCTAAATAGGAGGTGAAGGGTGAAAAAAAGCCTAGGAGCCGAATGCCTCTTCCATTTTAACATGATCTGGGAGGTAATGATCGAACCTGCCTAGGGGTTAAACCTTTCTTCAGTTTTGAGATGAACCAGAAATGGTGGTTAAATCTAGGGCTAAATATTTCCTTGATTCTGAGATGAACTGGATATGATTGAATCTGCCTAGAGGCTGAATCTTTTCTTAATTCTGGATGAACCGAAATGATGATTGGACCTGCCTAGGGGCTGAATCTTTCCTTCAGTTATGAGATGAACCAGAAATGGTGGTTAAATCTGGGGTTGAATATTTCTTTGATTCTGAGATGAACTGGATGTGATTGAATCTGCCTAGGGGCTGAATCTTTTCTTAATTTTGGATGAACCAAAATGATGATTGGACTTGCCTAGAGGCTAGATCTTTTCTTATTTCAGAGGTAAATGAAGAATGGAGATTTGATTTTCCTAGGGACTAAATCTTTCCTTAATTCTGAGGTACATTGAGAACTATGATTGGATTTTCCTAGGGGCTGAATCTTTCCTTAATTCAGAGATGAATCGAGAACTATGATTGGGTTTTCCTAGGGGCTAAATCTTTCCTTAATTCTGAGATGAATCGGGAACTATGATTGGATTTGCCTAGGGACTGAATCTTTCCTTAATTCTGAGGTACATTGAGAACTATGATTGGATTTGCCTAGGGGCTAAATCTTTTCTTAATTCAGAGATGAATCGTGAACTATGATTGGATTTGCCTAGGGGCTGAATCTTTCCTTAATTCGGAGGTACATTGAGGACAGTGATTGGATTTGCCTAGGTGCTGAATCTCTCCTTAATTATGAGATGAATTGAATATGATATTTGAGTAGGCCCAGAGACTAACTGTACATGAATATTGTAAACGTTTTCTAGTATAGGTGCTTGTTGCTGCCTAAACTAAATGCTCTATTGCACCAGATTGACTGAGTTACTGATTGTGTTCCCAAATCTGGTTGCCTTCTTTCTTACACAATTTGATGTTCAATAAAGATCTAGATTCATGGCTTCCATTGACTCATTTAGAAAGATAACATGGATCTATCTCAAGGTGGGAGATCAAGACAATTCCTTAATTGTAGGGGCTCTCACACTAAAAGGGTGGATATGGTTGCAGTTTGATTATCTTTTCCAAAGGCATTGAAACCCATTGGAGAAATATCAAGATTCTAGACATCTAGAGGAGTGGAAGAAGTCACATGCACAATCAAAGATGACTTAACCAAACAAAGTTAGCTCCCTCATAAGGGCGATTGGGTAAACATTATCCAAGTCAATTTAATTGAATTTGATTAAGCCATGTGTTCAGTCTTGGGACCTCATGGTTCCAAAATGGATAATTAATGGTACCAAGGTCTGGCCAATTGGATTACCGAATTCGATGAAATTGAAATGGATATATTAATCCGTCGTCCTTATTAAGGATGGTTAGCAAAAGCGGTTCATAGATGAACAAACTAGTAAATTTCTTCTTGACCATGGTATCTATGTCTTGATAGGGATTTTCTGTTTGTTTTTTCGAAATCAACGTGTTAACAATGAGAGATTCGACACATCGAGCTTACTTAATGGAGGGTGTATAGTGACCGTCTACTATGATGTAGAACAGGTGTATACATACCTCATACTCCCAATGAGTAAGAGTTCAAGATGCTCATCATGTAGATTCTAACATGTTGACCAATCGAGGACAAAAAGGGGCAGAACTTCGACGTCTCGAACATGGATGTCATGTTTAAGCAGACTTTACTGGGTCGGTTCAGGGATGAACCAAAAATAACAAACATTGGGCTACAATCTGGGTTAGGACAGAAAAGGTCACCTTGATGAGGACGGGATAACCTATCTTCGAATGCACGATGAATAATGGGTCCCCATTCCCTTTATATACTATGTTGCAAGGATCCAAGCGACGTGGAGTAGCATAACGCATTCCCAGGCAGACCCAGGAAACGTTCGTTAGAGGCTGCTCGCCGGTCGTGGTCTCACAAAGTACAGGCCAAGGTTGTGTGTATCGCCTAGTGGGCTGCCCCATATGCATTGGATCCGGTTCGGCTACTCGCACGAATGTGTGATTGAACCCATTCCCCCCAAAGCAATATTATACAAGCATAAATATAATATCCTAAGAGCTAGCATCCAATTCATACAAGGAATATTTTCATTTAGTAGTCTGACATTTATATCCCCAGTGGAGTCGCCACTGTGAGGACAAAGATAGAAATCTTTTGGAAGTCGCCACCTAGATTAAGGTCTAGGACCTTAGAAAAATATGAAATCTCACCCTAAGAGTAGACTTCGATTGACTCATGACCCTTAGATTGGATTTCTAGTCCATCAGAGATTGGGTAAGCGTCAGGTTACCGTTATGGGAAGGGGTTAGACACCCAAACCGTCCGATCGAAATCGGTCTCCTATGCCTTTCCTATGCTAGCCTCTATTTGTTAAACCGAACCAAACCAAGTAGTTTGATATCATTGAACCAAATTTGTATCCATCAGATTGCCTACGTATCACGGAATTTTTCTGAAAAATCATGTTTACCATCGTTGTTCAGGTGTGATTAAAGTTTATGGCTGTGATTTATGCTTGTGCATGATTAAGTTCATTGTTCAAGTTGAAGTTTATGCTTGAAAGGTTGAGAAATCCTATGGGTTAGGATTTGGATAGTCCATGTGGACTGATAGATAGTCCTAGTGGATCTAAGAATAACCCTATTTGGGTCAAAATATGGATAACCCTATCTGGGTTGGAATGTGGATAACCCTATATGGGTTGAAATGTGGATAAATATCCTAGTGGATCTATGGATAGTCCAAGTGGACTAAGGTTTGGATCCAAATTTAGGTTTATTCCAAATAGCCTACGTATCCTAGGGTTTGCCCTAGGAATCAAAATCCATGTAGTTCGGGTTGGATAACCCTATTTGGGTCAAAATGTGGGTAAGTATCCTAGTGGATCTATGGATAGTCCGAGTGGACTAAGGTGTGGATCCGAATTTGAGTTTCTCCTAAATGGCCTACATATCCTAGGGTTTGCCCTAGGAATCAGAATCCGTGTAGTTCAGGTCTCTGTGGTTGAAATGGTTAAATATCCTAGTGGATATATGGATAGTCCAAGTGGACTAAGGTGTGGATCCAAATTTGGGTTTCTCCCAAATGGCCTACGTATCCTAGGGTTTGCTCTAGGATCAGAATCCGCGTAGTTCGGGCTTGATAACCCATTCTGGGTCAATGATTGAGAACCTATTCTAGGTTTAGGGTTAAGAACCTGTTCTAGGTTTAGGGTTGAGAACCTGTTCTAGGTTTAGGGTTTATCGAGGGGTAAAATCGTCCTGAATTACCCTTTTCAATCTAAGCTCTAGTTTTGAAAATTTTGGCAAAGCATTTTTCTTTCTTTATTAAGGTTTTTATTATTCCCAATTTGCCCTCCCCAAGAATGTGGGTGCCTAAACGCACGTCCCTACACCTAATATGTATGCTAGGTGTACAGATATGACAGTTTGACTAGGGTGCAACATAAATTAAATTATTGCCAAAAATAAATTATTTATCTAAATATGGCATATAAACATTTATGGCAAGAAATTCACATATAGTAAAATTGTTAAAAATCTCTCAAATATGGCATGTATTGCAAATAAGGAAAAAGCCTATATGACATGATCTAGTATGCTATCTTCTAAGCATGGCAAGACCTAATATGGTCATTTTTAGGGTTTTTTTACCCTAATTGCTATTTTCTTTCTATTTTTTAAAGTTTTCTATCCTAATTGTAGTATTCTTTCCATTTTTAAGGTTTTCTACCCTAATTGCTATTTTCTTTCCATTTTTAGGATTTTCTACCCTAATTGCTGTGTTCTTTCCATTTTTAGTTTTCCACCCTAATTGCTATTTTCTTTCCATTTTTAGGGTTTTCTACCCTAATTGCTATATTCTTTTCATTTTTAAGGTTTTCTACCCTAATTGTTATTTTCTTTCCATTTTAGGATTTTCTACCCTAATTGCTATTTTCTTTCCATTTTTAGGGTTTTCTACCCTAATTGCTGTATTCTTTCCATTTTTAGGGTTTTCTACCCTAATTGATATTTTCTTTCCATTTTTAGGGTTTTCAACCCTAATTGCTGTATTCTTTTCATTTTTAAGGTTTTCTACCCTAATTGCTATTTTCTTTTTATTTTTAGGGTTTTCTTCCCTAATTATTAATCTTTCCAAAAAATTAAATATGGTAGGTGAAAGCATTCAAAATATAGCAGTGATAGCATTCCAAATATAGCAATGTGCATCCAAATATGATCGATGGATCAGATTTACTTAAAAAAATATTCATGAATTTAATCCAATCGTTTAAATTCAATTAAACCATTCAAAAGGTAATCCAACAGATCAAATCACTCAAAATCATAATCTAACCATTCAGATTAATTTAAATCATTCACAATAAAGATCCAATGGTTCAGATGGCTTAAAAACACCTATGATCAAGATCCAATGGTTAAAAATCATTCAAAACACATATGATCAAGATCCAATGATTAAAATCATTCAAAACACAATCTAACCATTCAAACCCATTTAAAAATAAAATCTTAATGAAAATCTAGATCACCCAAAATAATAATCAAACCATTCAGATTCATTTATCATCATCCAATGGTCCCATTTAATCATTCCATCATCAAAATAGATTATCATCCAACCAATCAAATTTAATACCATCATATGGTCCCAAAATCAATGACCATATTTTATTTAAGCAAAATCATGATTAATGGCCACACTTAGTCAAATTAAGTTCATTCAAATGGCCAAATCAAAATTCACCCAAAGACCATATTTTAATCCACATGAAAATTCATCTAATGACCCTCATATGATCAAAATAAAATTATCATATCATCACATGATCAAATAAAAGTATCATCCAACGGCTCACATTACATGATCAAGAAAATCAACATTAACATACCAATGGACCAGAATAAATTTCATGATTAATAGTGCATGATCAAATGATGGATAACAGGTAGAGATTAAATTAGACAAAATCAGATTCATGGGATCAGTGGGATAAGGGATTCAAATCAAGTGGAATCAGATCAATAGGATTGTTGAGGGTATCCGGTGGGTACTGTAGAGTGAAATGGTAAGTGATGTGCTGATAGTGCAACAAGTGGCTTGTGGGTGATTCGGGTGATGATGTGAGTTGAAACCAAAAGAACAAAAAAAAAAAAGAAAACAGAAAAAAAACTAAGCAGACTTACCTCACCGCCTCTCTCCTTCTATCCTTCTCTGGGTCTCAATCTGAATTTCCTCTTCCTCTTCTGTCCATCCTCCTCTCTTCTGAATCTCTCTCTCTGGTTTTTTCTTTTTCTCCAACCCAAAAAAAATGACCTCCTCTTATTCTAGGATCGGCACCTCCTAGTTCACAATCCAAATCTTTTCCTTAGAGAAATCGACTCCCTTCTTTGTTGGGCCTCTTGACACTTAGTCATACCTTAGTTTTCCCCCTTTAGATTTTTCTCAATTCTTTTTCTTTATTTGAAACCATGACAACCAACTAAACTTTCCTTTCCTTTTTTTTTTCTTTATTCTCCTTTTCTTTCTTTTTTCAACTCCCTTCTTCTTTTGTTATTTCCTTTTTATTTTATTTTATTTCTTTTTCTATCCAAAACTGACATTAGACTAGATTGAAGCCATTGTGAAGTGGGAAGCACCAAAGAGCGTTGCAGAAATTAGAAGTTTCCTAGGTCTAGCTGGGTATTATCAACCATTTGTGGAAGACTATTCCAGAATTGCCGTACCTCTCACCAGTTTGACTAAGAAAGGAGAAAAGTTTGTTTGGACTGATAAATGTGAGAAAAGTTTCCAAACATTGAAGGCTAGATTGATATCTGCTCCGATCGTAACTATTCTTATTCCAGGACAGCCATTTATCTTGTACACTGATGCATTGGGATTGGGTTTAAGATGTGTACTTATGCAAGGAGAACAAGTAATTACGTATGCTTCAAGACAACTGAAGACACATGAGAAGAACTATCCCACTCATGACTTGGAATTAACGGTAATAGTACATGCTGTCAAGATATGGAGACATTATTTGTATGGAGAGAAATTTCAGATTAAATCCGATCATAAGAGTCTCACTTATATTTTTAATCAGAAGGAGTTGAACATGCGACAAAGAAGATGTTTGAAATTATTGAAGGGTTATGATTGTGATATCCAGTATCATCCAGGAAAGGCTAATGTAGTTGCTGATGCGCTAAGAAGAAAAGCAATGATAAAATCTCAAGGAGAGGTTAACACAACTACAGCAATGTGTACTACAAGAAAAGTGTTCAATTACGGTAATGAGCAGTTTGTGATAGATGCACTGAGTGAATCAACCAACCAAGGGTTTATTCATCGGTTTTTAAATATGTTGGCAACGTTGAAGATTGTACCTGATATAATTAATGAAGTGAAAGCAGCTATTAAATCAGACCCTTATTGAGAACGGTACAAGAAGACACCGAAAAAGGTAGGACTATTCATGAGTTCACCTTAGATGATGAAAAGGTACTGAAGTACAAAGGAAGAGTATGTGTTCCTGAAACAAAAAATTTGGACATTAGACACCGACTAATGAAGGATGCTCACACCACCGCCTATTCGGTACATCCTGGAAGTACAAAGATGTATCATGATTTGAAGAAATTATATTGGTGGAGAAGAAGAAAATAGATGTAGCTAATTTTGTGTCTCAATGCCCAAATTGTCAGAGGGTGAAGGCTGAACGAAAAGACCTGCAGGACTATTGCAGCCGCTGCTAGAACCAGCATGGAAATGGGGTTGCATCACTATGCACTTCTTCACCAGGTTACCATTGACTCCTGGAGTAGTTGATGCGGTCTGGGTGATTGTAGATTATCTAACTAAGACAGCTTGCTTTATAGCTATACGACCACAGTATACCCTGGAGAGGTTAGCCAAGTTATATGTGGATAACATTGTCAGATTACATGGTGTACCCGAAAGCATTGTGTCCGATAAAGACCCACGCTTTACTTCAAAGTTTTGGGAAGGATTGCAAAAGGCTATGGATACGACGTTGAAGTTCAGTACTGCATTCTATCCTCAGACAGATGGACAGTCGGAGCATACCATTCAGATTTTAGAAGACATGCTTCGAGCCTGTGTAATTGATTTTAAAGGATCATGGGATGAGAAATTACCATTGATCGAGTTTGTCTATAACAAAAGCTATCAGGCTACTATACAGATGTCACCCTTTGAAGCACTGTATGGAAGGAAGTGCCGAACTCCTTTGTTTTGGAATGCAGTTGGAGAACGTAGCATCGTTAGACCAGAATTTGTTGAAGAGACTGATCAAGTAGTCGACATTATCAAGGAAAGAGTTAGAACAACTCAGAATCGTCAGAAACAGTATACAGATACTCGACGCAGAGACCTTGAATTTGACGTAGGTGATAAGGTATTCTTGAAAGTATCACCTATGCGAGGTTTAAAATGATTCAGACAGAAAGGGAAGCTAAGTCCGAGATATGTCGGGCCATATGAGATTTTAGCTAAATGTGGAAAAGTGGCTTATCAGTTAGCACTACCACCATCTATGGCAAGTGTGCATGATGTATTTCATATCTCATTATTAAAGAAGTACGTCAGAGATCCAATGCACGTTTTGACAACAGATCCACCAGATCTAACTGATGATTTGACATTCGAAGTAGCACCAAATGAAATCACTAGTCGAAAGGTTCAACGTCAATGCAACCGTGACATATACTATATTAAAGTCCCCTGGAGGAGCCGAGATATAGAAGAGATCACATGGGAAGAAGAGAACGCTATGCGGAAGAAATATTCTCACCTTTTCGACTCGAAAGGTATGTACCAATTTTGAGGATGAAATTTTTAATAAGAGGGGGGAGTTGTAAGACCCGAATCGAACTAACCGGTCTTAGCACCTTGTACCAGGTCTACCTATCATGGTCGAGCCAAGTAGACCAAGTGCGTGAAGAAAATCACAAGACCAGGTATGAGTCTAACCCAAAAACAATAAATGTGAGGGTAGGGTCGCATGCTTAAATAGGTAGGGTTGACCCCACCTCAACAGAAGTCCAACCCATGACTTTCTAGTCGTAGGGTCGCATGACTAGAAAAATGTAGGGTCGACGGATTCTGCGAGCCTACCTCCGACCCTACGATGACAGACAAAAACCGTAAATTAGGAAACCTTTCTAATTCAAAAGGGGTTCTTTCCTAAAATCGATGGGACTTATTTTGGAGGGTTTTCCTCTATAAATAGGATGTTCCTTAGCCTCTTTCACTCCTTTTAGAACCCTAATTGAAAGTGAGAGAAAGAGAAAGAGAAGGAAAAGAAGAAGAGAAGGAAAATTGAAGAAAAGACTAAGGAAGATGACGAAGTTCAGAGAAACCTCTGAATCTCAGCCAACTTCAGGTATGAACCTAATTCCCTTCATAAATTAAGTGCCTAGAATAGATTATGAAGAAGTTAGGATTAAGAGAAACCCAAATCATCCATCCATGGACGAGTTCCAAAGGAATCCCTAGAAGTAATCATCATAGGCAATGGAAAGTGTGTAAAAATCATAGTTATGAGTCATAGAACAATCTTAGAATGGGCCTACGAGATCACAGGATCTACCACATGCCCTCGGAAAGTCCCAGGGAGTGTGTGGTCGCACTTAGGGTCGAATGGTATCCGACCCCACGTCCGACCCTATACCCTAGGGTTGCAGAAAACTGCTACCCTAGGTGCTATCCTACCTGCGACCCTACGATTTTAGTTAGTTTAAAATATATTAGAATTAATTCTAATTAAAATCTATCGACTTGTTACGTCTTTCTAGTGATTTAAAAGTGATTCATAAAGCTTGAACGAGGATCTACACTCAATCAAATGTGAGGGAACAAGACCTGAACTAATTGGCTAATAATAAACTATTTTCGTTTATTGAGTCCAATACCATGTACGACTCTATGATTGTATGATTGTAATGTGCATATCTCATGTCATCCCCTATTCCTGTTATTACTGTTCATGCATATTTATTATAACATGATGATGATGCTAGGAATAGGCATGTGAATGTATGTGTGTGGTTAGTGTACTTGATGCGAGTGGAACATCAGGGGGAGGACGTGACACTGTGGTTCATCTTGATCACCAGAATCTAGCTCTATCTCTACTCAAGTCTTGTCCACTAGCATCGTCGTATCGCCATTACCTTAGCAGAACTATTACGTCGTAGGGCATCAGGGGAGGTGGTCTCGGACCGTGTAGTCTTTGGCTCTGCCGGGGGGCCTTAGCTCTATCTCTATGGATGTATTAAGGGATGCTGGGGTGAGGTTTTGGTTACACAGTTTGACATTAGGATTGGTTAGTTGCGAGCCCAGTTTGCAAGCCCTCGCCAACAGGGGCTTACGTGTTGGTATGGGTAGAGCATCAGGGGAAGTGTGATGCGGTGCTATCCTAAGCACTTTAGCTCTATCTCTATTCCATGGTAGGTGCATGTAGGGGTGGCAATGGTGTTTGATCCGTTGGGCGGTTCCTCACATTCGTGTATAGAGGTGCGGCGGCCACCTATCCTTTCTATAGCACATTGCAAACTTATGAACCAGACCAAAGATATGAATTGTATGCATGCATATGTTTGTTGCATTATTTTGTTTGCTCACTGAGCCGTGATGTGTGCTCACCCTTTCGACGTCGAATGTTTTTATTTGATTATGCAGGTACGACTATAGAGGATTATATCAATGCTCCTATGTACGGACATGCTACGACGATGAATGCTGAAGTTATGATGGAGTCGCATGATTCGTCATGTGAATACAATTCATGCGTTTTTGATTAGATTTGTTTAGATTATACAGAAAATGTAATAGATTATTTTATTTACTTATGTCTTAGTCATTGAAAGATAATTGGATATTTTATTTATGTTATCACTCTTAGAATTCTCAGTTCATTTAATATATAAAACTTCCGCTATTGTTTATTTACTTTGATTATGGTTGTGGATGTGTATGGTTTAAGCAAACGGACATAGCCTATTTGAGTACCTGGTTGAACCTTTGGTTTATTAGCGGTTCATCATACCATTATGAATTATACGAAATTGGGGTGTGACACATATGGTTTCTGAAATCTTCCCAAATGCCTATGGTCGATCCTCTGGTCATGCTACGGTCGTGCAATTCAAGTTCTTCCTGGGTCAATTCTTCGGATCTTCAATAGGGTTTATTCTAAAGTTATCCTATGGCCATCATTAGTAGTTTCTTATCAACCCTAATCATCAAATTTTCTCCTCAAGGTTCTCCTTGGGATTTTCTCAAGGAAATCACATAGATCATAATCGGTTGATATTGCCTATCTTCCATAGGAGTCTTATTCCTTAGAGTTTACATATTCATAGATTCCTTTCATACCTTTGCCTGTGATAGAGAGCCAATCTCTTCTCAGAAAATTCCTCTCCTTAGCTTTTTCTTCTTCTCCTTCTCTTCCTTCTCTTCCTTCTCTTTCTCTAGGGTTTACTAATGTTCTAAAAGAGTGAAAAAGGGCTGAGGGACGTCTTTTATATAGAGGAAGACTCTCCATATAGAGTCCTCTTTCAATTAGGAAAGCAATCCCTTAGTTTAGAAAAGTTTTCAAAACTTAGAGTCTGATCTCGAGTCTCACGGTCGATCTTACGGTCACATAAACCGTTGACCGTAGGGTCAAAATCATTGACCATGGGGTTCTGGATTGGAGATTTTTGTTCCCTTCCTTATGGTCGACCATACCTACCCAGGTATGCGACCTAGGTATGTTGTCAGTGTTTTTAACTCGATTCTCATACCTGGTTTGTGATCTATCTTCATACGCTATGTCCACTTGGTCCAGGAATGATGGAAAGACTTGACACGACACGGTTAGACTAAGTGTAGTGCGGGTCTTACAACTCCCTCCCTCTTATATAAATTTCATCCTCAAAATTTGCACATACCTTTTGAGTCGAATAGGTGAGGATATTGCTTCTGCATAGCGTTCTATTCTTCCCATGTAATTTCTTCAACATTTTGGCTTCTCTAAGTAACCTTAACATAGTAAATGTCACAGTTGCGAAGACATTGCACCTTCCGGTTAGTGATCTCAAAAGGTACTACTTCGAACGCCAAATCTTCAGTCAAATCCGATGGATCCATTGTTAACACGTGTGTTGAATCTCTGACATACTTCTTCAATTGTGAGACATGGAATACATCATGTACACTAGACATTGATGGTGGTAGTGCTAACTGATATGCTATTTTTCCATGTCAATCTAGAACTTCATAAGGTCCAATATATCTGGGACACAACTTTCCCTTCTGTCCAAACCTTTTCAAACCACGCATACGAGATATTATTAGAAATACCTTATCACCTATGGTGAATTTCGAGATCTCTGCATCGATTTTCTGCATATTGCTTCTGACGGTTCTGAGCTATTTGGACTCTTTCCTTGATAATGTCGACTACTCGACAAGTCTCTTCAACAAACTCTGGTCCAATAATACTCCGTTCTCCAACTTCATTCTGAAACAAAGGAGTTTGACATTTCCTACCATACAGTGCTTCATAGGGTGACATCTGTATAGTCGCTTGAAAGCTGTTGTTATAAGCGAACATAATCAATGATAATTTCTCATCCCATGATCCTTTGAAATCAGTGACACAAGCTCGAAGCATGTCTTCTAAAATTTGAATTGTACGCGCCAACTGTCCGCCTGTCTGAGGATGGAATGCAGTACTAAACTTTAATGTTCTGTCCATAGTCTTCTGTAATCCTTTCCAAAACTTTGAGGTAAAGCGTAGGTCTCTGTCAGACACAATGCTTTTAGGTACACCATGTAATCAGACAATATTATCTACATAAAGCTTAGCTAACCTCTCTAGGGTTTACTGAGGATGTATAACTATGAAACGAGCGATCTTGGTCAAATGAACCACAATCACCCAGACCGCGTTAACTACTCGGGGGGGTCAATGGTAATCCGGTGACGAAGTCCATAGTGATGCAGTCCCATTTCCATACTGGTTCAGGCGGTGGATGCAATAATCTTTTAGGTCTTTGTCTTTCAGCCTTTACCTGTTGACAATTCAAGCATTGAGACACAAATTTAGCTACATCTGCTTCTATTCCTCTCCACCAATATAGTTTCTTCAGATCATGATACATCTTCGTACTCCCAGGATGTACCGAATAAGCGGTGGTGTGACCTTCCTTCATTAGTCTGTGTCAAACCAGAATGGTGTGATAAACCACTAATAAACCAACAGTTCACCCAAGATCTCATATAGGTCGTACCCACCATATCAAACCACATATACATTCCTCATTAATAATTAGAGGTAATAAACAAAAAAATGGAAGTCTTACAGATAATGAACTAAGAGTCTAACAGTGATAAATAAGTATTTAATCCAATTATATCTAAACCACAAGACATAAAAATAAATAATAAATTACATATCTAACGTTCAAATTATAACTAAACTTAAGCAAAAACACATTGGTTGCACTCGCATGATGAATCATACGCGTCTTTTTCAGCTTCTACGTCCATCGCAGCGACATGTCCACATGTAGGCACATTCAAATAATCTTCAACAGTAGGACCTGCATCATCAACTAAAAATATTCGACGTCGAAAGGATGCGCAAACATCACGACTCAGTGGGAAAACAAAACAATGCAACAAACATATGCATGCATTCAATTCATATCTTTGGTCTGGTTTATAAGTTTGTAATATGCTATAGAAAAGTTTAGTGGCCGCCGCACCTCTATACACGATTGTGTGAATCCGCCCAATGGATCAAACACCATTTCCCTCCCACATGCACCCACCATGGAATAGAGATAGAGCTAAAGTGTTCGGATCAAACACCGCCAACACTTCCCCTGATGCCCTACCCATACCAACATGTAAGTCCCTATTGGCGAGGGCTTGCAAACTGGGCACGCAACTAACCAATCCTAATGCCAAATAGTGTATCCAAGGCCTCACCCCAGCATCCCTCAATACATCCATAGAGATAGAGCTAAGGCCCCTGGCAGAGTTAGAGACCATACGGTCCAAGACCACCTCCCCTGATGCCCTACGACATAATAGTTCTACTAAGGTAACGACGATACGACGATGTTAGTGGGCAAGACTTGAGTAGAGATAGAGCTAGAGTCTGGTGATGAGGTCAAAGACCACCATGCCATGTCCTCCCCCTGATGCTCCACTCGCATCCAACACACCAACCACACACATACATTCACATGCCTATTCCTAGCATCATCATCATCATCATGTTATAAATGAACGAAATTAAATATGCATGAACAACAATAGCAGAAATATTGGATCACATGTGAGATGCACATTACAAGCATACAAGCATAGAATCAATCATGGTATTGGACTCAATAAAAATAAATAGTTTGTTAATAATCAATTAGTTTAGTTCTTGTTCCCTCAGCTATTAGCAATACTCGTTCTCTTTCCAAGCCATGAAATTCTCTTTGAATTGATTTGACAACCTAAAAGTTATATGAATTTAAGTTAGGGTTCATATGTGACATGTTACAGTAGTCAAAAATCAAAACAGAGCACTGATAGGTGTTTGATTGTTCCTATGGTCTCATACTGTATCGACCTTACTGCCTACGGTCGATACCCTAGGGTCGCATATGGTGCGACCGTAGCTACGACGATATGGTTTCTAAAATCTTTCCAAATTCCTATAGTCGATCCTCTGGTCATGCTGGTCATGCTATGGTCGTACAATTCGAGTTCTTCCTGTGTCAATTCTTCTGATCTTTAATAGGGTTTATTATAAAGTTATCCTATAGTCATCATTAGTAGTTTCTTATCAACCTTAATCATCAAATTCACTCCTCATGATTCTCCTTGAGATTTCTCAAGGAAATCACATAGATCATAATAGGTTGATATTGTCTATCTTCTATAGGAATCTTATTCCTTAGAGTTTACATCTCCAGAGATTCATTTCATACCTTTGCCTGTGATAGAGAGTCAATCTCTTCTCAATAAATTCCTCTCCTTAGCTTTTTCTTCTTCTCCTTCTCTTCCTTTTCTTTCTCTAGGGTTTACTAATATTCTAAAAGAGTGAAAAAGGACTGAGGGACGTCCTTTAAATAGAGGAAAACTCTCCATATAGAGTCCTCTTTCAATTAGGAAAGCAATCCCTTAGTTTAGAAATGTTTTCAAAACTCAGAGTCTGATCTGGATTCTCACGATCGATCATACGATCACATAAACCGTCGACCGTAGGGTCAAAATCATCGACCATGGGTTTCTGGATTGGAGATTTTTGTTCCCTTCCTTATGGTCGACGGTACCTACCAGGTATGCGACCTAGGTATGTTTTCAGTGTTTTTAACTCGATTCTCATACCTGGTTTGTGATCTATCTTCTCACGCTCGGTCCACTTGGTCCATGAATGATGGGAAGACTTGACACGACATGGTTAGACTAAGTTAGTGGAGTGCGGGTCTTACAACTCCCTCCTTCTTATATAAATTTCATCCTCAAAATTTCCACATACCTTTTGAGTCGAATAGGTGAGGATATTGATTTTGCATAGCATTCTCTTCTTCCCATGTAATTTCTTCAATATTTTGGCTTCTCCAAGTGACCTTAACGTAGTAAATGTCACAGTTGCAAAGACGTTGCACCTTCCAGTTAGTGATTTCAAAAGGTACTACTTCGAACATCAAATCTTCAGTCAAATCTGGTGGATCTATTGTTAACACGTGTGTTGAATCACTGATGTACTTCTTCAATTGTGAGACATGGAACACAATATGTACACTAGACATTGATGGTGGTAGTGCTAACTGATATGCTATTTTTTTACGTCTATCTAGAACTTCATAATGTCCAATATATCTGGGACACAGCTTTCCCTTCTGTCCAAACCTTTTGAAACCACGCATACGAGATATTTTCAGAAATACCTTGCCACCTATGGTGAATTTGAGATCTCTGCATCGATTATCTGCATATTGCTTCTAATGGTTCTGAGCCATTTGGACTCTTTCCTTGATAATGTCGACTACTCGACAAGTCTCTTCAACAAACTCTGGTCCAATAATAGTTCATTCTCTAATTTCATTCCAAAACATAGGAGTTCGACATTTCCTACCATACAGTGCTTCATAGGGTGACATCTGTATAGTCACTTGAAAGCGGTTGTTATAAGAGAACTCAATCAATTATAATTTCTCATCCCATGATCCTTTGAAATCAGTGACACAAGATTGAAGCATGTCTTATAAAATTTGAATAGTACACTCTGACTGTCCGTCTGTCTGAGGATGGAATGCAGTACTAAACTTCAATGTTGTGCCCATAGCCTTCTGTAATCCTTTCCAAAACTTTGAGGTAAAGCGTAGGTCTCTGTCGGACACAATGCTTTTAGGTACACCATGTAATCGGACAATATTATCTACATAAAGCTTAGCTAACCTCTCTAGGGTATAATAAGGTTGGATAGCTATGAAACGAGCGATCTTGGTCAAATGATCAAGAATTACCCAGACCACGTTAACTACTTGGGGAGTCAATGGTAACCCGATGACGAAGTCCATAGTGATGCAGTCCCATTTCCATGCTGGTTCTGGCAGTGGCTGCAATAATCTTGTAGGTCTTTGTCTTTCAGCCTTTACCTGCTAACAATTCAAGCATTGAGACATAAATTTAGCTACATCTGCTTCTATTCCTCTCCACCAATATAGTTTCTTTAGATCATGATACATCTTCGTACTTCCAAGATGTACCGAATAAGCGGTGGTGTGACCATCCTTCATTAGTCTGTGTCTAACCAAAATGGTGTGATAAATCGCTAATAAACCAACAGTTCACCCAAGATCTCGTATAGGTCGTACCCACCATATCAAACCATACACACATTCCTCATTAATAATCAGAGGTAATAAACAAATAAGCAGAAGTCTTATAGATAATGAACTAAGAGTCTAATAGTGATAAATAAGTATTTAATCCAATTATCTCCAAACCATAAGACATAAAATAAATAATCAGTTACATATCTGATGTTCAAATTATAACTAAACTTAAGAAAAAACACATTGGTTGCACTCGCATGATGAATCATGCACATATTCTTTAGCTTCTACGTTTATCGCAACAACGTGTCCATATGTTGGCGCATTCATATAATCTTCAACAGTAGGACCTGCATCATCAACTAAAAATATTCGACGTCGAAAGGGTGCGCACATATTACGGCTCCGTGAGCAAACAAAACAATGCATGCATTCAATTCATATATTTGGTCTGGTTTATAAGTTTGCAATATGCTATAGAAAGATTTGGTGGCCGCCGCACCTCTATACATGAGTGTGTGAATCCGCTCAATGGATCAAACATCATTGCCATCCCACATGCACCCATCATGGAATAGAGATAGAGCTAAAGTGTCTAGATCAAACACCGAATAACACTTCCCCTGATGCCCTACCCATACCAACACGTAAGCCCCTATTGGCGAGGGCATACAAACTGGGCTTACAACTAACCAATCCTAATGCCAAATAGTGTATCCAAGATCTCACCCTAGCGTCCCTCAATACGTCCATAGAGATAGAGCTAAGGCCCCTCGGCAGAGTCAAAGACCACATGGTCTGAGACCACCTCCCTTGATGCCCTACGACGTAATAGTTTTGCTAAGGTAACGGTGATACGACGATGTTAGTGGGCAAGACTTGAGTAGAGATAGAGCTACAGTCTAGTGACGAGGTCGAAGACCACCATGCCATGTCCTCCCCTTGATGCTCCACTTGCATCGAACACACCAGCCACACACATACATTCACATGCCTATTTCTAGCATCATCATCATCGTCATGTTATAAATAAACAAAATTAAATATTCATAAATAGTATTAGTAGGATTATTGGATGAAATGTAAGATGTACATTACAAGCATACAAGCATAGAATTAATCATGGCATTGGACTCAATAAAAATAAACAGTTTATTATTAACCAATTAGTTTAGGTCTTGTTCCCTCACCTGTTAGCAATACTCGATCTCCTTTCAAGCCTTGAAATTCTCTTTGAATTGATTTAACAACCTAAAAATTATATGAATTCAAGTTAGGGTTCATATATGACATGTTACAGTAGTCAAAAATCAAAACAGAGCACCAATAGGTGTCTGATTGGTCCTATGGTCTCATACTGTATCGACCTTACTGCCTAAGATTGATACCCTACGGTCGCATATGGTGCGATAGTAGCTGCGACCATTTGGTTTCTGAAATCTTCCCGAATGCCTATGGTCGATCCTCTAGTCATGCTTGTCATGCTATGGTCGACCGTAGCTGCGACCTTGAGATTTTTGGTCATAGAGTACATGAAATTCAAGTTCTTCCTAGGTCAATTCTTCTGATCTTCAATGGGGTTTATTTTAAAATTATCCTATGGCCATCATTAGTAGTTTCTTATCAACCCTAATCATCAAATTCACTCCTCATGGTTCTCCTTGGGAATTTCTCAAGGAAATAACATAGATCATAATAGATTGATATTGCTTATCTTCCATAGGAGTCTTATTCCTTAGAGTTTACATCTCCAGAGATTCGTTTCATACCTTTACCTGTGATAGAGAGCCAATCTCTTCTCAGTAAATTCCTCTCCTTAGCTTTTTCTTCTTCTCCTTCTCTTCCTTCTCTTCCTACTATTTCTCTAGGGTTTACTAATGTTCTAAAAGAGTGAAAAAGGGCTGAGGGACGTCCTTTATATAGGCAAAAACTCTCCATATAGAGTCCTCTTTCAATTAGGAAAGCAATCCCTTGGTTTAAGAAAGTTTCCAAAACTCAGAGTCTGATCTGGGGTCTCCCAATCGATCATACAGTCGTATAAATCTTTGATCGTAGGGTCGAAATCATTGACCGTGAGGTTCTAGATTTGAGATTCTTTTTCCATTCCATATGTTCGACCATACCTACCCAGGTATGTGACCTTAGTTATGTTTTTAGTTTGTGTTCTATCTGTACATCCTTGGTCCATTGGTCCAGGAATGATGGGAAGACTTGGCACGACACGGTTAGACCAAGTTTGTGGAGTACGAGTTTTACAATCAAACCTTCAACTCTTATATACCGGGCAAAGATAGAAGCCAAATAAATGACCCCGGGATGTTAAACAATTTCTACAAGCAAACCCCCATTCGGGGCTTCCATCATTCTAGGTTTGTCACTTCCTATCATAGACTCCGTCTCTTGCCACCTACCGTACACCCATACGTCATTAACTCCCCCAACGATCTCCCAACCTTTGGAAGTGTGAGTCTATGCCAGTATCTTAACCCCTACTGAAAAGGTGTAGGAAACAGGAAATGGCACCACATATGTTTATTATTTACATGCATTTCATTCTGACTGCCCGCCAACAAAAGCCCTCGGATTACCACTCCCATGGATCACTATGCCCCCACTAGTATGTCAACAAAACCATCATGATTTACACCAACAGAGATCCCCAGCTTACCACTCTCCCATGGATCACTGTGCCTCTACTAGTGCAATTACAATCCAACATGATTCGCGTGCCTGCGCTCCAACACGCCACACGAACCATCATACATGGTTGCAATCCAATATGACCGATGCACCCTCACTCTTACACATCACACAAACCATCATACATGGTTACACATATCTTTATTTAATAACCAAACTATACCCAAATGGCGATACCACTCCCATGGATCACCGTGTCCCCACTAAGGTATAGCATAATCAACATAGCTGGTGTATTGTGCTCCAACACATCACATGTCACACCCTAATTCTGGACTAATCAATAATGTAAATGAACCGTCATAGGGACCAACGATTAGCGCTAGGATCACATAGGACTGTGCCAATAATCCAAACCAATCACATTCCACATCACGAACAGATATAATAAAATAAATAGCTGAAGTCTTTATTAATAATGAACAGAGTATCTAACATGATAAAATAAATAATAAACTGTTTATCACCAAGTAACTCGAAACATAAATGATATCTATTACAAGTTTTATAGCCAAAATAGGAAATTAAATCTAAGAGTAAACACACTAGAAGCACTCGCTTGAAGAGTCATGCTCGTCCTCTACAGCTTTCACATCCATAGCCACTATATGTCCATACGACGATGCGCTTATATATTTCTCCACAGTGGTACCCACATTATCAACTAAAAATATACGACGTTGAGGGGTGAGCACACAACATAGCTCAGTGAGAAAACAAAACAATGCACAAACATATGCATGCATTCAATTCATATATTTGGTCTGGTATAATTTGCAATGTTCTATGGCAAGGGTAGGTGGCCACCACACCTCCATACACAAGAGTGTGAGCATGCCCAATGGATCAAACACCGCTGTTGATGCGTGCCAAGCACTCAAATTAAATTACCTTACTTTGAAACGTAGATAGTAGCAAGTAAGGATCGAACCCACAAGGATTGTATGATCAACATTAAAATCTTTAATTAACCTAAAGAGAGAAACAAATGAAAACGAAATAAGACTCAGAAAATAACCAATTATTGTACTAAAGTAGATTCTGATTGATCTTATTAGCACAACTTCATTGGCTATCCTACGTGTGGCGGGGGGTATGCTTGTAATAGAAAAGAACAGTAATTAATTATCTAAAATGCAAGAATAAAGAGCAAGGTAATACAAATATCAAAGATTAAACCACTAAAAGAAAGCTTTGGTCAAAATGGTACTTACACCATCTTCATAAACTTATTCATCGACATAAAGGATAATCAATTCCAATTGAATAATCAATCAAGAAAATTAGGACTAGGCCTAAAATCCTTAGTCTTTCTTTAAGATTGGTCTATTAAAAGATAGCTTATTAATAGTACCCTTACTCTTAAATCAATCTCAAGACTCGGCTCTCCATTTGATTCAGGAATAGCATTAACAATTAGAAAGACGATTGAAATTAAACGTTAAGCACATACCAGTGTGGTTTAATTATTTTTATATGATTTCTCCTAGAAATATAACATTAACTTGTCCATTAACATCAATCCCCATTGCTACTAACATAAAATAATCAATTGATAGCAATCTAATTCTAATTTAACAATCGATTAGATAAATAAATCAATTAGTAGTACCCCTAATCAACCCATTCATCAATCATTCTACACATAAATTGGAAAAAAAAATTTAATTAAAAATCAATAAATAAGAACAAGTCTCACAAGTTTACAATGATGGCTTTAGCTCTGTCTAACCGAAGATAAGAAAGTTAGCTACACTTGACTTCTTCAAGAACACAAGAATAAAAGAAAGAGAGTTGTTCTTTAGCCACTGCCTTCTTTCTCAATCACTCTGGGATGATCTTTACATAGGCTTTACATTGTTTAGATAGCAAAAATACAAGACTAAAATTGGTATGCCTAGATTTGACAACCTTATTACATGAAAATAAAAATAAAACAAAATCCTCATTCCTAGATTAGATGACAATCATTCTATTTTTAAACAATTGCCACCCCCAAATCTACCAAAATTTGTAAGATTCTATAGTTGTGTATATTCTCCTCAAGATTTCCAACAATCAATCAAGGTCTTCCAATAGTGAACCTTCCGTGTGTAGCAACCTTCCTTCTCTGGTTAGATTTGGATCAATTTTCCAGATCAGATTTTAGAACCATATTTGGAAGCCCAAACAAACTCTTTCCATGTCAAAATCCTAAATGAAATTCAAAACGTTAATATTGAGAGTGCTAGAATTTTTTCATCTTTTATTAATTAATTAATAAGATTTTTAAAATATACCAAACTCATAAAATAAATTCTATTAAGCTCAATAAGGTATAAAACATCCTAAAAATCATAATGCAAAAGGAATAAAAATGGAAAATTATACACTTATCAAATTCCCCTACACTTAGCCTTTGCACATCCTCAAGAAAAATAAAATAAAATAAAAAAATCTTAAACTACTCCACTTTCGTAGGAACCACGATTGCACTTAGCATGTACAACAAGCCATTGAACCCCTAGGTTAACCCTAGTGGACGAGTTGTGTCTCGTGAGGGTTTGCAGTGAATCTACCCACAAAATTCAAAGAAAAATATTAATAGGTTTGAAAAATTACAAGAATTAAATAAAACTCTAAGTACTCCACAGTTATAACTCATAAATAGAATTAAACTCAATAGAAAACTTAAATCTTATCAAAGATACAAAAACTTCATTTTAGTCACCATCTTGAACAAATTCATATTAATATGCATCTATAGTGTGAAGTGATGTAACTCAATTAGTAAGGGACTTTACAGTATACTTCAAGAAAAATAACACCCTCTTTTTTTTTTTTTCATCGACTTGTGCAATGTCTGTTTTCTTAGGCTTTTTAAGTTAACCATGTAGCAAGTGTTGGGTCAGTGACTCCCAAACCAGTTGGCTTTAGGACACTAGGTGTAGAGACACCCCTAGGACTTAATAACTCAAGTAACAAAGGCCACAAAATCAGAAAATTTGGATGTCAATTTTTTTCCATCGACTTGTGCAATGTCCATTTTCTTAGGCTTTCTAAGTTACCCATGTAGCAACTGTTGGGTCAGTGACTGTCAAACTAGTTGGCTTTAGGGCACTAGGTGTAGAGACACCCTTAGGACTTAATAACTCAAGTAACAAAGGTCACAAAATCAGACTTGGTCAATTAAACTGCTTATAACCATCATCTTAGTTTTTCTTTTGTTTTTGAGGCATTTTAGACATTGAAGCAGTTATTTATTCTTTTTTATTTTTTTTTTATTTTTTTTTATTTTTTGGAATTACCATTTCTCAAATTCACCGTTTATTCCCTACAACTAAGAGTTGGTGTAAACGTGAAATACAAAGACACATAACAATAAAACATTATCTCAGATGGTGATTCAAATCTAGTTGCATATCTAATTTAAGGTTCAAGAATCCCAATAATTTAATCATATTTATAAAGTTCAACATGGTCACTTTAGAGAATTAATCCAAACTTGTAACTGGACAAATAATTTTTTTTTTCAATTAGTATATACAACCAATATATACTAACAACATGTAAAAAAAAAAAAAAACACATCCTAGAATTCCCCTACACTTAAAACTTACATTGTCCCCAATGTAAGGCTAAATGCAAAGAAAAAGACAAAAACAAACATAATATCTATGAAAATAAAAAGAGAAAGGGTTAAGAAAGCAAATCTAATTTCTTGGGTTGCCTCCCAAGCCGCGCTTTTGTTTAACGTCGTTTGCTCGACTCTGCAGCTTTCCTCAATCTGAATAAAGTGGATCTTCTATGTCCATAGCTTCCTCAACCAACGATTAACTTGAAAACCTTCATGGTAAGGTTTAAGTCTATATCCATTGACCTTGAAAATCTTTTGAGTGTCCAAACTTTGAATCTCAATTGCCCCATGTGGAAAGACATTAATAACAATAAAACGACCAATCCAGCGAGACTGCAACTTACTAGGAAATAATCGAAGCCTTGAATTATAAAGGAGCATTTTTTGTCCGACAACAAATTGCTTCTTAGAAATCATTTTATCATGAAAGGCCTTCGTTTTTTCCTTATAAATTCGAGAGTTCTCATAAGCTCCATTGCGAATCTCCTCTAACTCCTATAATTGCAACTTTCGTTGCTCCCCCGCCTTATCCGTCTCCATGTTACACTGCTTAATTGCCTAGAATACCTTGTGCTCCAATTCCACCGATAGATGACATGCTTTTCCATAAACCAATCGATATGGAGACATCCCTATAGGTGTCTTATAGGCAGTCCTATAAGCCCATAGTGCATTGTTAAGTCTTGTACTCCAGTCTTTCCTATTCGGATTAACTGTTTTTTCTAAAATTGACTTCACCTCTCTATTAGATACCTTGGCTTGCCCATTAGTTTGTGGATGGTAGGCAGTTAAAATCTTATGGGTTACAACATACCTCTTAAGTAGTGCTGCTACAGTGCAATTACAAAAGTGAGTCCCATTATCACTGATCATTGCCCGTGGGATCTCAAACCTAACAAAAATGTGAGACTTGACAAAATTTGCAACCACTTTAGAATCATCAGTTCGGGTGGCTTTTGCTTCCACCCACTTTGACACATAATCAACAGCAAGTAAAATATAAACATTGCCAAAAGAATTAGGAAAAGGACCCATAAAGTGAATGCCCAAACATCAAAAATTTCACAAATAAGTATGGGGGTTTGTGGCATTTGATCCCTACTGGCCACATTACCTGAGTATTGGCAATGAGTGCATGACTTACAAAATATATATGCATCATGAAATAAATATGGCCAAAATAAGCCACATTTAAGCACTTTTCTTGCTGTTTTTTAGGACCCAAATGTCCACCACATGCATATGAATGACAAAAGATAAGAATGGATTCAAATTCAGTTTCGGGTATGCACCTTCTTACCATTTGGTCTGAACATTGCTTCCAAAGATAAGGGTCATCCCAAATGTAGTACCGAACATCACTCTTGATTTTATCTCTTCATAGTCTAGGTAGCTCTGGTGGTAAGGTTTTGGTAGCCAAATAATTGACTAAATCTGCATACCAGGGCACTACATTTGTCACCTTAAGTAGTTGTTCATCTGGGAATAAATCTTGTAATGGTATTGCATCACCCTCCTTAACCACCCGACTGAGATGGTCTGCAACTAAATTCTCAACTCCCTTCTTATCCTTAGTCTCCAAAGTAAATTCTTGAAGAAGAAGGATCCATCTGATCAATCTTGGCTTAGATTTTTTTTTCGCCAGCAAATGCCTAAGAGCTGCATGATCGGAATAGACAATAACTTTAGTTCCCAATAAATAAGATCTAAATTTGTTCAAAGCAAAAACTATAGCCAATAGTTCTTTCTCCGTTGTAGAGTAGTTACACTATGCTTCTGTTAGTGTTCGTGAGGCATAATAGATAGCATGAGCAACTTTCCTCACACGTTGGCCCAAAACAACCCCAATAGCATAATTGATAGCATCACACATGATCTCAAATGGGAGTTTCCAGTTCGGTGATTGAATCACTGGGGCTGTTGTTAGTATTTCTTTAAGCTTGTCAAAAGCTCTTTTGCACTCATCATTAAAGTCAAACACCACTTCCTTTTGTAAGAGCTTGCATAAGGGCAATGAAATTTTTGAGAAATCCTTGATGAAGAGCCGACAAAAGCCTGCATGTCCAAGAAAGGAACACACTTTCCGCATAGTTGTGGGGTAAGGTAAAGATTGAACAAGATCTATCATTGCTTTGTCAACTTCTATACTTCTAGAAGATATCACATGACCTATAACTGCTCCTTGTGTTACAATAAAATGACACTTCTTAGAATTCAAAACAAGGTTAGTTTCTATGCACCTCTTAAGAACTAGTGTAAGGTTATCCAAACATGTATCAAAAGAGTCTCCATAAATAGTAAAGTCATCCATGAAAACTTCTATAATGTTCTATACATAATCAGAAAAAATGCTAACCATACACCTTTGGAATGTGGCTGGGGTGGTGCAAAGACCAAACGGCATTCGTCGGTAAGCAAAGGTACTAAATGGGTAGGTGAATGTTGTTTTCTCTTGCTCTTCAGGTGCAATCACAATTTAATAGTAACCAGAATAACCATCAAGAAAACAATTGTGTGAACGACCTGCTAACCTCTCCAACATTTGATCGATAAATGGAAGAGAAAAGTGGTCTTTACGAGTTGAAGCATTCAATTTCCTGTAATCAATACAAACACGCCATCCATTTTGTATCCTAGTAGGGATTAACTCATTATTTTAATTCTTAACAACAGTTATGCTCATCATTTTAGGTACCACCTGAACTGGACTGACCCACTTACTATCAGAGATGTGATAGATAATTCCAACATCAAGGAGCTTTAGTAACTCCTTCTTCACAACTTCCATATAAGAGAGTTGAGTCTACGCTGTGCTTTTCTAATTGGTTTGACTCCCTCCTCAAGAAGTATGCGATGCATGCACATGGCCAGGCTGATTCCCTTAATGTCGACTATTGTCCACCCAATGGCTGTCTTATGGTCTCTCAAAACTCGTATGAGTTTCTCCTCTTGTAGCTTGGTCAAGCCCCTTGCTATTATCACAGATAAGGTCTCATTGTCTCCTAAGTAGACATATTTGAGATGGTCTGGAAGTGGTTTCAGCTCAACAATAGGTGCCTACACAATGGAAGGTAACAACTTTGTATAGGCAACTCAATGTGAGCAACATCATATATTTTTGGAATTGGGGGTAAGGCCTGCAATGCCATCAACAACTTCTCTAATTCAACATTTAACATAAATTCTTAATTGAAATCCATGCTATTCAAATGTTTGCTAATGGCCACCATCAACTCATCTTCACCATTTAATTCAAAAACTTGCTGTACCATAGAATCAATTATATCAATAGCAAAAACATAATTTATATCACTAGCATACCTCATAGCCTCAAAAATATTAAAGCGATCTATCTCGCCATCAAATTCCATAGATAAGGTACCATCATGAACATCTATTTTTGTTTTAGCAGTCTTTAAGAATGGTCTACCCAACAAAAGAGGTGTAGAATTATGAGATGAGTCATCTTCCATTTTTAATACATAAAAATCAGCAGGAAACATCAATTCATTACCTTAAACTAATACATCCTCAATCACACCTTCAGGATATATATTTGATCTATCAGCTAATTGAATAGTTACACCAGTTTCTTTTAAAGGTTCTAGATTTAATGAAGCATATATTGAATAAGGCATGCCATTAATTAATGCTCCTAAATCTAACATAGCTCTATTGAAATTGGTGTTACCTATTTTGCATGGGATAGTGAATGTACCTGGGTCTTTACACTTAGGGGGAAGCATCCATTGAATAACGGCTGAGACATTTTCACCCATACTTACCTTTTTATCTCCTTTCAATTTCCTCTTGGATGTGCACAATTCCTTGAGAAATTTAGCATACCATGGCACCTGCTTAATTGCTTCAATAAGAGGTATATTTATATCTACCTTCCGAAAAATCTCCAACATCTCCTTTTCTTTTTCTTCCTTTCTAGATTGAGCAAACCTGCTAGGAAAAGGAGGCTGAATAGGAATAGAAAAAATAGAAGGTTTATAGTTTACCCCAGATGAGGAAATAGATGTCGGAGCTGATTTCAAAGTCTCTTTTTCTTTCTCCTTTTCTATATTCTCTACTTATTTTCCACTTCTCAAGACTATGGTATTTGCATTTTCCTTCGGATTCACCATCCGTTGCGAAGGTAGCTTTCTCGAGCCTCGAGCCTCTAGTCAACTCATTGAAGTGGCCAGTTGGCTTATTTGAGTCTCCAAGTTCCTTATACCTGCCCTTGTTTCCTGTTTAAATTGTAATGAATCATTGGCAAGTGTTTTAAAAATATCTTCCAAGGTGATACCTAAACTTTAAGGTGTTTGTTGTCTGGATTGAAAAGGTTGTTGGCCTTGTTGATACCCATACTGATAATTAGGGCCATCTTGATTACCATAGCTGAGATTTGGGTAATTCCTCCATCCTGGATTGTAAGTATTTGAGTATGGATCATACTTTCATTGAGGTTGTCCTGGAAATCCACCCATAGAATTTGCTTGCTCTGTAGATTCTTCTTAAAGTGTGGGACACATATCAGTTGGGTGCCCCGCGATGTAGCAAATTCCATAAGTTTGAACCTCTTGTACCTTATCCACAGCCAATTGATGAACAAGTGAAGACAATTCTATAATTTTTAATTCAAGAGAAGAAGTGTTTACCTCATTAACCTTGCTCGATGGAGGGTAATTTCTTACACCTAATTATTGAGATTTAGTAGCCATATTTGCAATCAAATTACGGGCTGCCCCGGGAGTTTTATCCACTAATGCTCCTCTACTCGCTGCGTCAATCATACCCCTATCAGTATGAGAAAGCCCTTCGTAGAAGTATTGAATGAGTAATTGCTCGCTAATTTGGTGATGAGGGCAGCTGGCATAGAGCTTCTTGAATCGCTCCCAGTATTCATAAAGTGTTTCTCCATTATATTGCCTAATACCGTAGATTTCCTTTCGAATATTGGCTGCCCTTGAAGCTGGAAAATACTTCTCCAAGAAAAGCCGCCTCATCTCATTCCATATGGTAATGGATCCTGATGGCAAGTAATAAAGCCAATCTTTTCCATTGTTCGCTAATGAGAATGGAAACGCCCTCAGCTTGATTTGCTCCTCAGAAATTCTGATTGGTTTCATGCTCGAACATACCACATGGAATTCTTTTAGATGCTTGTGTAGGTCATCACCTACAAGACCACAAAAAGTAGGAAGGAGATGGATTAAACCAGATTTAAGTTTAAAGGCAACATCGAGATTATGATACTCGATGCAGAGTGGTTGTTGGTTCAGATTAGGAGTTGTTAACTCCTTAAAAGTGCAGTTGTTGTTGTCTGTCATTTCTTCAAAATCTAAATTACTAGTGCTGCCAGAAGCAAAATCAATGGCTACGTTGTTGCCTGGTGAAGAATTTTTGGCTGTCTTTCTACTTTCTCTCCATAGCTTGTGCAGAGTTCTTTCTATTCTCCCGAATGAGAAGATCGGGTCATTCACTTAAGAGAACAAGCAGATAGACAAATAATGAAAAAAAAATAAATTAAATAACCAAACAAATCAACTTAATCAAAATAATCCCCGGTAACGGCGCCAAAATTTGATGGGTGTCGAGCGCTCAAATTAAATTACCATACATTGAAATGTAGATAGTAGCAAGTAAGGTTCGAACCCACAAGGATTGTGTGATCAAGATTAAAATGTTTAATTAACCTAAAGAGAGAAAATCAAATGAAAATGAAATAAGACTCAGAAGATAACCAATTGTTGTACTAAAGCAGATTCTGATTGATCTTATCAGCACAACTTCATTGGCTATCCTAGGTATGGAGGGGGCTATGTTTGCAATAGAAAAGAGCAGTAATTAATTATTTAAAATGCAAGAATAAAGAGCAAGGTAATACAAATATCAAAGATTAAACCAATAAGAGAAAGCTTCGGTCAAAAGGATACTTACACCATCTTCGTAAACTTATTCATCGACATAAAGGATAATCAATTCCAATTGAATAATCAATCAAAAAATTAGGACTAGGCCTAAAATCCTTAGTCTTTTTTTAAGATTGGTCTATTAAAAGATAGCTTATTAATAGTACCCTTACTCTTAAATCAATCTCAAGACTATGCTCTCGATTTGATTCAGGAATAGCATTAACAATTAGAAAGACGATTGAAATTAAATGTTAAGCACACACCAACGTGGTTTAATTACTTTAATCAGATTTCTCCTAGGAATATAACATTAACTTGTCCATTAACATCAATCCCCATTGCCACTGACATAGAATAATTAATTGATAGCAATCCAATTCTAATCTAACAATCGATTAGATAAATAAATCAATTAGTAGTATTCCTAATCAATCCATTCATCAATCATTCTACACATAAATTTGAAGAAAAATAAATATTCAATTAAAAATCAATAAATAAGAACAAGTCTCACAAGTTTACAATGATGGCTTTAGCTCCGTCTAACCGAAGGTAAGAAGAATAAAAAGAAAGAGAATTATTCTTCAGCCACTGTCTTTTTTCTCAATCACTCTTGGATGAACTTTACATAGGCTTTACATTGTTTAGATAGCCAAAATACAAGACTAAAATTGGTATGCCTAGATTTGACAACCTTATTACTTGGAAATAAAAATGAAACAAAATCCTCATTCCTGGATTAGATGAAAATCATTCTATTATTAAACAATCGCCACTCCCAACTCTATCAAATTTTGTAAGATTTTATAGTTGTGTATATTCTTCTCAAGATTTTCAACAATCAATCAAGGTCTTCCAATAGTGAACCTTTTGTATGTAGCAACCTTCCTTCTCTGGTTTAAATTTAGATCAATTTTCTAGATCAGATTTTAAAACCATATTTGGAAGCCCAAACGAACTCTTTCCATGTCAGAATCCTACATAAAATTCAAAACGTTAATATTGAGAGTGCTAGAATTTTTTCATTTTTTATTAATTAATTAACAAGATTTCTAAAATATACCAAACTCATAAAATAAATTTTATTAAGCTCAATAAGGTATAAAACACCCTAAAAATCCTAATGCAAAAGGAATAAAAATGTAAAATTATACACTTATTAGCTGTCACCCCACATTAGCCACCACAAAAGAGAGATAGAGCTAGAGTACCCGGATTAAACACTGCCAATACTCCCCCTGGTACCCCACCCATACCAATATGTATGCCCTTACTGATTAGGGTTTACAAACTGGGTTTGAGTCTAACCAATCCTAGATGTCATCCAAATGTATCCAAGGCCTTACCCTAACATCTTTCAAATCCCCCATACAGATAGAGCTAGGGTCCATCGACAGGGCTGACAACTACACATCCACGATCAGCCCCTTGATACTTTACGACTTACTAGTTCCATTAAGGTAACATGGATATGATGATGTTAATGTGATGAATGGTTCAAAGCTACAACTTCTCCCCGTCTAACACACCAACCACATACACATCACATGCTTATTCCTATCATCATCATCATAACAAAATATAAATATGCATGAGCAAGATATATAGCATTTAATTGGATAACATATGAGATGCACAAACAATCACACAAAACATAGTATCATCACAATAACAAAAAATAGAAGAGAAGAGTAGCTTGTTATTATCTAATTAGTTTAGGTCTTGTTTCTTTACCTGTTAGTGATGTTCGTTCCTCTTCCAAGCTTTGAAAATTATAGTGAACTAGTTAAAAACCTAAATAATTTATGAATTTAGGTTATGGTTTGATCTTATCAAGTTACAACAGTCAAAAATCTTGTTTGGTCTCCAAAATATGCTTCCAGTTAATGATTGGTCAGCTTTATGGTTTCAGTTATATGTCGACCAGACATTGTGTGGTCAACTCTGTGGTCGTGCATCATGCGGCTGATGAGACCGCACAAACCCCTGGGCACTTCCTGAATGTTGGTGGTTGATTCACTGGTCGCACTATATAATCGACCAGTAAAGTGGCCACAAAACCGTCAGGTCAAGTTTGTCTTTTAGTCTAAACTTCCTATGAGTCAAGTCCTTGGCCCAGCAATGGGGTTTATCCTAGGGTCATTCTATGGCCTTTAATAATTGGTTTCCAATTAACAATTAACCCTAACCTATTGTCCATGATTTTCTTTTTGGTTGCTTGGAAGATCTCATGATCTCAGTCACAATGTTGGCTTCAATTCACCAACATAGTGGTGGGAGATCTATTCTAACCAACCTAACATCTATAGAGATAGGTCTCTTACCTTAGGTTCCTTGCTGTAGAGAGATAGAAACCGTCGACAAACTTCTCTATAAAACCACCTCCAAGCCTTCTTCTTCTTCTTCCCCTTTCTTACTCTTTGTTCTAGGGTTTGAGATTAAGCAAAAAGAGTAAAAGAGAGTGAAGGGACGACCTCTATATAGAAAGAAAATCTCCATATAGAATTTTCTCTGAATCAGGAAAAAGATCTTTTCAAATTAAGAAAGTTCCCTAAGCACGGAGTTGGTTTTGGGCTTGACCGATCGACTTTATGGTTGCAAAATCTGCCGACCACATAACTAAAACAATCGACCAGTCAACCTATAAGTTGATTGGTTTGACAGGTCTATTTATCTAGCTTTGTGGTTTCCTCATACGGTTGGTTCTCTCGAGTCAGTTATGATGGAAAGACCTGGCACGACATGATTAAACCTGTTAGTAGAGTACGGGTCTTACAATGCCCCCATAAATAAATTTCATCCACAAAATTTATACATACCTTCTGAATCAAATAGGTGAGCATATTGTTTACGCATGGCATTTTCTTCTTCCCAAGTTATCTCTTCCACATCTTGGCTTTTCCAGTTAACCTTAACATAATAGATATCATAATTTCGAAGACGCTGAACCTTCCAACTAGTGATTTTGGTTGGCATTACATTGAAAGTTTGTAAGACGCATACTCTACTATCCCAGTTTTACTGTGCTGTGCCAGGTCTTCGTATCATTCCTGGACCAAGTGGAGCGAGTGTGTGAAGATGGATCATAAACCAGGTATAAAAATTGACTCAACACCCAAAACTGTATGCATATGGTCGGATACCTAGATAGGTATGATCGATCATATGGTAAGAATGAAGATCGATGATTTTGACCTCATGATCGACTGGTTCTGGGTGTTGACATCGACCGTGAGACACCAGATCACACTTCGAGTTTTGGAAACTTTCCTAAACTAAGGGATTTATTTCCTAACTGAAAGAGGACTCTATATGGAGAGTTTTTCTCTATATAAAGGATGTTCCTTAGCCTTTTTCACTATTTTAGAACATTAGTAATGTAAGACCTGCACTCTGTGAATCCGATCTAAACCTTGATTTCATGTCGTAACAGGTCTTCCGATCATCACTGGGCCAGACAGGACGAGCAGATGACAATCAGGTACAAAATCGGACCAACCAAACCAACATAAGTATGAATTTCATTCATACCGGTCGATGGTACCGGTCGACCGGTATGGTCTGCTCAGTAGACTACCAAGATCTGGAATTGGATCTCTACGGGTCCCACTTTCCCAATTCTAAATCCTATGACTTTCCTAATCCTAAGAGGCTTCCTAAACCTAATTCTTAGCCTATTTAAACCCCTCTAAGCCTCCTAGAATCCATTCCATTGATCCTCAAAAACCCTAGAGAGGAGAAGGAGATTGGAGAAGGAGAAGGAGCTAGGAAGAAGAAGGAAGTGCCGCCATTGTCGTTCGACGACGCTCACCTTATGCCAGTCGACGGTAAGTATTTTGAATCATTCCTCTTACATTGTGACTCTAGGATAGTTAGTATGGTTGGATCAATACCATGCAAAGCAGGTATTGATCTAAACCCTAATTGTCCATTAAACCCTAATTTGTCGTCAAACCCTAGATTCGAGTTCTAGGATGATTATCATCAAAACTAGACTTGAATGAGTTGGAGATAATTCTAACTCAAAGCTCAGACTTAGAATGGATAGGAGGAACCCTGGAAATCCATGGAGATTGATCGATGACAGTTGAAAAACCTAATGTATGGTCTTCCAAAGACATACCGATCGACCATACCGGTTGTTAGTTTTCCCACAGAGATGCGACCGGTATGTTGCGACCGGTCAGCTCTGAAAGGCTATTTTTGAACTCTGTTGGTTTTCCGACCAACGTGAAATCCTAAGAAACTATTCTAATTGAACCCTAATATAATGTAGGACTCTGTGAATAGCACGTTTGGATCTTGCGTCGTGGAGCAAGCTATCAAACAAGCGTCAGGTAAGGGAATCTGACCTAAACCCTAATAAATAAAGGACAGTAAAACGTTGTTAATAATAACCCTGAATATATGATGTGATGGTTGTGCATATTCACATGTCATCTTTTATTTCCAGTTATTATTATTGTTCATGCATATTCCATATGATAGGTTGTGATTGTTAGACATGTGGTTGTTTTTGTTGGTGTGTGAAATGGGAAGGGCCTGGGGCCTGGGATCATTCCTCACACTGGCACCTTTTCGTAGTATTCTATCTTAGCATGCTTGGTGCGGGTAGGGCATCAGGGAAAGATCGTGGTACTGTGGTCTCTGGCATGTGGTCACTGGCCTGGCCACGATGTTGTGGCATTGTGGTCTCTGACATGTGGTCTCTGGCCTAGCCACGATGCTTTAGCTCTATCTCTATGCCGTAGGGAGTTATGTTGGGATAGGGTCTACTTGCGTATTGTTCTGTCTTAGTATGCTAGATGCGGGTAGGGCATCAGGGGGAGGTGTGGCATTGTGGTCTCCAGCCCGGCCAGCACGCTCTAGCTCTATCTCTATGCCATAGTGAGATGTACTAAGATGGAGCCTACAGTGATGACATATAGGATTAGTTAGTTGCGAGCCCGGTTTGCAAGCCCTAGCCAGTAGGGGCTTATGTATTGGTATGGGTGGAGTATCAGGGGAGGTAGTGGATGCCTTAGCTCTATCTCTATTCCATGATGGGTGCATGTGGGTCGGTGGTAGTGTGGTCTACTGTGCGATGCTACACACTCATGTATAGAGGTGAGGCAGCCTCCGAACCTTTCTATAGCACATTGCAAACTTGAACCAGACTACAACATAAAATGATTATTACTCATGCATATAATATTGATACACTGTCTGATTGTCTTACTAAGCTAAGTTGTGAGCTCACCCTTTGTATATACATTGTTTTTAGATGTTGATGCAGGTTACATGGTGGACGATTATATGAATGCTCCGACGTATGGAGGTGTTGCTGCTCTGGACGTATAGGCAGGAGAGGACGAGCATGACGCTTCATGCGAGTGAACTTTCTACGTGTACCTTTGACTTTATTTTATTTGTTTCAGTTATTTTATTAAAGTGATGTAAAGATATTTAACTACGTTTGGAATTTGGATAATTGAATACTTATTTAAATTTATCAATAGAATGCTCAGTTCATTTATTTAAAGACTTCTGCTGTATTTATTATATTCTGATTTCGGTTATGTGCATTGGTTTGTATGAGTGGACACAGTCTTATCGAGATCCTGGTGTGAACCGTTGGTTCGGTGACGGTTCACTCACACTTTTGGTTCGACTGGAATTGGGGTGTGATAACTTGGTATCAGAGCTGCGAGGCTCTGTCCAACAGATCATATTGCACTTAACTAAGTCGATGAACTGAGTTAAGAAAATTTAAAAAATCTTAATATAAACACACCATAAGCATTGTTTGATACCTGAGGCTGATTAAGAAAGAGCATAATATACTATATTAAATATGGAATTTAATAGTACTCATGCTCTAGTTAGGGTGAACCATAAAACTTCCATTAAAGAGAGTATCAAATGTAATAGTGCTACAGGGTACAGTCCACAAACCGGATAGTTACCCTGTTATATATAATCTATGCCAGGAGAGAAAAAGAAAAATATGAAGACCATCATGGGGTTGGGGGTCTAGGAGGAATAGGGTCGGCAATGTCATAATCCGCTCATAGGCGACCCTAAGCCAGTGCACCTGATCCTGAGTGACTCTAAGGCTATGAGTCAAGCACCCCAACTCATGGCTCATCTCACGCTGAGCGTCCCAGATCTCCGTGAACATATCCATCACTGTGTCGGGAGGAGGTTGAGATGGTCCCGCTGCATATGTAGGCTGTGGTGCCGGTGCTGAAACGTTCCCCAACGGATCATCGCCACCCCCATCATCACCCTCGGTCTCTGCTGCATACGACACATTGGTTGCTACTGTTGCTGCTGCAGCTACTACCCTCCTGAGTGGGCGGGGACGGGCCTCTAACTCATCATCACTAACCGGCAGGTTGTCCATCTGCATCCTAAGGATGGCGTCCCAGTCGATGTTGGAGGTCATGGTATCCTCAACAGCCATCTCGCCCCTCAAGCTCACTAGTAGGCGTCGCAGAAGAGTGGCGATGAGACGGCCATATGGGAGGTTACTGGCCTGATCGGCCAGAGTCGCCTGATGCATGGTCCGAATGATAAGGTCGGGGAGAGAGACCCGCTCCCCGATGCAGACACAGTAGGTCAGGTACTGAGTAAGCTGGGATAACTCACTATAGTGACCTCTATGGGGCACGAAGTTGTGCTGGATGATGCGACTGTATACCCGAGGTGCAGGTCTCAAGCTAGCCGCCGTCATAGGAGCCTCGGGGTTGAGTATCTGCTCCGCTATCTCTCGACGTAGATCCTCGCTCAGATAGCCCTTTACTTTTGGAGGGCAGTATACTAAATCTCCATCATTGGGGACCCCCAGCAGGTCAGCCAGCTGATGAGTATTAAAGGAAATATGGATGCCCTTGACAAGGCTGGTGATGCGCAAGTCCCTGCCCTGATTAGAATCATTGACATCCCCCTCAATCTCCAGGTTAGCGCATAAGTGCTTGACCAGGATGGGGCGAGTGGTCTCAGTGTAAGTGATGACAGGCAACCACCCAAGCCTGTCAAAAGCTGCTCGCACGTCAAATCTTTGTAGCTGCTCCAAGTTGACACGTCGGCCAGACTCGATGTTCTTCTTAGCAAACCAAGGAAAGCGGGCTTGTGCCACCTCAAAACGGAACCACCGCTCATCAAGCTGTGGAACTGGTGGGTGAGGGAGGTGCATTCTGAGTCCATAGGAGCGCCTGCCAAGACCTCTTCATGGGGCCATTTGAACTGCAAAACAAAGGAAAACAAGATGAAAATGTTAGAAATTATCAAAATTTTGACAGCATAACGACAGCAATTTAAGAAAAAGCCTCGAACTCACCCAAAAACATGGGGAGGAGGACTTACGTAACCCCCATACACTTCATAGAATCCAACCATTCACCAATTGAATAAGAATTTTGAGAAATTTAAGAAAAATCAAATTTTTGTCAAAACCTAGGTTAGAAACTAGAAAAATCCAATTTTTACAAAATCGTTCGGTGAAAGTTCAAATTAGTTGAGGGCTTTTGCTCTTAGGGGTCTCTAAACCCTTTCTAAGTCGAAGGAAAGGAGTTCCTATGGTTAGAATCTTCCAATCGAAGAAAAACATAGAATTTTAACTAAAAACGATATGGGAACTATGTGAAATTTGGATATGACAAGAGGAAGCTTACCTGGAGGCGATGTACTGAGTCTGGATCGAAAGAAAATAACTTCTAGGATGACCGGTCAAACTGTAGCAACTCAGGAGCCAGAGGGAAATCGCCATCGGAGAGAAGGAGAAGAAAAAAGTAAAAATTTCTCACTTTTCACGACTTTATGGACCAAAATGGGCATACCGGTCGATGGTTTGCCCATACCGGTCGACCGGTATCCCATAAAGGCCACGACTGCTATGTCTCGGTCAAAATGAAAATTCTGACCGGTCGACATACCGGTAGCCCAATCCTCTACAGTGTCGCGACCGGTATGTCGTGACCGGTCAACTAAAAAAAAAAAAAAAGGGGGCCAAAAAATTTTATTATTAAGTTTTCATTTTGATTATCCGCCTTGCAATTGCTAAAGACTAACACTATTATGATTATTCGACTGTATCTCATGTGTTATGTTTTATTCTCAGATCCCGACAAGGCTAATTTGAGATAGTAGGTGGAAACGGTCGTAGGGGTGCTAGAAAGCGTCACCACTCCAGGATGTGTCAGGTAGAGGAAAATGTGGAAACTAGCTATGTTGAAGAGTCAAACCCGACAGTTGAAGAAGGGCAGGTTCCTAGGGCACCAAAAAATTTGCCCGGCCCTCCTCACACTAACTCTGAGACGATAGTGACTAATCTGGTATATAAAATGGAAGCTCAGCAGAAAGCATTCCTGAGCGAGATGTTGAAGATGTTCAGGCCACCGGGTTATGTTCCCACTGATGGTACGTCGGAGTCTGGAAGAAATAATACTACACGCCGATGGATGGTAGCCCAGGGTCGATGGGCCAAGGACATAATTTACAACTACCGCATCAGTTTCCATCGTCATCTGCTTATCAGGGATCCTACCCGTATGCACCACCATGGTACGGAATGAATACACAGGGGCAGCACGATCTAAGTCGGGCAGTGGATAGATTCTTAAAGATGAAGCTTCCTACATTCACAGGTAAGACAGGGAAACCATTGTGGCCAACACAGTGGGTGGCAGAAATGGAGAAAAACTTCTGTCTGATGATGTGTTCAGAGGATGAAAAGGTATTGTCCGCCACACATATGTTAAAGGAGGAGGCGAATGCTTGGTGGAATTCTACACGGGCATATCAGGAGACCAAGCATACGCATATTGACTGGGCAGTGTTTAAGGGAGCCTTCTTTGATAAATATTTCCCGAAGAGTTTCAGGGATTAGATGGAGAAAGAATTCCTCAACCTACAGCAGTCTCAGTCGACTGTGGATGCTTACCAGCAAAGGTACGAAGAGCTATTTTTCTTTGCACTGGCAAGCATGCAAGAAGAAGAAACCAAGACACGTAGATTCACCATGGGACTGCGTGGAAGCATTAGAGAGCACATCTTGGGTCTGAAAAAGAAGGTTTATAATGAGGCTGTATAGGTTGCGAGAGTGATAGAATCAAGTCAGAGGGACAACTTCTTTGCTCAGAATAGAGGACTGAAGAGACCGGCTACTGAGACTTCAAGTGGCGGCAATAATAGACCATTCCGCCCATACAGGGCTCAATCCACTACAGTGCCTGCACGGAACAGTACTGCACCACCTATGTCGTAGTTCGCTGGACAAAAACCGAATATCAAATGCTATAACTGCCAGCAGTTGGGTCATGTTGCAAGAAACTGCACTCTACCTAGGAAAACAATTCCACAACAAGGAAAGGTATTTGCAGTAACTACTGAAGAGGCAGCCGCATCACCTGATGTGGTCACTGGTATGATTTTGCCCCTTACTATTTAACTTACAACTCTATTGTGTGTGAGCATGTAGAACTAAGGGATAATTAAATTTCAGGAACTGTAAATGTAGCTGGTATACCTTCCAGAGTACTCTTTGACTCTGGGGCCACGCACTCCTTGTTTCTGTTTCTTTTGGGAAGCGAATGGAATTACCGATCAAGCATTTAAACCCAAGCTTGATAGTTTGCTCTCCGCTAGGAGTCGAAGTGGCGTTGAACAAATATTTTGGACCATGTACAGTTAGCATTGACGGCCGAGATCTAGAAGCTAATCTGGTTCAACTCGAGATGGCAGGCTTTGACGTCATTTTGGGAATGGATTGGTTAGGCCAGCATTCAGCTAGTTTGTTATGTGGTGAAAGAAGCTTGTGCTTAAAGGCGAGAAAGGAAAAGAATTTAGCTTCACCAGGACAAAGTTACCGAGGAAGCGGAAACTGATCCTCTCCGCCCTAAAAGCTAAGAGATGCTTAGGGAAGGGAGGAGTGGGGTATTTAGTGTCTGTAGTCGACATGACTGCTGAGGTGCCAAAGATGGAATATCTAGATGTGGTGCGAGAGTTTTCAGATGTATTTCTAGAAGATCTCCCAGGTCTACTTCCAGACAGGGCTACAGAGTTTGTGATAGACTTAATGCCAGGGTCGGCACCAGTGTCTAAAGCACCGTACAGGATGGCCCCTACAAAATTAAAGGAGTTGAAAACCCAATTACAAGAATTGCTAGATAAGGGTTTCATACGACCAAGCATATCGCCATGGGGAGCGCCTGTATTATTCGTCACGAAGAAGGACGGTAGTGTACGGCTATGTATCGGCTACCGAGAGCTGAACAAGTTAACCATCAAGAATCGATATCCTTTGCCTAGGATCGATGATCTGTTCGATCAGTTACAGGGTGCAAAGGTTTTCTCGAAGATTGATCTCAGATCAGGGTATCACCAACTAAAGATCAAGGCCAGAGATATCCCAAAGACTGCTTTCAGGACAAGGTATGGGCATTATGAGTTTCTAGTTATGTCGTTCGAGTTGACCAATGCCCCAGCGTCGTTCATGGAACTGATGAACCGAGTGTTTCATGATATGTTGGACGCTTCGGTCATCGTATTCATCGATAAAATATTGGTCTACTCAAAGGACAGGGAGGCTCATACAACACATTTGAGGGCAGCCCTACAACTGCTGAGAAGGGAGAAGCTTTATGCGAAGTTCAAGAATTGTGAATTTTGGCTGAAGGAGGTGGCTTTCTTGGGCCACGTAGTATCTAAAGATGGTATCAAGGTAGATCCAAGTAAGATAGCTGCTATAGTAGGATGGGAAGCACCAAAATCAGTTGTGGAGATTCATAGTTTCCTTGGATTGGTTGGTTACCATAGAAGATTCGTGGAAGACTACTCAAGGATCGCCGTTCCACTTACCCGACTAACCAAGAAGGGAGAGAAGTTTATATGGTCAGAGGAGTGTGAGAAATGCTTTCAGACTTTGAAGTCAAGATTAGTCTCTGCACCTATCTTGACCATCCCAGCACCAAGCTTACCGTTTACCTTATATACGGACGCTTCAGGGTTGGGTCTTGGATGTGTATTGATGCAAGGAGAACAGGTGATTGCCTATGCATCAAGACAGTTAAAAGAGCATGAGAAGAATTATCCTACACCTGACTTGGAGTTAGCAGCGGTAATACATGCAATCAAGACTTGGAGACACTACCTTTATGGTAAAAAGTTCCAGATTAAGTCAGATAACAAGAGCTTAACCTATCTTTTCACTCAGAAGGACCTGAATATGAGACAGAGGAGATGGCTGGAATTATTAAAAGATTATGATTGTGACATCCAGTACCATCCGGGTAAAGCTAATGTCGTGGCTGATGCCTTAAGCAGAAAGTGGGCATCGAAACCTGAGGCTGGACCAAGTACAAATGCTGCATTGTGTGCTGTAGCCTAAAGTCCAGTTGAAGGCGATGAAGATTATATACTAGAGACTGCAGAAGATCCAGTGGAACAAGGCTTAATTCATAAGTTCACATTGATGTTCGCAGCCTTGAAGATCTCGTCAAATCTCATAGAGGAGGTCAAAGTAGCAATCCTATAGGATCCAGATCTCAAGATGGTAAAAGAAGACCTAGAGAAAGGTAACAGCAATCATGACTTTACCTTGGATTCAGACAAGGTACTCAGGTATCGTGGACGATTATGTATACCTGAGAGTGAGAACTTAAATATCAGAGATCGAGTTATGACAGAAGCTCATTACATTACATATTCGGTACATCCAGGAAGCACCAAAATGTACCATGATTTAAGAAAATTATATTAGTGGAGGGGTATGAAAGCGGACATAGCTCGATTTGTATTCCAATGTATGAATTGCCAGCAAGTTAAAGCAGAAAGACAGAGACCCGCAGGTTTGCTACAACTACTATCGGAGCCAGCATGGAAGTGGGATTGTATCACAATGGATTTCGTCACTGGCCTACCTTTGACACCAAGGTCAGTGGATGCAGTTTGGGTTATAGTCGATCGACTTACCAAGATAGCCCATTCATTGCGGTCAGACCTCAGTATATCATGGACAAGCTGGCCAAACTATATGTGGATAATATAGTCAGACTTCATGGCGTCCCAGAAAGTATAGTTTCTGACAGAGATCCCCGTTTTACATCAAAGTTCTGGGAAGGATTACAAAAAGATATGGGAACCAAGTTGAAGTTTAGTACAGCTTTTCACCCTCAGATGGACGGGCAATCAGAAAGGACTATTTAAATCTTGGAGGATATGCTCCGAGCTTGTGCATTAGATTTCAAAGGAGCTTGGGACGAGAAGCTATCACTTATCAAGTTTTCTTATAACAACAGCTATCAAGCTACAATTCAGATGGCTCCATATGAAGCACTTTATGGAAAGAAGTGTCGTACACATCTGTTATGGAATGATGTGGGAGAAAGAAGAATTGTAGGACCGGAGTTCGTTGAAGAAACTTTTCGAGTGATTGATCAGATCAAGGAAAGAGTGAAGACAGCTCAAGTTCGCCAGAAGCACTATGCGGATAACCGACGTCGAGATCTGGAGTTTGTAGTAGGTAACAAAGTATTCTTGAAGATATCACCTGTGTGAGGGCTGAAATGGTTTGGTAAGAAGGGGAAGCTATGCCCCAGGTATGTGGGACCATACGAGATATTGACCAGACATGGTAGTGTGGCATATCAATTGGCCGGACCACCATCTATGTCAAGTGTCCATGATGTATTCCATGTATCATTATTGAAGAAATATGTCAGGGATCCATCACACATCTTGACAGCAGACCCCCCAGACTTGACAGAGGACTTAACATTTGAAGTGGTACATGTGATGCTCTCAAGCCGAAAGGTACAACAACTTCGAAGCAAGGATATCCATTATGTGAAGGTGCATTGGAAAAGCCAAGATGTCGAAGAAATTACTTGGGAAGAGGAGAGCGCGATGAGAAAGGAGTACCCTAACCTTTTCGACGATCAAGGTACGTTCAAATTTCGAGGCCAAAATTTCTTTTAAGGGTGGGAAAGTTATGAGACCTACATGCAAATTTTAGGGACGAAATTTCTTTTAAAGGTGGGGGAGTTGTAAGACCCATACTCCGTGAACCCGATCTAAACCTTGATTTCATGTCGTAACAGGTCTTCCGATCATCACCGGGCCAGACGGGACGAGCGGATGACAATCAGGTACGAAATCGGACCAACCAGACCAACTTAACTATGAATTTCATTCATACCGGTCGATGGTACCGGTCTATGGTATCGGTCGACCAGTATGGTCTGCGCAGTAGACTACCAAGATCTGGAATTGGATCTCTACGGGTCCCACTTTCCCAATTCCGAATCCTAAGACTTTCCTAATCCTAAGAGGCTTCCTAAACCTAATTCCTAGCCTATTTCAACCCCTCTAAGCCTCCTAGAATCCCTTCCATTGATCCTCATAAACCCTAGAGAGGATAAGGAGATTGGAGAAGGAGAAGGACCTAGGAAGAAGAAGGAAGTGCCACCATTGCCGTTTGACGACGCTCACCTTACGCCAGTCGACGGTAAGTGTTTTGAATCATTCCTCTTACATTGTGACTCTAGGATAGTTAGTATGGTTGGATCAATACCATGCAAAGCAGGTATTGATCTAAACCCTAATTGGCCATTAAACCCTAATTTTCCGTCAAACCCAAGATTCGAGTTCTAGGATGATTATCATAAAAACTAGACTTGAATGAGTTGGAGATAACTCTAATTCAAAGCTCAGACTTAGAATGGATAGGAAAAACCCTGGAAATCCATGGAGATTGATCGACGGTAGTTGAAAAACCTAATGTATGGTCTTCCGGAGACATACCGGTCGACCATACTTGTTAGTTTTCCCACAGAGATGCGACCGATATGTTGCGACCGATTAGCTCTGAAAGGCTGGTTTTGAACTCTGTTGGTTTTTCGACCAATGTGAAATCCTAAGAAACTATTCTAATTGAACCCTAATATAATGTAGGACTCTGTGATAGCACGTTTGGATCTTGCGACGTGGAGCAAGCTATCAAACGGGCGTCAGGTAAGGGAATCTAACCTTAACCCTAATAAATAAAGGATAGTAAAATGTTGTTAATAATAACCCTGGATATATGATGTGATGGTTGTGCATATTCACATGTCATCTTTTATTTCCAGTTATTATTATTGTTCTTGCATATTCCATTTGATAGGATGTGATTGTTAGGTATGTGGTTGTTTTCGTTGGTGTGTAGAATGGGAAGGGCCTGGGGCCTGGGATCATTCCTCACACTGGCACCTTTTTATAGTATTCTATCTTAGCATGCTTGGTGCGGGTAGGGCATGAGGGGAAGGTCGTGGTACTGTGGTCTCTGGCATGTGGTCGCTGGTCTGGCCTCGATGTTGTGGCACTGTGGTCTCTGGCATGTGGTCTCTGGCCTGGCCACGATGCTTTAGCTCTATTTCTATGCCGTAGGGAGTTATGTTGGGATAGGGTCTACTTGTGTATTGTTCTGTCTTAGTATGCTTGATGCGGGTAGGGCATCAGGGGGAGTTATGGCATTGTGGTATCTAGCCCGGCCACCACGCTCTAGCTCTATCTCTATGCCTTAGTGAGCTGTACTAGGATGGAGCCTATAGTGATGACATATAGGATTGGTTAGTTGTGAGCCCAGTTTGGAAGCCCTAGCCAGTAGGGGTTTATGTATTGGTATGGGTGGAGTATCAGGGGAGGTAGTGGATGCCTTAGCTCTATCTCTATTCCATGATGGGTGCATGTGGGTCGGTGGTAGTGTGGTTTACTATGCGATGCTACACACTCGTGTATAGAGGTGAAGCGGCCTCCGAACCATTCTATAGCACATTGCAAACTTGAACCAGACCACAGCATAAAATAATTATTACTCATGCATATAATATTGATATACTGTCTGATTGTCTTACTGAGCTAAGTTGTGAGCTCACCCTTTGTATATACTTTGTTTTTAGATGTTGATGCAGGTTACACGGTGGACGATTATATGAATGCTCCGATGTATGGAGGTGTTGCTGCTCTGGACGTACAGGCAGGAGAGGACGAGCATGACGCTTCATGCGAGTGTCCTTTCTGCGTGTACCTTTGACATTATTTTAATTGTTTCAGTTATTTTATTAAAGTGATGTAAAGATATTTAACTACGTTTGAAATTTGGATAGTTGAATACTTATTTAAATTTATCAATAGAATACTCAGTTCATTTATTTAAAGACTTCCGCTGTATTTATTATATTATGATTATGGTTATGTGCAATGGTTTGTATGAGTGGACACGGTCTTATCAAGATCCTGGTGTGAACCGTTGGTTCGGTGGTGGTTCACTCACACTTCTGGTTCGATCGGAATTGTGGTGTGACAAGTAAACCCTAGAGATAGGGAAGGGAAGAGAAGGAAGAGAAGGAGAAGAAGAAAAGGCTAAGGAGAGGAATTTGCTGAGAAGAGATTGGCTCTCTATCACAAGCATAGGTATGAACCGAATCTCTGGAGATGTAAACTCTATGGAATAAGACTTCTATGGAGGATAAAAGATATCAGCATATTATGATCTGTGTGATTCCTTGAGAAAATCCCAAGGATAATCATGAGGGATGAGTTTGATAATTAGGGTTAATAAGAAACTATTAATGATGGCCATAGGTTGACCTTAGGATAAACCCAATTGAAGAGCAGAGGATTTGACCCAGGAAGAACTTGAATTACATGTAGTCTATAAGCAGAAATCTCAAGCTCGCAGCTACGGTCGACCATAGCATGACCAGCCTGATCAAAGGATCGACCATAGGCATTTGGGAAGATTAAGGAATCATATGGTCATAGCTATGGTCGCACCATATACTACTGTAGGTTATCGACCATAGGCAGTAAGGTCGACACAGTATGAGACAATAGGACCAATCAGACACCTATCAGTGCTCTGTTTCAATTTTTGACTACTGTAACATGCCACATATGAACCCTAACTTAAATTCATATAACTTTTAGGTTGTTAAATTGATTGAAAGAGAATTACAAGGCTTGGAAGGAGATTAAGTGTTGCTAACATGTGAGGGAACAAGACCTAAACTAATTGCATAATAACAAACTGCTTTATTTTTATTGAGTCCAATGCCATGATTGATTCTACGCTTGTATGCTTGTAATGTGCATCTCACATGTCATCTAATATTCCTGCTATTACTACTCATGCATATTTAATTCTGTTTATTTATAACATGACAATGATGATGATGCCAGGAATAAGAATGTGATTGTATGTGTGTGGTTGGTGTGTTGGATGCGAGTGGAGCATCAGGGGGAGGACATGGCATGGTGGTCTCTGACCTCGTCACCAGACTCTAGCTCTATCTCTACTTAAGTCTTTCCCACTATCATTATCGTATCGCCCTTACCTTAGTAGAACTGTTACGTCGTAGGGCATCAGGAGAGGTGGTCTCGGATCATGTAGTCTCTGACTCTGCTGGGGGGCCTTAGCTCTATCTCTATGGACGTATTGAGGGATGCTGGGGTGAGGCCTTGGATACACTATTTGGCATTATGATTGGTTAGTTGCGAGCCCAGTTTGCAAGCCCTCGCTAGTAGGGGCTTATGTGTTGGTATGGGTAGGGCATCAGGGGAAGTATTGGCGGTGTGTGATCCAGACACTTTAGCTCTATCTCTATTCCATGGTGGGTGCATGTGGGACGGCAATGGTGATTGATCCATTAGGCAGATTCATACACACTCGTGTATAGAGGTGCGGGGGCCACCAAACATTTCTATTACATATTGCAAACTTAAAAAAACTAGACCAAAGATATGAATTAAATGCATGCATATGTTTGTCGCATTGTTTTGTTTGCTAACGTGATGTGTGCTCACTCTTTCGACATCGAATATTTTTAGTTGATGATGCAGGACCTATTGTTGATGATCATATGAATGGGCCGATGTATGGACATGTAGCGGTGATGGATGGGGAATTAATGGAGACCACTGTGTTTATGATTAGTTTAGCTATGTGTAAGCACCCCATTTTTGCCACCCTCTGCATAAGTGAACCAATATGGTAGGTTTTCGGCCTTTAACCCAAAGATTTGTGATTCTCTATTGAACCCCACAGCAGGGTCATGAGCTATTATCTACTTGGATGAATAGGTTGTGAAATTATCTTCGAAATGAGACCGGAATCATCAAATTCTGACTTCAAACAAGGAAGATATCGCAGTTTGAAAGTGCAAGGGCATTTACATAATTATCGTATGATGCATGCATTATCATTCAAACTTCAAGACATCATATCTTGGTCATCTGATATCGGAATCAGATGATTCAAAGGCCAATATTCCTTATTTTCAGTCCTCTTCAAAGTGGACGTGAAAAATCCCAGGTAGAAGTCACCAGTGGGCCCCATGCAAGCTTTCATGCAAAATTATCGTTAGAACTTCAAAGCTTCATATCTTTGTCGTTCTACGTCGGATTCAGATGATTCCAAGGCCATTACTCTTCATTTGTAATGTTCCACAAAGTGGACGTAAAAAATCCCAGGTAGAAGTCACCAGTGGTTCCCATGCAAGATTACACATGGAAATGGTCATTTAATCTTCGAAAATTCATATTTTGGTCACCCCATATCCAAATCAAGTAATTTCAGCTTCATTATATTCCATTTTTAGTATTCTACAAAGTGGACGAAAAAATCTCGGGTAGAAGTCCCCGAAGGATCCCATGCTGAATGGTCAGCCAAATTATCAATAATTGGCCTGCTTAAACTTTAGAAATTCATAAGTTGGCCATTTCATTTTCAAATGAGATGATTCAAGTCCCAATATTCTTCATTTTTAATGTGCTACAAAGTGAAACCAAAAAATTTGGAATAGATGCTATCGGAAAATTCCATATGGAAGGGTGACAGAAATGGATTATAAAATGTCAACCTTAGTCCAAACCAGCTTAATCCATCTTAGTCTAACTTAGCTCGGCCCAGCCCAGACCAATCCAGACCAAGTTATGTCAGTCCATATGCATGCATTTCTTTTATATGTGTATAATGTATAATATATTTTATATATATATATATATATATATATATATATATATATATATATATATATCTTATGGATATAATATATGTATTAATACATTTATATAATATGTATACATATATATTATAGGAAAGAGAGAGGAAAGTGAGGCCGTGGATAGAGAGAGGAATGAGAGGATAGAGAGAGGAATGAGAGGCCATAGGAAAGAGAATGGGAGAAAGATAAAAATGAAAGAGAGAGAAATAAAATAAAAGAAAAAGAAAAAAAAGAAAAGATCCCCCTTCACGTTAAAGAGAGAGGGAGAAAGAAAAAAAAAAGGAAGGAAAGAGGAAGGAAAGAAAAAAAAGAAAAAGAAGAAAAAGAAAAAAAAGAAAAAAAAGAAATGTTTTCTAAGAAAGAAAACATGGAAAGAGAGGGAGAAAAGAAAAAAAAAAGGAAAGAAAAGAAGGAAGAAGAAAAGGAAAGAAAAAAGAAATTTTCTAGAAGAAGGAAAGAGAGAAAGGAAAGAGAGAAGAGATTTTCTAGAAGAAGAAGGAGAAAAAGGAAAGAAAGGAAGAAGAAAAAATGTGGGAAGGAAGAAAAGAAAGGAAAGAAGAAAAAAATGGAAAGAAAGGATTTTCTAGAAGAAAAAAGAAGAAAAGGAAGGAAGAAAGAAGAAGTAAAGAGGAGGAGAGAATTTTCTAGCAGAGGTAGAGATAGGAAACATGTGGAATAGAGAGGGAGAAGAGAAAAGGGAAGGAAGAGAAGAAAGGAAGGAAGAAAAAAGGAAGAAAAAAATATTTTCTAGAAAAAGAAGAAAGGAAAGAAGGATCTTCTAGAAGAGGAAAGAAAAAGTATAAATAGGCAAGAGAAAAGAGAGGAGGGGCTCTTTTTCCAGACCATAGAGAGAGGAGAACGTGAGTAAGGGAGAGGAGAACGTGAGTGAGAGAGAGAAAATGTGAGAGAGGGAGAAAGAAAGAGAGAAGAAAAGAGAAAAGAAAGAAAAGAGAAGAAGAAAAGAGAGAAAGAGAAGAGAGAGAGAGAGAGAGAGAGAGAGAAGTAGAAGAGAGGAGAAGGAGGATTCACATTCAAATGGGGTTGATATAACCTCCAATCACCCTTCATCGACTGTTTCACTCGATTTGAGCACAAGGTTAGTACTCTAAACAAATTTAGAGGTCGTTAGAATGCTCGAATGCCAATTTTGCTTGAAAAAGGTTAATTTCCATGAAATCTCAATCATGAATGCTCTATTACATGCTTGTTAATGTTGAGATGCCTATGTATAACATTTTTTATGAATGATAATTTGTCTAAGCTATTCAATGATGAATTTTTGAATGATATATAATGATGTTTGATGTTTTTTACAAATTTCATAAAGTGATTTTCTAATCTGAAAATTCTAGATTTAGGATTCAAACTTAGGATGTACATCACATGTATTTTTTCTAAGATTTTGAAGCCCAAATTTTTATGGGAGTCTCTCTAATATGTTAGAAGACTACTCTAAAAATTTCGTTCCATTTGGAATTGGGAAAATATATCAAAAAATTTGTCTTTTATATTGCTATTTTTCTCGGATGCAATGCAATCCTCCATCAGAAAGTCTCTAGACAAATGTCTTATGGCCATAATCAGAAAATAAACTTAATAGAAACTTTTTATACATGAAATTCTTCTAAAAAATGGCACTAGGTTCATATTTTTTCAATTTTTTTTGAATTGATATCAATTTTTAAGTGCATAATGCTCTGATTTTGAATCTATCATGATGTACTGATTTGCATGATTGAAAAGAGTCATTTTTCACAAAAAAAATATACTGTTTTAACTTTTTTTCTTAATGAAATTTTAGATCAGACAGTTATCTATATAGACATATATCTGTATTTAATTTTCATTAAGAATACGATTTTATTTGGAATTTATGGTGCAACTGGTTAAAAATGTGGAACATATTTGACCAGTTCACATGTTTGGTCTTAGGGCATATCTTTGACCTATTTTTGCTTTCTGTTGGGATTTAAATCCTTTATATAAAATATAATATATTAAGAACTCGTTCTATGAAAAAAAGTTGAGCTTGATTTGAGTTTCAGAAGACCTACTTATGGTCATTCTTGTTTAATGTGACAAAATCTAAATACAGTTCATAGTTTTGTCCATTATCTGAAACCTTGTGTCACAATTTTGACAGTTTTGAGTCGTTAATCTTCCCAAATTTCTTCATAAAAATTATAATTTTTTCAAAGAACATTGATCATATATTTTTTTTTTTGATAATTTTACACTTTTCAAAAAAAGGTTTCATTGATGTCTCATTCATTATAACATCAATGATTGTTTAAGTGAATTCTGTCATATTTGGATAAATGGTTATATTTGGAGCATTCATATGCTTTGTTTGGATTGTGCATACCATGTTTGTCACATTCCATGTGTTGCTATTTTTGGTAGAATAGGTAAATTTTTATCATATTTTTGCAAAATCTTAATAATTATCATGTTTAAGTCTTACTATGCTTAGAAAATAGTATATAAGATCTTACATTTTTGGATAATTCATGCCATATTTGCATTCTATGTTTGGTACTTGTCATATTGATATATAGATGCAGATATTGATTTCTTACCATGCTTAGGTCTTGCCATGCTTAGAAGACAGCATACTAGATCATGCCATATAGGCTCTTGCCTTATTTGCAAAACATGCCATATTTGAGAGATTTTTAACAATCTTACTATATGTGAATTTCTTGCCATAAATGTATTATATGCCATATTTAGATGAATAATTCATTTTTGGAAATAATTTAATTTATGCAACACCCTAGTCAAACTGCCATATATGCACACTTCTAGAAGACAATCTAGGCGTGGGGACGTGCATTTAAGCACCCATATTCTTGGGAAGGGCATAATTGAAAAATAATAAAAATCATAACAAAGAAAGAGAATACTTTTCCAAACCTTCCAAAATTAGAACTTAGGATGATAAGGATAATTCAGGACGATTTCACCCCTCAGTAAATCCTAAACCTAGAATAGGTTCTCAATCATAAACCTAGAATAGGTTCTAAACCCTAAACCTAGAATAAGATCTCACATTCTAACCTAGAACAGGTTATCATTTCGAACTACGTGGATTCTGATTCCTAGGGCAAACCCTAGGATACGTAGGCCATTTGGAAAAATCCCAAATTTGGATCCACACCTTAGTTCACTCAGATTATCCATAGATCCACTAGGATACCCATCCATTTTAATCTAGCCCAAATTATGCGGATTCTGATTCCTAGGTCAAACCCTAGGTAACGTAGGCCATTTGGGAGAAACCCAAATTTAGATCCACACCTTAGTACACTCGGACTATCCATAAATTCACTAGGATATCCACCCATATTTTAACCCAAATAGGGTTATCCAGACCCAAACTATGCGGATTCTGATTCCCAGGTCAAACCTTAGGATACGTAGGCCATTTGGGAGAAACCCAAATTTGGATCCACATCCTTAGTCCACTCGAATTCATAGATCCACTAGAATATTTATCTATTTTCCAACCCAAATATAGTTATCTAGCTCGAACTACGTAGATTCTGATTCCTAGGGCAAACCCTAGGATACGTAGGCTATTTGGGAGAATCTCAAATTCGGATCCAAACCTTAGTCAACTCAGACTATACATAGATCCATTAGGATATCCATCCATATTTTGACCTAAATAGGGTTATACACATTCCAACCTTGAAAGGGTTATCCACATTTTGATCCAAATAGGATTATCCATATTTTGACCCAAATAGGGTTATCCATAGATCCACTAAGACTATCTATCAGTTCACATAGACTATCCAGATCCTAACCCATAGGGGTTCTCAACCTTTCAAGCATAAATTTCAATTTGAACAATGAACTTAATCATGCATAAGCATAAATTACAATCATAAACTTTAATCACACCTGAACTACGATGGTGAACCTGATTTTTGAAATAATTCCGTGATACATAGGCAATCTGATGGATACAGATTCTGTTGAATGATATCAAACCACTTGGTTTGGTTTGGTTTAACAAATAGAGTTTAGCATAGGAAAGGTATTGGAGACCGATTTCGATCGGGCGGTTTGGGTGCCTAAACCCTTCCCATAACCATAACCTGATGCTTACCCAATCTCTAATGGACCAGAAATCCAATCTAAGGGTCATGAGTCAATCGAAGTCTTACCTTGGGGTGAGATTTCACATTTCTATGGTCCTAAACCTTAATCTAGGTGGCGACTTCTAAAATTTCCATTTTTGTCCTCACACTATGTTTGACTACTGGAACATGTAATGGATTAATTATTTTTTTGTCTTAAGTTTTGGAGATAATTGTATTAATTATTTATTATCATTGTTAGATACTCAGTTTATTATCTATAAGACTTCCGCTTATTTGTTTATTATCTTCGATTATTACTGTGGAATGTGTGTGTGGTTTGATATGGTGGGTACGACCTATGCGGGATCCTGGTTGAACCGTTGGTTCATTGACGGTTCATCACATCTTCAGTTAAATCCAGTAGATCTGCAGTCAAAACATGTGTTGGATTTCTGATGTATGTCTTCGATTACGAAACATGGAATACTTCATGTACACCATACATTGTAAGACCCGTACGCCACGAACCCAGTCTAACCTTACGTTCTCATATCGTGATCGATCTTCCCATCATAATCGGCTCAAGTGAACCAATTGTATGATGAAACAACAAGATAAGGTAAGCAACGAGTCAAATTTAGTTGGTGTGGTTGACCATTTAAGATCGTGTGGAAGCAACCAGTCAAAAACAAAAAAGCAAAAAATTTTGATAGTGTGGTAGCAGTTTTGAGGGGTGTGGTCGATGGTGTGGTTGACCACACATGAGACCACACATGAGACCACACATGAGACCACATGACGTATGGTCGCATATTTTTGACTTGTGGTTGATCGATTCTACAACCCCACGTGCGACCACACGATGCGGAACAGACTTCGTGTTTAGGAAACTTTCCTAATTTGAGGGGGACTCTTTCCTAATTAAAGTGGGACTCTATATGGAGGTTTTCCTCTATATAAGGGACGTTTCTTAGCCTCTCTCACTCTTTTAGAACTCAAATGGAAACCCTAAACCTAAGAGAGAAAGAGAAAGGAAAAGAAGGAGAAGAAGGAGATTTGGAGAAGAAGATTGCAGAAGAAGGTTTTGAAGAGAAAATTTCTATCTCCTTACAACAAGCTTAAGGTATGGACTTTACTCTGTAGGCTAGATCAGATAGGATAGGTTCCTTTTAGCAAGTTGTTGTGTTGAATCTAATGTAACGATTTCAGTTATGGAATTTCTAATGAAAACCATGAGAAAATATATTAGGGATAGTGATTAATGAGAAACTATAAATAATGGCCATAGGATAATCATAGGATGAACCCAAGTGATGAGCCAAGGAATCGACTCAGGAAGAATTCGGATTGAAGAAGAAAAATTAACCAAACATCATGTGGTCGCAGCCTGTGGTGGACCACAGGGTGACCAGAGGATTGACCACAGCTATTCGGGAAGTTCCCAGGAAGGTGTGGTCGCGTGGTGTGGTATTATATATTGCGACCACAGGTTCGACCACACGTGCGACCACACGATAACAACAAGCATATTTTGAGACCAAACAAGATTTTTGACTACTGTAACTTGATAAACTTGAACCTAAACTTAAATACATTAATTGTTTAGGTTCCTAATCAATTCAAAATGACTTTCAAAGCTTAGGAGAGGAACAAACATCGATCAAAGGTGAGGGAACAAGACCTAAACTAATTGGCTAATAACATGCTGTTTTATTTATTGAGTCGAATGCCATGATTGATTCTATGCTTGTATGTTTGTAATGTGCATCTCACATGTCAACTAATATTCCTGTTATTACTGTTCGTGCATATTAATTCTTTTTATTTATAAAATGATGATGATGATGATGCTAGGAATAGGCATGTGAATGTATGTATGTGGTTAATGTGTTGGATACGAGTAGAGCATCAGGGGGAGGACGTGTCATGGGGGTCATTGACCTCATCACCAGACTCTAGCTCTATCTCTACTCAAGTCTTGCCGACTAACATTGTCGTATCGCCATTACCTTAGCAGAACTATTACATCGTAGGGCATCAGGGGAGGTGGTCTTGGACCGTGTAGTTTCTGACTCTGTCGAGGGGCCTCAGCTTTATCTCTACGTACATATTGAGGGACGCTAGGGTGAGGCATTGGATACACTGTTTGGCATTAGGATTGGTTAGTTGCGAGCCCAGTTTGCATGCCCTCGCCAATAGGGGTTTACGAGTTGGTATGGGTAGGGCATCAGGGGAAGTATTATGCGGTGTTTGATTCCGATACTTTAGTGTTATCTCTATTCCATGATGGATGCATGTGGTCAATGGTGTTTGATCCATTGGTCGGCTTTACACACTCGTGTATAGAGGTGCGGCGGCCACCAATCCTTTCTATAGCACATTGCAAACTTATAAACCATACCAAAGATATGAAATGAATGCATGCATATGTTTGTTGCATTGTTTTGTTTTCTCACTGAGCTCAAGTTGGAGAGCTGACACTCGCGCACGTAATTCTTTTTAGTTTCTGATGTTGTAGGTATTATGGTTGAAGATTATGTTGACACACGAATATATGAACAGGTGGTGGCTATGGATGTTCAAGCTATGGAGGACAGTTAAGATTCGTTAAGCGAGCGTTTCAACTATGGATGTGCTTAGTGTTTAACTTTCGTATTTTGATATTTGTAATTTATATTAAATTATGTTTTGATTACTTGGAGATAACTGGAATTTTAATTATTTATCATGATAGCCTCAGTTCATTATTAATAGGACTTCTGCTATATACTTTATTATCTTTGATTAATGTGGAATGTGTTTTTGGTTTAACATGGTTGGCATAGCCTATACGAGATCTTGGTTCAACCGTTAGTTTATTGAGGGTTCATCACACCATTCTGGTTAGTCCAGAATTAGGGTGTGACAACTTGGTATTAGAGCTCTCAAGCCTTGGCCATCAAACTTGAATACTGCCACTAGAGTCTATGAACTGAGTTAGGATAAATTAAAAGCTTTAATACATACACACGCTAAGCACCTGTGTTGGTTGAGACAGAACTTAAACAAGATAATAATGTACATATAAGAGGTGGAACCATATGTATACACAGACAGAAAAAGAAAATCTAAATGTATCATGATAAACAAATAATATAGGATATAATCTATAAGTCGGGCAGTTGTCTAAATATAGAAAGGATATAGTACAGTAGCAAGAAGGGGGCATCTATAAAGTAGGAAATTGGAATATCGAATTGGTACTCACAAGATGTGAAACCCGATGTATGATAGAGGAAGAAGAAAAATGGCTAGTAACGCCTAAATCCCTGTAGAGGTAAAGGGAAAGATCTCGGGCTAAATCTAATAGAGATAGAAGAACAATGGCCATACACCAAAAATGAGAGTAACTATAAAAGAAGATAAAGCTGTACTCTTAGGTGACGTGGAGACTCAGAGTGAGGTCCACCACATGTTGATCCATTGCCCGCTGAGCATTAAAAAGAGGTTGCAACTTGGCCCCACCATTATCTGGGTCCAGAACGGGTACTGAAAACTCATCTGAGCAGATGCTAAATAATGATAATCAAATTAGAAAAAAATCAAAAGAGGCAAACAACCAGGCTACTCCAGCCAATCTACCTGGACTACCAAGTGCCTTGGATACGGTTGTAATAAAATCGGCCTAAAAATGCAAAAACAATAACAGATGATACCGGCTATGTAAGTTGCCATGGAAATCAGTATCCAAGTTTCCAATGCTACATCAATACCTCCGGGTCAAACCAAGTACAGTACCGATTGGTAGCAACACTATACCCTCAACACCTGTTAGCTATAACACAGTGCCTACCATACAGTAAGTCCCAGTAACACACACCCCAGTGCAGAAGCTTGGTGCACAATAAGTAGTGTATCAAGGTGGTTACCCTTATCAACCACCGATGTATGGGATAGTTGCATCATGGCAGAATGATCCAAGAAGGGTTGAGGAATATTTTCTGAAGCTGAAGCCTCAAAAATTTTTAGCAAAGGATAAAATATTTTGTGGCCATATAACTAGATAGGTTTATATAGGATGCGGTGCATTATTGACTTACTCTTATGATTATAGAGGATGCACATACCTGATTTTAAATTCTCATATCTTGACATGATACCTTCTCAATTCAACCTGTCAATTGGAGTTATAGATATTATTTCTTTAGTATTAGTCCTGATTATACCAATCTGAGCCACTCTCATGATCAACAACATGAACAGAGATATGAACAGAATGAACAGTTAAATGTTTAATCATGTTGAGCGTACATATTTTTGATTTCTACCTGATTTATTGATGGACCAAAACTTTCTCCAAATTTATTCCTGTAGTGCCTCGACCAATGGCATGATGTACTCGATAGAACCTATAACCATGAGGTTAAGAGTTGTATAACCTCTATTTCCATGTATTCAGACCACCGTGCAACTTAACGACCTTTGGATGATGGTTGGATTACCATAGATTTACTCCTGATCCTTTAAACCTAAGTTCATTAGATAAAACAAGTGTCCTTCATCGTACTGAATTCGAAAGAAGGAAACGAATTACTTTTGGATAAACATTCTGATTCTTACTGTTATTCCCAGGTTGACACTGAGAGGGGGGGGGGTGAATCAGTGGCCACTAAAATCTTTTTCCACTAAATGGTTTGGTCTGATGCTATGAACAATGCTGCCAAGAGATGTTGATCAAATTGTGCTATGCTGCCTTGAGCTGATTTCTTGAGACTTTCTCACAGACAATCTGTCAAACACATTTCGGGCACACACCAACCACACACCCACAGGTATCTGAAACAAGGGCTTGGCCTGCCAAGTGTGTACACCCAAACCTGCAGCACACAGACTTCTAATCCACACTCACAAGCACATGCATGGGACACACAATATAACGTGGCTCACCAATCACACACTGTGATGGCTACTCCATAAGGCAATACCCTAACCAGGGTTTCGTATATACCCAATACTCAACAGAAATGCTATGGTTGCACCCACAACCCCGATGCTACAACATCAATTGCATTCACAGCTACAACTGTGTCCTAGGCACCAACCCCAACTCCAGTCAACCACCCACTTGATAGGTTATACAATATGTATATCAAAAATCATTACAAACCCTTCCCATATAGCACTGATACAGTAAATAGGATTTGTGTGCGAGTTTACCTCCCGGTTTTGCTCACTACTGATGCAAGCCTCTCTATGCAAGCATCTCGGCCTCCTCTCAGGCTCCACAGCTCATTCTTCACTACGAAGACTCCATTGGACACTCGCAGCAGGTCCACACACTCTCTTCAAGTTTCAACGAAGCTTTCATGGCCTCATCCTGTCAATAGGAGTCTCTCTCTCTCTTGGAGAAGCTTCAATGGAGGGTTCTCCCAAAAATTGCCATTACAGGCCTTCTACTCAAGCTCAAACCAATGCCAAAGTCTTCACCTTCGAAAATCCTTCAATTTGACATATTATAGGCCTCGATCCGACATCAGACGACCGATATATCATCAAAAGAAGTTCGATGAATGAAAACATTCCAAATGGAATCTTTCTCCTTGATTCCATGCACCGCAACGCACTCTAGCATTGCCGCGTCTGACGCAATGTACGTCGTTGATTGGCAGACACAGAATCTCTGAATTCAGACCGCTGGATCGGTCAGAGAGTGGCAGGATCTTCTTGGATCCGTCCGATTGGCCTCCTCTCGTCAGGCACAATCGGAAACCACCATAGCCTTCAGAAGCGCATCTTATGCGCATGCGAACCTCCTGCGCGTAACACAGCATCATAGGTTCGGCTCCATGCGGCACGAACCACCCTTTTAAATTGCATTCAACCAATGAGCATCGTCACACAGGCATCTGAGCGTGAATCCGGCGCTACACCATAGCCCGCATTCTTGTAAGCCCTTGATTTAGAATCATGCTACCGTGGCTTGATCCAAGCCATCCATATTGAATCTCCTCTTTTCCAAAAGACCAAAATGCCCTTGTGAATGAGTGGTAATGCCCTATAAGTCAAATTTTTTCCAGTAGGGTCCGAACATCTTCTTTGATTGAGGCATTACGTCGAACACCCTGTGCACATGCCGAATTCCATTGTGCAGGCTTGCGGCGCTGGGTTGCGGTGCACGCACGGGGTGCTTGCGCTGCTGCGCAGTGTTGCTGCTACTTGCGGCATGCCATGCTTGCGCTGCTGTGCTGTGCTGCTGCTGCTTGCGGCATGGCATGGCATGGCCTTGCGTTGTGCTGCTGCTATGCTGCTTGCTTGCTTGCGGCATGGCACGGCATGGCCTTGCACTGTGCTGCTGCTGTGCTGCTGCTGTGCTGCTTGCTTGGCTGCCTCCATGTGCGCATGGCCCTGGCATGCTGCTGGGTATGCTGGCATGGCTTGCTGGCCTGGCCACCCAAGGTGGGACCCACCTGGTCCCCACCCATTCTCTCTCCTCTTTCTCTCTCCTCCATTTTCTCTGCTAAGATTGCCAACAATGACAACACTTGCAATGTCTAAACATGGTTTTAACAATCTCCCCCTTTGGAATTGTTGGCAACAAACAAACAAACAAATCTCCCCCTTTTGAGGTATCTCTCTCAATGTGACACAACCTTCTTGCCATCTTCTCCCCTATTGACAACAAGTCCCAAAGGTTGAATGAACTCCCCCTAGGAATGCTCCCCCTTCATATCAACTCCCCCGACATAGCCTCATCTGTAGGAGTGCCCACCGCATCTTTCCAATCCTACAGATGAAAGATGATGTTATGTAGTTAGCAACTCCCCCTACACATGTGTCATCTACAATGTGCTCTGAGTTTCTACTCCTAGCTGAGCTCTGAGTTTCTCAAAAGAGTCTTTTACAAGAGCCTCGGTGAAGATGTCTGCCACTTGGTCTACTGTAGGAACAAAGTCCAATCTCACTTCCCCTTCAAGCACTTTCTCTTTCAAATAGTGATATCTGATGTCAATGTGCTTGGTCCTTGAGTGTTGCACAGGATTCTTAGATAAGTTGATGGCACTCATGTTGTCACATTTGATGACCACTGGCTCTTCACAGATAACACTGAAGTCTAACATCTGTCTTTTCATCCAGATTACCTGAGTGCATGTAGCTGCTGCTGCAATGTACTCTGCCTCTGCTGTAGATAAGGAGACAGACTCTTGTTTCTTGCTGTGCCATGTTATTAAGCTCTCTCCCAAAAAGAATGCACCACCACTAGTGCTCTTTCTATCATCAATGCTACCAGCCCAGTCTGCATCTGAAAATGCTATTAAGGTGAAAATTCCAGTTTTTGGATACCACAATCCATAGTCTGTTGTGCCTTTCAGATATCTGAGTATTCTCTTCACTGCCATCAGATGAGTCTCCTTTGGATAAGCCTGAAATCTGGCCACCAGGCATACTGCTTGTAGAATATCAGGCCTTGAAGCTGTCAAGTACAGTAGACTGCCAATCATTGACCTATACAGTGTCTGATCAACTGTTGGGGAATCATCTTCTGAACTTAGCTTGATATTCACAGTCATTGGTGTCCCCACTGGTTTACTGTCCTCCATCACAAATTTCTTCAACATCTCCCTGGTATACTTCATTTAAGAGATGAAGATGACATTTTCTCTTTGATGAATTTGCAGCCCCAGAAAATAAGACATCTCTCCAAGCATAGACATCTCAAACTCTATTCTCATCCTCTCAGCAAACTGCTTGCAAAGCTTCTCACAATGCCCCCCAAAGATGATGTCATCCACATAGACCAAAACTACCAGTTGACTGCTGTCTTCTGTCATGACATATAGGTTGTTGTCCACAACTCCTCTTCGCAGACCCAACTCATGCAGATATGTATCAAGCCTTTCATACCAAGCTCTTGGGGCTTGCTTCAACCCATATAGAGCCTTCTTCACTTTGCAGACCATATCTTCATCATTACTGAGTTGGAACCCTTCAGGTTGCTCTATGTACACTTCTTCTTCTAGATTGCCATTCAGAAATGTGGATTTCACATCCATTTGATAAACCTTGAATCCTTTATGCACAACAAATGCTAAGAACATTCTGATAGACTCCAGCCTTGCCACAGGTGCAGAAGTCTCATCAAAATCAATTCCTTATACTTGAGCATATCCTTTGCATACAAGTCTGGCTTTGTTTCTCACAACTTGGCCTTCTTCATTTAATTTATTCTTGAAAACCCACTTTGTGCCAATCACATTTTTGTCTGCTGGTCTAGGAACTAGCTCCCAAGTGTCGTTCTTTTCAATTTGGTCAAGCTCATCATTCATAGCTTTCAACCAAAATTCATCATTGCTAGCTTCATGTACAGTTTTAGGCTCTATCTCAGACAATAATGAATAAGTGGTAGCTTTCATCCTTCTGGTTTGTATGCCAGCATTTGGATCTCCTATCACTTGATGATTAGGATGAATTTTCAATCATCTGTTGTCTCTTGGTCTGCCATCTTTCTGCATGTTAGTGTGAATCTCTTGCACTTCAGATTCTTCTTCATCCTGCTGCCCTTTGTTGACTGATAGAGTGTCATCTTCATCAAGTTCTTCAAGAATGGACCCTTTTGATTCAGCCCCCTTTTGATTCCCTATATTCTCATCAATCTTCACAACTGAGCTCTCAATAATTCTTCCTAGTCTCTTGTTGTAGCACCTGTATGCCTTACTTTTGAAAGAGTACCCAAGAAATATGCCTTCATCAACTCTGTCATCAAATTTTCTAAGATTTTCTTCCTTTCGCTTGATGTAGCACTTTGAACCAAAGACCTTGAGATACTTCACTGTAGCTTTCCTCCCAAACCACAATTCATAAGGTGTTTTGTTCTCATGAGGCCTTAGAAGACATCTATTAGTGATATGCACTGCAGTATAGATATCTTCTCTCCAGAAATGCTTTGCTGTGTTATTTTCTCCCATCATAGTTCTAGCCATTTCTTGCACAGTTCTATTTTTCCTTTCAACCACTCCATTTTGTTGAGGTGTTCTGGCTGCTGAATGTTGAATTCTGATTCCACTTTCACTACAGAAGTTTGAGAATTCACTCCATGTAAATTCTTTGCCTTGATCAGACCTTAAACACTTAATTGTGTTTCCTGTCCCATTTTCCACTCTCTTTTTGAATGCTTTGGACTTGTCAAGAACTTCAGTTTTGTCCTTTAGAAACATCACTCAGGTCATTCTAGAGTACTCATCTATGAACAAGATGAAGTATCTCTCACCTCCTATGGCCTGTGTTCTCATAGGTCCACACAAGTCTGTGTGTATCAAGTCAAGTGGTTTACTTGAATGGTACTCCTTTGATTTATAAGTAGCTCTTGCCTGCTTACCCTTCTGACATGGACCACATACATGGCTCTCTGGAGTCTTTATTTTGGGAAGATCTCTCACTGCTTGCTCCTTGCTAATTTTAGTTAAATTTTTGAAGTGAATGTGTCCCATTCTTCTATGCCACAACCAATTTTCATCTTCTTGAGTTATCATGCACTTGTTGATGGCATCTGTCAACACATATAGATTTCCAACTGTTCTTTCACCAGCAGCCACAACCTTTCCTGTTCCAACCCTGTGGACAACAAAACCTTCATTGTTGAAAGTGATCTCATGTCCTCGATCACATATCTGACTCACACTGAGTAGACTATGTTTCAGCCCATTAACATACAAAACATTGTGGGACTTTATCTTCCCATTGTTAAAGTTCACTGAACCTCTTCCTTCAACTCTGGCACCTTCATTATTCCCAAATTTCACTATTCCTCCTTCTGCTACATCGAGGCTTATGAATTTTTCTTTCTTGCCAGTCATGTGTGTTGAGCATCCACTATTAAGAATCCATGGAGATTGTTTTCCTTTGTTTTCTTTAAGTGCTGCTTCCACCAACAAAGAATTGTTCCTTTTCTTCTGTGATTTTTCCACCCATGTAGCCTTGTCTTTCGCTGTAATAGGCTTCCTTGTATTTCTTACCATTTCATTTTCTTCTTTTCTCTGAACTGGTTTTCTTGGAGGATCTTTTCTTTCCTTCCTCTTAGCTTGCCTTTGAGATGGAAGGATTGTTTTGCAATTTTTGGCTATATGCCCAAGTCTTTCACATCTATAGCATATTACTCCTTCATCAGCAAGAGGAGCAAATCTATTTCTATCAACGAACACTGGAGATCTTTGTTGTCTCCTACATTCTGCCACTCTATGCCCATAGGCATTATAGCCATAACAGTATCCTCTGAATCTGATTCTCTGTACCTGCTTGTTTCTCTGAAACTGACCATTCCTCTGGAACTGACTTTGTTTTCTCTGACTGCCTTGCCTGACTGTCTTGAAGCCCTCTTCATCATTCTTGCTTTTAGTAGCTCTCATAGCTGGTGGTTCCTTCTCCTTTTCTTTCACAAACATAATGGGATTACTTGCAGATCCCTTTTCTCTTATCTCCTCAGATAGCTGCTCAGTGTATCCAAGTCCAGATTTAATATGAGAGGATCTCTGGTAACTCAGAATCTCATCAAGGATGTTGTCTTCCTCATTGTCTTCATCTTCAAAACTGTTGCTTTCTTCATCTTCCTGTAACCTGACATTCTTATCTTTTGACTTCAGAATGGTTACATGAGGGGCTTTTGTAGTAGCTTCAGCATGATTTTTCTTCTTTGTAGACTTGGCCAGATCTGCCATAAGTCTTACAATTACTTCCTCAAGCTTCTTACACTCAGAAATATTTTGTGTAAGATTATTGTCAAGCTCATCAGCAATTATTTTTGCTTTCCTGAGAGTCTCCATAATTTCAGCATTTATCTCCTTTACTTGGTTGAGTTGCTCATTTAAGTTTTTGTTCTTCTTTCTTTCTGACTTGAGCTCTGGGAGTGCAGAAAGCAACTCTACCTCAAGATCTGGTTTGTCATCTTCTTCAATTCTTTTCTTGACATTATCACCTTTCATTTTTGTTGTTTCACTCCCTGTAGGAGTATCTTCAAGTCTTGCCATAAAGAGAATATCATCATCATTTTCATCTTCAGACTCATTAAAGAGGTCATCATGCTTTGACAGATAACTTCTCTTTCTTGGAATGAATTTCTTCTTTCCTTTCTTTTATTGGCTTCCTTTAGACTCTTCTTCATCAGAGTCATACATTCTACCCTTTTTCTAGCACTTTGAGGAAAAGTGTCCTAAGCCACCACAGTTGAAACATCTCATTGAAGACTTATTTTTGAACTTCTTAGATCTCTTATTGAGTTTGTTAGCCAGATAGGCTATAAGTTCATCATCTGAATCATCTGTGTCCTCCTCTGCATCAGCTTTTGAGCTTTCCACTAGCTCCTTTATTTTTAATTTTTTAAAGGCTTCAAAAGCGGCTTCCTTCTCGGCTAGCACTGGGTCAATCATTCTCATCTCATAGGTAATCAAGATACCTTGTAGTTCATCTATGGTTAATGTATCCAAAGTAGCAATTTCTTCAAGGGCTGACACCTTGGCATTATACAGTTTTGGAAGTGTCCTCAACACCTTCTTGACCACAAGAATCTCCTTCAACTCTTCACCCAATGCTCTGATCGCATTGGTGACCTTGTTTACTCTGTTCAGGTAAAACTCAATTGTCTCACCTTCACTCATTTTCAGGCTTTTAAATTGAGATCTCAATATCTGCAATTTAGCCTCCTTGATTTTGCTGTCTCCTTCATGTACGCTCTATAACTTGTCCCATATCTCCTTTGATGTTGGACAACTGATCACTCTAGTAAGTTCATTACTTGTAAGTGCAACTAGAAGAGCTGTGACAGGCTTAGCTTCATTTTCTCTCTTCTTCATCTCAACATTATCACTGATATCTCCAGTTGTGTGCCTGTACCCATTCCTCACAGCTAGCCATACTCCATATCCTTGTGCAATTAGGTATGTAAGTCCCGTGTCAATCTAACCCGGTCTTACCACCTTGAACCAGGTTTACCTATCATGGTTGAGTCAAATGGACCAAGGGCGTAAAGGAGATCGAGATCCCAGGTATCAAATCAACCCAAAAACACTAAATTGGAAGGGAGGGTCACATACCCAGATAAACAGGGTCGGACCTCCCAAAGCAGAAATTCAGACCCTCAATTTTGAAGGGAGGGTCGGACATCTTGAGACCTAGGGTTGACGGGATCATCGACCCTCCCATCGACCCTCGGTTGTATCCGAAATTGAAATTAGGAAATTTCCTAATTTTCGATTGGGAATCTTTCCTAATCTCAGAGGGACTTATTTAAGGATGTTCCTAGTCTATTTAAAGGACGTCCCTAAGCCACTTTCACTCCTTTCACAACCCTAATCGAATTGAGAGAAAGAGAGGAGAAGGAAAGAGGAAGAAAAAAGGGAAGGAAGAGAAATTAAGCCAAAAGAGAAGAGTTGCAGAGAAAGATTATTCTTCTCAGGTATGGATACTAATTCCATGAGTTTCTACAGACTTTAGGTTAGTTAATGTTGAGAATGTGATCTCGGAGAAACCCAAACCATCAATCTATGGTTAGGTTTTCATGGAAAACCATAGGAAAATGCATGAAAGCTATCTAGGTGGGTTATACATGGTTTCAGACCATGAAATGAATGTAGAATGGAATGTAGGAGCAAGCCATAGGATCCCAAGCATGAAGAATGGATTAAAAGAGGAAACTGGACCAAAGTGCACCGAGGGTCGCACCAAGGGTCGATGACCATCCGACCCTCGGTGTTCCTGACCATCGACCCTCAGTGTTCGGGAAGTTCAGAGTTAAGGGAGGGTGGCACCCAGGGTCGATCTTGACTCCGACCCTACCTCCGACCCTCAGTTAACAGAATGATTTTTAATTCCGAATAAATTCTAATTAAATTCTATCGACTTTGTTAGGTCTTCTAGCAATACAATAACAATATAATGGTGATTATAAAGCTTGGAAAAGTATCTGTTAGCAAGCTAAGGTGAGGAACCAGAACTCCAAACTAAATTGGTTAATAACAAAAACTGTTTTTTATTTCTTGAGTCCTATGCTATGCTTGATTCTATGCAAATATGTTTGTAATGTACATACAACATGCCATCTAATATTTCTATTACTTGTTCATGCATATTTACTTTATTGTTTATAACATGATGATGATGATGATGATAGGAATATGCATGTTCTTGTATGTGTATGGTTGATGTACTTGATGCGAGCGGGTATCAGGGGAGGTGTGATGAGAACGTCAATAAACGTTAAACTTTGGCGGGTCTCAGCACTTTAGCTCTATCTCTAGCTCAAGTCTTGTGCATTAGCATCGTCGTATCGCCATTACTTTAGCAGAACTATTATGTCGTAGAGTATCAAGGGAGGTGGTCTCGGTCCTTGTAGTCTCTGACTCTACCGGGGGGCCTTAGCTCTATCTCTATGGACATTCTGAAGGATGCTGGGGTGAGGCCTTGGATACACTTTTGGCATTAGGATTGGTTAGTTGCGAGCCCAGTTTGCAGCCCTCGCCAACAGGGGCTTATGTGTTGGTATGACACTATATAGCAATAAACGTAACCTTTGTTATATAATGTTCATGATTGGGTGCATGTGAGTTGACGATAAACGTAATCTTCGAGTAACGTCACACACTCGTGTATAGAGGCGGGGTCAATAAACGCAACCTTTGGCTACCTAAACCTTTCTATTGCATAGTGCAAATTTTAAACCGGACCAAAGATATAAATTGATTTGCATGCATATGTATTGTTGCATTGTTTTGGCTACTCACTGAGTCGTGATGTGTGGTCACCCCTCGATGTCGAATATTTTTAGTTGATGATGCAGGTTATACCGTTGAAGACTATATGAATGTGTCTGCGTACGGGAACGTGGCAGCAATGGAAGCTGGAGCTGAAGAGGATACACATGACTCCTCTTGCGAGTGCAACTCGTGTGTATTTGATTAGATATTTCATAGGTTTCTTTATTGGATTTATTAAGACATGTATTTGGTATTTAAATATTTATGTCTCAGTTGAAAATAGAATAATTTGCTATTAAATTATTATCATCTTAGTTCTCAGTTCATGTTATTATAAGACTTCCGCTATTGTGTATTTACTCTGATTATGATTATGGATATGTGTAAGTTGGATAACGCTGGGATAGCCTATTTGAGATCCTGGTTGAACCATTGGTTTATTAGCGATTCATTACACCATTCTGAGATGTGCGGAATTGGGGTGTGACAACTTGGTATCAGAGCATCTCAGGCGTTGCCCGCTGAACTAACATACATTCAAGACGATTGTGAACTAAGATAGGATAAAAGTAAAAGCAGTAATATAAACAAACTGTAAGCACCAATGATGATTGAGACCAAACTTAAAAAGAGAATAAAACATCTATTAAAGGGGAAACAAGTTAAATACAATGAGTGATAGAAACAAAATGTATATACATAACTAATGCAGAGTACAGTCCACAACCCGGACAGTTACTCTGTAGTACATGAAAATAAAGTACAATCAAGAAGCTGGAGGCGAAGGAGGAGGCGGGGCCTCACGATCTCGGTCATAGTCCTCAGAATAGATCCTAGTCAACCATGCCACCTGGGTCTGGGTCGTCCGGAGACTAGCTGCAAGATCGGCTACTCTCCTATCAGTCGCTGCTGGACCGATAACACCTCATCCACCCTCTTACGCTGGGCGTCTAGCAACTCCTCCACCCTCAGATCAGATCTGCGCTGAGCCTCCCTGATCTCCTGCAGCATCTCCATCATGTCAGAAGGTGGGAGTGAAGGACCAACCGCATGAGAAGGACCAGCCTCAGGTACTGGATCCGCAACAGAAGAAGTACCAACACTAGCCGCAGGTGTGGGTGAAGGCGGTGGTATCGAGTCGACGTCCATATACATACGGTCATCATCGTCGACAGGATCCATGCGAACCCTAGCAGCGGCAGCAGCAGCCTCAGCATCAGCCATCTCGACACGAGTGTGAGGACGCACCATCTCGTTCCTCTCATCATCACTAAACTGGGCATCCTGCATACCCATCTTGCAGATTGCCTCCCAATCTAGAGGTAACGAGAAGTTCTTCTCCTGGATCTTCTCATCTATCAGGTCAACCCCCAGACGGGTCAGTAGCACTGTAATCATGCGTCCATAGGGTAGATTCCCCCTATGACCGGACAATGTAGCACTAATCATAGTCCACATGATGATGTATGGAAGGCAGATGGGCTGGCGAGTGCAGATACTGTATATCAAGAACTGGGTCAGCTGAGAAACCCTCTCATAGTGCCCACTCTGTGGGATCAGATTATGCTGAATAATCTTGCAGAAGACCCGTGGAGCTGGACGCAAGTAACAGGCTCTCATCTGCCAGCGATCAGGGCGTAACAGCTGGTTGTCGGTCTCTGCCCTCATCTCCATAGAAACAAACTATGGCTTTCCAGGCGCACAGTACACCATGGGGCCATCATAAGGTATGCCCAACAGATCGGCCAGTTGTCGATAATCAAAAGAGATGTGCACCCCCTTGACGTAACTGGTGATGCGCAACTCCTGACCATGCTCGACGTCATTGTAATTCCCCACCACCTGGAGATTACAATAGAACTGGCGGACCAAATCCGGGCATGTGCACGCGTCGTAGGTGATGACAGGGAGCCACCCCATATCACCAAATGCCCTCTCTACATTGAACAAGGCTAGCTCAGCCAAGTTCACCATACGACCCCCTTCCACTTTCTTATGGGCATAGTCGGCATACTGTGCCTCGGCTTCATTAGAATGGAAGCGGAGTGGATCACGCACTCGGGGTATCTTGGTATGAGCCATGGTATCTGCAAAACAAGAAAGAGAAGGAAAAATAAGGAAATTATGGGATAAAAATCTGAAATTTGATTTAATAATGACATAAATGATGATAAAGCCCTATTGCTCATCATACAAGTAGGCATGAGGACTTACGTAGGTTAAAATACATCCTACAACCCGCATACAGTAGGAAATTTTAACTGGCGAAGCCCAATTTGAAGAAATTCAAGAAAAATAAAAAATGTCGACAAATTAGGGCCAAAAGAGAAAATTTCAAGTTTCTCGATAACCAACTGATGAAACTCAAAAATTTTTGAGGGCTTTCGTTCCTCGAGACACCAATAACAAAAGCCCCCAATAAAAATCAAATTTTTACGGTTGGAAAAAGTTTAATTTGGAAAATACAATTTAAATGTGCGAAAACCTAGAAATGGAAACCTAAAAATAGGTAAAAATGGGAAGACGTACCTGTATGGATGACGTGGATGTTGAAACCCGGAGTCAAACCGATCAAAAACGGTGGAGTAGCACTGTAGCAATTCAAAGAGGAGAGACGAGTCGAAACGGAGGAGAAATAGTGAGAAATGACCCAGAATCAGATCTTAAAAATCTGATTTTTGGTTCGAGGGTCAGAAAATTCGACTATAACCATCGACCCTCTAATCGACCCTCCCATCGACCCTCAGCTCTCGGGAACCTGACAAAAAATTAAGGGTCGGAACTGAGGGTCGGACACCCATCGACCCTCGCATCGACCCTCAGCTCTCGGGAATCTGACAGAAAATCAAGGGTCGGAACTGAGGGTCGGACACCCATCGACCCTCCCATCGACCCTCAACTCTCGGTAAGAACAGGTCATTCCCAGGGTCGGATACCAAGGGTCGGACATATCATCGACCCTCACCATCGACCCTACATAGAAAAGACAGTATTTTTTTTATATAATGAGCTAGAATTGGAGTGGATTATCGGTTAGCGAGCCTACATGAAATATAAATGACTTCTCACCTATTTTGATGATTTTCAGGCACCACCAATCACAGAAAAGAATTATGTCTGGACGTAGGGTGACCCGACAGACCCGAAATGCAGTCCCACCACCACCACCACCCGTGGAGGAGACTAGTTAAGAGAATAATTATGCATCGGGTAATCCAGAACAGGCAAACCCTACAAATTTGCCACCTCCACCACCAGAGCTAGCAACAGTGGTAATGAATCTGGCACATCAGCTGCAGCAGATGCAACACGCACAGGCTCAGATGTAGGTTGCCATGGGAATATTGTTTCAAGCCACTCAGGCTGCACCCATGCACACAGGACAAGCCAGTGCAGCACCGGTGGGTAACCACCCAGCTCATCAGACACCTCTACAACCTGCTGCACAGATTCCAGTGCAGGTTCCAGAAGTAGCTCAGGGTGATTACCAGTATCCACACCATATGTTTGGGGCAAACCCCCAAAACCAGTTGGACCACTCCCGTCTAGTGGAGAGATTTTGAAGATGAAACCCAAAGAATTCAACGGTAAACCGTCTGATCCGTTGTGGCCAGCCCACTGGATAGACGAGATGGAGAGAAATTTCCTCATGATGACTATCACAGAGGAAGAGAAAGTACTATGCGCCACCTTCATGCTCAAGGGCGACGCACATCATTAGTGGAAATCCACGAAGACATATCTACTGACCAAGCACGCCCTATTGACATGGGCTATATATAAAGAAGCCTTCTTTGAGAAATATTTTCCATGGAGCTTCAGAGATTCGATGGAGAAGGAGTTCCTGAGCCTATATCAGGGATAGATGACTGTGGACTCATATCAACAGCGCTACGAAGAGCTGTTTTTCTTTGCACCGGCTAGCATGCAAGAAGAAGATACCAAAACCCGTAGGTTCGTCACGGGACTGAGAGGAAGCATCAGGGAACATGTTCTAGGCTTAGAGAAGAAAATTTATAATGAAGCTGTCCAGATTGCTCGAGTGATTAAATCGAGCCAGAAGGAGAGTTACTTTACTCAGAATAGAGGCATCAAAAGGCCAGCTGGAAATTCCTACAATGGAGGCAATAACAGGACGTATAAGCCTTTCCGTCCTCAGAAATTTTCTGCTGCAACCAAGACTACTCTAGCAGCTCAACCTCAGCCAAAGACAAATTCTGAAGTCCTGAAGTGTTTTAACTGCAACCAACCCGGACATATGGCAAGGGAGTGCCCAAAGCCCAAGAAGCAGTTACATCAGGGACGGGTATATGCTGTTACATCCGAGGATGCGGCCGCATCACCCGATGTGGTCACAGGTATTACTGAAACTTTTAAAATTATAATTACATTGAATGAGCATGTAGACTAAGTAAAGATAAATCACAGGTATGGTACCTATAAATGGCGTACCCGCCAGAGTACTCCTCGATTCTAGAGCTACTCATTCATTTATATCTGTGTCCTTTGGAAATAAGATGAAATTACCCATCAAAACGTCAGACTACAAATTACTTGTACGGTCACCGATGGGGTTAGAAGTGGAACTAGAGAAAGGTTATGGACCATGTCCAGTTCTCATTGGAGAGAAGACTTTAGATGCAACCTTGATACAACTTGAGATGGCAGACTTTGATGTCATCTTGGGAATGGACTGGTTAGCTCGGCATTCTACAAATCTGTTATGCGCTGAAAAGAAGCTAACGTTCAAAGACAAAGAAGGGGCAGAACTAAGTTTTTCGGGAACCAAACTTCCCCGGAGACGCAAGCTCATACTTTCAGCACTAAAGGCTAAGAAGTGCCTTGGGAAGGGGGCAATCGGGTATCTAGTATCCATGGTCGACCTAACCAAGGACGCGCCACGAATGGAAGATATTGACGTTGTGCGGGACTATCCTGACGTATTTCCGGAGGAACTACCCGGATTACCACCCAACCGAGCCACAGAGTTTGTGATAGACCTTGTACCTGGAGCCGCACCCGTATCAAAAGCACCCTGTAGAATGGCTCCTACGGAACTGAAGGAACTGAAGGTGCAACTACAAGAACTACTGGATAAGGGTTATATTCGACCCAGTATATCTCCATGGGGGGCACTGGTGTAGTTTGTAAAGAAGAAGGATGGTAGCGTTCGATTATGCATCGACTATCGGGAGTTGAATAAACTGACAATCAAGAATCGATATCCACTACCTCGGATCGATGACTTGTTCGATTAGTTACAAGGATCAAGAGTATTTTCTAAGATCAATCTTCGATCAGGCTATCATCAGCTGAAGATTAAAGAAGGTGATATTCCAAAGACAGCATTCAGGACCAGATATGGACATTATGAATTTTTGGTTATGTCTTTCGGATTAACTAATGCACCGGCAACGTTCATGGAACTTATGAACCGAGTTTTCCACGATATGTTGGATACGTCGGTTATAGTATCCGCGGAAGGAATCAAAGTGGACCCCAGCAAGATCGAGGCTATTGTGAAGTGGGAAGCACCAAAGAGCGTTTCAAAAATTAAAAGCTTTATGGGTCTAGCTGGTTATTATCGGAGATTCGTAGAAGACTATTCTCGAATTGCCGTACCTCTCACCAGTTTGACTAAGAAAGGTGAAAAGTTTGTGTGGACCAATAAATGTGAGAAGAGTTTCCAAACGCTGAAAACCAGATTGATATCTACCCCGATTTTGACTATTCCCGTTTCAAGGCAGACATTTACTTTATACACTGATGCGTCGGGACTGGGACTAGGATGTGTGCTTATGCAAGGAGAGCAAGTAATTGCTTATGCTTCAAGACAGTTAAAGGTACATGAGAAAAATCATCCCACTCATGATCTGGAGCTAGCAGCAGTAGTACATGCTGTCAAGATATGGAGACATTACCTATACGGAGAGAAATTTCAGATTAAGTCGGACCATAAAAGTTTTACTTATTTATTTAATCAGAAGGAGCTGAATATGAGACAACGAAGATGGCTAGAACTATTGAAAGACTATGATTGTGATATCCAGTATCATCCGGGAAAAGCAAATGTAGTAGCGGATGCATTAAGTAGAAAAGCAATGATAAAATCTCAAGGAGAAGTTAGCACAACTGCAGCAATGTGTACTACCGGAATGGTATTCAATCACGGCAACGAGCAGTATGTGATAGATACAACGGATGAATCAGCCAACCAAGGGTTTATTCATCGGTTTTCGAATATGTTGCGGTATTGAAGATTATACCGAATATAGTGGATGAAGTGAAGACATCTATCAAAGTAGATCCTTATCTGAGAACAGTACAAGAAGATATTGAGAAAGGTAGGACTAACCCTGAGTTCACCTTGGATGATGAGAAAGTACTGAAATACAAAGGAAGAATATGTGTACCTGAAACGGAAAGTATGGACATTAGACACCGACTGATGAAAGAAGCCCATACCACCATCTATTCGATACATCCTGGAAGTACAAAAATGTATCATGATCTGATGAAACTATATTGGTGGGGGGGAATGAAAGCAGATGTAGCCAAGTTCGCGTCTCAATGCCTAAATTGTCAGAAGGTAAAGACTGAACGACAAAGGCCCGCAGGACTGTTACAGCCATTACTGGAACCAGCATGGAAATGGGACTGCATCACTATGGACTTTGTCACGGGACTACCACTGACTCCTCGAGTAGTTGACGTAGTTTGGGTGATTGTGGACCGTCTGACTAAAACAGCTCGCTTCATACCTATACGACCTCAGTATACACTGGAAAGGTTAGCGAAGCTGTATGTGGATAACATTGTTCGATTACATGGTGTTCTAGAAAGCATTGTGTCCGATAGAGATCCACGATTTACTTCCAAGTTTTGGGAAGGATTGCAAAAGGCTATGGGTACAATGCTAAAGTTCAGTACTGCATTCCACCCACAGACAGATGGACAGTCGGAGCGTACAATCCAGATTCTAGAAGATATGCTACGAGCATGTGTGATTGATTTTAAAGGATCATGGGACGAAAAGTTACCATTGATCGAGTTCGCTTATAACAATAGCTATCAGGCTACTATACAGATGTCACCTTATGAAGCACTGTATGGCAGTAAGTGTCGAACTCCCTTGTTTTGGAATGAAGTTGGAGAACGTAGTATTGTTGGACCAGAATTTATTGAAGAGACTTGCCGAGTGGTAGACATCATCAAGGAAAGAGTGAGAACAGCTCAGAACCCTTAGAAGCAATATGCAGACACTCGACGAAGAGATCTGGAGTTCGCCGTAGGTGATAAAGTATTTTTGAAGGTATCGCCTATGCGAGGATTGAAGAGGTTCGGATAGAAAGGGAAACTAAGTCCAAGATATGTCGGGCCATATGAAATTCTAGCTAAGCGTGGAAAAGTGGCTTATCAGTTAGCACTACCACCATCTATGTCAAGTGTGCATGACGTATTTCACATTTCCCAATTTAAGAAGTATGTCAAAGACCCAATGCATGTTTTGACAGTGGATTTGCTGGAATTGACTGATGATTTAACGTTTGAAGTAACACCAACAAAAATCACTAGTCGAAAGGTTCAACGTCTACGCAACAGAGATATCTACTATGTTAAGGTCACATGGAAAAGTAGAGACATGGAAGAGATTACATGGGAAGAAGAGAATGCTATGCGAAAGCAATACCCTCATTTATTTGATTCAGAAGGTACGTACAATTTCGAGGACGAAATTTTTATAAGTTGGGGGGAGTTGTAAGACCCGTGTCAATCTAACCCGGTCTTACCAGGTTTACCTATCATGGTCGAGTCAAATGGACCAAGGGCCTGAAGGAGATCGAGATCCCAGGTATCAAATCGACCCAAAAACACTAAATTGGAAGGGAGGGTCGCATACCCAACTAAACAGGGTCGGACCTCGCAAAGCAGAAAGTCAGATCGTGGAATGAATGTTGAATGGAATGTAGGAGCAAGCCATAGGATCCCAAGCACGAAGAATGGATTAAAAGAGGAAACTGGACCAAAGTGCACCGAGGGTCGCACCAAGGGTCGATGACCATCCGACCCTAGGTGTTCCTGACCATCGACCCTCAGTGTTCGGGAAGTTCAGAGTTAAGGAAGGGTCGCACCCAGGGTCGATCCTGACTCCGACCCTACCTCCGACCCTCAATTAACAGAATGGTTTTTAATTCTGAATAAATTCTAATTAAATTCTATCGACTTTGTAAGGTCTTCTAGCAATACAATAACAATATAAAGGTGATTATAAAGCTTGGAAAAGTATTTGTTAGCAAGCTAAGGTGAGGAACCAGAACTCCAAACTAAATTGGTTAATAACAAAAACTGTTTTCTATTTCTTGAGTCATATGCTATGCTTGATTCTATGCGAATATGTTTGTAATATGCATACAGCATGCCATCCAATATTTCTATTACTTGTTCATGCATATTTACTTTGTTGTTTATAACATGATGATGATTATGATGATAGGAATAGGCATGTGCTTGTATGTGTGTGGTTGATGTACTTGATGCGAGCGGGTATCAGGGGAGGTGTGATGAGAACGTCAATAAACGTTAAACTTTGGCGGGTCTCAGCACTTTAGCTCTATCTCTAACTCAAGTCATGTGCATTAGCATCGTCGTATCGTCATTACTTTAGCCGAACTATTATGTTGTAGAGTATCAGGGGAGGTGGTCTCGGTCCTTGTAGTCTCTGACTCTATCGGAGGGCCTTAGCTCTATCTCTATGGACATTCTGAGGGATGCTGGGGTGAGGCCTTGGATACACTTTTGGCATTAGGATTGGTTAGTTGCGAGCCCAGTTTGTAGCCCTCGCCAACAGGGGCTTAGGTGTTGGTATGACACTATATAGCAATAAACGTAACCTTTGTTATATAATGTTCATGATTGGGTGCATGTGAGTTGACGATAAACGTGATCTTCGGGTAACGTCACACACTCGTGTATAGAGGCGGGGTCAATAGATGCAACCTTTGGCTACCTAAACCTTTCTATTGCATACTCCAAACTTTAAACCAGACCAAAGATATAAATTGATTTGCATGCATATGTATTGTTGCATTGTTTTGGCTACTCACTAAGCCGTGATGTGTGCTCACCCCTCGACGTCGAATATTTTTAGTTGATGGTGGAGGTTATACCGTTGAAGATTATATAAATGTGTCTGCGTACGGGAACGTGGCAGCAATGTAAGCTGGAGCTGAAGAGGATACACACGACTCCTCTTACGAGTGCAACTGGTGTGTATTTGATTAGATATTTCATAGGTTTCTTTATTGGATTTATTAAGACATGTATTTGGTATTTAAATATTTATGTCTCAGTTGAAAACAGAATATACTAAATTATTATCATCTTAGTTCTCAATTCATGTTATTATAAGACTTTCGCTATTGCGTATTTACTCTGATTATGATTATGGATATGTGTAAGTTTGGATAACGTGGGGATAGCCTATTTGAGATCCTGGTTGAATCGCTGGTTTATTAGCGGTTCATCACACCATTCTGAGATGTGCGGAATTGGGGTGTGACAAGGTAAGCCTCCATTCTGACTTTCCATATACTGTAGTTGGAGCCGTCAAACATAGGAATTCTGCTGTGCCCATGATGTTCTTCATTTGTAGCCATAACTCAGTCTCAATGCAGTATCTATACCCAAAGCTGTCAAACTTCTTCCCTTGGGAACCTTGCTCTGATACCACTTGTCATTCCCAGGTTGACACTGAGAGGGGTGGGGGGGGGGTGAATCAGTGGCCACTAAAATCTTTTTCCACTAAATGGTTTAGTCTGATGCTATGAACAATGCTGCCAAGAGCTATTGATCAAATTGTGCTATGCTGCCTTGAGCTGATTTCTTCAGACTTTCTCACAGACAATCTGTCAAACATATTTCATGCACACACCAACCATACACCTACAGGTATCCATACCAGGGGCTTGGCCTGCCAAGTGTGTACACCCAGACCTACAGCACATAGACTTTTAATCCACACTCACAAGCACATGCATGGGACACACAATATAACGTGGTTCACCAATCACACACTGTGATGGCTACTCCATGGGGCAATACCCTAACCAAGGTTTCGTATATACCCAATACTCAACATAAATGTTACGGTTGCACCCACAACCCCGATGCTATAACATCAACCGCATTCACAGCTACAACTGTGTCCTAGGCACCAACCCCAACTCCAGTCAAGCACCCACTTGATAGGTTATACAATATGTATATCCAAAATCATTACAAACCCTTCCCATATAGCACTGTTACAGTAAATATGATTTGTATGCGAGTTTACCTCCCAGTCTTGCTCACTACTGATGCAAGCCTCTCTATGCAAGCATCTTGGCCTCCTTTCAGGCTCCACAACTCATTCTTCACCACGAAGACTCCATTGGACACTCAAAGCAGGCCCATACACTCTCTTTAAGTTTCAAAAAAGCTTTCATGGTGTCATCCTGCCAGTAGGAATCTCTTTCTCTCTTGGAGAAGCTTCAATGGAGGGTTCTCCCCAAAATCACCATTAGAGGCCTTCTACTCGAGCTCAAACCATTGCCAAAGTCTTCACCTTCGAAAATCCTTCAATTTGACATATTATAGTCCTCGATCCGACATCGGACGATCGAGATATCATCAAAAGAAGTTCGGTGAGTGAAAACATTCCAAATGGAATCTTTCTCCTTGATTCCATGTGCCATGACGCACTCTAGCACTGCCGCGTCTGACGCAATGTACGTCGTTGTCGTCCGTTGATTGGCGGAGACGGAATCTCCGAATTCAGACTGCTGGATCGGTCAGAGAGTGGCGGGATCTCCTCAGATCCGTCCAATTGACCTCATCTCGTCAGGCGCAATCAGAAGCAACCGTAGCCTTCAGATGCGCATCTTATGCGCATGCGCACCTCCTACGAGTAACACAACATCATAGGTTCGGCTCCATGCGGCGCGAACCACCCTTTTAAATTGCATTCAACCAATGAGTATCGTCGCGTAGACATCTGAGCGCAAATTTGGCACTACACCATAGCCCGCATTCTTGTAAGCCCTTAATTTAGAATCACGCTGCCGTGGCTTGATCCAAGCCATCCATATTGAATATCCTCTTTTCCAAAAGACCAAAATACCCCTATGAATGAGTGGTAATGCCCTGTAAGTCAAATTTTTTCCAGTAGGGTCCGAACATCTTCTTTCATTGAGGCATTACGTCGAACACCCTGTGCGCATGCCGAATGCCACTGCGCAGGCTTGCAACGCTGGTTTGCGGTGCGCGCGCGGGGTGCTTGCGCTGCTGCGCTGTGCTGCTGCTGCTTGCGGCATGGCATGGCATGGCCTTGAGCTATGCTGCTGCTGTGCTGCTTTCTTGCTTGTGGCATGGCACGGCATGGCATTGCACTGTGCTGCTGCTGTGCTGCTTGTTTGGCTGCCTCCATGTGCGCATGGCCCTAGCATTCTGCTGGGCATGCTGGCATGGCTTGCTGGCCTGGCCACCCAAGGTGGGACCCCCCTGGTATCCACCCATTCTCTCTCCTCTTTCTCTCTCCTCCATTTTCTTTGCTAAGATTACCAACAGTGACAACACTTGCAATGTCTGAACATGGTTTCAACACTTACATTTCTCGAAATCCATTGATAAGATGTTTAGTTAATAAGGAATTATTGGAAGAAAGATGATAGAATTCAAAATAATCTATATAGCTAAGAAACCTCGGACGAAGTAGTAGAGAATCTATTTCAAGATTACTAGATAGATGGATATGAGTGATGTCTATAAAAGAGTGCATGAGCAAGAAAGTAAGTAACATTCACAAGATATTTTTCAAGTAATATAAAAGAGATATTAGGGTAGAACAACAATGATAAAGAAGGTGTAAGCTAATGAGCTTTTTGGGATATGAGATTATTGGCATTAGTCTTTAAAAAACCATAACAGATTAAGGAGCTAGATATGCTCTTAAGACCTTTATACCAGATTTTGCTAGTTTATGCCCTCTTAGACTAGATGTTGTATTGGATGAGTGTTATGAACAATGTTCAAATCCTATGGATGGACAAAATTTGGATGCAACCTAAATCGACTTGAGATGGTAAACTTTGACGACATCTTGGGAATAGACAGGTTGTCTCAACACTTTATAAAGTTATTATGTTCATAGAAGAGGTTATTATTAAAGAATAAAGACGGCATATAATTTAGTTTTATTGAAAGCATGTTGCCTAAGAAGTGAAAGCTGATCCTCTTTATGCTAAAGGCGAAGAGATTCTTTGAAGAGAAAGGAGTTGGATATATGGTATCTGTGGTATATGTTACCAAAGAAGCACCACAGATGGAAGTATTGATGTGATGCGTAAATTTCATGATGTGTTTCCAGGAGACTTACTTGGGTTACCATCTGATCGTGCAATCGAGTTCGTCATCGACTTGTTACCAAGGATCATACCTGTGTCCAAGGCACTTATAGAGTACCTCCTATGGACTTGGGATTGAGACTCAACTACGAGAGTTATTAGACAAGGGTTCTAATCGGCTAAGTATTGCATCACGGGGAGCGCCAATGCAATTCGTGAAGAAGAAAGATAGTAGTGTCAGATTATGTATAGACTATCGAGAACTAAACAAGCTCACGATCAAGAATCAATATCTACTACCTCAGATCGATGACTTATTTAAACAGTTGCAAGGAGCAAAGGAATTTTCTAAGATTGATCTTCGGTCAAGATATCATCAGCTGATGAATTTAGACAGCGATATTCCGAAGATAGTTTTTAAAACCAGAAATGAGCATTATGAGTTCCTAGGTGTCACACCCCAATTCTGTACTATTCAGAATGGTGTGATGAACTACTAATAAACCAACGGTTCAACCAAGATCTCTAACAGGCTGTGTCCTTTTAAAATAAATCATACACATCCACAACCATAATCAGAATAAATACACAATAGCAAAAGTCTTAATAATAAATGAACTGAGGAATCAAACTGTGATAATCATAAATAAAATATCAACTTATGTTGTATTAACCGAGACATAAATAAATAAAATATCAATTACATTTCCTTAATAGTTTAAATAATAATCTAACCGAAAACGCATAAGTTGCACTCACATGAGGAGTCATGTGCCTCCACTATGTCTTCAGCCTCCATCGCAGCAACGTGCCCGTACACAGAAGCATTCATATAGTCTTCCACAGTGGTACCTGCATCATCAACTAAAAATATTCAAAGTCGAAAGGGTGAGCACACATCACGGCTCAGTGAGCAAACAAAACAACGCAAAAAACATATGCATGCATTCAATTCATATCTGTGGTCTGGTATATAAGTTTGCAATGTGCTATAGAAAGGTTCGATGGCTGCCTCACCTCTATACAGAGGGTGTGTAAGCCCACCCAATGGATCAAACACCATTGTCATCCACATCCACCCCAACATGGAATAGAGATAGAGCTAAAGTGTCCGGATCAATCACCGCATAACACTTCCCCTGATGCCCTACCTATACCAATACGTAAGCCCCTGCTGATGAGGGCTTGCAAACTGGGCTCATGACTAACCAATCCTAATGTCAAACAGTGTATCCAAGGCCTCACCCCAGCATCCCTCAATACGTCCATAGAGATAGAGTTAAGGCCCCCCGGTATAGTCGAAGGCTACACGGTCCGAGACCACCTCCCCTAACGCCCTACGATGTAATAGTTCTGCTAAGGAAATGGCGATACGACGATGTCAGTGGACAAGACTTGAGTAGAGATAGAGCTAAAGTACCTGGATCAAACACCGCATAACACCTCCCCTGATGCCCCACTCGCATCAAGTACACCAACCACACACAAACATTCACATGTCTATTCCTAGCATCATCATCACCATCATGTTATAAATAAAATAGAATTAAATATGCATGAACATTAATAGCAGGAATATTGGATGACATGTTGAATGCACATTACAAGCATACACGCATAGAATCAGTCATGTCATTGGACTAAAGAAAATAAAAATAGTTTATTATTAGATAATTAGTTTAGGCCTTGTTCCCTCACCTGTGCTTGAGTGTAGATCCTCTTTCAAGCTTTAAGAATCACTTTTATAACAATAGGAAAACCTAACAAGTCGATAGATTTTAGTTAGAAGTCATTCCGATAATTTTAGGCTTGCTGTTAAGCGAGGGTCGCAGGGTGGGTCGCAGGTAGGGTAGCAGTTTACTGCGACCCCCAGGGTAGGGTCGATGCCAGGGCCGGATGTTCCATCGATCCTGGGTGCGACCACCCCATCCCTGGACTTCCCGAATGCTCGGGGTCGATCCTGTGGTCTGGTAGGGTCGATTCCCAATCGACCCCACGTGAGACCCCCCGTGGTTTGAGTCAAGAATATCATTTTACAGTCCATTCTTTCATGTTTGGGTCCTATGGCTTACTTCTACAATCCATTATATGCTTGTTCTATGGCTTAAAACTCTAGGTTTCTTCCTTACTTTGCCTACCATGATTTCCTCCATGGATTTCATTGAAATCCTCCCATGGATGGATGATTTGGATTTCTCCTAAATCATTAATGGAAACATACCCATACCTTAGGTTTGCTGAGATTAAGAGGTTTCTCTGAATTCTTCACTTTAGTCATCTTCTCCAACTTTCCTTCTCTTCTCTTTCTCTCACATTCAATTAAGGTTTCAAATGGAGTGAAAGAGGCTTAGGGACGTCCTATTTATAGAGGAGAACCTCCCAAAATAAGTCCCATTGAGATTAGAAAAGAATCCCCTTGAAATTTGGAAAGTTTCCTATTTACTATTTCTGGCGGCAAAGAGGGGGTCGATGAGGGGGTCGATGATGCCGTCGACCCTCAGGTCTAAATTGTCCGACCCCCAGTTAAAATATCAGGGGTCTAACTTCCTAATGAGGGGGGTCCGACCCTACCTATCTTGGTATGCGACCCTGCCCTACATTTTACTATTTTTGGGTCAGTTTAATACCTGGTTTCGCTATTTCATTCACGCACTTGGTCCATTTGACTCGACCATGATAAGTAGACCTAGTACAAGGTGGTAAGACTGGTTAGTTCAATACTGGTCTTACAACTCCCCCCTACTTATAAAATTTCATCCTCAAAATTGTACATACCTTTCGAGTCGAATAGATGAGGTATTGCTTCCACATAGCATTCTCTTCTTCCCATGTGATTTCTTCTATATCTCTGCTTCTCCAGGTGACTTTAACATAATAAATGTCACGGTTGCGTAGTCGTTGCACATTTCAGCTGGTGATTTCAGTTGGTGCTACTTCAAATGTCAAATCATCAGTCAAATCAGGTAGATCTACTGTCAAAACGTGCGCTGGATCTCTGACATACTTCTTCAATAAAGAGATATGAAATACGTCATGCACACTTGACATAGATGGTGGTAGTGCTAACTGGTAAGCCACTTTCCCACGTTTAGCTAGAATCTCATATGGTCCGACATATCTCAGACTTAGTTTCCCTTTCTCTCCGAACCATTTCAATCCTCGCATAGGTGACACTTTGAGGAATACCTTATCACCTACGGTGAATTCAAGGTCTCGGCGTCTAGTATCTGCATATTGCTTCTGACGATTCTGAGCCGTTACTCTTTCCTTGATAATGTCGACTACTCGACATGTCTCTTCAACAAATTCTGGTCCAACAATACTACGTTCTCCAACTTCATTCCAAAATAATGGAGTTCGACACTTCCTGCCATACAGTGCTTTATAGGGTGACATCTGTATAGTAGCCTGATAGCTATTGTTATAAGAGAACTCAATCAGTGGTAACTTTTCATCCCATGATCCTTTAAAATCAATTACACAAGCTCGGAGCATGTCTTCTAGAATCTGAATGGTGCGCTCCGATTGTCCATCTGTCTGAGGATGGAATGCAGTACTGAACTTCAATGTTGTACCCATAGCCTTCTGCAATCCTTCCCAAAACTTTGAAGTAATCGTGGATCTCTATTGGACACAATGCTTTCAAGTACACCGTGTAATCTGACAATGTTATCCACATACAACTTAGCTAACCTCTCCAGTGTATACTGAGGTCATATAGCTATAAATCGAGCCATCTTCGTCAGTCGGTCTACAATCACCCAAACTGCGTCAACTACTCGGGGAGTCAATGGTAACCCTGTGACGAAGTCCATGGTGATGCAGTCCCATTTCCATGCTGGTTCTGGTAACAGCAATAATAGTCTTGCTGGTCTTTGTCGTTCAGCTTTCACCTTCTGACAATTTAGGCATTGAGACACGAACTTGGCTATATCTGCTTTCATTCCTCTCCACCAATATAATTTCTTTAGGTCATGATACATTTTTGTACTTTCAGGGTGTATCGAATAGGCGGTGGTATGAGCTTCCTTCATTAGTCTGTGTCTAATGTCCAAACTTTCTGTTTCAGGTACACACATTCTTCCTTTGTACTTCAGTACCTTTTCATCATCTAAGGTGAACTCAGGAACAATCCTACCTTTTTCGATGTCTTCTTGTACCGTTCTTAGAAAGGGTCTGATTTAATCGCTGTTTTCACTTCATCAAGTATATCGGGTACAATCTTCAATGTGGTGAACATATTTGCAAATTGATGGATAAACCCTTGGTTGGTTGATTCACCCGGTGCATCTATCACAAACTGTTCATTACCGTAATTGAATACTTTTCTGGTAGCACACAGTGCAGCAGTGGTGCTAACCTCCTCTTGAGATTTCATCATTGCCTTTCTACTCAGTGCGTCAGCAACCACATTAGCTTTCCCCAGATGATACTGGATATCACAATCATAGTCTTTCAGTAGTTCCAGCCATCTTCTTTGTCTCATATTCAACTTCTTCTGATTAAAGAGGTAAGTAAGACTCTTATGATCTGATTTAATCTGAAATTTCTCTCCGTACAAGTAATGTCTCCATATTTTGATAGCATGTACTACTGCCGCTAATTCCAAATCATGAGTGGGATAGTTCTTCTCATGTGTCTTCAATTGTCTCGAGGCATAAGCAATTACTAGTTCTCCTTGCATAAGTACACATCCTAATCCCAATCCTAACGCATCAGTGTACAAAATAAATGGCTGTCCTGGAATCAGAATGGCCAAGATTGGAGCAAATATCAATCTAGCCTTAAATGTTTGGAAACTCTTCTCGCAATTATCAGTCCAAACAAACTTTTCACCTTCTTAGTCAAACTGGTGAGAGGTACGGTAATTCAGGAATAGTCTTCCATAAATTGTCGATAATACCCAGCTAGACCTAAGAAACTTCTAATTTCTGCTACGCTCTTTGGTGCTTCCAACTTTACAATAGCTTCGATCTTGCTAGGATCCACTTTAATTCCTTCAGCGGATACAACATGGCCTAGAAAAGCGACTTCCTTTAGCCAAAACTCACACTTTGTAAATTTGGCGTAGAGCTTCTCCTTCCATAATCACTGTAGAGCGGCGTTTAGATTCTTTATATGAGTTTCCTTGTCCTTGGAGTAGACCAATATATCATCGATGAATACAATAACCGACGTATCCAACATATCATGGAATACCCAATTCATAAGAATCCATAAAGGTTGCTGGTGCATTGATCAATCCGAAAGACATGACCAAAAATTCATAATGTCCATATCTGGTTCTGAATGCTATCTTGGGAATATCACCATCCTTAATCTTCAACTAGTGGTAGTCTGACCGAAGATTGATCCTGGAGAACACTTTGGCACCTTGCATCTGATCGAAATGGTCATCGATCCGAGGCAATGGAACCGATTCTTGATTGTCAGTTTATTCAGTTCTTGGTAGTCTATACACAATCGAACACTACCGTCCTTCTTCTTCACGAATAATATTGGCGCTCCCCATGGTGATATGCTAGGTCAGATGTAACCCTTGTCCAGTAGTTCTTATAGTTGTACTTTTAATTCCTTCAGTTTAGTAGGAGCCATTCGATAAGGTGCTTTAGATACTGGTGTGGCTCCGGGTATCAGATCTATAACAAACTCTATAGCGCGGTCGGGTGGTAGTCCTGGTAGTTCTTCAGGAAATACATCTGGATAGTCAAGCACGAAATCAATATCCTCCATTCGTGGTGCTTCTTTGGTAAGATCAACCACATATACTAGATACCCAACTGCTCTTTCTCAAGGCACTTCCTAGCCTTTAATGCAGAGAGTATGAGCTTTCGTTTACGGGGAAGTTTGGTTCCCGCAAAACTGAACTCTACTCCTTCCTTGTCTTTAAATGTCAGCTTATTTTCGGCACATAATAGGTTTGCAGAATGCCGAGCTAACCAGTCCATTCCCATGATGACATCAATGTCTGTCATCTCAAGTTGGATCAAGGTTGCATCCAAAGTCTTCTCGTCAATAAGAACTATGTTATTCCCAGGTTGACACTGAGAGGGGGGTGAATCAGTGGCCACTAAAATCTTTTTCAACTAAATGGTTTGGCCTGATGCTATGAATGATGCTGCCAAGAGCTGTTGATCAAATTGTGCTATGCTGCCAAGAGCTGATTTCTTGAGATTTTTTCACAGACAATCTATCAAACACATTTCATGCACACAGCAACCACACACCCACAGGTATCCATACCAGGGGCTTGGCCAGCCAAGTGTGTACATCCAGAACTGCAGCACACAGACTTCTAATCCATACTCACAAGCACATGCATGAGATATACAATATAACGTGGTTCACCAATCACACACTGTGATGGCTACTCCACGAGGCAATACCCCAACCAGGGTTTCGTATATACCCAATACTCAACTGTAATGCTACGGTTGCACCTATAACCCCGACGCTACAACATCAACCGCATTCACAGCTACAACTGTGTCCTAGGCACCAACCCCAACTCCAGTCAAGCACCCACTTGACAGGTTATACAATATGTATATCAAAAATCATTACAAACCCTTCCCATATAGCACTGATACAGTAAATAGGATTTGTGTGCGAATTTACCTCCCGGTCTTGCTTACTACTGATGCAAGCCTCTCTGTGCAAGCATCTCGACCTCCTCTCTGGCTCCACAGCTCATTCTTCACTACGAAGACTCCATTGGACACTCACAGTAGGTCCACACACTCTCTTCATGCTTCAACGAAGCTTTCATGGCCTCACACTGCCAGTAGGAGTCTCTCTCTCTCTTGGAGAAGCTTCAATGAAGGGTTTCCTTTGAAATCACCATTAGGGGCCTTCATCTCGAGCTCAAACTACTCCCTAAGTCTCCACATTTGAAAATCCTTTAAATTGACATATTATAGGCCTCGATCTGACATCGGACGGCTAAGATATCATCAAAAGATGGTCGGCCAGTGAGATTATTACAAATGGAATCTCCGCCCTGATTCGGTGCGCTGCGACGCACGCAATCGCCGCCTCATCTGATGCAAAGGTATGCCATTGTCGTTCGATGATTGGTGGAGAAGGAATCAACTCAAATCGGCCGTTGGATCGGTCAAAAAGTTACGAGATCTTCTCTAGTCCTTCCGATCGGCCTCATCACATCAGGCGCGATCTGGAGACACCGCAACCATCAGATGCGCATCTTCTGCGCATGCGCACTTTGTGCACGTTCCACCGAATCACAGATCCTCTTCCATGTGGCACAACTCACCATTTTAAATTGCCTTCGACCAATCAGGAAGCACGCGATTGGATCTTGGCGTGAATCCGGCGCTACACTGAATCCCACCTTTTTGTGAGCCCTTGATCTGGCATCTTGATGCCGTGGCTTGATCCGAGCCACCCATATGGAATATGCTCCCATATAAAATGTCTAAAATACCCCTGACAATATTACTAATGGCCTCTGTAACCATTAGTATCACCTACAGGGTTTTTGACTCCAGTAGGGTCTGAAAACCCTGCTTTATTGAGGCATAACGTCGAACAGTTGATGCGCGCGGCTGCTTGCACACGGGTGCTTTGCGTGCGGCAGGAGCTGTGCGCTCGGCTGGTGCTATGCGCGCGGCTGCCTACTGTGTGCGCGGCTGGTGCTGTGCGCTCGGCTGCTGTTGTGCGCTCGGCTGGTCATGCTGGCATGGCCTGCTGGCCTGGAGCCACGGGCATCTGCCCTGCTGGCCTAGGCTGGCTGCCGTGCTGGCCTGGCCACCCAAGGTGGGACCTTGGGTGGGACCCACTCATTCTCTCTCCTCTTTCTCTCTCTTCAGCTGGACTTTCTCATCAGCTGGGCTTCATTCTCTTCGGCTGCTGCATCAACCCAGTCACCTTGACTGATAGGTTGCCAACAATGACAACACTTACAACACTGTCTAGACATGGTTTCAACAATCTCCCCCTTTGGAATTGTTGGCAACAAACAAACAATCCTCCCCCTTTTGAGGTATCTCTCTCAATGTGACACAACCTTCTTGCCATCTTCTCCCCCTTTGACAACAAGTCCCAAAGGATGTATGAGCTCCCCCTAGGAATGCTCCCCCTGCATAGGTACTCCCCCTTCATATCAACTCCCCCTCCATAGCCTCAACTGTAGGAGTGCCCACCGCATCTTTCCAATCCTACAGATGAAAGATGATGCTATGTAGTTAGCAACTCCCCCTACACATGTGCCATGTACAATGTGCTCAGAGTCACTACTCCTAGCTGGGCTCTGAGTTTCTCAAAAGAGTCTTTTGGAAGAGCCTTGGTGAAGATGTCTACCACTTGGTCTGCTGTAGGAACAAAGTCCAATCTCACTTCCCCTTCAAGCACTTTCTCCTTCAAATAGTGATATCTGATGTCAATGTGCTTGGTCCTTGAGTATTGCACAGGATTCTTAGATATGTTGATGGCACTCATGTTGTCACATTTGATGACCACTGGCTCTTCACAGATAACACTGAAGTCTGACATCTGTCTTTTCATCCAGATTACCTGAGTGCATGTAGCTACTGCTGCAATGTACTCTGCCTCTGCTGTAGATAAGGAGACAGATTCTTGTTTCTTGTTGTGCCATGCTACTAAGCTCTCTCCCAAAAAGAATGCACCACCACTAGTGCTCTTTCTGTCATCAATGCTACCAGCCCAGTCTGCATTTGAAAATGCTGTCAAAGTGAAACTTCCAATTTTTGGATACCACAATCCATAGTCAGTTGTAACTTTCAGATATCTGAGTATTCTCTTTACTGCCATTAGATGAGTCTCCTTTGGACAAGCCTAAAATCTGGCCACCAGGCATACTTGTCACACCCCAATTCCGCACTATTCAGAATGGTGTGATGAACCGCTAGCAAACCAACGGTTCAACCAGGATCTCGAGTAGGTTATATCCATGTTATCTAAACCCCATACATCCACATTCATAATCAGAGTAAATACACAATAGCAGAAGTCTTATAATAAAATAAACTGAGAATCTACTGTGATATTAATATTTAAATAGCAAATTATTCTGTGTCAACTAAGACATAAATAAATGTCAAATACATGTCTTTACTAAATCCAAATAATGAAAATAAAATCTAACCGAATACACATGAGTTGCATTCGCAAGAGGAGTCATGTGTATCCACTTCATCTTCAACTTCCATCGCCGCCATGTGCCCGTACACTGGAGCATTGACAAAATCTTCGATGGTAGTACCTGCATCATCAACTAAAAATATTCGACGTCGAGGGGTGAGCACACATCATGGCTCAGTGAGCAAACAAAACAATGCAACAGTACATATGCATGTAGTCAATTCATATCTTTGGTCTGGTTTTAAGTTTGCAATATGCAATAGAAAGGTTTGGGTGGTCAAAGGTTAACGTTTATTGACCCTGCCTCTATACATAAGTGTGTGACGCTGCCCGAAGGTAATGTTTATCGTTGATTCACAAGCACCCAATTCATGAACATTGTACAACAAAGGTTAACGTTTATTGTTGTACAGTGCCATACCAACACGTAAGCCCCTGTTGTCGAGGGCTTGCAAACTGGGCTCGCAAGAAACCAATCCTAATGCCAAACAGTGTATCCAAGGCCTCACCCCAGCATCCCTCAGAACGTCCATAGAGATAGAGCTAAGGCCCCCCGGTAGAGTCAGAGACTACAAGGACCGAGACCACCTCTCCTGATACTCTACGATGTAATAGTTCTACTAAAGTAATGGCGATACGACGATGCTAATGCACAAGACTTGAGTTAGAGATAGGGATAGAGTGCTGAGGCCCAGCCTATGACACCCCCCCTGATACTCGCTCGCATCAAGTACACCAACCACAGACATACATTCACATGCCTATTCCTATCATCATCATCATCATGATGTTATAAACAATAAAGTAATTATGCATGAACAAATAATAGAATTATTGGATGACATGTTGAATGCACATACAAGCATACACGCATAGAATCAATATGGCATTGGACTCAAGAAATAAAAATAGTTTCTTATTAATCAATTAGTTTAGAGTCCTATTTCCTTACCTTAGCTTGCTAGTAGATCCTCTTTCATGCTTTAAAATCACCTTTATATTGTTATTATATTGCTAGTAGACCTAATAAGTCATTAAAATTTAATTAGAACTAATTCTGAATTTAAAAACCTTGCTATTAACTGGGGGTCGAAGCTAGGGTCGGAGTTATGATTGACCCTGGGTGCGACCACCCCTATTCTGGGCTTTCCGAACACTGGGGGTCGATGCTCAGGGTCTGGTAGGGCCGACTGGCCATCGACCCCCATGTGACCCCCTGTGGGTTTTGTCGATTTTTCTTCGTTCAGCCCATTCTTCTTGTTTGGGGTCCTATGGCTTGCTCCTACAGTCCATTCCACACATGTTCTTTGGCCTAGAACCATGATTCATTCATCTATATGGCTTTCATGATTTCCCCCATGGTTTTCCATGAAAACCTAACCATGGGTTGATGGTTTGGGTTTCTTCGAGATCATACCCTCTTCATTAACTATACTAAGGTCTTTAGAAACTCATGGAAATAATATCCATACCTGAGAATATTACTCCTTCTCTGCAACTCTTCTCCTTTTGCCTTCTTCTCTTCTTTTTTTTCTCTTCTTCTTCCTTCTCTTCTCTTTCTCTCAATTAAATTAGGGTTCTAAAAGGAGTGAAAGAGGCTTAGGAACGTCATATTTATAGAGTAGAAACTCCTAAAATAAGTCCCATTGAGATTAGGAAGGAATCCCATTGAAATTTGGAAAGTTTCATAATTTCAGTTTTTACCGAGTACCGGGGGTCGATAGGGGGGTCGGAGATCCCGTCGACCCCTGGTCCTTAAAGTGTCCGACCCACCATATAAAACTGGGGGTCTGACTTCTATTCTGGGGGGGGGTCCGACCCTCCCTTGCTGGGTATGCGACCCTCCCCTTATTTAAGTGTTTTTGGGTCAGTTTAATACCTGGGATCGTCATCTCCTTCACGCACTTGGTCCATTTGGCTCAACCATGATGGGTAGACCTGGTTCAAGGTGGTAAGATCGGGTTAGTCTGATACGGGTCTTAGAACTCCCTCCTACTTATAAAAAATTTCGTCCCTGAAATTGTTCATACCTTCAGAGTCAAATAAATGAGGGTATTGCTTTCGCATAGCATTCTCTTCTTCCCATGTAATTTCTTCCATGTCTCTACTTCTCCAAGTGAACTTAACATAATAGATATCTCGATTGCGTAGTCGTTGAACCTTTCGGTTGGTGATTTCAGTTGGTGTTACTTCAAAGGTAAAATCATCAGTGAAATCAGGTAGGTCTACTGTCAGAACGTGTGTCGGATCCTTGACATATTTTTTCAATAAGGAAATATGAAATACGTCATGCACACTTGACATAGATGGTGGTAGTGCTAACTGGTAAGCCATTTTCCCACGCTTAGCTAGAATCTCATATGGTCCGACATATCTTGGACTTAGTTTCCCTTTTTGTCCGAACCGTTTCAGCCCTCACATAGGTGATACCTTTAAGAATATTTTATCACCCACGACGAACTCAAGATCTCTGCATCGAGTATCTACATATTTCTTCTGACGATTCTGGGCTGTTCTCACTCTTTCCTTGATAATGTCGACCACTCGACAAGTCTCCTCAATAAATTCTGGTCCAACGATACTATGTTCCCCAACTTCATTCCAAAACAACGGAGCTGCTGTTATAAGCGAACTCGACCAGCGGTAACTTTTCATCCCATGATCCTTTAAAATCAATTACACATGCTCGTAGCATATCTTCTAGAATCTGAATTGTACGCTCTGACTGTCCATATGTCTGTGGATGGAATGCAGTACTGAACTTCAATGTTGTACCCATAGCCTTTTGTAATCCTTCCCAAAACTTGGAAGTGAATCGTGGATCTCTATCGGACACAATGCTCTCTGGTACACCGTGTAATCGAACAATATTATCCACATATAGCTTTGCTAACCTTTCTAGTGTATACTGAGAACGTATCGATATAAAGCGAGCTATTTTGGTCAGGCAGTCTACAATCACCCAAACTGCGTCAACTACTCGAGGAGTCCGTGGTAATCCTGTGACGAAGTCCATAGTGATGCAGTCCCATTTCCATGCTGGTTCCGGTAACGGCTGTAACAGTCCTGCGGGTCTTTGTAGTTCAGCCTTTACTTTCTGATAATTTAGGCATTGAGATACGAACTTCGCTACATCTTCTTTCATTCCTCTCCATCAATATAGTTTCTTTAGATCATGATACATTTTTGTACTTCCAGGGAGTATCGAATAGATGGTGGTATGGGCTTCTTTCATCAGTCGGTGTCTAATGTCCACACTTTCTGTTTCGGATACACATATTCTTCCTTTGTACTTCAATACCTTTTCTTCGTCCAAGGTGAACTCAGGGTTAGTTCTACCTTTTTCAATATCTTCTTGTATCGTTCTCAGGTAAGGGTCTGATTTGATAGTTGTCTTCACTTCATCAATTATATCCGGTATAATCTTCAATGCAGCTAACATATTGGAAAACCGATGAATGAACCCTTGGTTGGCTGATCCATCCGTTGTATCTATCACATACTGCTCATTGCCGTGATTGAATACCATTCTGGTAGTACACATTGCTGTAGTTGTGCTAACCTCTCCCTGAGATTTTATCATTGCCTTTCTGCTCAACGCATCCGCTACTACATTAGCTTTCCCCGGATGATACTGGATATCACAATCATAGTCTTTCAATAGTTTCAGCCATCTTCTTTATCTCATATTCAACTCCTTTTGATTAAATAAATAAGTAAGACTCTTATGGTCCGATTTAATTTGGAACTTCTCTCCGTATAGGTAATGTCTCCATATCTTGATAGCATGTACTACTGCCGCTAACTCCCAATCATGAGTGGGATAATTTTTCTCATGTGTCTTTAGCTGTCTTGAGGCATAAGCAATTACTTGTTCTCCTTGCATAAGCACACATCCTAATCCCAGTCCTGACGCATCAGTGTATAGGGTAAATGGCTGTCCTGGAACAGGAATAGTCAGAATCGGAGCGGATATCAATTTGGGTGTTCAGGGTTTGGAAGCTCTTCTTGCATTTATCCGTCCACACAAACTTTTCACCTTTCTTAGTCAGACTGGTGAGAGGTACATCAATCCAGGAATAGTCTCCCATAAATCACCGATAATAACCTACAAGACCCAGAAAACTTCTAATTTCTGCAACGCTCTTTGGTGCTTCCCACTTTACAATAGCCTTGATCTTGCTGGGATCTACTTTGATTCCTTCAGCGGATGCTACATGGCCTAGGAAGGCGACTTCACTTAGCCAAAACTCACACTTGGTAAATTTGGCATATAGCTTCTCTTTCCTTAAACGCTGTAGAGTGGCGTTTAGATTCTTAATATGTGTTTCCTTGTCCTTGGAATATACCAATATATCATCAATAAATACAATAACTGACGTATCCAACATATCATGGAAAACCCAGTTCATAAGTTCCGTGAAAGTTGCTAGTGCATTTGTTAATCCAAAAGACATGACCAAGAATTCATAATGTCCATATCTAGTCCTGAAAGCTGTCTTAGGAATATCACCTTCTTTAATCTTCAACTGATGGTAGCCTGATCGAAGATCGATCTTAAAAAATACTTTTGCTCCTTGCAACTGATCGAACAAGTCATCGATCCGAGGTAGTGGATATCGATTCTTGATTGTCAGTTTGTTCAATTCCCGATAGTCGATACATAATCGAACGCTATCGTCCTTCTTCTTTACGAACAATACTAGCGCTCCCCATGGTGATATACTGGGTCGAATATAACCCTTGTCCAGTAGTTCTTGTAGTTGTACTTTTAATTCCTTTAGTTCAGTAGGAGCCATTCGATAAGGTGCTTTTGATACTGGTACGGCTCTAGGTATAAGATCTATCACAAACTTTGTGGCTCGGTCGGGTGGTAATCCTGGTAGTTCCTCAGGAAATACGTCGGGGTAGTCCCGCACGACATCAATATCTTCCATCCGTGGTGCTTCTTTGGTGAGGTCGACCACTGATACTAGATAACCGACTGCTCCCTTCTCAAGGCACTTCTTATCCTTTAGTGCTGAGAGTATGAGCTTGCGTTTACAGGGAAGTTTGGTTCCCGCAAAACTGAATTCTGCTCCTTCTTTGTCTTTAAATGTTAGCTTCTTTTCGGCGCATAATAGGTTCGTAGAATGCCGAGCTAACCAGTCCATTCCCAAGATGACGTCATAGTTTGCCATCCCAAGTTGGATTAAGGTTGCATCTAAGGTTTTCTCGCCAATGAGAACTGGACATGGCCCATAACCTTTCTCTAATTCCACTTCTAACCCCATTGGGGACCGTACAAGTAGTTTGTGGTCTAATGTTTTGATGCGTAAATTCAGCTTCTTTCCAAATGACACAGATATAAAAGAATGAGTAGCTCCTGAGTCGAAGAGTACTCTGGCGGGTATGTTATTTATAGGTACGATACCTGTGATTTATTTTAACTTAGTCTACATGCTCACACAATGTAATACAACTTAAAAGGTTTCAGTCATACCTGTGACCACATCGGCTGATGCGGCAGCATCCTCGAATGTAACAGCATAAACTCGTCCTTGATGTAGCTGCTTCCTGGGCTTGGAACACTCTCTTGCCATATGCCCCGCTTGGTTGCAGTTAAAACATTTTGGGCCTTCAGTATTTGGCTTTAGCTGATGTTGGGCTACTGGGGTAGTCTTGGGTGCAGTAGTAAAGCCTTGAGCATGGAAGGGTTTGAATGTCTTATTATTACCTCTGTTATAAGCATTTCCAGCTGGCCTTTTCATACCTCTGTTCTACGTAAAATAGCTCTCCTTCTGGCTCGATTCTATAACTCGAGCAATTTGCGCAGCTTCATTATATATTTTTTTTCCAAACCTAAAACATGCTCTCTGATGCTCCCTCTAAGTCCCGTGACAAACCTACGGGTCTTAGTGTCTTCTTCTTGCATGCTGAGTGGTGCAAAGAAAAACAGCTCCTCATAACGCTGTTGATATGCATCCACGGACATCTGTCCCTGATATAAACTAAGGAACTCCTTCTCCATAGAATCTTTGAAGCTTCGGGGAAAGGTACTTCTCGAAGAAAGCTTCTTTATATATAGCCTAGGTCAATAGGGCGTGCTTGGTTAATAGGTAGGCCCTGGTAGATTTCCACAAATGATGTGCATCACCTTTTAGCATGAAAGTGGCACATAATACCTTTTCCTCTTCTGTAATAGTCATCATCAGAAAATTCCTCTCCATCTCGTCGATCCAATGTGCTGGCCAAAAAGGATCGGACGGTTTACCGTTAAACTCCTTGGGCTTCATCGTTAAGAATCGCTCAACCAGTCAGGAGTGGTCCATCTGATTTGAGGGTATGCCCCAAACATAGGTTGTGGATACTGGTAATTAACCTGAACTGCTTCTGGACCTGGTACTGGAATCTATACAGCTGGTGGTTGAGGTGTTTGAGGTGCTGGGTGGTTACCCACCGGTGCTGCACTTGTTTGTCCACTCGGCATTGGTGTAGCATGTGCTGCCAGAAACATAATTCCCATTGCTGCTTGCATTTGAGCCTGTGGGTGTTGCATTTGTTGCAGCTGTTGCGCTAGGTTCATAACCACAGTTGCCAACTCCGGTGGTGGAGGTGGCAAGTTTGTTGGATTTTCCTGATCCGGATTTACTGGTGGTGCAACCTGCGGATTACCCTGTGCATATATATTTTCTTGGCTGACTTCCTCCATGGGTGGTGGTGGTGGAACTACGTTTCAGCTTTGCCTGGTTACTCTACGCCCAGCCATATGTTCCTCTAAGATTGGTGGTGCCTGAAAATCATTAAAATACGTGAGGCAATCATTTATACTTCATGTAGACACGCTAACCGATGTTATTTTCAAAATTTTCAGCTCATTCTGTGAAAAATACAGTCTTTTCTATGCAGGGTCGATGGTGGGGGTCGATGGTATGTTCGACCCTCAGTGTCCGACCCTGGGAAATCACTTATTTTTCCCGAGAGCCAGGGGTCGATGCGGGGGTTGATGGGTGTCTGACCCCCAAGTGCGACCCCTGGTTCTCTGTCAGGTTCCCAAGAGTTGGGGGTCGATACGGGGGTCGATATGGGGGTCGATGGTCCTGGTTGAATTCTTCGACCCCCGGACCAAAAATTAGATTTTTAAGGTCCGATTCTGAGTTCATTTTCCATTCTTCCTCCTACATTTCGACTCGTCTCGTTCCCCTGAGTTGCTACAGTGCCAACTCTGCTACATTGGTCATTTGGGTTCCTTGTTTCGACGTCTACACCTTCCCTATAGGTATGTATTGTACCTTTACATGTTGTTAGGTTTTCTTTTCTAGGTTTTTGCTCGTTTACATTGTATTTTTAAAATTAATCTTTTTCCAATCGTAAAAATTCGATTTTTATTGGGGGCTTTTGTTATTGGTGACTCGAGGAACGAAAGCCTTCAAAAATATTTGGGTTTCATCGGTTGGTTATCGAGAAACTCAAATTTTGCTCTTTTTGCTCTAATTTGTCAAAAATTTTGATTTTTCACAATTTCTTCAAATTGGATTCCATTAGTTAGGATTTCCAACTGTGTGAGTGTTGTAGGATATGTTAGAACCTACGTAAGTCCTCCTGCCCACGTGTATGGGTGGAAAGTGAGGCTTTTGGCCAACTTACGTCGTTATAATGTCCAAATATCTGATTTTTCTACCCTACTAACATATTATCTATTTTTCTTTCTTATTTGCAGATACCATGGCTCGTACCAAGGTACCCTGAGTTCGCGATCCTCTTCGTTTCTGTTCCAACGAAGCCGAGGCACAGTATGCCCACTACGCTCGCAAGAAAGTATAGGGAGGTCGTAAGGTGAACTTGGCTGAGTTAGCCCTGTTCAATGTGAGAGAGCATTTGGTGATATGGGATGGCTCACTATCATCACTTATGATATCTGTACCTGCCCCGACTTGGTACGCCAGTTCTATTGTAACCTCCAGGTGGTGGGGGATTACAATGATGTGGAGAGAGGCAATGAGCTTCGCATCACGAGCTACGTCAAGGGAGTTGACATCTCGTTTGACTATCGGCAGCTGGCTGACCTACTGGGCATTTCCTATGCTGGCCCCATTGTTTTCTGTGCTCCTGGAGAGCCCCAGTTCTTCTCTCTTTAGATGAGGGCCGAGATCGATAGTCAGCTCATCTGACCTGATCGCTGGCAGATGAGAGCGTGCTATCTGCGTTCGGATCCATGGGTATATTGCAAGATCATACAACATAACCTGATACCGCAGAGTGGTCATTACGAGAGGGTCTCCCAGCTGACCCAGTATCTTTTATACTGTATATGCACTCGGCAGCCCGTCTGCCTTCAATACATCATTATGCATACCATGATTACTGCCACGTTGCCCAGTCACACCGGCAACCTTCTTTCCAGACGCATGATCACTACCTTGCTTACTCGCCTGGGGGTTGATTTAGTGGATTAGAAGATTCAGGGGAAATCCTTCTCATCGCCTCTAGATTGGGAGGCTATTTGCAAGATGGACATGCAGGATGCCCATGACAGTGATGAGGAGAGGAACGTGATGGTGCACCCTCGCACTCGCGTAGAGATAGCTGACGCTGAGGCAGCTACCACCGCCACTGGAGTTCATATGGAGCCTGCTGGTGATGATGACCGTCTGTACATGGATGTGGACTCCATACCACCTCCTTCACCTACTCATGCTGCTGGAGCTAGTACTTCTTACGCGGCTGGTCCTTCTCATGCGGCTGGTCCTTCACACCCACCTTCTAATATGATGGGGATATTGCATGTGATCAGAGAGGCTCAACGCAGATCTGATATGAGGATGGGGGAGTTACTAGACGCTCAGCGTGTGAGAGTGGATGAGCTACTAGACGCCCAGCGCACATCAGACATGAGGATGGGAGAGCTCATAGATGCTCAGCGCCGGTCAGATATGCGGATGGAGGAGCTTTTGGGTGCTCAACGTGGGACTGATCAGCGGGTAGCTAATCTTACAGCTAGTCTTCAAACGAACCAGACTCAGATAGCCTAGTTGACTTGAGTCTACGCTGAGGATTATGACAGAGATTGTGAGGCACCGCTTCCTCCTTCACCTCTAGCTTCATGATTTTATTTAGTTTCTTTCATTGTACTACAGAGTAATTGTCTGGGTTGTGGACTGTACTCTGCTTTAGCTATTTATATACGTTTGTTTCTCTCTCATTGTATTTAATATTGTTCCCCCTTTAATAGATGCATTATTCTCTTTTCAAATTTGATCTCAAACATCACTTGTGCTTAGAGTGTGTTATTTTTACAATTTTTACTTTTATCCTATCTGAGTTCACAATTCGACGTGAAGGTATGCTAGTTTAGCGGACAAGACCTGAGATGCTCTGATATCAAGTTGTCACAGCCCAATTCCACACTATTTAGAATGGTGTGATGAACCGCTAGCAAACCAATGGTTTAACCAGGATCTCGAGTAGGTTATATCCGTGTTATCTAAACCCCATACATCCACATTCATAATCAGAGTAAATACACAATAGCGGAAGTCTTATAATAAAATGAACTGAGAATCTACTGTGATATTAATATTTAAATAGCAAATTATTCTGTGTCAACTAAGACATAAATAAATATCAAATTCATGTCTTTACTAAATCCAAATAATGAAAATAAAATCTAATCAAATACACATGAGTTGCATTCGCAAGAGGAGTCATGTGTATCCACTTCATCTTCAACTTCCATCGCCGCCATGTACCCGTACACTGGAGCATTGACATAATTTTCGATGGTAGTACCTGCATCATCAACTAAAAATTTTTGACGTCGAGGGGTGAGCACACAACATGGCTCAGTGAGCAAACAAAACAATGCAACAAACAATACATATGCATGCAGTCAATTCATATCTTTGGTTTGGTTTTAGCTTTGCAATATGCAATAGAAAGGTTTGGGTGGTCAAAGGTTAACGTTTATTGACCCCACCTCCATACACAAGTGTGTGACGCCGCCCGAAGGTAACCTTTATCGTCGACTCACAAGCACCCAATTCATGAACATTGTACAACAAAGGTTAATGTTTATTGTTGTACAGTACCATACCAACACGTAAGCCCCTGTTGGCGAGGGCTTGAAAACTGGGCTCGCAACTAACCAATCCTAATGCCAAACAGTGTATCCAAGGCCTCACCCCAGCATCCCTCAGAACGTCCATAGAGATAGAGCTAAGGCCCCCCGGTAGAGTCAGAGACTACAAGGACCGAGACCACCTCCCCTGATACTCTATGACGTAATAGTTCTGCTAAAGTAATGGCGATACGACGATGCTAATGCACAAGACTTGAGTTAGAGATAGAGCTAGAGCTAGAGTGCTGAGGCCCAGCCTATGACACCCCCCTTGATACTCGCTCGCATCAAGTACACCAACCACACACATACATTGACATGCCTATTCCTATCATCATCATCATCATCATGTCATAAACAATAAAGTAATTATGCATGAACAAATAATAGAAATATTGGATGACATGTTGAATGCACATACAAGCATACATGCATAGAATCAATATGGCATTGGACTCAAGAAATAAAAACAGTTTGTTATTAATCAATTAGTTTAGAGTCCTGTTTCCTCACCTTAGGTTGCTAGTAGATCCTCTTTCAAGATTTAAAATCACCTTTATATTGTTATTATATTGCTAGAAGACCTAACAAGTCGATAAAATTTAATTAGAACTAATTTTGAATTTAAAAACATTGCTGTTAACTGGGGGTCGAAGCTAGGGTCGGAGTTATGATCGACCCTGGGTGCGACCACCCCTATTCTGGGCTTCTCGAACACTGGGGGTCGATGCTCAGGGTCTGGTAGGGTCGATTGGCCATCGACCCCCCATGCGACCCCCTGTGGGTTTTGTCGATTTTTCTTCCTTCAGCCCATTCTTCGTGTTTGGGGTCCTATGGCTTGCTCCTACAGTCCATTCCACACATGTTCTTTGGCTTAGAACCATGATTCATTCACCTATATGGCTTTCATGATTTCCCCCATGGTTTTCCATGAAAACCTAACCATGGGTTGATGGTTTGGGTTTCTTCGAGATCATACCCTCTTCATTATCTATACTAAGGGTCATGGAAATAGTATCCATACCTGAGAAGATTACTCCTTCTCTGCAACTGTTCTCCTTTTGCCTTTTCTCTTCTTTTCTTTTCTTCTTCTTCTCTTCCTTCTCTTCTCTTTCTCTCAATTCAATTAGGGTTCTAAAAGGAGTGAAAGTGGCTTAAGAACGTCCTATTTATAGAGTAGAAACTTCTAAAATATGTCCCATTGAGATTAGGAAGGAATCCCATTGAAATTTGGAAAGTTTCCTAATTTCTATTTTTACCGAGTACCGGGGGTCGATAGGGGGATCAGAGATCCCGTCGACCCCTGGTCCTTAAAGTGTCCGACCCCCCATATAAAACTGGGGGTCTGACTTCTATACTGGGGGGGTCCGACCCTCCTTTGCTGGGTATGCGACCGTCCCCTTATTTAAGTATTTTTGGGTCAGTTTAATACCTAGGATCGTAATCTCCTTCACGCACTTGGTCCATTTGGCTCAACCATGATGGGTAGACCTGGTTCAAGGTGGTAAGACCGGGTTAGTCTGATACGGGTCTTACAATACTGCTTGCAGAATATCAGGCCTTGAAGCTGTCAAGTATAGTAGACTGCCAATCATTGACCTATACAGTGTCTGATCAACTGTTGGGGAATCATCTTCTGAACTCAGCTTGATATTCACTGTCATTGGTGTCCCCACGGGGTTACAGTCCTCCATCACAAATTTCTTCAACACTCCTTGGTATACTTAATTTGAGAGATGAAGATTCCATTTTCTCTTTGATGAATTTGCAGCCCCAGAAAGTAGGACATCTCTCCAAGCATAGACATCTCAAACTCTATTCTCATCCTCTCAGCAAACTGCTTGCAAAGCTTCTCACAGTGCCCCCCAAAGATAATGTCATCCAAATAGACCATAACTACCAGTTGACTACAGTCTTTTGTCATGACATATAGGTTGCTGTCCACAACTCTTCGCAGACCCAACTTATGCAGATATGTATTAAGCCTTTCATACCAAGCTCTTGGAGCTTGCTTCAACCCATATAGAGCCTTCTTCAATTTGCAGACCATATCTTCATCATTACTGAGTTGGAACCCTTCAGGTTGCTCAGTGTACACTTCCTCTTCTAGATTGCCATTCAGGAATGTAGATTTCACATCCATTTGATAAACCTTGAATCTTCAGTGCACAGCTAATGCTAAGAAAATTCTGATAGACTCCAGCCTTGCCACAGGTGCAAAAGTCTCATCAAAATCAATTCCTTCTACTTGAGCATATCCTTTGCATACAAGTCTGGCCTTTTTTCTCACAACCTGGCCTTCTTCATTTAATTTCTTTCTGAAAACCCATTTTGTGCCAATCACATTTTTGTTTGCTGGTCTAGGAACTAGCTCCCAAGTGTTGTTCTTTTCAATTTGGTCAAGCTCATCATTCATAGCTTTCAACCAAAATTCATCATTGCTAGCCTCATGTACAGTTTTAGGCTCTATCTCAGATAATAATGAATAAGTGGTAGCTTTCATCCTTTTGGTTTGTATACCTACATTTGGATCTCCTATTACTTGATGATTAGGATGAATTTTCAACCATCTGTTGTCTCTTGGTCTGCCATCTTTCTGCATGTCAGTGTGAGTCTTTTGCACTTCAGATTATTCTTCATCCTACTGCCCTTTGTCGACTGATAGAGTGTCATCTTCATCAAGTTCTTCAAGAATGGACCCTTTTGGTTCAGCTCCCTTTTGATTCCCTATATTCTCATCAATCTTCACATCTGAGCTCTCAACAATTCTTCCTAGTCTCTTGTTGTAGCACCTGTATGCCTTATTTTTGAAAGAGTACCCAAGAAATATGCCTTCATCAGCTCTGTCATCAAATTTGCTAAGATTTTCTTCCTTTCGCTTGATGTAGCACTTTGAACCAAAGACCCTGAGATACTTCACTGTAGCTTTCCTCCCAAACCATAATTCATAAGGTGTTTTGTTCTCATGAGGCCTTAGAAGACATCTGTTAGTGATATGCACTGCAGTATAGATACCTTCTCTCCAAAAATGCTTTGCTGTGTTATTTTCTGCCATCATAGTTCAAGCCATTTCTTGCACTGTTCTATTTTTCCTTTTAACCACTCCATTTTGCTGAGGTGTTCTGGCTACTAAATGTTGAATTCTGATTCCACTTTCACTGCAGAAGTTTGAGAATTTACTTCATGTAAATTCTTTGCCTTGATCTAAACACTTAATTGTGTTTCCTGTCTCATTTTCCACTCTCTTCATGAATTATTTGAACTTGTCAAGAGCTTCAGTTTTGTCCTTCAGAAACATCACCCAGGTCATTCTAGAATACTCATCTATGAACAAGATGAAGTATCTCTCACCTCCTATGGCCTGTGTTCTCATAGGTCCACACAAGTCTGTGTGTATCAAGTCAAGTAGTTTACTTGAATGGTACTCCTTTGATTTATAAGTAGCTCTTGCCTGCTTACCCTTCTGACATGGACCACATCCATGGCTCTCTGGAGTCTTTATTTTGGGAAGATCTCTCACTGCTTGCTCCTTGCTAATTTTGGTTAAATTTTTTAAGTGAATGTGTCCCATTCTTCTATGCCACAACCAATTTTCATCTTCTTGAGTTATCATGCACTTGTTGATGGCATCTGTCAACACATACCAATTTCCAACTGTTCTTTCACTAGCAGCCACTGCCTTTCCTATTCCAATCTTGTGGACAACAAAACCTTCATTGTTGAAAGTGATCTCATGTCCTTGATCACATATCTGACTCACACTATGTAGATTATGTTTTAGCCCTTTAACATACAAAACATTGTGGGACTTTATCTTCCCATTGTTAAAGTTCACTGAACCTCTTCCTTCAACTCTGGCACCTTCATTATTCCCAAATTTCACTGTTCCTCCTTCTGCAGTATCGAGGCTTGTGAATTTTTCTTTGTTTCCAGTCATGTGTGTTGAGCATCCACTATCAAGAATCCATGGAGATTGTTTTCCTTTGTTTTCTTTAAGTGCTGCTTGCACCAACAAAGAATTGTTCATTTTCTTCTGTGATTTTTCCACCCATCTAGCCTTGTCTTTCACTGTAATAGACTTCCTTGTATTTCTTACCATTTCATTTTCTTCTTTTCTCTGAACTGGTTTTCTTGGAGGATCTTTTCTTTCCTTCCTCTTAGCTTGCCTTTGAGATGGAAGAATTGTTTTGCAGTTTCTGGCTATATGCCCAAGTCTTTCACATCTATAGTATATTACTCCCTCATCAGCAAGAGGAGCAAATCTATTTCTGTCAATGAACACTAGAGGTCTTTGTTGTCTTCTACATCCTGCCATTCTATTCCCATAGTCATTACAACCATAATGGTATCCTTTGAATCTGATTCTCTGTACCTGCTTGTTTTTCTGAAACTGACCATTCCTCTAGAACTGACTTTGTTTTCTCTGACTGCCTTGCCGGACTATCTTGAAGCCCTCTTCATCATTCTTGCTTTTAGTAGCTTTCACAGCTGGTGGTTCCTTCTGCTTTTCTTTCACAAACATAATGGGATTACTTGCAGACCCCTTTTCTTTTATCTCCTCAGATAGCTGCTCAGTGTATCCAAGTCGAGATTTCATATGAGAGGATCTCTGGTAACTTAGAATCTCATCAAGGATGTTGTCTTCCTCCTTGTCTTCATCTTAAGAACTGCTGCTTTCTTCATCTTCCTGTAACCTGATATTCTTACCTTTTGATTTTACAATGGTTACAAGAGGGACTTTTGTAGTAGCTTCAGCATGATTTTTCTTGTTTGTAGACTTGGCCAAATCTACCACAAGTCTTACAATTACTTCATCAAGCTTCTTACACTCAGAAGCCTTTACTGTAAGATCATTGTCAAGCTCATCAGCAATTATTTTTGCTTTCCTGAGAGTTTCCATAATTTTAGCATTTATCTCCTTTTCTTGGTTGAGTTGCTCATTCTAGTTTTTGTTTTTCTTTCTTTCTGACTTAAGCTCTGTAAGTGCAGAAAGCAACTCTGCTTCAAGATCTGGATTGTCATCTTCTTCAATTATTTTCTTAACATTATCATCTTTCCCTTTTGTTGTTTCACTCCCTGTAGGAGTCTCTTCAAGTCTTGCCATAAAGAGAATATCATCATCATTTTCATCTTCAGACTCGTCAGAGAGGTCATCATGCTTTGACAGTTATTGGCTTCCTTTAGACTCTTCTTCATCAAAGTCATACACTCTACCATTTTTTGGAACTTAGAGGCAAAGTGTCCTAAGCCACCAAAGTTGAAACATCTCATTGAAGACTTATTTTGAACTTATCAGATCTCTTCTTGAGTTTGTTAGCCAGATAGGCTATAAGTTCATCATCTGAATCATCTGTGTCCTCCTCTGCATCAGCTTTTGAGCTTTCCACTTGCTCCTTCATTTTTAATTTTTTAAAGGCTTCAAAAGCTGCTTCTTTCTCGACTGGCACTAGCTCAATCATTCTCATCTCATAGGTAATCAAGATACCATGTAGTTCATCTATGGTCAATGTATCCAAAGTGGCAATTTCTTCAAGGGCTGACACCTTGGCATTATACAGTTTTAGAAGTGTCCTCAACACCTTCTTGACCACATGAATCTCCTTCAACTCTTCACCCAATGCTATGATTGCATTGGTGACCTTGTTTACTCTGTTCAGGTAAAACTTAATTGTCTCACCTTCGCTCATTCTCATGCTTTCAAATTGAGATCTCAATATCTGCAATTTAGCCTCTTTGATTTTGTTGTTTCCTTCATGTGCGCTCTGTAATTTGTCCCATATCTTCTTTGATATTGGACAACTGATCACTCTAGTAAGTTCATTACTTGTAAGTGCAGCTAGAAGAGCTGTGACAGCCTTAGCTTCATTTTCTCTCTTCTTCATCTCAACAGCATCACTGATATCTTCAGTTGTGTGCCTGTACCCATTCTTCACAACTAGCCATACCCCATATCCTTGTGCAATCAGGTAAGCCTCCATTCTGACTTTCCATATACTGTAGTTGGAGCCATCAAACATAGGAATTCTACTGTGCCCATGATGTTCTACATTTGTAGCCATAACTCAGTCTCAATGCACTATCTGTACCCGAAGTTATCAAACTTCTTCCCTTGGGAACTCAACTCTGATACCACTTGTTATTCCTAGGTTGACACTGAGAGGGGGGGGGGTGAATCAGTGGCCACTAAAATCTTTTTCAACTAAATGGTTTGGCCTGATGCTATGAACGATGTTGCCAAGAGCTGTTGATCAAATTGTGCTATGCTGCCTTGAGCTGATTTCTTGAGATTTTTTCACCGACAATCTGTCAAACACATTTTGTGCACACACCAACCACACACCCACAGGTATCCATACCAGGGGCTTGGCCTGCCAAGTGTGTACACACAGACCTGCAGCACATAGACTTCTAATCCATACTCACAAGCACATACATGGGACACACAATATAACGTGGATCACCAATCACACACTGTGATGACTACTCAACAGGGTAATACACTAACCAGGGTTTTTTATATACCCAATACTCAATTGTAATGCTACGGTTGCACCTACAACCCCGATGCTACAATATCAACCGCATTCACAGCTACAACTGTGTCCTAGGCACCAACCCCACTCCAGTCAAGCACCCACTTGACAGGTTATACAATATGTATATCAAAAATCATTACAAACCCTTCCCATATAGCACTGATACAGTAAATATGATTTGTGTGCGAGTTTGCCTCCCGGTCTTGCTCACTACTGATGCAAGCCTCTCTGTGCAAGCATCTCGACCTCCTCTCAGGCTCCGTAGCTCATTCTTCACTACGAAGACTCCATTGGACACTAACAGTAGGTCCACACACTCTCTTCAAGCTTCAACGAAGCTTTCATGGCCTCACACCGCCAGTAGGAATCTCTCTCTCTTGGAGAAGCTTCAATGAAGGGTTTCCATTGAAATCACCATTAGAGGCCTTCATCTCGAGCTCAAACCACTTCCTAAGTCTCCACATTTGAAAATCCTTCAAATTGACATATTATAGGCCTCGATCCGACATCAGACGGCTGAGATATCATCAAAAGAAGGTCGGCCAGTGAGATTATTACAAATGGAATCTCTGGCCTTGATTCGGTGCACCGCGACACACGCAATTGCCACCTCATCTGATGCAAAGGTACGCCGTTGTCGTTCGTTGATTGGCGGAGAAGGAATCAACTCAAATCGACCGTTGGATGGGTCAGAAAGTCACGGGATCTTTTCTGGTCCGTCCGATCGGCCTCATCACGTCAGGCACGATCGGGAGACATCACAACCATCAGATGCGCATCTTCTGCGCTTGCGCCCTTTGTGCATGTTCCACCGAATCATGGATCCTCTTCCATGTGGCGCAACTCACCTTCTTAAATTGCCTTCGACCAATCAGGAAGCACGCGATGGGATCTTGGCGCAAATCCGGCGCTACACTGAATCCTGCCTTTTTGTGAGCCCTTGATCTGGCATCTTGATGCCGTGGCTTGATCTGAGCCACCCATACAAAATATGCTTCCATATAAAATGTCTGAAATACCCCTGAAAATATTACTAATGGCCTCTCTAACCATTAGTATCACCTGCAGGGTTTCTGACTCCAGTAGGGTCCGAAAACCCTGCTTCATTGAGGCATAACGTTGAACAGTTAATGCACGCGGCTGCCTGCATGCGGGTGTTGTGTATGCGGCAGGTGCTGTGCACGCGACTGCCTGTTGTGTGCTCGGCTGGTGCTATGCCCGCGACTGCCTACTGTGCGCGCGGCTGGTGCTGTGCGGTCGGCTGGTCATGCTAGCATGGCCTGCTGGCCTCGAGCCGTGGGCATCTGCCCTGCTGGGCTGGGTTGGCTGCCGTGCTGGCCTGGCCACCCAAGGTGGGACCCACTCATTCTTTCTCCTCTTTCTCTCTCTTCAGCTGGACTTTCTCATCAGCTGGGCTTCATTCTCTTCGGCTGCTGCATCAACTCAGTCACCTTGACTGATATGTTGCCAACAATGACAACACTTACAACATTGTCTGGACATGGTTTCAACAAACTAGACATGGTCCATAACCTTTTTCTAATTCAACTTCTAATCCCATAAGCGATCGTACAAGCAGTTTGTAGTCTAAGGATTTGAGGGGTAGATTTAGCTTCTTTCCAAATGATACAGATATAAAAGAATGAGTAGCTCCTGAATCAAAGAGTACTCTGGCGGGAAAGCCATTAATAGGTATGATACCTATGATTTGTTTTGATTTAGTCTACATGCTCACATAATGTAACACAAAATGATAAGATTCAGGTCATACCTGTGACCACATCAGGCAATGCGGAAGAATCCTCAGATGTAACCGCGTAAACTCTGCCTTGTTGTAGTTGCTTCTTGGGCTTAGGACATTCTCGGAAATAATGTCCCACTTGATTGCAGTTATAGCATTTTAACCCTTCATTATTTGGCTTTTGTTGCTGTTGAGCTGTTGAAGTAGTCTTGGCTACAGCATTGAAACCTTGGGTACGAAAGGGTTTGAATACCTTGGTGTTTCCTCCGTTGTAAGAATTCCCATTTGGCCTTTTGATTCCTCTATTTTGAGCAAAGTAGCTCTCTTTCTGGCTCGACTCTATTACTCGATCAATTTGTACAGCTTCATTGTAGATTTTCTTTTCATGTCCCAGAACATGTTCACGTATGCTTCACCTAAGTCCCATGATGAACCTTCGGGTCTTTGTATCCTCCACTTGCATACCGACTGGTGTGCAAAGAAAAACAGCTCCTCATAACACTGTTGATATGCATCGATAGTCATCTCTGTCCCTGATATAAACTTAGGAACTCCTTCTCCATGGAATCTCTGAAACTCCTAGGAAAATACTTCTCAAAGAATGCCTCCTTGTATATATCCCAAGTCAATTGGGTGTGCTTTTTCATCAGATACGTCCGTGTGGACTTCCACCAATGGTGTGCATCGCCTTTCAGCATGAATGTTGCACACAATGCCTTATCTTCCTCATTCACTGTCATCATCGTGAAGTTTCTCTCCATCTCATCGATCCAATGTGCTGGGCACAACGGATCAGCTGGCTTAATACTATACTCCTTGGGCTTCATCTTCAGAAAATGCTCCACCAGTCTGGAGTGGTCTAGCTGATGCGGGACATAAGCCCCATACATAGGTGGTTGGTATTGATATCCACCTGGAGCTACTTCAGGGTTTTGTACTTGAGCCTGCATAACGGGAGTATGAGGTGCATAGGGTACTGTGTTACTTCCCCCTGGTACTATGCTTTCCTGTCCTACTGGCATCGGTGTCGTCTGTGTAGCTGGAAAAGTCATGCCTATGGCAGCTTGCATAGTAGCTTGTGCCTGTTGTATTTGCTACAGCTGTTGGGCCAAATTCATTACGGCTGTAGCCAGGTCTGTAGGTGGAGCTGGCAGATTTGTAGGATTTATCTACCCATTAATTACGGACGGTGCCGTATTTGGATTCTCCTGTGTTTTTGGGTGTATCTGGCTGTCTTCCCCCACAGGTGGTGGTGGTGGGATAGAGTTACGGCTTTGTCTAGTCACTCTGCGTCCAGCCATTATCTGTTCTAGTAGTGGGAATGCCTGAAAATCATAGAATACGTGAGGCAATCATTATATACTTCATTCTCATATTTAAATCCACTAATCAATGATATTTTCAAATTTTTCAGATCATTCGGTCAAAAATACTGTATTTTTCATTGCAGGGTCGATGGTTAGGGTCGATGGATGTCCGACCCTCAGGTATGCGACCCTGAGAATCACTGATTCTTACTGAGAGCCGGGGGTCGATGAGGGGGTCGAGGCATGTCCGACCTTGGGATCGACCCCTGGTTCTCTATCAGATCACCGAGAGCTGAGGGTCGATGAGGGGGTCGGAGGGGGGGGGTCGGATGTTTTGGTCGAATTCTCCGACCCTCGGACTAAAAATCAGGTTTTTAATCCCGATTTTGAATCCATTTCTCTTTCTTCCTCCTCCTTTCCGACTCGGCTTGTCCCTCTGAGTTGCTACAGTGACAACTCCGACACATTGGTGGTTTTTGCTTCTCATTTCGATGTCTACTCCTCTTCCACAGGTATGTTCTCTACGGTTTCATGTTTTTAGGGTTTCTTAACTAGGTTTTTGCCCGTTTATATCGTTTTCTTCAAATTAAACTTTTTCCAACCATAAAAATACGATTTTTATTGGGGGTTTTTGTTGTTGGTGACTCAATGGACGAAAGCCCTCAAAAATATTTGAGTTTCATCGGTTGGTTATCGATAAACTTGAAATTTCCCATTTTTGCCCTAATTTGTCGAGATTTTTGAATTTCTTGAAATTTCTTCAGATTCAACCTCTTTAGATGGAATTTCCAACTGTATGAGTCTTGCAGGATCATTTAGAATCTTTAAAAGTCCTCCTGCCCACGTGTATGGATGAAAAGTGAGGCTTTTGACCAATTTATGTCGTTATAATGTCAAAATTTTTGGGTTTTTCATCTTTACTAAGCCAATATCTGTTTTTCTTTGTTTTTGCAGATAATATGGCTCATACAAAAGTACCCAGGGTTCATGACCCAGTCCGCTTCCGTTCTAACGAGGCTGAGGCATAGTATGCCCGCTACTCTCGTAAGAAGATAGAGGGAGGTAGCCGGGTGGACTTGGATAGCCTGGCCTTGTTCGATGTGGAGAGAGCTTTTGGTGACATGGGTTGGCTTCCTGTGATCACCTATGATGCCTACACTCGGTCAGATTTGGTGAGACAGTTTTACTGTAATCTCCAAGTGGTGGGGGATTACAACGATACTGAGAGGGGTAGAGAGCTTCGGATCACTAACTACGTCAAGGGAGTCGAGATTTCTTTTGATTATCGGTAGCTAGCCGACTTGTTGGGAATTTCATACGATGGCCCCTTGGTGTTCTGTGCTCCTGGAGAGCCCCAGTTCTTTTCATTGGAGATGAGGGCTGAGATTGACCGTCAGATCATCAGAGAGGATCGCTGGGAGATGAAAGCGATCTACCTACGTCCAGAGCCTCGGGTGCACTGTAAGTTTATTCAGCACAACCTGATACCTCAGAGTGGGCACTACGAGAGGATCTCCCAGTTGACCTAGTTCCTACTGTACTGTATCTACATTAGGCAGCCTGTCTGCCTCCCTTACATCATTATGCGGATGATGATCAGTGCCACATTGTCCGGCCATACTGGCAACCTGCCTTATGGATGCATGATCGCTATGTTGCTTACCGCCTGGGTGCTCAGATGGTGGATGAGAGGATTCAGGAGAAATCCTTCTCATCACCTATGGATTGGGAGGCCATCTGTAAGATGGGCATGTGGGATGCCCAGGTCAGCGACGATGAGAGGAACGCTCTGGTGCATCCACGTACTAGAGTGGAGATGGATGACGCTGAGGCAGCAACAACAGCCGCTGGAGCAAGGGTTCATGGGGGTGATGATGATCGTTTGTACATGGATGTGGATTCCATACCTCCTCCATCTCCTACTCATGCTACCGGAGCTGGTCCTTCTTATGCAGCTGGTCCTTCACATGCAGCTGGTCCTTCACACCCACCTTCTGACGACATGATGAGGATATTGCATGAGATTCAAGAGGCTCAGCGCATGTTTGATCTGAGGATGGGAGAGCTTCTAGATGCTCAGCGCATGTTGGATCAGCGGGTGGGAGAGCTTCTGGATGCTCAGCGTATGTCGGATCAACGGGTGGGAGAACTTCTAGATGCTCAGCGCGTGACTGACCAATGGGTGGCTGATCTCACAGCTAGTCTCCAGACGACCCAGACTCGGATAGCTTGGTTGACTAGAGTCTATGCTGAGGATTATGATAGAGACCACGAGCCACCGCCTCCCCCATCACCTCCAGCTTCCTGATGTATTTTCTTTTTATTTTTTTCTTTTTGAACTTCAGAGTAACTGTCCGGGTTGTGGACTGTACTCTGCTTAGACTTGTATATATATAGGTTTTTTCTACTTTTGAATGTATATAAATTTGTTTTTCATTTAATAGATGCATTATTCTCTTTCAATTGTGTGTTATTATTACAGCTTTTAAATTTATCCTATCTCAGTTCACAAACTTTTGTGGTAGTATTCTGGTTTACAAGACAGGGCCTGAGAGCTCTGTTACCAAGTTGTCACACACCAATTCCGTACTATTCATAATGGTGTGATGAACCGCTAATAAACCAACGGTTCAACCAGGATCTCTAATAGGTTGTGTCCTTTTAAAATAAACCATACACATCCACAACCATAATTAGAATAAATACACAATAGCGGAAGTCTTAATAATAAATGAACTGAGGAATCTAACTATGATAATCATAAATAAAATATCAAATTATGTTGTATTAATCGAGACATAAATAAATAAAATATCAATTATATTTCTTTAATAGTTCAAATAAAAATCTAATCGAAAACGCATGAGTTGCACTCGCGTGAGGAGTCATGCACCACCATTATGTCCTCAGCCTCCATCGTAGCAACGTGCCCATACATAGAGCATTCATATAGTCTTCCATAGTGGTACCTGCATCATCAACTAAAAATATTCGACGTCGAAAGGGTGAGCACACATCGCGGCTCAGTAAGCAAACAAAACAATGCAACAAACATATGCATGCATTCAATTCATATATGTGGTCTGGTATATAAGTTTGCAATGTGCTATAGAAAGGTTCGGTGGCCGCCTCACCTCTATACACAGGGTGTGTAAGCCCACCCAACGGATCAAACTCCATTGTCGTCCACATCCACCCCAACATGGAATAGAGATAGAGCTAAAGTGTCCAGATCAAACACCGCATAACACTTCCCCCGATGCCCTACCCATACCAACACGTAAGCCCCGGCTGGTGAGGGCTTGCAAACTGGGCTCGCGACTAACCAAACCTAATGTCAAACAGTGTATCCAAGGCCTCACCCCAGCATCCCTCAATACGTCCATAGAGATAGAGCTAAGGCCCCCCGGTAGAGTCGAAGACTACACGGTCCGAGACCACATCCCCTAACGCCCTACGACGTAATAGTTCTGCAAAGGTAATGGCGATACGACGATGTCAGTGGACAAGACTTGAGTAGAGATAGAGCTAAAGTGCCCAGATCAAACACCGCATAACACCTCCCCTGATGCCCTACTCGCATCATCTACACCAACCACACACAAACATTCACATGTCTATTCCTAGCATCATCATCACCATCATGTTATAAGTAAAATAAAATTAAATATGCATGAACATTAATAGCAGAAATATTGGATGACATTTTGAATGCACATTACAAGCATACACGCATAGAATCAGTCATGGCATTGGACTCAAGAAAATAAAAACAGTTTATTATTAGCCAATTAGTTTAGGTCTTGTTCCCTCACCTTTGCTTGAGTGTAGATCCTCTTTAAAGCTTTAAGAATCACTTTTATATCAATAGAAAAAACTAACAAGTCGATAGATTTTAGTTAGAAGTCATTCTGACAATTTTAGGCTTGCTGTTAAGCGAGGGTCGCAGGGTGGGTCGTAGGTAGGGTAGCAGTTTACTGTGACCCCCAGGGTAGGGTCGATGCCAGGGTCGGATGTTCTATCGACCCTGGGTGTGACTACCCCATCCCTGGACTTCCCAAATGCTGGGGGTCGATCCTGTGGTCTGGTAGGGTCGATTCCCAATCAACCCCACGTGCGACCCCCGTGGTTTGAGTTGAGAATATCATTCTACAGTCCATTCTTTCCTATTTGGGTCCTATGGCTTACTTCCACAATCCATTCTATGCTTATTCTATGGCTTAAAACTCTAGGTTTCTTCCTTACTTTGCCTACCATGATTTCTTCCATGGATTTCATTGAAATCCTCCCATGGATGGATGATTTGGGTTTCTCCTAGACCATACCCTCTTCATGAACTATTCTAAGGTCTTAAATCATTAATGGAAACATACCCATACCTTAGGTTTGCTGAGATTCAGAGGTTTCTCTGAATTCTTCACTTTAGTCTTCTTCTCCAAATTTTCTTCTCTTCTCTTTCTCTCACTTTCAATTAGGGTTTCAAAAGGAGTGAAAGAGGCTTAGGGACGTCCTATTTATAGAGGAGAATCTTCCAAAATAAGTCCCATTGAGATTAGAAAAGAATCCCCTTGAAATTTGGAAAGTTTCCTATTTACGATTTCTATCCGCCAAGAGGGGGTCGATGAGGGGGTCGATGATCTTGTCGACCCTCAGGTCTAAATTGTCCTACCCCCAGTTAAAATATCAGGGGTCGGACTTCCTAATGAGGGAGGTCCGACCCTACCCATCTGGGTATGCAACCCTGCCCTCCATTTTACTATTTTTGTGTCAGTTTAATACCTGGTTTCGCTATTTCCTTCACACACTTGGTCCATTTGGCTCGACCATGATAGGTAGACCTGGTACAAGGTGGTAAGACCGGTTAGTTTAATACGGGTCTTACACTAGGTATATCATTGTGATTAACCAATGCTCCAACATATTTTATGGAGCTTATGAACCGGGTGTTTCAGGTAATATTGGACACGTTGGTCATAGTTTCATAGACTATATATTGGTTTATTCCAAAGATGAAGAAAGTTCTATAATAAATTTTAGATTAACTTCATAACAGTTCAGAAGGGAGAAACTTTATGCCAAGTTCAAGAAATATGAGACTTGATTAAACAAAGTGATCTTTTTAGATCATGTAGCCTCATAAATAGGGATTAAGGTAGACCCTATTAAGATAGAAGTAATCATATGATGAGAAACACCTAAAGAATATTACGAAGATCAGAAGTTCCCTGGGTTTAGCTGGTTATTACAAACGATTTGTGGAGGACCACTCTAAGATCGCAAAACCTCTTACAAAGCTAACTAAGAAGGAAGAGGAGTTTAATTGGACGGATAAGTGTGAAGAATGTTTCCAAATTCTCAAGTAAGGCTGATATCGGCTCCCATCTTAACCATTCTGGTACCAGGGGAACCTTTTACCCTGCACACTGATACTTTCGGATTGGGTTTAGGATGCGGGTTGATGTAAGGTAAATAAGTAATTGCATATATTTCAAGATAACTGAAAGATCATGAAAAGAATCACCCAACTCATGATTTGGAGTTAGCAACTATGATTCATGTAATCAAGACTTGGAGACATTATCTATACAGAGAAGAATTTTAGATTAAATCAGATTACAAGAGTCTTACTTATCTCTTTACCCAGAAAGAGTTGAATAGGAAGTTAAGGAGATGGTTGGAAATCCTGAAGGATTAAGACCGTGATATTCAATGTCACCGGTACAAGGCTAATATGATAGCTGATGTTTTGAGCAACAAGGAATAATGAAGCCAAAAGGAGGACCTAGTACAATAGTTGCCTTATGTTTCGCAGCAATAGATTTAGATTTGGAAGAAGATTAACATAAAATAGAAACTCGTGATGATCCAATTGAGCGAGAACTTATGGAGCAATAGTTCTTCGGCTGCACTTGTGGCATTAAAGATCATCTCCGAATTGATGGATGAAGTAAAAGTAGCAATTTTGTTAGATCCGTATATAAGAACGATGCAAGAAGATTTAGAGAAAGAGAAACCTAACCCTGACTTACTATGGATGCGGAGACGGTAGTCAGATACAGAGGTAGATTCTGAGTACCTAAAGGTAAAGACTCTAATATCGTGAAAAGAATAATGATAAGAGCCCATTGTACTCTATATTAAGGACATCCTGGAGTACCAATATGTATCATGACCTGAAGAGAATGTACTGGTAAAGAGGAATTATAACAGATGTGGCTTAGTGCGTGTTCTAGTGTCTGAATTATCAGTAAGTAAAGATTGAAAAACAAAAACTAACATGGCTTACTACAACCACTATCGGAGCCAGTCTGGAAGTGAAACTGCATTACAATGAACTATGTCACTGATTTACCACGACTTCTAGATCGATTGACGCAGTTTTGGTGATTGATGATCGCCTTATGAAGAAAGCTCATTCCGTTGCTATACGACCTCGGTGTGCTTTGGAGCGGCTAACTAAGCTATATGTGGATAATATTACTATATTGAACGGTATGCCTGAGAGCATATTGTCAGTCAGAGGCTCATGCTTTATCTTGAAGCTTTGGGAGGATCTATAGAAAACAATGGGAATGAAGTTGAAGTTTGGTACCACATTTTACCTTCTACCGACGGACAGTTGGAGCGGACTATACAGATCCTAAGAGATATGCCCCGAGCTTGTAAAATTGATTTTAAGGAGCTTGAGTTGAAAAGTTACCACAGATTGAAGTTGCTATCAAGCTACCATGTAGATGTCACCTATGAAGCATGGTACGATAGAAATGTCTAATTCCTTTGTTTTGGAACGAAGTTGGAGAATAAGGAATTGTAAGACCTGAGTCTGTTGAAGAAACCTATTGAGTGACAGACAAGGTCAAAGAAAAGGGCCATAAATAGCTCAAGTTTTTTCAGAAGAGACACCAAGTCCTTGAGTTGGCCATAAGTGACAAAGTGTTCTTGAAGATATCACTTATGTATGGTTTGAAATGATTAGACAAGAAGGAAAAGTTATATCCTATATATGTTTTGGACGTCATAAAAGTTTTGGAGAGATGTAGAAAAGTTACATATCAACTAGCATTACTGCTGTCTATGTCCAGTGTGCATGACGAATTTCATGTGTCCCTATTGAAGAAGTACATTGGAGATCCATATCAAAGGTATTGACCATGGATCCACTAGATTAGATAGAAAATTTAGCTATAGAAGTGGTACCAGCATAGTTCACTGGTTGAAAGGTACAACATCTCCAAAGCTAGGATAATTATTATGTGAAGGTAACTTGGCGAAGACAAGACGTGCAGAAGATTACATGGGAAAAGGAAGATGTAATGTGAAAATAGTTTTCCCACCTATTCAACTCGAAAGGTAAATCTAAATTTTGAGGATGGGGGAGTTGTGAGATCAATACGTACAAATTTTGAGGATGAAATTTCTATTAGGAGTGGTGGAGTTGTAAGACCCGCACACCCCGAACCCAGTCTAACCTTATGTTCTCGTGTCGTGATAGGTCTTCCCATCATAATCAGCTCAAGTGAACCATGAACCAATTGTATCAAGAAACCATAAGGTAAGGTAAGCAACGAGTCAAATTTAGTTGGTGTGGTTGACTTTTTAAGATCGTGTGGAAGCAACCAGTAAAAAACTAAAAACCAGAAAATTTTAGTCGTGTGGTAGAAATTTTGAGGGGTGTGGTCGACCACACATGAGACCACACATGAGACCACATGACGTGTGGTCGCATATTTTTGACGTGTGGTCGACAGATTCTATGACCCCACGTGTGACCACACGATGCTGAACAGACTCCGTGTTTAGGAAACTTTCCTAATTTTAGGGGGACTCTTTCCTAATTAAAGTGAGACTCTATATGGAGGTTTTCCTCTATATAAGGGACATTCCTTAGCCTTTCTCACTCTTTTAGAACTCAAATTGAAAACCTAAACCTAAGAGTTAAAGAGAAAGGAAGAGAAGGGGATGAAGGAGATTTGGAGAAGAAGCTTGGAGAAGAAGGTTTTAAAGAAAAAAGTTCTATCTCCCTACAACAAGCTTAATGTAAGGACTTGACTCTATAGGCTAGATCAGATAGGATAGGTTCCTTTTATCAAGTTGTTGTATTGAATCTAATGTAACGATTTATGTAACACCCCAATTCCGTACTATTCAGAATGGTGTGATGAACCGTCAACAAACCAACGGTTCAACCAGGATCTCGAGTAGGCTATATCCGTTTTATCTAAACCTCATACATCCACATTCATAATCAGAGTAAATACACAATAGTGGAAGTCTTATAATAAAATAAACTGAGAAATCTAAATATGATAGTCATATTAAAATATCCAATTATGCTGTTTCAACACAGACATAAATAAAATACCAATTACATGTCTTTACTAAATCCAAATAATTAAAATAAAATCTAATCGAATATACATGAGTTGCACTCGCAAGAGGAGTCATGCGTATCCACTTCGTCTTCAACTTCCATTGCCGCCATGTGCCCGTACACTGGAGCGTTGACATAATCTTCGACGGTAGTACCTGCATCATCAACTAAAAATATTTGACGTCGAGACGGTGAGCACACATCATGGCTCAGTGAGCAAACAAAACAATGCAACAATACATATGCATGCATTCAATTCATATCTGTGGTCTGGTTTAAAGTTTGCAATATGCAATAGAAAGGGTTGGAGGTCAAAGGTTAACGTTTATTGACCCCTCCTCAATACACAGGGTGTGGAAGCCCGCCCAAAGGTTAACGTTTATTGTCGTCCCCATCCACCCTACAATGAACATTGTACAACAAAGTTTAACGTTTATTACTGTACAGTGCCATAACAATACGTAAGCACCTGCTGGTCAGGGCTTGCAAACTGGGCTCGCAACTAACCAATCTTAATGTCAAACAGTTTATCCAAGGCCTCACCCCAGCATCCCTCAGAACGCCCATAGAGATAGAGCTAAGGCCCCCCGGTAGAGTCAGAGACTACAAGGACCGAGACCACCTCCCCTGATACTCTATGACGTTATATTTCTGCTAAAGTAATGGAGATACGACGATGCTAATGCACAAGACTTGAGATAGAGATAGAGCTAGAGTGCTGAGGCCCGGCCTATGACACTCCCCTGATACTCGCTCACGTCAAGTACACCAACCATACACATACATTCACATGCCTATTCCTATCATCATGGTCATTATCATGTTATAAACAACAAAGTAAATATGCATGAACAATAAATAAAAATATTGGATGACATGTTGAATGCACATTACAATCATGTTCGCATAGAATCAAGCATAGCATTGGACTAAAGAAATAAAAACAGTTTGTTATTAACCAATTAGTTTAGGTCTTGTTTCCTCACCTTAGCTTGCTAGTAGATCCTCTTTCAAGCTTTAAGAATTACCTTTATATTGATATTATATTGCTAGAAGACCTAACAAAGTCGATAGAATTTAGTTAGATTTATTCTAATTTTTCCAGCTTGCTGTTAACTGGGGGTAGCAGGACGGGTCAATGCAAGGGTAGCAGTATACTGCGGCCCCCTATAGTAGGGTCGATGCCAGGATCGATGGGTCCATCGACCCTAGGTGCAACCCCCCATGGGTTTGGTCGATAAATCACCTTTTGGTCCATTCCCTCTTGTTTGAATCCTATGGCTTCCTTCCATAGTCCATTCCATACACTTCCTATGGTTTAGAACTACTCTTTACATATCAAATTGTTTAGTTGATCTCCTCCATGGTTTCCATTGAAACTTAATCATGGATTGATGGTTTGGGGTTTCTCCTACATCATACTTTTCTCATTAACTATTCTAAGTCTCACAAAATACATAGAATTAGTATTCTAACCTGAGAAGAGTACTCGTTCTCTAAAACTCTTCTCCTTTTGCCTTCTTCTCTACTTTCCTTCTCTTTTCTTTCTCTCAATTCAATTAGGGTTCTAAAAGGAGTGAAAGAGGCTTAGGGACGTCCTTTATATATAGTAGAAACTTCCAAAATAAGTCCCATTGAGATTAGAAAAGAGCCCAACCGAAATTAGGAAAGTTTCCAAATTTCTGTTTCTGGCGGCAACTGGGGGTCGATGAGGGGGTCGATGACCCGTCAACCCTTGGTTTTAAAATGTCTAACCCCTGGTTAAAAATTGAGGGTCTGACTTTTTGTATTGGGGGGGTCCGACCCCACCTCACTGGGTGTGCGACCCTCGCCCCTTTTTGAGTGTTTTTGGGTCAGTTTAATACCTGGGATCACGATCTCCTTCACGCACTTGGTCCATTTGGCTCGACCATGATGGGTTGACCTGGTTCAAGGTGGTAAGACCGGGTTAGATTGACACGGGTGTTACAACTCCCCCCTACTTATAAAAATTTCATCATCGAAATTGTACGTATCTTCTGAATCAAATAAGTGAGGGTATTGCTTTCGTATAGCATTCTCTTCTTCCCATGTGACTTCTTTTATTTCCCTGCTTCTCCAGGTGACCTTGAAGTAATAGATATCACAGTTGCGTAAACGTTGCCCCTTTCGACTAGTGATCTCAATTGGTGCTACTTCAAAGGTCAAATCTTCAGTTAAATCTGATAGATCCATTGTCAAAACGTGCGTCAGATCCTTGACATACTTCTTCATTAAGGAAATATGAAATACGTCATGTACACTTGACATAGATGGGGGTAGTGCTAACTGATAAGCCACTTTTCCATGTTTGGCTAAGATCTCATATGGCCCGACATATCTTGGACTTAGTTTCCCCTTCTGTCCGAACTGTTTCAGACCTCACATAGGCGATACCTTTACGAATAATTTATCACCCACGATGAACTCAAGATCTCTGCGTCGAGTATCTACATATTACTTCTGACGGTTCTCGGCTATTCTCACTCTTTCTTTGATAATGTCGACCACTCGACAAGTCTCCTCAACAAATTCTGCTCCAACAAGACTATGTTCCCTAACTTCATTCCAAAATAAAGGAGTTCGATACTTTCTGCTATATAGTGCTACATAGGGTCACATCTGTATAGTAGCCTGATAGCTATTGTTATAAGTGAACTCAATTAGTGATAACTTTTCATCCCATGATCCTTTGAAGTCAATGACACATGCTCGAAGCATATCTTATAGAATCTAAATTGTACGCTCCGACTGTCCATCTGTCTGTGGGTGGAATGCAGTACTAAACTTCAATGTTGTACCCATAGCCTTTTGCAATCCTTCCCAAAACTTTAAAGTAAATCGTGGATCACTATCGGACACAATACTTTCAGGTACACCGTAATCGCACAATGTTATGCACATACAGCTTAGCTAACCTCTCCAGTGTATACTGGGGTCATATCGGTATAAAGCGAGCTGTTTTAGTCAGGCGGTCTACAATCACCCAAACTGCGTCAACTACTCGAGGAGTCAGTGGTAGTCCTGTGACGAAGTCCACAGTGATGCAGTCCCATTTCCATGCTGGTTTCGATAATGTCTGTAATAGTCCTACCGGTCTTTGTCGTTCAGCCTTTACTTTCTGACAATTTAGGTATTGAGACACGAACTTAGCTATATCTGCTTTCATTCCTCTCCACCAATATAGTTTCTTTAGATCATGATACATTTTTGTACTTCCCGGATGTATCGAATAGATGGTGGTGTGGGTTTCTTTCATCAATCGGTGTCTAATGTCTAAGTTTTCTGTTTCGGGTACACGTATTCTTCCTTTGTACTTCAGTACCTTTTCTTCGTCAAAGGTGAACTTAGGGTTAGTTCTACCTTTTTCGATGACTTCTTGTACCGTCCTTAGGTAAGGGTCCGATTTGATAGCTGTCTTCACTTCATCAACTATATCTGGTATAATCTTCAATGCGGCGAACATATTTGAAAACCAAAGAATAAACCCTTGGTTGGCTGATCCATCTGGTGCATCTATCACAAATTGCTCATTACCGTGCTTAAATACCTTTCTAGTAGTACACATTGCGGCAGTTGTGCTAACCTCTCCCTGAGATTTTATCATTGCCTTTCTACTCAATGCATCGTCTACTACATTAGCTTTCCTCGGATGATACTGGATATCACAATCATAGTCTTTCAATAGTTCCAGCCATCTTCTTTGTGTCATATTCAGCTCCTTCTGATTAAATAGATAAGTAAAACTATTATGGTCTGATTTAATTTGAAACTTCTCCCAGTACAGATAATGTCTCCATATTTTGACAGCATGTACTACTGTCGCTAGTTCCAAATCATGTGTAAGATAGTTCTTCTCATGTGTCTTCAGTTGTCTTGAGGCATAAGCAAATACTTGTTCTCCTTGCATAAGTACACATCCTAATACCAGTCCTGATGCATCGGTATACAAGTTAAATGGTTGTCCTGGAATTGGGATGGTCAAGATTGGAGCTGATATCAATCTAGCCTTCAAGGTTTGAAAACTCTTCTTGTATTTATTCGTCCAAACATACTTCTCACCCTTCTTAGTCAAACTGGTAAGAGGTACGGCCATTCGGGAATAGTCTTCCACAAATCGTCGATAATACCCAGCTAGACCCAAGAAACTTCTAATTTCTGCAACGCTCTTCGGTGTTTCCCACTTTATAATAACCTCGATCTTGCTGGGATCCACTTTAATTCCTTCAGCGGATACTACATGGCCTAGAAATGCGACTTCCTTTAGCCAAAACTCACACTTTATAAATTTGGCATAGAGCTTTTCCTTCCGTAGTCGCTGCAGAGCGGCGTTTAGATTCTTCACATGCGTTTCCTCGTCCCTAGAGTAGACTAATATATCATCAATGAATACAATAATCGACGTATCCAACATGTCGTGGAAAACCCGGTTCATAAGTTCCATAAAGATTGCTGGTGCGTTTGTCAATCCAAAAGACATGACCAAAAATTCATAATGTCCATATCTGGTCCTGAATGCTGTCTTGGGGATATCACCATCCTTAATCTTCAGCTGATGGTAGCTTGATCGAAGATCAATCTTTGAGAACACTTTGGAACCTTGCAACAGATCAAACAGGTCATCGATCCGAGGCAATGGTTACCGATTCTTGATTGTCAGTTTATTCAGTTCTCGGTAGTCTATACACAAGCGAACGCTACCGTCCTTCTTCACGAATAATACTAGCGCTCCCCATGGTGATATGCTAGGTCAAATATAATTCTTGTCCAGTAGTTCTTGTAGTTGTACTTTCAATTCCTTTAACTCAGTAGGAGCCATTCGATAAAGTGCTTTTGATACTGGTGCAGCTCCAGGTATAAGATCTATTACAAACTCTGTGGCTCGATCGGGTGGTAATCCTGGTAGTTCCTCAGGAAATATGTTTGGGAAGTCCCGCACGACATCAATATCTTCCATCCATGGTGCTTCTTTGGTAAGGTCGACCACTGATACTAAATACCCGACTGCTCCTTTCTCAAGGCACTTCTTAGCCTTTAGTGCTGAGAGTATGAGCTTGCGTTTACGGGGAAGTTTGGTTCTCGCAAAACTGAATTCTGCTCCTTCTTGTCTTTAAATGTTAACTTCTTTTCAGCGCATAATAGGTTCACAGAATGCCGAGCTAACCAGTCCATTCCCAAGATGACGTCAAAGTCTGCCATCTCAAGTTGGATCAAGGTTGCATCCAAGGTCTTTTCACCAATAAGAACTGGACATGGTCCATAACCTTTTTCTAACTCCACTTCTAACCCCATCGGTGACCGTACAAGTAGTTTGTAGTCTAATGTTTTGATGGGTAAATTCAGCTTCTCTCCAAATGACACAGATATAAAAGAATGAGTAGCTCCTGAGTCAAAGAGTGCTCTGGCGGGTATGTCATTTATAGGTACGATACCTGTGATTTATTTTAACTTAGTCTACATGCTCACACAATCTAATACAACTTAAAAGGTTTCAGTCATACCTGTGACCACATCGGGTCATGCGGCAGCATCCTCAGATGTAACAGCATAAACTCGTCCTTGGTGTAGCTGCTTCCTGGGCTTAGGACACTCCCTTGCCATATTCCTCGCTTGATTGCAGTTATAACATTTTGGACCATCAGTACTTGGCTTTGGCTACTGTTGAGCTACTGGGGTAGTCTTGGGTGCAGCGGTAAAACTTTGAGTACGAAAGGGTTTGTGTGTCTTGTTATTACCTCCGTTGTATGAATTACCAGCTGGCCTTTTTATACCTCTGTTTTGGAGTAGATAGCTCTCTTTCTGGCTCGACTCTATAAATCGAGAAATTTGCATAGCTTCATTATAAATCTTCTTGTCTAGGCCTAGAACATGCTCCCTGATACTTCCTCTAAGTCCCGTGACAATCCTACGGGTCTTAGTGTCTTCCTCTTGCATGCTTAGTGGTGCGAAGAAAAACAGCTCTTCGTAACGCTGCTGATAGGCATCCACTGTCATCTGTCCCTGATATAAACTCAGGAACTCCTTCTCCATAGAATCTTTGAAACTTCGGGGAAAGTACTTCTCAAAGAAAGTTTCTTTATATATAGCTCAGGTCAATAGGGCGTGCTTGGTTATTAAATAGTCCTTTGTAGATTTCCACCAATGATGTGCATCACCTTTTAGCATGAAGGTGGCACATAATACCTTTTCCTCCTCTGTGATAGTCATCATGAGAAAATTTCTTCCATTTCGTCGATCCAGTGTGCCGGCCAGAGCGGATCAGACGGTTTTTCTTTGAACTCCTTAGGTTTCATCTTTAAGAATCTCTTGATGAGTCGAGAGTGATCCAGCTGATTAGGAGCATATGCCCCATATATAGGTGGTGGATACTGAAAATTTCCCTGCACTACCTCACGATGTGGTACTGGAATCTACGCAGCTGGTGGTTGAGGTGTTGGGTGGTTACCCACCGGTGTTGCATTGGCTTGCCCAGCCGGCATAGGTGTAGTTTGTGCCGCCTGGAACATCATTCCCATCATTGCCAGCATATGGGCTTACGCGTGTTGCATTTGTTGAAGTTGTTGTGCCAGATTAATCACCACAGTAGTCAGTTCCGGTGGTGAGGTGGCAAGTTAGTAGGATTTGCCAGACCCTGGTTTACTGGTGGTGCAACCTACGGATTACCCTGTGCATTTATATTTTCTTGACTGGCTTCCTCCGTGGGTAGTTGTGGTGGTACTGCGTTTCGGCTCTGCCTGGTTACTCTACGCCCAGCCATATTTTTCCTCTGATAATGGTGATGCCTGAAAATCATTAAAATACGTGAGGCAATCATTTATACTTTATGTAGATACACTAACCGATGTTATTTTTAAAATTTTCAGATCATTCTGTGAAAAATAATGTCTTTTCTATGCAGGGTCGATGGTGGGGGTCGATGGTATGTCCGACCCTAGGATAGACCCTGGAATCACTGATTTTTATCGAGAGTCGGGGGTCGATGCGGGGGTTGATGGGTGTCCGACCCTAGGTGCGACCCCTGGTTCTTTGTCAGATTACCAAGAGCTGCGGGTCGATGCGGGGGTCGATGGTATGTCCGACCCTAGGTTCGACCCCTAGTTTTCTGTCAGATTACCAAGAGTCGTGAGTCGATACGGGGGTCGATGGGTGGGTCGATGGTCCTGGTCGAATTCTCCAACCCCCAGACCAAAAATCAGATTTTTAAGGTCCAATTCTGAGTTCATTTTCCATTCTTCCTCCTCCGTTTTGACTCGTCTCCTTCCTCTGAGTTGCTACAGTGCCAACTCTGCTACATTGGTCATTTGGGTTCCTTGTTTCGATGTCTACACCTTCCCTATAGGTATGTATCTTACCTTTACATGTTTTTAGGTTTTCTTTTCTAAGTTTTCACCCGTACATCTCGTTTTCTTCAAATTAAACCTTTTCCAGCCGTAAAAATTTGATTTTTATTGGGGCTTTTGTTGTTGGTGAGTCAATGGACGAAAGCCCTCAAAAATATTTGAGTTTCATCGGTTGGTTATCGAGAAACTCAAAATTTGCCCTTTTTGCCCTAAATTGTCAAGATTTTTGAATTTCTTAAAATTTATTCAAATTGAATTCCATTAGCTAGAATTTCCAACTGCATGAGTATTGCAGGATAGTTTAGAACCTACGTAAGTCCTCCAGCCCACGTGTATGGGTGAAAAGTGAGGCTTTTGGCCAACTTACATCGTTATAATGTCAAAATTTCAGATTTTTCTACCTTACTAATCCATCATCTGTTTCTCCTTGTGGTTTGCAGATATTATGGCCCGTACCAAGGTTCCTAGTGTTCGCGACCGTCTTCGCTTCCGTACTAATGAAGTTGAGGCACAATATGCCCACATTGCTCGTAAGAAGGTAGATGGAGGCCGCAAAGTGGACTTGGCTGAGTTAGCCTTGTTCAATGTGGAGAGAGCCTTTGGTGATATAGGATGGCTCCCTATCATCACTTTTGACGCGTGTACCCATCCCGACTTGGTACGCCAGTTCTACTGTAATCTCCAGGTGGTGGGAGATTACAATGATGTGGAGAGGGGTGAGGAGCTTCGCATCACGAGCTACATCAAGGGGGTTGACGTCTCATTTGATTATTGGCAACTGGCCGACATACTGGGCATTTCCTATGTTGGCCCCATGGTGTTCTGTGCTCCTGGAGAGCCCCAGTTCTTTTCTCTACAGATGAGGGCTGAGATCGATAGCCAGCTCATCCAACCTGATCGCTGGCAGATGAAAGCGAGTTGTCTGCGCTCAGATCCACGGGTATATTGCAAGATCATCCAGCATAACCTGGTACTGTAGAGTGGTCATTAATAGAGGATCTCCCAGTTGACCCAGTATCTATTATACTGTACATGCACTAGGCAGCCCATCTACCTTCCATACATCATCATGCGTACCATGATTAGTGCCACGTTGCCCAGTTACACTGGCAACCTTCCTTACTGACGCATGATCACTACCTTGCTTACCTGCCTGGGGGATGACTTAGTGGATGAGAAGATTCAGGAGAAGTCCTTCTCATCGCCTCTAGATTGGGATGCCATCTGTAAGATGGGCATGCGGGATGCCTAGGTCAGTGATAAGGAGAGGAACGCGATGGTGCGCCCTCGCACTCGCGTGGAGATGGCTGACACTGAGGCAACAGCAGCAGCCGCTGGAGTTCATAGGGAGCCTGTTGGTGATGATGACTGTCTGTACATGGATGTGGACTCCATACCACCTCCTTCACCTACACATGCTGCTGGAGCTAGTACTTCTTATGCGGCTGGTCCTTCTAATGTGACTGGTCCTTCACACCCACCTTCTAATATGATGGGGATATTACATGAGATCAGAAAGGCTCAGCGCAGATCTGATCTAAGGATGGGGGAGTTACTAGATGCTCAGCGTGTGAGAGTGGATGAGCTACTAGACGCCCAGCGCATATTGGACATGAGGATGGGAGAGCTCATAAATGGTCATCGCCGATCAGATATGCGGATGGAGGAGCTTTTGGGTGCTCAGCGCGTGACTAATCAGCGGGTGGCTGGTCTCATATCTAGTCTTCAGACGACCCAGACTCAGGTAGCCTGGTTAACTATAGTCTATGCTGAGGATTATGATAGAGACCGTGAGGCACCGCCTCCTCCTTCACATCCAGCTTCATGATTGTATTTGTTTCCTTTCTTTGTACTACAGAGTAACTGTCCGGGTTGTGGACTGTACTCTGCTTTAGCTATTTATATACGTTTGTTTCTCTCTCATTATATTTAAAAATATTCTCCTTTTAATTGATGTATTATTCTCTTTTCAAATTTGGCCTCAAACATCACTTGTGCTTATAGTGTGTTAATATTATAGTTTTTACTTTTATCCTATCTCACTTCACAATTCATCGTGAATGTATGCTAGTTTAGCGGACAAGGCCTGAGATACTCTGATACCAAGTTGTCACACCCCAATTCCATATTATTCAGAATGGTGTGATGAACCATCAACAAACCAACGGTTCAACCACGATCTCGAGTAGGCTATATCCATTTTATCTAAACCTCATACATCCACATTCATAATCAGAGTTATACACAATAGCGGAAGTCATATAATAAAATGAACTAAGAAGTCAAAATATGATAGTCATATTAAAATATCCAATTATGCTATTTCAACAGAGACATAAATAAAATACCAATTACATGTCTTTACTAAATCTAAATAATTAAAATAAAATCTAATCGAATACGCATGAGTTACACTCGCAAGAGGAGTCATGTGTAGCCACTTCGTCTTCAACTTCCATTGCCGCCATGTGCTCGTATACTGGAGCGTTGACATAATCTTCGACGGTAGTACCTGCATCATCAACTAAAAATATTCGACGTCGAGAGAGTGAGCGCACATCATGGCTCAGTGAGCAAACAAAACAATGCAACAATACATATGCATGCATTAAATTCATATCTGTGGTCTGGTTTAAAGTTTGCAATATGCAATAGAAAGGGTTGGAGGTCAAAGGTTAACGTTTATTGACCCCTCCTTTATACACAGGGTGTAGAAGCCCGCCCAAAGGTTAACGTTTATTGTCGTCCCCATCCACCCTACCCTGAACATTGTACAACAAAGGTTAAGATTTATTGTTGTACAGTGCCATACCAACACGTAAGCCCCTGCTGGTGAGGGCTTGCAAACTGGGCTCGCAACTAACCAATCCTAATGCCAAACAGTGTATCCAAGGCCTTACCCCAGCATCCCTTATAATGCCCATAGAGATAAAGCTAAGGCCCCCCAGTAGAGTCAGAGACTACAAGGACCGAGACCACCTCTCCTGATACTCTATAACATAATAGTTCTGCTAAAGTAATGGTGAAACGACGATGCTAATGCACAAGACTTGAGTTAGAGATAGAGCAAGAGTGCTGATGTCACACCCCAATTTTGGTCTAACCAGAATGGTGTGATTAACCGCTAAATAACCAACGGTTCAACCAGGATCTCTAATAGGATATCCCTGCGTTATCCAAACTTACACGCATCCACAATCATAATCAGAGTAAATACACAATAGCGGAAATCTTATAAATAAATGAACTGAGAACTAAGATGATATCAATAATTTAATAGCAAATTATTCTGTTTCCAACTGAGACATAAATATTTAAATATCAAATACAAGTCTTTATTAAACGCAATAAAAGAAACCTATAAAATATCTAATCAAATACACACGAGTTGCACTCGCAAGAGGAGTCGTGTGTATCATCTTCAGCTCCAGCTTCCATAGCTGCCACGTTTCCATACGCTGACGCATTCACATAGTCTTCAACTGTATAACCTGCATCATCAACTAAAAATATTCGACGTCGAGGGGTGAGCACACAACACGGCTCAGTGAGTAGCCAAAACAATGCAACATTACATATGCATGCAAAAAGTCAATTTATATCTTTGGTCTGGTTTAAAGTTTGCAGTATGCTATAGAAAGGTTGAGGTAGCCAAAGGTCGTGTTTATTGACTCCGCCTCTATACACGAGGGTGTGACGTTACCCAAAGATCACGTTTATCGTCAACTCATATGCACCCAATCATGAACATTATATAACAAAGGTTACGTTTATTGCTATATAGTGCCATACCAACACGTAAGCCCCTGTTGGCGAGGGCTGCAAACTGGGCTCGCAACTAACCAATCCTAATGCCAAACAGTGTATCCAAGGCCTCACCCCAGCATCCCTCAGAATGTCCATAGAGATAGAGCTAAGGCCCCCCAATAGAGTCAGAGACTACAAGGACCGAGACCACCTCCCCTGATACTCTATGACATAATAGTTCTACTAAAGTAATGGCGATACGACGACGCCAATGCACAAGACTTGAGTTGGAGATAGAGCTAAAGTGCTGAGACCCACCAAAGCTTAACGTTTATTGACGTTCTCATCACACCTCCCCTGATACTCGCTCGCATCAAGCACATCAACCACACACATACAAGCACATGCCTATTCCTATCATCATCATCATCATCATGTTATAAACAACAAAGTAAATATGCATGAACAAGTAATAGAAATATTGGATGGCATGCTGTATGCACATTACAAACATCTCGCATAAAATCAAGCATAGCACAGGACTCAAAAATAGAAAATAGTTTATTATTAACCAATTTAGTTTGGAGTTAAGGTTCCTCACCTTAGCTTTCTAAAATATACTTTTTCAAGCTTTAAAATCACCTTTATACTATTATTATATTGCTAGAAGACCTAACAAAGTCGATAGAATTTAATTAGAATTAATTTAGAATTTAAAAACCATTCTGTCAACTGAGGGTCGATGCTAGGGTCGATGGGTCTATTGACCCTCCCCTCTTTCTGAACTTCCCGAATGCTGAGGGTCGATGGTCAGAAACACCTAGGGTCGGATGGCCTATCGACCCTGGGTGCGACCCTCGGTGTACTCTGATCCAATTTCCACTTTTTAATCCGTTCTTCATGTTTGGGGTCCTATGGCTTGCTTCCTACATTCATTCAACATTCATTCCATGGTCTAGAACCATGTATAATCCATCTAAATAGTTTTCATGCATCCTCCTATGGTTTTCCATGAAAACCTAACCATAGCTTAATGGTTTGGGTTTCTCTGAGATCACATTCTCATCAATAACTACCCTAAGGTCTGTAGAAACTTATAGAATTAGTATCCATAGCTGAGAAGATTATTCTTTCTCTGCAACTCTTCTCCTTTTTGCTAGGTTCTCTTCCTTGCTCACTTCTTCCTCTCTTCCTTCTCCTTCTTTTCTCTCAATTCAATTAAGGTTGTGAAAGGAGTGAAAGTGGCTTAGGGACGTCCTTTAAATAGACTAGGAACATCCTAAATAAGTCCCATTGAGATTTGGAAACAATCCCAATAAAAAAATATAGAAATTTCCTAATTTTTATATTCGGTAGAAACCGAGGGTCGATGGGAGGGTCGATGACCCCGTCGACCCTAGGGTCTTAAGCTGTCCGACCCTCCCTTCAAAACCGAGGGTCTGACTTTCTGTTTTGGGAGGTCTGACCCTGCTTAGCTGGGTATGCGACCCTTCCCCTAATTTAAGTATTTTTGGGTCGATTTGATACCTGGGATCTCGATCTCCTTCACGCCCTTGGTCCATTTGACTCGACCATGATGGGTAAATCTGGTTCAAGGTGGTAAGACCGGGTTAGATTGACACGGGTCTTATAACTCCCCCCAACTTATAAAAATTTCGTCCTCGAAATTGTACGTACATTTTGAATGAAATAAGTGTGGGTATTGTTTCCGCATAGCATTTTCTTCTTCCGATGTAATTTCTTCCATGTCTCTACTTTTCCATATGACCTTAACATAGTAGATATCTCTGTTGCATAGACGTTGAACCTTTCGGCTGGTGATTTCTGTTGGTGTTACTTCGAATGTCAAATCATCAGTCAATTCTGGCAAATCTACTGTCAAGACATGCGTTGGGTCTTTGACATACTTCTTCAATAGGGAAATGTGAAATACGTCATGCACACTTGACATAGATGGTGGTAGTGCTAACTGATAAGCCACTTTTCCACGCTTAGCTAGAATTTCATATGGTCCGACATATCTTGGACTTAGTTTTCCTTTATGTCCGAACCTCTTCAATCCTCGCATAGGCGATACCTTCAGAAATACTTTATCACCTACGGTGAACTCTAGATCCCTTCGTCGAGTATCTGCATATTGCTTCTGACGGTTCTGAGCTGTTCTTACTCTTTCCTTGATGATGTCGACCACTCGACAAGTCTCTTCAACAAATTCCGGTCCAACAATACTACGTTCTCCAACTTCATTCCAAAACAAGGGAGTTCGACACTTCCTGCCATACGATGCTTCATAAGGTGACATCCGTATAGTAGCCCGATAGTTGTTATTGTATGTGGGTGGAATGCAGTACTAAACTTCAATGTCATACCCATAGCCTTTTGCAGTCCTTCCCAAAATTTGGAAGTAAATTATGGATCTCTATCGGACACAATGCTTTCTGAAACACCATGTAATCGAACAATATTATTCACATACAACTTTGCTAACCTTTCTAGTGTATATTGGGGTCGTATAGGTATGAAGCGAACTGTTTTAGTCAGACGGTCCACAATCACCCAAACTGCATCAACTACTCGAGGAGTCAATGGTAGTCCTGTGACGAAGTCCATAGTGATGCAGTTCCATTTCCATGCTGGTTCTGGTAATGGTCTGTAACGATCCTGCGGGTCTTTGTCGTTCAGCTTTTACTTTTCGACAATTTAGGCATTGAGACACAAACTTAGCTACATCCGCTTTCATTCCCCTCCACCAATATAATTTCTTCAGATCATGATACATTTTTGTACTTCCAGGATGTATCGAATAGATGGTGGTATGGGCTTCTTTCATCAGTCGGTGTCTAATGTCCATACTTTCTGTTTCAGGTACACATATTCTCCCTTTATATTTTAGTACCTTTTCGTCATCCAAGGTGAACTCAGGGTTGGTCCTACCTTTCTCAATATCTTTTTGTACTGTTCTCAGATAAGGATCTGATTTGATAACCTTCTTCACTTCGTCCACTATATCCGGTATAATCTTCAATGCCGCGAACATATTCGAGAATCGATGAATAAACCCTTGGTTGGCTGATTCATCTGTTGTATCTATCACATACTGCTTGTTGCCGTGATTGAACACCATTCCGTTGGTACACATTGCTGCGCTCGTGCTAACTTCTCCTTGAGATTTTATCATTGCTTTTCTGCTCAATGCATCTGCTACCACGTTCGCTTTTCTCGGATGATTCTGGATATCACAATCATAGTCTTTCAATAGTTCCTGCCATCTCCTTTGTCTCATATTCAACTCCTTCTGATTAAATAGATAAGTAAAACTTTTATGGGGTCCGACTTAATCTAAAATTTCTCCCTGTATAGGTAATGTCTCCATATCTTGACCGCATGTACTACTGCCGCTAGCTCCAGATCATGAGTGGGATAATTTTTCTCATGTACCTTTAACTGTCTTGAAGCATAAGCAATCACTTGCTCTCCTTGCATGAGCACACATCCTAATCCCAATCCCGATGCATCAGTGTATAAAGTAAATGTCTGTCCTGGAATGGGAATGGTCAAAATCAGGGCGGATATCAATCTGGCCTTCAATGTCTGGAAGCTCTTCTCACATTTGTCGGTCCACACAAACTTTTCGCCTTTCTTAGTCAAGCTGGTGAGAGGTACGGTAATCCGAGAATAGTCTTCTACGAATCTCCAATAATAACCAGCTAGACCCAGAAAACTTCTAATTTCTTTGGTGCTTCCCACTTCACAATAGCCTCGATTTTGCTGGGGTCCACTTTGATTCCTTCTGCGGATACCACGTGGCCTAGGAATGCGACTTCACTTAGCCAAAACTCACACTTAGAAAATTTGGCATATAGCTTCTCTTTCCTTAAACGTTGTAGGGCTGCGTTTAGGTTTTTGATATGGGTTTCCTTATCCTTGGAATATACCAATATGTTGTCAATAAATACTATAAACGACGTATCCAACATATTGTGGAAAACTCGGTTCATAAGTTCCATGAACGTTGCCGGTGCATTAGTTAATCCGAATGACATAACCAAAAATTCATAATGTCCATATCTGGTCCTGAATGCGGTCTTCGGAATATCACCTTCTTTAATCTTCAGCTGATGATAGCCCGATCGAAGATCGATCTTAGAAAATACTTTTGCTCCTTGTAACTGATCGAACAAGTCATGAATCCTGGGTAGTGGATATCGATTCTTGATTGTCAGTTTGTTCAACTCCCGATAGTCGATACACAATCGAACGCTACCATCCTTCTTTTTCACGAACAGTACCGGTGTCACCCATGGAGATATATTGGGTCGAATATAACCCTTGTCTAGCAGTTCTTGTAGTTGTACTTTTAATTCCTTTAGTTCAGTAGGAGCCATTCTATAAGGTGCTTTTGATACGGGTGCGGCTCCAGGTATCAGGTCTATTACAAACTCTGTAGCACGGTCGGGTGGTAATCCGGGTAGTTCCTCCGAAAATACGTCAGGGTAATCCCAAACAACGTCAATGCCTTCCATTCGTGGTACTTCCTTGGCTAGGTCGACCACTGATACTAGATACCCGACTGCTCCCTTCTCAAGACACTTCTTAGCCTTTGATGCTGAAAGTATGAGCTTGCGTCTCCGGGGAAGTTTGGTTCCCGAGAAACTGAATTCTGCCCCTTCTTTGTCTTTGAATGTTAGCTTCTTTTCGGCGCATAACAAATTTGCAGAATGCCGAGCTAACCAGTCCATTCCCAAGATGACATCAAAGTTTGCCATCTCAAGTTGTATCAAGGTTGCATCTAAGGTCTGCTCTCCAATGAGAACTGGACATGCTCCATAACCCTTTTCTAGTTCCACTTCTAACCCCATCGGTGACCGTACAGTAATTTGTAGTCCAATGTTTTGATGGGTAATTTTGTCTTCTTTCCAAATGACACAGATATAAATGAATGAGTAGCTCCGGAATCGAAGAGTACTCTACCGAGGTTGCACTGCTGAAGTGGTCTTGGGTGCGAGTAGTAAAGTTCCGAGGGACGGAAAGGCTTATACGTCCCGGCATTTCCTCCGTTATAGGAGTTTTCGGCTGATCTCTTGATGCCTCCGTTCTGGTTCGAGATAACTCTCCTTCCGGCTCGATTCAATCACTCGAGCAATCTGGACTGCTTCATTATATATTGTCTTCTCTAAGCCCAGAACATGTTCTCTGATGCTTCCTCTCAGTCCCATTACGAACCTACGGGTTTTGGTTCCTTCTTCTTGCATAATCGGTGGTGCGAAGAAAAACAGCTCTTCATAACGTTGTTGGTACGCATCCACCGACATCCGTCCCCGATAAAGGCTCGAAATTCCTTCTCCATCGAATCTCCGAAGCTCCGTGGAAAATATTTCTTAAAGAATGCTTCTTTATATATAGCCCAAGTCGGTAGGGCGTGCTTAGTCAATAGATAGGCCCCGGTCGATTTCCACCAATGATGTGCGTCGCCTTTGAGCATGAAGGTGGCACACAATACTTTCTCCTCTTCGTAATAGTCATCATAAGAAAATTTCTTTCCATCTCGTCTATCCATGCGTGCTGGCCATAATGGATCAGACGGTTTGCCATTAAATTCCCTACGGCTTCATTTTCAAAAACCTCTCGACCGGTCGATAGTGATCCATCCGGTTTTGATATGCCCCAAACATATGGGGTGGATACGCGATAATTAGCCCGTGTCGCTTTCGGGACTTGCACTGGAATCTATGCAGCCCGATTCTTGAGGTGTCCGAGGAGCTGGGTGGTTACCAACCCGGTGCTGCACCGGCTTGCCCCGTGTGCATGGGTGCAGCCCTGAGTGGCTTGAAACATTATTCCCATGGCAACCTGCATCCGAGCCTATGCGTGTTGCATCTGCTGCAGCTGCTGTGCCAGATTCATCACCACTGTTGCTAGCTCTGGTGGTAGAGGTGGCAAGTTTGTAGCGTTTACCGGTTCTGGATTTTTCGGTACATGGTTATTCTCTCGACTAGTATCCTCCACGGGTGGTGGTGGTGGGACTGTGTTTCGGATTTGTCGGGTCACTCTACGTCCAGACATATTTCCTTCTGAGATGGGTGGTGCCTGAAAATCATCAAAATCAGTGAGAAATCATTTATACTTCATGTAGGCACACTAATCGATATAAAATTCAAAATCCTCAATTCATTCTATAAAAAAATACTGTCTTTTCTATGTAGGGTCGATGGTGAGGGTCACTGGTATGTCCGACCCTTGGTATCCAACCCTGGGAATGACCTGTTCTTCCCGAGAGCTGAGGGTCGATGCGAGGGTCGATGGGTATCCGACCCTCAGTCCGACCCTCGATTTTCTGTCAGATTCCCGAGAGCCGAGGGTCGATTGGAGGGTCGATCCGAGGGTCGATGGTGTCAGTCGAATTGTCCGACCCTCGGACCAAAAATCAGATTTTTAAGATCCGATTTTGGGTCATTTCTCACTATTCCTCCTCCGTTTCGACTCGTCTCTACTCTCTGAGTTGCTACAGTGCCACTCTACTGTTTTTGGTCGGTTTAACTCCGGGTTTCGACGTCCACGTCATCCCTACAGGTATGTCTTCCCGTTTTTACCTGTTTTTAGGTTTTCTTTTCAAGGTTTTTGCCCGTTTAACTCCTATTTTTCAAATTAAACTTTTTCCAACTGTAAAAATTCGATTTTTGTTCGGGGCTTTTATTATCGGTGTCTCGAGGAACGAAAGCCCTCAAAAATTTTTGAGTTTCATCGGTTGGTCATCGAGAAACTTGAAATTTTCTCTTTTTGCCCTAATTTGTCGACATTTTCAATTTTTCTTGAATTCCTTCAAATTTGACATCGTCCGTTAAAATTTCCTACTGCATGTGGGTGGTAGGATATTTTTTAACCTACGTAAGTTCTTATGCCCACTTGTATGGCGAGAAATGGGGCTTTATGGTCAACTTACGTCGTTATTAAATCAAATTTTGGATTTTTATCCTGTTAACTCCTTGTTTCCTTCCTCTTTCTTATTTGCAGATACTATGGCTCGTACCAAAGTACCCAGGGTGCATGATCCACTTCGCTTCCGTTCGAATGAAGCCGAGGCACAGTATGCTGACTATGCCCGTAAGAAGGTTGAAGGGGGTCACATGGTGAACTTGGCTGAGCTAGCCTTGTTCAATGTAGAGGGAGCGTTTGGTGATATGGGGTGGTTCCCTGTCATCACATACGACGCGTGCACATGTCCAGACTTGGTACGCCAATTCTATTGTAATCTCCAGGTGGTGGGGAATTACAACGACTTTGAGCACGGTCAGGAGTTGCGCATCACCAGTTATGTCAAGGGGGTGCACATTTCTTTTGATTATCGGCAACTAGCCGATCTATTGGGCATTCCCTATGATGGCCCTATGGTGTACTGTGCGTCGGGAGAGCCAAAATTTGTTGAGATGGAGATGAGGGCAGAGATCGACAACCAGTTGCTCCGTCCCGATAGATGGCAGATGAGAGCTTGCTACTTGCGTCCAGCTCCACGGGTCTTCTGCAAGATTATCCAGCATAATTTGATCCCGCAGAGTGGGAACTATGAGAGGGTGTCTCAGCTGACCCAATTCTTGATCTACAACATCTCCACTCGTCGGCCCGGTCCCGCCTTCCTTACATCATCATGCGGGACGATGATTAGTGCCACATTGTTCGGTCATAGGGGTAATCTACCCTATGGACGCATGATTACAGATGTTCTTGACCCGCCTGGGGGTAGATCTGGTAGATGAGAAAATCCAGGAGAAGACCTTCTCGTCACCTCTAGATTGGGAGGCTATCTGCAAGATGGGTCTGCGAGATGCTGAGGTTAGCGATGAGGAGAGGAACGCGATGGTGCGCCCTCACACTCATATCGAGATGGCTGATGCTGAGGCTGCTGCTGCTGCTGCTAGAGCTCGTGGGGATCCGATCGACGATGACGATCGCATGTATATGGATGTCGACGCGATACCCCCGCCATCACCCATACAGGCGGATGGAGTTGGTACATCTTCTGCGGTGGCTCCTGCACCTGAGGCCGGTCCTTCTCATGAGGCTGGTCCTTTGCATCCACCTTCTGATATGATGGAGATATTGCGTGAGCTCAGGGATGCTCAGCGCAGGTCTGATTTGAGGATGGATGAGCTGTTGGCTGCTCAGCACGCATCAGACGCGTTGATGGGAGAGCTCCTAGAGGTGCAGCGTGCGAGTGATCAGAGGATAGTCGGTCTCACGGCTAGTCTACAGACGACCCAGACCCAGATAGCCTGGTTGACTAGAGTCTATGCTGAGGACTACGACAGAGACCGTGAGGAACCGCCTCCTCCTTCACCTCCAGCTTCATGATTGCATTTATTTTTCTTGTACTACAGAGTAACTGTCCGGGTTGTGGACTGTACTCTGCTTTAGTTATGTATATACGTTTTGTTTTTCTCACTCATTGTATGTAACTTGTTTTCCCTTTAATAGATGCATTATTCTCTTTTTAAATTTGGTCTCAATCATCACTTGTGCTTACAGTGTGTTTATATTAAAGCTTTCACTTTTATCCTATCTTAGTTCACAATGGTCTTGAATTTGTGTTAGTTCGGCAGGCAAGGCCTGAGATACTCTGATACCAAGTTGTCACACCCCAATTTTGGTCTAACCAGAATGGTATGATGAACCGCTAAATAACCAACGGTTCAACTAGGATCTCTAATAGGCTATCCCCGCGTTATCCAAACTTACACGCATCCACAATCATAATCAGAGTAAATACACAATAGCGGAAATCTTTTAAATAAATGAACTGAGAACTAAGATGATATCAATAATTTAATAGCAAATTATTCTGTTTCCAACTGAGACATAAATATTTAAATATCAAATACAAGTCTTTATTAAACGCAATAAAAGAAACCTATAAAATATCTAATCAAATACACACGAGTTGCACTCGCAAGAGGAGTCGTGTGTATCATCTTCAGCTCCAGGTTCCATAGCTGCCACGTTTCCATATGCTGACGCATTCACATAGTCTTCAACTGTATAAACTGCATCATCAACTAAAAATATTCGACGTCGAGGGGTGAGCACACAACACGGCTCAGTGAGTAGCCAAAACAATGCAACATTACATATGCATGCAAAAAGTTAATTTATATCTTCGGTCTGGTTTAAAGTTTGCAGTATGCTATAGAAAGGTTGAGGTAGCCAAAGGTCACGTTTATTGACTCTGCCTCTATACACGAGTGTGTGACGTTACCCGAAGATCACATTTATCGTCAACTCACATGCACCCAATCATGAACATTATATAAAAAGGTTACGTTTATTGCTATATAGTGCCATACCAACACGTAAGCCCCTATTGGCGAGGGCTGCAAACTGGGCTCGCAACTAACCAATCCTAATGTCAAACAGTGTATCCAAGGCCTCACCCCAGCATCCCTCAGAATGTCCATAGAGATAGAGCTAAGGCCCCAGATAGAGTCAGAAACTACAAGGACCGAGACCACCTCCCCTAATACTCTACGACATAATAGTTTTGCTAAAGTAATGGCGATACGACGATGCCAATGCACAAGACTTGAGTTGGAGATAGAGCTAAAGTGCTGAGACCCGCCAAAGGTTAACGTTTATTGACGCTCTCATCACACCTCCTCTGATACTCGCTCGCATCAAGCACATCAACCACACACATATAAGCACATGCCTATTCCTATCATCATCATCATCATCATGTTATAAACAACAAAGTAAATATGTATGAACAAGTAAAAGAAATATTGGATGGCATGCTGTATGCACATTACAAACATACTCGCATAGAATCAAGCATAGCACAGGACTCAAAAATAGAAAACCGTTTATTATTAACCAATTTAGTTTGGAGTTAAGGTTCCTCACCTTAGCTTGCTAAAAGATACTTTTCCAAGCTTTAAAATCACCTTTATACTGTTATTATATTGCTAGAAGACCTAACAAAGTCGATAGAATTTAATTAGAATTAATTTGGAATTTAAAAACCATTCTGTCAACTGAGGGTCGATGCTAGGGTCGATGGGTCTATTGACCCTCCCCTCTTTCTGAACTTCCCGAATGCTGAGGGTCGATGGTCAGAAACACCTAGGGTCGGATGGCCTATCGACCCTGGGTGCAACCCTCGGTGCACTCTGATCCAATTTCTACTTTTTAATCCATTCTTTATGTTTGGGGTCCTATGGCTTGCTTCCTACATTCATTTAACATTCATTCCATGGTCTAGAACCATGTATAATCCATCTAAATAGTTTTCATGCATCCTCCTATGGTTTTCCATGAAAACCTAACCATAGCTTAATGGTTTGGATTTCTCCGAGATCACATTCTCATCAATAACTACCCTAAGGTCTGTAGAAACTTATGGAATTAGTATCCATACCTGAGAAGATTAATCTTTCTCTGCAACTCTTCTCATTTTTGCTAGGTTCTCTTCCTTGCCTCTCTTCTTCCTCTTTTCCTTTTCCTCTCTTTCTCTCAATTCAATTAGGGTTGTGAAAGGAGTGAAAGTGGCTTAGGGACGTCCTTTAAATAGACTAGGAACATCCTAAATAAGTCCTATTGAGATTTGGAAAGAATCCCAATCGAAAAATATAAAAATTTCCTAATTTCTATATTCGGCAGAAACCGAGGGTCGATGGGAGGGTCGATGATCCCGTCGACCCTAGGGTCTTAAGCTGTCCGACCCTCCCTTCAAAACCGAGGGTCTGACTTTCTATTTTGGGAGGTCCGACCCTGCTTAGCTGGGTATGCGACCCTTCCCCTAATTTAAGTGTTTTTGGGTCGATTTGATACCTGGGATCTCGATCTCCTTCACGCCCTTGGTCCATTTGACTCGACCATGGTGGGTAAACCTGGTTTAAGGTGGTAAGACCGGGTTAGATTGACACGGGTCTTACAGCAGAGGCCCGGCCTATGACACTCCCCCTGATACTCGCTCGCATTAAGTACACCAACCATACACATACATTCACATGCCTATTCCTATCATCATGGTCATTATCATGTTATAAACAATAAAGTAAATATGCATGAACAATAAATAAAAAAATTGGATGACACATTGAATGCACATTACAAGCATATTCGCATAGAATCAAGCATAGCATTGGACTCAAGAAATAAAAATAGTTTATTATTAATCAATTAGTTTAGGTCTTGTTTTCTCACCTTAGCTTGCTAGTAGATCCTCTTTCAAGCTTTAAGAATCACCTTTATATTGATATTATATTGCTAGAAGGCCTAACAAAGTCGATAGAATTTAGTTAGATTTATTCTAATTTTTCTAACTTGCTGTTAACTGGAGGTAGCAGGACGGGTTGATGCTAGGGTAGCAGTATACTGCGACCCCCTAAGTAGGGTCGATGCCAGGGTCGATGGGTCCATCGACCCTAGGTGCGACCACCCGTGGGTTTGGTCGATAAATCACCTTTTGGTCCATTCTCTCTTGTTTGAATCCTATGGCTTTCTTCCATAGTCCATTCCATACACTTTCTATCGTTTAGAACTACTCTTTACATATCATATGATTTAGTTGATCTCCTCCATGGTTTCCATTGAAACTTAATCTTGGATTGATGGTTTGGGGTTTCTCCTACATCATACTTTTCTCATTAACTATTCTAAGTCTCACAAAATACATAGAATTAGTATTCTTACCTGAGAAGAGTACTCCTTCTCTGAAACTCTTCTCCTTTTGCCTTCTTCTTTACTTTCCTTCTCTTCTTCTTCTCTTCCTTCTCTTCTCTTTCTCTCAATTCAATTAGGGTTCTAAAAAGAGTGAAAGAGGCTTAGGGACGTCCTTTATTAGAGTAGAAACTCCCAAAATAAGTCCCATTGAGATTAGGAAAGAGCCCTACCGAAATTAGGAATGTTTCCAAATTTCTGTTTCTGGCGGCAACTGGGGGTCGATGATCCCGTCGACCCCTGGTTTTAAAATGTCCGATCCCCGGTTAAAAACTGAGGGTCTGACTTTTTGTACTAGTGGGGTCCGACCCCACCTCACTGGGTGTGCGACCCTCACCCCTTTTTGAGTACTTTTGGGTCAGTTTAATACCTGGGATCACGATCTCCTTCACGCACTTAGTCCATTGGCTCGACCATGATGGGTAGACCTGGTTCAAGGTGGTAAGACCGGGTTAGATTGACACGGGTCTTACAATTTCGGTTTTGGAATTTCTAATGAAAACCATGAGAAAATAGTTTAGGGATAATGGTTAATGAGAAACTATAAATAATGGTCATAGGATAAACATAAGATGAACCCAAGTGATGAGCCAAGGAATCAACTTAGGAAGAATTCAGATTGAATACGAAAAATTAACCAAACATCATGTGGTCACAGCCTGTGATCGACCATAGGGTGACCAGAGGATCGACCACAGCTATTCAGGACGTTACCAGGAAAGGTGTGGTCGCATAAAATGCGACCACAGTATTCGACCATACAGTGTGTGGTCTCATATATTGCGACCACAAGTTCGACTACACGTGCGACCATACAATAACAGCAAGCATATTTTGAGACCGAACAAGATTTTTGACTACTGTACTTGATAAACTTGAACCCTAACTTGAATACATTAATTGCTTAGGTTCCTATAGATTCAAAGTTACTTCCAAAGCATGGGAGAGAAAAAAACATTGATCAAAGGTGAGGGAAGAATACATAAACTAATTGGCTAATAACAAGCTGTTTCATTTATTGAGTCCAATGCCATGATTGATTCTATGCTTATATGTTTCTGATGTGCATCTCATATGTCATCTAATATTTCTGCTATTACTGTTCATGCATATTAATTCTGTTTATTTATAACATGACGATGATGATGATGCTAGGAATAGGCATGTAAATTTATGTGTGTGGTTAGTGTGTTGGATGCGAGTAGAGCATCAGGGGGAGAACGTGGCATGGTGGTCTTTGACCTCATCACCAGAATCTAACTCTATCTGTACTCAAGTCTTGCAGACTAATATCGTCATATTGCCATTACCTTAGCAGAACTATTATGTCGTAGGGCATCAGGGGAGGTGGTCTTAGACAATGTAGTCTCTGACTCTACTACGGGGCCTTAGCTCTATCTTTATGGTCATATTGAGGGATGCTGGGGTGAGGCTTTGGATACACTGTTTGGCATTAGGATTGGTTAGTTTCGAGTCTAGTTTACAAGCCCTCGCCAATAGGGCCTTACGTGTTGGTATGTGTAGGGCATCATGGGAAGTATTATGCGGGGTTTGAGCCCGGCACTTTAGCTTTATCTCTATTCCATGATGGGTGCATGTGGGATGGCAATGATGTTTGATCCATTGGGCAGCTTCACACACTCGTGTATAGAGGTGCGACAGCCACCAATCCTTTCTATAGCACATTGCAAACTTATAAACTAGACCAAAGATATGAATTGAATGCATGCATATGTTTGTTGCATTGTTTTGTTTTCTCACTGAGCTCAAGTGGGAGAGTTGACCCTTGCACGCATAATTCTTTTTAGTTTTTGATGTTGCATGTATTACGGTTGATGATTATGTCAATACGCCAACATATGAACATGTGGTAGCTATGGATATGCAACCTATGGAGGACTATTATGATTCGTTAAGCGAGCATTTCAACTATGGATGCGCTTAGTTTTTAACTTTTGTATTTGGATATTTGTAATATGTATTAAATTATGTTTAGGTTACTTGGAGATAACTAGAATATTGATTATTTATCATGATTTGACCTCAGTTCATTATTAATAAGACTTCCGCTATTTACTTTATTATCTCTGATTAATGTGGAATGTGTTTTGGTTTAACATGGTTGGCATAACCTTTACGAGATCCTGGTTAAACCGTTGATTTATTGACGGTTCATCACACCATTCTGGTTAGTCCAGAATTGGGGTGCGACATGCATAGATGGTAGTAGCGCAACATAATATGCCACTTTTCCATGCCTTGATAGTATCTCATAGAGTCTAATATATCTAGGACACAATTTACCCTTCTTACTAAACCATTTCAAACCACACATAGGTGATATCTTCAAGAATACCTTGTCACCTATAGCGAACTCAAGGTCTCAACATCGATTATCCGGTTTCTTTAACAAATTTTGGTCCCATAATTCTTCGTTCACTGATTTCATTCCAAAACAAAGGGTTTCGACACTTCTTGCCTTACAATGCCTCATAAGGTGACATCTGTATAGTAGCTCGGTAGCTATTGTTATAAGAAAACTCGATCAATGACAACTTCTCATTCCAAGCTCCTTTGAAATCAATTGCCCAGACTCAAAGCATATCTTCTATAATTTGAATGGTTCGCTTTGATTGTCCTTCGATTTGAGGGTGAAATGCGGTACTAAACTTCAACTTCATTTCCATAGCTTTCTATAATCCCTCCCAAAACTTTAAAGTAAAACGTGGGTCTCTGTCAAATACTATGCTCTCAAGTGCACCACGTATTAGATAGGTTCCTTTTATCAAGTTATTGTGTTGAATGTAATGTAACGATTTCGATTATGGAATTTTTATTGAAAACCATGAGAAAATAGATCAGGGATAATTGTTGATGGGAAACTGTAATTAATGCCCAGAGATAATCATAGGATGAACCCAAGTGATGAGCCAAGGAATCGACTTAGGAAGAATTCGGATTGAAGAGGAAAATTGACTAAACATCATGTGGTCGCAGCCTGTGGTCGACCATAGGGTGACTAGAGGATCGACCACATCTATTCAGGAAGTTACCAGGAAAGGCGTGGTCGGATGGTGTGGTCGCATTTTATGCGACCACAGGGTTCGACCACACAGTATGTGGTCTCATATATTCGACCACAGGTTCATCCACAAGTGCGACCGTACGATAACAGCAAGCATATTTTGAGACCAAACAAGGTTTTTGACTACTGTAACTTGGTAAACTTGAACCCTAACTTAAATACATTAATTTTTTAGTTTTCTAATTGATTCAAAGTGACTTCCAAAGTTTGGGAGAGGAACAAACATCTATCAAAGGTGAGGGAACAAGTCCTAAACTAATTGGCTAATAACAAGCTGTTTTATTTATTGAGTCCAATGCCATTATTGATTCTATGCTTGTATATTTGTAATGTGCATCTCACGTGTCATTTAATATTTATGCTATTACTGTTCATGCCTATTAATTATATTTATTTATAACATGATGATGATGATGATGCTAGGAATAGGCATGTGAATATGTGTGTGGTTAGTGTGTTGAATGTGAGTAGAGCATCAGTGGGAGGACGTGGCATAGTGGTCTTTGACCTCGTCACTAGACTCTAACTATATCTCTACTCAAGTCCTGTCGACTAACATCGTCGTATCGCCATTACCTTAGCAGAACTATTACGTCGTAGGGCATCAGAGGAGGTTGTCATGGACCGTGTAGTCTCTGACTCTACCGAGGGGCCTTAGCTTTATCTCTATGGACGTATTGAGGGATGCTAGGGTAAGGCCTTAGATACACTTTTTGGCATTAGGATTGGTTAGTTACGAGCCTAGTTTGCAAGCCCTAGCCAATAGGGGCTTACTTTTCAGTATGGGTAGGGCATCAGGGGAAGTGTCATGCGGTGTTTGATTCGTGCACTTTAGTTCCATCTCTATTCCATGATGGATGCATGTGGGAAGGCAATGGTGTTTGATCCATTGGGCGGCTTCACACACTCGTGTATAGAGGTGCGGCGGCCACCAATCCTTTCTATAGCACATTGCAAACTTATAAACGAGACCAAAGATAAGAATTGAACGCAAGCATATGTTTGTTGCATTGTTTTATTTTATCACTGAGCTCAAATTGGAGAGCTGACCCTCGCGTTCGTAATTCTTTTTAGTTTCTGATGTTGCAGGTATTACGGTTGAAGATTATGTCGACACACCAACATATGAACAGGTGGTGGCTATGGATGTGCAAGTTATGGAGGACTGTTAAGATACGTTAAGCGAGCGTTTCAACTATGGATGTGCTTAGTGTTTAACTTTCGTATTTGGATATTTGTAATATATATTAAAGTATGTTTTGGTTACTTGGAGATAACTAGAATATTAATTATTTATCATGATTAGCCTCAGTTCATTATTAATAAGACTTCCGATATTTATTTTATTATCTTTGATTAATGTGGAATGTATTTTGGTTTAACCTGGTTAGCATAGCCTATACGAGATCTTGGTTGAACCATTAGTTTATTAAGGGTTCATCACACCATTCTGGTTAGTTTAGAATTGGGGTGTGACAACTTCGTATCAGAGCTCTAAGGCCTTGCCCATCAAACTTGAATACTGCCACTAGAGTCCATGAACTGAGTTAGGATAAATTAAAAGCTTTAATACATACACTCCCTAAGAACCTGTGTTGGTTGAGACAGAACTTAAACAAGATAATAATATACATATAAAAGGTGAAACCATATGTATACACAGACAGAAAAAGAAAATCTAAATGTATCATGACAAATAAATAATATAGGGTACAATCTATAAGTCGGGCAGTTGTCTAAGTGGATATAGTACAGTTGGAAGAAGGGGGCATCTATTAAGCTGGAAATTGGAATACTGAGTTGGTACTCACAAGATGTGAAACCCGATGTATGACAGAGGAAGAAGAAAAATGGCTAGTAATGCCTAAATCCCTGTAGAGGTAAAGGAAAAGATCTCGGGATAAATCCAACAGAGATAGGAGAACAATGGCCATACACCAAAAATAAGAGTAACTATAAAAGAAGATAAAACAATACTCTTAGGTGACGTGGAGACCCAGAGTGAGATCCACCAGAAGTTGGTCCATTGCCCGCTAAGCATTAAGAAGTGATTGCAACTTGACGCCACCATTATCTGGGTCGAGAACGGTTAGTGAAAACTCATCTGAGCAGATGCTAAATAACGATAATCAGATTGGAACAAATCAAAGGAGGCGAACAACCAGGCTACTCTAGCCAATCTACCTGGACTACCAAGTGCCTTGGCTATGGTTGTAATAAACTTGGCCTGAAAAATGCAAAAATAATAACAGATGATACCGGCTATATAAGTTGCCGTGGAAATCACTATCCAAGTTACCAATGCAACATCAACACCTCCAGGTCAAACCAAATACGGTACCGATTGGTAGCAACACTGTACCCCCAGCACCTATTAGCTATAATACAATTTCACACCCCAATTCCATACTAATCAGAATGGTGTGATGAACCGCTAAATAACCAATGGTTCAACCAGGATCTCAATAGGCTGTGTCCGTGTTACCTAAACCATACACATCTACATTTAATAATCAGAGTAAATACACAATAGCGGAAGTCTTTAATATTAAATGAACTGAGAATCTAACTGTGATAATCATAAATAAAATATTTAATTATGTTGTATTAACTGAGATATAAATAAATAAAGTATCAATTACATTCCCTTAATAGTTAAACAAAATATAAAACCTAATTGAAAATGCATGAGTTGCATTCGCACGAGGAGTCATGCGTCTCCACTACGTCTTCAGCCTCCATAGCAGCAGCATACCCGTGTGCGGGCACATTCATATAGTCTTCAACTGTTGTACCTACATCATCAACTAAAAATATTCGAATTCGAAAGGGTGAGCACACATCACGGCTCAGTGAGCAAAACAGAACAATGCAACAAACATATGCATGCTTTCAATTCATATTTGTGGTCTGATGTATAAGTTTCCAATGTGCTATAGAAAGGTTCGGTGGCCACCTTGGCCCTATACACAGATGTGAAGCCCGCCAAAGGTTGACGTTTATTGACGTCCCCATCCACCCCACTATGGAATAGAGATAGAGCTAAAGTGCTGAGGCCCGCCAAAGGTTAAAGTGCTGCTGGCGAGGGCTTGCAAACTGGGCTCGCAACTAACCAATCCTAATGTCAAACATTGTATCCAAGGCTTCACCCCAGCATCCCTCAATACGTCCATAGAGATAGAGCTAAGGCCCCCTGGCAGAGTCAGAGACCACTGGGACCGAGACCACCTCCCTTGATACTCTACAACGTAATAGTTCTACTAAGGTAATGGCGATACGATGATGTTAGTGAGGTAAAGGCTAAAAGGCAAAGACCTGCAGGATTGTTGCAACCACTGCCAGAACTGGCATGGAAATGGGACTGCATCACAATTGACTTCATCACTGGGTTACCATTGACTCCCGGAGTAGTTGACGTGGTCTGAGTGATTGTAGATCATTTGACTAAGATAGATCGTTTCATAGCTATACGACCTCAGTATACCCTAGAGAGGTTAGCTAAGCTGTATGTGGATAATATTATCAGATTGCATGGAGTACCTGAAAGCATTGTGTCCGACAAAGACCCACGCTTTACTTCAAAGTTTTGGGAATGATTATAGAAGGCTATGGGTACAATGTTGAAGTTTAGTACTGCATTCCATCCTCAGAAAAATGGACAGTCGGAGTGTACTATTCAGATTTTAGAAGACATGCTTCGAGCTTGTGTCATTGATTTAAAAGGATCATGGGATGAGAAGTTACTATTGATCGAGTTCGCTTATAATAACAACTATCAAGCTACAATATAGATGTCACCCTATGAAGCACTGTATGGTAGGAATGTCAAACTCCATTATTTTGGAATGAAGTTGGAGAACGGAGTATTGTTAGACTAGAGTTTGTTGAAGAGACTTGTCGAGTGGTTGACATTATCAAGGAAAGGGTCCGAGTGGCTCAGAATTGTCCGAAGCAATATGCAGATAATCGACGTAGAGATCTCGAATTCACCGTAGGTGATAAGGTACTTTTGAAAATATCTCCTATGCGTGGTTTGAAAAGGTTCGGATACAAGAGAAAGCTGTGTCCCAGATATATTGGACCTTATGAAGTTTTAGATAGACGTGGAAAGGTAGCATATCAGTTAGCACTACCACCATCAATGTCAAGTGTACATGATATATTCCATGTCTTACAATTGAAGAAATACGTCAGAGATCTAACACAAGTGTTAACAACAGATCCACCAGATTTGACTGAAGATTTGACGTTCGAAGTGGTACCTTTTGAAATTACAAGCCGAAAGGTGCAACGTCTACACTACCGCGACATCTACTGTGTGAACGTTACTTGGAGTAGCCAAGATGTAGAAGAAATCACATGGGAAGAAGATAATGCTATGCAGAAGCAATATCCTTACCTATTCGACTCAGAAGGTATGTATAAATTTCGAGGATCAAAATTTATAGAAGAGGAGGGGAGTTGTAAGACCCATATTCCATTAACCCGGTTTAATCGTATCGTGCCAGGTCTTCCCATCATTCCTGGACTAAGTGGACCGAGCGTGTAAAGATGGATCATAAACCAGGTATAAAAATCGACTCAACACCCAAAACTATAGGCATATGGTCGCATACCTGGGTAGGTATGGTCGATCATATGGCAAGAATGAAGATCTCAGATCCAGGACCCTACGATCGATGATTTTGACCCTAGGATCGACGGGTTCTACCACCGTAGCCATCAACCGTGAGACCTCAGGTCAGACTCCGAGTTTTAAAAACATTCCTAAGTTAAGGGATTTTTTTCCTAATGGAAAGAGGACTTTATATGGAGAGTTTCCTCTATATAAAGGATGTCCTTCAATCCTTTTTCTCTCTTTTATAATAGTAGTAAACCCTAGAGAGAGAGAAGGGAAGAGAAGGAAGAGAAGGAGAAGAAGAAAAGGCTGAGGAGAGGATCTTGCTAAGAAGAGATTGGCTCTCTATTACAGGCAAAGGTCTGAACCTAATCCCTGGAGATGTAAACTCTATGGAATAACACTTCTATATAAGATAGGCAATATCAACCTATTATGATCCATGTGATCTCCTTGAGAAAATCCCAAGGAGAACCATGAGGAGTGAGTTTGATGATTAGGGTTGATAAGAAACTACTAATGATGGCCATAGGACTTGACCCAGAAAGAACTCGAATTACATATAGTCTGTGACCATCCCAAGGTCGCAGCTACGGTCGATAATAACATGACCAGCCTGATCATAGGATCGACCATAGGCATTCGAGAAGATTCAGGAATCATATGGTCGTAGCTACGATCACACCATATGCGATCGTAGGGTATAGACCGTAGGCAGTAAGGTCGATACAAAATGAGACCATAGGACCAATCAGACACCTATCAATGCTCTGTTTCGATTTCCTACTACTGTAACATGTTACATATGAAACCTAACTTAAATTCATATAACTTTTAGGTTGTTAAATTGATTGAAAGAGAATTACAAGGCTTGGAAGGAGATCGAGTATTGCTAACAAGTGAGGGAACAAGACCTAAACTAATTGGTTAATAACAAACTGTTTACTTTTATTGAGTCCAATGCCATGATTGATTCTATGCGTGTATGCTTGTAATGTACATCTCACATGTCATTTAATATTCTTGCTATTACAGCTCATGCATATTTACTTCTGTTTATTTATAACATGATGATGATGATGATGCTTGGAATAGGCATGTGGTTGTATGTGTGTGGTTGGTGTGTTGGATGCGAGTGGAGCATCAGGAGGAGGACATGGCATGATGGTCTCTGACCTTCTCACTAGACTCTAGCTCTATCTCTACTCAAGTTTTGCCCACTGACATCGTCGTATCGCCATTACTTTAGCAGAACTACTACATTGTAGGGCATCATGGGAGGTGGTCTCGGACCATATAGTCTTTGACCCTGCCGGGGGGCCTTAGCTCTATCTCTATGGACGTATTGAGGGATGCTGGGGTGAGGCCTTGGATACACTATTTGGCATTAGGATTGGTTAGTTGCAAGCCCAGTTTACAAGCCCTCGCCAGTAGGGGCTTATGTATTGGTATGGGTAGGCATCAGGGGAAGTGTTGGCGGTATGTGATCCGAACACTTTAGCTCTATCTCTATTCCATGGTGGGTGCATGTGGGACGACAATGGTGTTTGATCCATTGGGCGGATTCACACACTCATGTATAGAGGTGCGGGGGCCACCAAACCTTTCTATAGCATATTACAAACTTAAGAACCAGATGAAAGATATAAATTGAATGCATGCAGTATTTATCGCATTGTTTTGTTTGCTCACTAAGCCTTGATGTGTGCTCACCCTTTCGACGCCGAATATTTTTAGTTGATGATGTAGGACCTATTGTTGAAGATTATATGAATGCACCGATGTATGGACATGTAGCGGCGATGGACGGAGAATTAACGGAGGAGACGCATGATTCTTCATGCAGGTGCAACCAGTTCATATTCGATTAGTTTAGCTATATTTGATTATTGGAACATGTAATGGATTAATTATTTTTATATCTTTAGTTTTGGAGATAATCGAATTAATTGTTTATTATCATTGTTAGACACTCAGTTCATTATTTGTAAGACTTTCACTTATTTGTTTATTACCTCTAATTATTATCGTGGAATGTGTGTATGGTCTATGGTGGGTACGACCTATACGAGATCCTGATTGAATCGTTGGATTATTGGCGGTTCATTACACTAATCTGGGATGTGACATGGATTGTATGTGTTAGAGTATTTATCATAGTGCCTTGGTGGTCCTGGAAAGTTACCTACATCATTGGCTTGTTCGGTGGGTCCTTCTTAAAGTGTTGGACACATATCAGTTGAGTGTCCCATCATCGAACATATCCCATAAGCTTTTACCTGTTGTAAATTTCCTACAACCATTTGCCTAATAAGAGAGGTATGGTTAGATAACTGTTGTTTGAGGAAAGATGTATTTACCTCATTCATATTTTTGAGTGGTGCATCGTTTTTTGTACCCAATTGTTGGGAATTTGCAGCCATGTTTGTAATTAACCTTCTTGGAGCTTCAGGGGTTTTATCCACTAGAGCTCCTCCACTTGCTGCATCTATCATGTTGCTTTCCATGGGCAATAATCCTTCATAAAAATACTAAATTAGGAGTTGATCACTTATTTGATGATGTCGACAGTTGGCACATAGTTTCTTGAAACGCTCCCAATATTCATGGAGTGTTTCTCCAGTATACTGTCGTATGCCACAGATTTCCTTTCTGATGGTGGCAGCTCTAGAGGCTGGGAAGTATTTTTCCAAAAATAACTTTTTAATTTCATTCCGTGTAGTGATTGTCCTAGATGGTAGGTAATAGAGCCAATCTTTTGCATCATCTGATAATGAAAAAGGAAAGGCTCATAATTTGATCTGTTCTTTAGACACTCCTGTCGGTTTCATGCTTGATCACACTACATGAAATTCCTTCAGGTGTTTATTTGGATCCTCACTTACACAATCATGAAATTTAGGCAACAAATGAATTAAACCAGACTTAAACTCAAAAGCGACATCCAAAGTAGGGTATTGAATGCACGAAGGTCGTTGGTTAAAATCAGGGGTAGCCAACTCCTTTAATGTCCTGTCATTCTCAGCCATGATTTTTTCTTGTTCAGAGTCACTCGAAGAACTTTCAAAAAATAAATCCTATGAGAGGGATTGATTTTCTTTCTGTCGTAATCTGCCTAGCTTCTTTTCTTAACCGACGCATAGTACGTTGAAGTTCTGGATCAAAATTTAGATCTCCTTTTTGAGTGGATCACGTCAGATTCATAAACTCACACAATTAGCTAAGATAATTAACTAAAAATAAAAACCAAACAAACAAAAAGATGATAAGAAGAAAAGAAACTAAATAAAAATTAAATAGAATAAATAATAAAAAAATTAAAATAAAAAAACCACTCTAATCTGAAAAAGAAAAATTAATAAAGAGAGATATAAAAACTAATCAAAATTCACTCCCCGACAACGATGCCAAAATTTGATAGCGTGTTGAATGCACCAATTTAATTAAATATTTCTTTACTAACATGATTAATAAAGTGTAAATAGGATAAGTAAAGGTTGATCCCACAGAGAATGAATTGATTAAAATTTATATTCTAGTCAAACTAAATATACTGATTAATGCTAGGTAAACACAATAACGAAGGAGAGTTTGGTTGTTTGAATCAAATTGAAACTAAACAGACAAAATTTAAATAGAAAGATAATTAGATGAGAAAATTCAGTCTTTGGTTCAATATCCAGCCACACATGCAATAAGTATAATTAATTGCAACGTTAATCTCTTCCTTCCAATCAAAATTAAACCCCTAGATAACAATAAGCTCTGTTACCCGAGTTTTTCCTTAAGTACCTCAACTGAAACAAGCTCTTTAGAGAGATCTAACCATTGAATAACACTGAATAAGCTCTCAATGTTTAATTCAATGACAGCATTAAGAGGGTGGAAAATAGATCAATCTAAGCAACACTCACACACAAGCGGGGATCATTTAACTTAGATTATATTATTCACAATGATGAGATGAAAACTTGGATATATCATTTATCACTGTTTGCTACTTGTGATTAGAATCAGGATGATTATGTATCACAAATTATAGATCTAGCAATTAATATTAAGCTAACCAATTCAGCAGGCCATTACTGAATTACTCAGATAAATATCATAATTAAAGAGAAAAGAATAACATAAGCACTCCCAATAAAAGAGAGAAGAAGAACAACGTTACTGAATAGAGATTACACCATTGACATGAGTTTGGGCTTCAAAATCCCCTTGAACTAAATAAGAAAATTAGCTAGACATTACAATTCTTTCAGAGATAGAAAAATTTTCAACAAAAGAGAGAGAGATTTTATATTAACACTAATGCTCTATATATAAAACATGACAATCCTTTGTGACTTATAACTCCTTCTTTGTGTAGGATTCCTTCTTCATGTAGGAGTTCTTCTCTATTTAGAATTCTGAAATTATAGAGTCTTCTTTTCTTATTTGAAGTCTTCTATTGTAGGTTTAGATTTCCTAACTTGATTAGGATACTCTTTATGGAATTGACATTTACTGTTGAATGCTTTAATCAGATCAGAGGGCTACTCTAATTCGGATTCGGTTAGATTTTCATGTTAGACTTTGAAGCCATGTTTGGAGACTCAAACGAACTCAGATTTTTCTCAATAATATCATTCCGAAAAGGTTGAGACGTCCTCTACAACATTACTGAAAACAACTTTTCAATTCTGAAACTCTTTTATGTCAAAACCCTGCATGAAACACAGAATATCAATATTAAGGATGCTGGAATTTTTCTATCTCTTAACTAATTCACAATGTCTCTAAAATATGTCAAATTAATAAAATTCAATCTATTCAGTTCAATAAGACAAAAACACATTAAAAAACACAGTATAAAGGGAATAAAAATATGAAAATCACACACTTATCACTAAGACCTAATATAAAATAAATCGCATTTGTCTCATTGGTTGTTGTATGTGCATAGAATGTGACACTAGATTTCTCAATGAGCTGGGATGTGAGCTCACCCTCATATCGACACTATTTTTCAGATGCTTCTGCAGGTGATTTCTCTGTTGTTGAGTTCGTGGATTCCTCTTGGCTAGTGTAATTACTGGCCTTGATGATGTTGGTGGGGTGTACGACCAGGGCTGCACATGCTGCAATTGTGTATACTCATGACGTAGCCCTCCCCATACTTTCTCCCTTCCCTGATATACTCTTGACTATTATGATTCTTTTTTATGGTAGACAAAGAGGTCTATCATAAACAATGTAACTGCTTAGCTCCTTTTTTTATTTAGGTATTTGTATATGGATATTGTGGTAATATTTTATGGAAGAACAATTGGTTTATAACAGATAACATGATACATAGTAAGGGATATGATATCATTTAGATGCATCTGTTTATATTAAATATTTTCTCTTACAATGATATTGTTTCTGGATTATTGTGGATATTGTAGGTGTAGACTATGGGATTTGTTTGTAATCATTGTGGTAGCGATCTTGGATGTATTCGGGAGCCATAAGGTTTGACCCGGATATCACACCCAATTTTCCAGAATGGGCTATGACATGACCTATAAGGTTTGATGAATAGAGTTATTATAGAATCAAAGTAATTGGGAATTTATGACTTGGTACTAAGCCATGGCTAAATAAAAAGAAAAGATAGTGATTCATCACCTTAGCGGAGCCATGGGCTTGTGCACCATTGTTTCCATGTTCGAATGACAAACGATAGTGTACAAGGTTTAACTGGTGGTTATAGTAAATCCTATGACTTTGGAAAACCATAAAATGACTTCAGGGATCCTAAGTTGACCATTGAAGACTCAGATCATGTGTAAATGGATGGATCCAAATGCCTTGAGATTAGATCTCAAGTCCTTGAATCCAGGTCTAATATCTCGGTTAAACGGATAATCTTAACGGTATCAAAAATCAATTGCGGGAAATTATTTTGGTAATCAGATTCCATAAAAGACCATGGAAAATATGAGAATCACGTTGAAAGAATTCGGAGACCATAAGGCCACGTTCTAACTTGTGATCTATGACGAGCTGCATGACTTAGATGTTGTGATGTGCGGTCACACACGTGCCGAATGCCATTCTAACGTTGTATTTCCACCAAAATTGGTCAGAAACTCTCTGGGAATTAATTAGAATTTATGATGGCCTTAGAATTTGTTATGATCTTTCCTTGATACAAAACTCTTTATGCAACATGTATCGGGATAAGTATTGGTTTACCAAATAAAAAGACCAACTATACCCGATCATTCTAATATTGGACCCTAGACCAACCCTATAGGAACTAGGCAATCCTTTGAGGTGTCAGAACTATCAAACAACCATGTTTTGACGTACGGTTGACCATGTTCTGTACCTCTGGTGTCGATAACTGTGTAGTCGGCCATATGCCACACGTAATTCTGGTCTTTGTTGGTGACCATCTTTGGTCAATAGCTCTACAGGATTTTTATGAGCTTGCTTATAGGATTAGATCTCAAAAATCGAACGTCTATGAGTATTAATTATGTTGGTTTAACTAAAAGTACTAAAAAGTAATTAAGTGCATTGCTGTCTTATATTTTAAAGAACAAGAAGCCCTTAGACAGTAAGTATGGAAACCTTAGGTGTCACACCCCAATTCCGCTCTTATTCAGAATGGTGTGATGAACCGCTAATAAACCAATGGTTCAACCAGGATCTCGAGTAGACTATATCCGTTTTATCTAAACCCCATACATCCATATTCATAATCAGAGTAAATACACAATAGCGGAAGTCTTATAATAAAATGAACTGAGAATCTACTGTGATATTAATATTTAAATAGCAAATTATTCTGTATCAACTGAGACATAAATAAATTTAAAATACATGTCCTTAATAAATCCAAATTAAGAAAACTAGAAAAAAATCTAATCAAATACACATGAGTTGCACTCGCAAGAGGAGTCATGTGTATCCACTTCCTCTTCCACATCCATCGCCACTACATTCCCGTACACTAGAGCATTTACATAATCTTTAACAGTCGTACCTACATCATCAACTAAGAATATTTGACGTCGAAAGGGTGAGCACACATCACGGCTCAGTGAGCAAACAAAACAGTGCAACAATACATATGCATGCAGTCAAATCATATCTTTGGTCAGGTTTATAGTTTGTAATGTACTAAAGAAAGGATGGGTGGCCACCGCATCTCTATGCACGAGTGTGTGGAAACGCCCAATGAAAATGGCACCATCGCCCCACATGCACCCAAAATGGCACAATATACACCCCATGAAAAACGGTCATGGTTGTACTGGTTGATACCATACCAACAAATAAACCCCTACTGGCTAGGGTTGAAAACTGGGCTCGCAACTAACCAATCCTATTGCCAAACAGTGTATCCAAGGCCTCACCCCAGCATCCCTCAGAGCACCCGTAGAGATAGAGCTAAGGCCCCCCGGTAGAGTGTAAGACTCAAAGACTGAGACCCTCCTTGATGCCCTACGTCGCAATAGTTCTGCTAAGGTAATGGCGATACGACGACATCAGTGGACATGACTTGAGTAGACCATGGCACAATATACACCCCATGAAGAACGGTCATGGCTGTACCTGTTGATACCATCCCTACCCGCACCAAATACACTGGCCAAACACAAACATTCACATGCCTATTCCTATCATCATCACCATCATCATGTTATAAACAATAAAGTAAATATGCATGAACAATTAATAGAAATATTGGATGACATGTTGAATGCACATATAAGCATACACGCATGGAATCAATATGGCATTGGACTCAATAAATAAAACAGTTTATTATTAACCAGTTAGTATTGGTCTTGTTCCCTCACCTTAGCTTGTTATTAGATCCTCTTCCAAGCTTTAGAATCACCTTTATATTGTTATTATATTGCTAGATGACCTAACAAAGTCGATAGAATTTAATTAAAATTAATTTTGAATTTAAAAACCATACTGTTAACTTGGGGTCGGAGATAGGGTCGGAGTCATGATCGACCCCTTGTGCGACCCCCCCCCCCTATTATGGACTTCCCAAACACTGGGGGTCGATGCTTAGGGTCTGGTAGGGTCGATTGGCCATCGACCCCCTGTGCGACTCCCTGTTGGCTTTGGTCAATTTTCTTCCTTTCAGTCCATTTTTCGTGTTTGGGGTCCTATGGCTTGTTCCTAAAGTCCATTCTACACACATTCTTTGGTCTAAAACCATGAATCTATATAGCTTTCATGAATTCCCCCATGGTTTTCCATGAAAACCTAACCATGGGTTAATGGTTTGGGACTCTCTGAGATCATGCTCTCTTCATTACCTAACCTAAGGTCTGTAGAAACTCATGGAATTAGTATCCATACCTGAGAAGAATACTCCTTCTCTGCAACTCTTCTCCTTTTTGCTTTCTTCTCTTCCTTGCTTCTCTTCTTATTCTCTTCCTTCTCTTCTCTTTCTCTCAATTCAATTAGGGTTGTAAAAGAAGTGAAAGAGGTTTAGGGACGTCCTATTTATAGAGTAGAAACTCCTAAAATAAGTCCCATTGAGTTTAGGAAAGAGTCCAACCGAAATTAGGAAACATTCCTAATTTTTGTTTCTGGCGGCAACTGGGGGTCGATGAGGGGGTCGATGATCCCGTCGACCCCTAAATCCTAAAGTGTCCGACCCCCTCTATAAAACAGGGGGTCTAAATTTCTATCTTGGGGGTTCGACCCTCCCTTGCTGGGTATGCGACCCGCCCCTTAATTTAAGTGTTTTTGGGTCGATTTGATACCTGGGATCATGATCTCCTTCACGCCCTTGGTCCATTTGGCTCGACCATGATGGGTAAACCTGATTCAAGGTGGTAAAACCGGGTTAGTTTGATACGGGTCTTACAACTCCCCCCTACTTATAAAAATTTTGTCCTCAAAATTATACGTACCTTCTGAATCAAATATGTGAGGGTATTGCTTCCGCATAGCATTCTCTTCTTCCCATGTAATTTCTTCCATGTCTCTACTTCTCCAAGTGACCTTAACATAATAGATATCTCGGTTGCGTAGTCGTTGAACCTTTCAGCTGGTGATTTCAGTTGGTGTTACTTCAAATGTCAAATCATCAGTCAATTCTGGTAAGTCTACTGTCAGGACGTGCGTTGGATCCTTGACATATTTCTTCAATAGGGAGATATGAAATACGTCATGCACACTTGACATAGACGGTGGTAGTGCTAACTGGTAAGCCACTTTTCCACGCTTAGCTAGAATCTCATATGGCCCGACATATCTTGGACTTAATTTCCCTTTCTTGTCCGAACCGTTTCAATCCTTGCATAGGCGATACTTTCAAGAATACTTTATCACCCATGCCGAACTCAAGATCTCTGCGTCGAGTATCCGCATATTGCTTCTGACGGTTCTAAGCTGTTCTTACCCTTTCCTTGATAATGTTGACCACGCGACAAGTCTCTTCGACAAATTCTGGCCCAACAATACTGCGTTCTCCAACTTCATTCCAAAATAAAGGAGTTCGACACTTTCTACCATACAGTGCTTCAAAGCGTGACATCTGTATATTAGCCTGGTAGATATTGTTATAAGCAAACTCAATCAGTGGTAACTTTTCATCCCATGGTCCTTTGAAATCAATTATACATGCTCGTAGCATATCTTCTAGAATCTGAATTGTACGCTCTGACTGTCCATCTGTCTGTGGATAGAATGCAGTACTAAATTTCAATGTTGTACCCATAGCCTTTTGCAATCCTTTTGAAAACTTAGAAGTGAATCGTGGATCTCTATCGGACACAATGCTTTCTGGTACACCATGTAATCGAATAATATTATCCACATACAGCTTTGCTAACCTTTCCAGTGTATACTGAGGTCGTATCGATATAAAGCGAGCTGTATTAGTCAGTCGGTCTACAATCACCCAAACTGCATCAACTACTCGAGGAGTCAGTGGTAATCCCATGACGAAGTCCATAGTGATGCAATCCCATTTCCATGCTGGTTCTTATAATGGTTGTAACAGTCCTGCGGGTCTTAGTCGTTCAGCCTTTACTTTCTGACAATTTAGGCATTGAGACACGAACTTAGCTACATATGCTTTCATCCCTCTCCACCAATATAGTTTCTTTAGATCATGATACATTTTTGTACTTCCAGGATGTATCGAATAGATGGCGGTATGGGCTTCTTTCATCAGTCGGTGTCTAATGTCCACACTTTCTGTTTCGGGTACACATATCCTTCCTTTGTACTTCAGTACCTTCTCTTCGTCCAAGGTGAACTCAGGGCTAGTTCTACCTTTTTCGATGTCTTCTTGCACCGTTCTCAGATAAGGGTCTGATTTGATAGCTGTCTACACTTCATCCATTATGTCCGGTATAATCTTCAATGCAGCGAACATATTTGAAAACCGATGAATAAACCCTTAGTCGGCTGATCCACCCGTTGTATCTATCACATACTGCTCGTTGCCGTGATTGAATACCATTCCGGTAGTACACATTGCTGCAGTTGTGCTAACCTCTCCTTGAGATTTTATCATTGCCTTTCTGCTCAACGCATCGACTACTACATTAGCTTTCCCCGGATGATACTAGATATCACAATCATAGTCTTTCAATAGTTCCAGCCATCTTCTTTGTCTCATGTTCAACTCCTTCTGATTAAATAAATAAGTAAGACTTTTATGGTCCGACTTAATCTGGAACTTCTCTCCGTATAGGTAATGTCTCCATATCTTGACAGCATGTACAACTGCTGCTAACTCCAAATCATGAGTGGGATAGTTTTTCTCATGCGTCTTCAGCTGTCTTGAGGCATAAGCAATTACTTGTTCTCCTTGCATAAGCACACATCCTAATCTCAGTCCTAACGCATCAGTGTATAGGGTAAATGGCTGTCCTAGAACAAGAATAGTCAAAATCGGAGCGGTTATCAATCTGGTCATCAGTGTCTGGAAATTCTTCTCACATTTATCCGTCCACACAAAGTTTTCACCTTTCTTAGTCAAACTGGTGAGAGGTACGACAATCCTAGAATAGCCTTCCACAAATCTCTGATAATAACCAGTGAGACCCAGAAAACTTCTAATTTCTGCAACGCTTTTTGGTGCTTCCCACTTTACAATAGCCTCGATCTCGCTGGGGTCCACTTTGATTCCTTCAGCGGATACTACATGGCCTAGGAAGGCGACTTCACTTAGCCAAAACTCACACTTGGTAAATTTGGCATATAGCTTCTCTTTCCTTAAATGCTGTAGGGCGGCGTTTAGGTTCTAAATATGGGTTTCTTGATATCACGTCCTTCCCCTGATGCCCCACTCGCATCAAATACACTAACCACCACAAACATTCACATGCCTATTTCTAGCATCATCATCACCATCATGTTATAAATAAATAGAATTAAATATGCATGAACATTAATAGCAAGAATATTGGATGACATGTTGAATGCACATTACAAGCATACACGCATAGAATCAGTCATGGCATTGGACTCAATAAATAATAATAGTTTGTTATTAGCCAATTAGTTTAGGTCTTGTTCCCTCACCTTTGATTGAGTGTAGATCCTCTTTCAAGTTTTAAGAATCACTTTTAGATCACTAGGAAAACCTAACAAGTCGATAGATTTTAATTAGAATTAATTTCAATAGCTTTAAGCTTGCTGTACTGCTAGGCTCGTAGGTAGGGTAGCAGTTTTCTGAGACCCCAGGGTGTAGGGTCGGTCATAGGGTCAGTTATCTATCGACCCTAGGTGCTACCATGCGTAGTTTGAGTCGACCTTTCATCCTACAGTCCATTCCTTCATGTTTGAATGCTTTGGCTTACTTTTATAGTCCATTCTATGATTGTTCTATGGCTCAAAACTCCAAGTTACACACTTTACTTTGTTTACAATGATTTCCTCCATGGATTCCATTGGAATCTATCCATAGATGGATGATTTGGGTTTCTCCTAGATCCTACCTTCTTCATAAACTATTCTAGGGTCTTACATAATTTATGGAGAATGTATTCATACCTTAAGCTTGCTGAGATTCAGAGATTTCCCTGAATTTCTTCTCCTTAGTCTTCTTCTCCTTCTCTTCCCTTTCTCTCACTTTCAATTAGGGTTTCAAAAGGAGTGAAAGAGGCTAAGGGACATCCTATTTATAGAGGAAGACCTCCCAAAATAAGTCCCATCGAGATTAGGAAAGGATCCCCTTGAAATTAGGAAAGTTTCCTAATTACAGTTTCAGTCTGTCATTCCTAGGGTCGATGCTAGGGTCGCAGGATCCGTCGACCCTAGGGTCTCAAGTCATCGCACCCTAGTACTGAAAAGTCATGGGTTGGACTCTGTTGAGGTGGGATCGACCGTACCTGTTTAGGCATGCGACCCTACCCTCAAATTTACTATTTTTGGGTCAATTTCATACCTGGTCTTATGATTTCTTTCACGTACTTGGTCCACTTGGCTCAACCATGATAGGTAAACCTAGTACAAGGTGGTAAGACTGCTTAGTTTGATATGGGTCTTACAACTCCCCCCTTCTTATTAAAATTCTATCCTCGAAATTGGTACATACCTTCTGAGTCGAAAAGATGAGGGTATTGCTTTCGTATAGCATTCTCTTCTTCCCATGTGATTTTTTCTATATCTCTGCTTCTCCAGATGACTTTAACATAATAGATGCCACGGTTGCGTAGTCGTTGAACCTTTCGGCTGGTGATTTCAGTTGGTGCTACTTCAAATGTCAAATCATCAGTCAAATCAGGTAGATCTACCGTCAAAATGTGCGTTGGATCTCTGATGTACTTCTTCAATAATGAAACATGGAATACATCATGCACACTTTACATAGATGGTGGTAGCGCTAACTGGTAAGCCATTTTTCCACATTTGGCTAGAATCTCATATGGCCCAACATATCTTGGATTTAGCTTCCCTTTCTGTCTGAACCGTTTTAAACCTCGCATAGGTGATACTTTCAAAAATACCTTATCACCTATGGCAAATTCAAGGTCTCGGCGTCGAGTATCTGCATACTATTTCTGACGATTTTGAGCCGTTCTTACTCTTTCCTTGATAATGTCAACTTCTCGATATGTCTCTTCAAAAAATTCTGGTTCAACAATGCTACGTTCTCTAACTTCATTCCAAAACAAAGGAGTTCGACACTTCCTACCATACAGTGTTTCATAGGGTGACATCTGTATAGTAGCCTGATAGCTGTTGTTATAAGTGAACTCGATCAATGGTAATTTTTCATCCCATGATCCTTTAAAATCAATTATACAGGCTCGAAGCATGTCCTCTAAAATCTGAATGGTAGGCTCTGACTGTCCGTCTGTCTGAGGATGGAATGCAGTACTAAACTTCAATGTTGTACCCATAGCCTTTGTAATCATTCCCAAAACTTTGAAGTAAATCGTGGATCTCTATCGGACACAATGCTTTCAGGTACACCGTGTAATCTGACAATATTATCCACATACAACTTAGCTAACCTCTCCAGTATATACTGAGGTCGTATAGCTATAAATCGAGCCGTTTTAGTCAGGCGGTCTACAATCACGCAAACCACGTCCACTACTCGGGGAGTCAATGGTAACCCGATGACGAAGTCCATAGTGATGCAGTCTCATTTTCATGCTGGTTTTGGTAACGGCTGTAACAGTCCTGCAGGTCTTTGTCGTTCAGCCTTCACTCTCTCTCAATTTAGGCATTGAGACACGAATTTAGCTACATCTGCTTTCATTCCTCTCCACCAATATAACTTCTTTAAATCATGATACATCTTTGTACTTCCAGGATGTATCAAATAGACGGTGGTGTGAGCTTCTTTCATTAGTCGGTGTCTAATGTCCAAATTTTCTGTTTCAGGAACACATATTCTTCCTTCGTACTTCAGTACCTTTTCATCGTCCAAGGCGAACTCAGGGATAGTCCTACCTTTTTTAATGTCCTCTTGTACCATTCTTAGATAAGGGACTGATTTTATAGCTATTTTCACTTCATCAATTATATTAGGTACAGTCTTCAATGTGGCAAACATATTTGAAAACCGATGAATAAATCCTTGGTTGGTTGGTTAACCCGGTGCATCTAACACGAACTACTCATTACCGTAATTGAACACTTTTTCGGTAGTACACATTGCGGCAGTTATGTTAACCGCTCCTTGAGATTTTATCATTGTTTTTCTACACAACGCATCAGCTACCACATTAGCTTTCCCTGGATGATACTGGATATCACAATCATAGTCTTTCAATAGTTCCAGCCACCTTCTTTGTCTCATATTCAACTCCTTCTAATTGAAGAGATAAGTAAGACTCTTATGATCTGATTTAATCTGAAATTTCTCTCTGTACAAGTAATGTCTCCATATCTTGATAGCATGTACCACTGTCGCTAATTCCAACTTATGAGTGGGATAGTTCTTCTCATGTGTCTTCAGTTGTCTTGAGGCATATGCAATTACTTGTTCTCTTTGCATAAGTACACATCCTAAACCCAATCCTGATGCATCAGTGTACAAAATAAATGGCTGTCCTGGTATAGGAATAGTCAAGACCGGAGCAGATATCAATCTAGCCTTCAACGTTTAGAAACTCTTCTCACATTTATCAGTCCAAACAAACTTTTTGCCCTTCTTAGTCAAACTGGTGAGAGGTATGGTAATTCGAGAATAGTCTTCTACGAATTGTCGATAATACCCAGCTAGACCTAGGAAACTTCTAATTTCTGCAATACTCTTCGGTGCTTCCCACTTCATAATGGCTTCAATCTTGCTAGGATCCACTATAATTCCTTCAACGGATACAACATGGCCTAGGAAAGTGACTTCATTTAGCCAAAACTCACACTTTATAAATTTGCTGTAAAGCTTCTCTTTCCGTAATCGCTGCAGAGCGGCGCTTAGATTCATAATATGAGTTTCCTTGTCCTTAGAGTAGACCAATATATCATTAATGAATACAATGACTAACGTATCCAACATTTCATGGAACACCCAATTTATAAGTTCCATAAAAGTTGCTAGTGCGTTAGTCAATCCAAAAGACATGACCAAAAATTCATAATGTCCATATCTTGTCCTGAATGTTGTCTTGGAAATATCACCATCCTTAATCTTCAACTGATGGTATCCTGACCGAAGATCGATCTTGGAGAACACCTTGGCACCTTGCAACTGATCGAACAAGTCGTCGATCCGAGGCAATGGGTATCGATTCTTAATTGTCAGCTTATTCAGTTCTCGGTAGTCTATACACAGTCGAACATTACCATCCTTCTTCTTTTCGAATAATACTGGCGCTCCCCATGGTGATATGTTAGGCCTGATGTAACCCTTGTCCAGTAGTTCTTGTAACTGTACTTTTAATTCCTTCAGTTCGATAGGTGCCATTCGATAAGGTGCTTTAGATACTAGTGCAGCTCCGGGTATAAGATCTATAACAAACTCTGTAGCTCGGTCGGGTGGTAGTCCTGGTAGTTCTTCAGGAAATATATCTGGAAAGTCATGTACGACATCAATATCCTTCATTCATGGTGCTTCCTTTGTGAGGTCGACCACTGATACTAGATACCCAACTCCTCCTTTCTCTAGGCATTTCCTAGTCTTTAATGCAGAGAGGATGAGTTTTCGTTTATGGGGAAGTTTGATTCCCACAAAACTGAACTCTGCTCCTTCCTTGTCTTTAAATGTCAGCTTCTTTTCACATAATAGGTTTGTAGAATGCTAAGCTAACCAGTCCATTCCCAAGAGGACGTCAAAGTCTACCATCTCAAGTTGAATCAAAATTGCATCCAAAGCTTTCTCGTCAATAAGAACTGGACAAGGTCCATAACCTTTTTCTAATTCCACTTCTAATCCCATCGGTGATCGTACAAGCAATTTATAGTCTAAAGATTTGAGGGGTAGGTTCAGCTTCTTTCCAAATGACAAATATATAAAAGAATGAGTAGCTCCTGAATCAAAGAGTACTCTGGCGGGAATGCAATTAATAGGTATGATACCTGTGATTTGTTTTAATTTAGTCTACATGCTCACACAACATAACACAAAATAAAAGGTTCAGGTCATACCTGCAACCACATCAGGCGATGCGGCAGCATCCTCAGATGTAATAGCATAAACTCGTCCTTGTTGTAGTTGCTTCCTGGGCTTAGGACACTCCCTTGAAATATGTCCCATTTGATTGCAGTTAAACACCTTATTCCTTCACCATTTTTACTTTGGTTGCGATGGGGCTGCTAAAGTAGTCTTCGCTGCAGCATTGAAGCCTTGAGTACGGAAGGGTTTGAATGTCCTTGTATTCCCTCCGTTATATGAAGTTCCATTTGGCCTTTTAATACCCCTGTTTTGAGAAAAATAACTCTCTTTCTGGATCGATTCTATCACTCAAGAAATTCGAATAGCTTCATTGTAGACTTTCTTCTCAAGTCCTAGAACATGTTCATGAATACTTCCCGTAAGTCCCATGACGAACCTTCAGGTCTTCGTATCCTCCGCTTGCATACTAACTGGTGCAAAGAAGAACAGATCCTCATAACGTTGTTGGTATGCATCGACAGTCATCTGTCCCTGATATATACTCAGGAACTCTTTCTCTATAGAATCTCTGAAACTTCTAGGAAAGTACTTCTCAAATAATGCCTCCTTATATGTACCCCTGGAAAGTTGGGTGTGCTTTGTTAACAGATAAGTCCGTGTGGACTTCCACCAGTGGTGTGAATCACCCTTCAACATAAATGTTCCACACAGTACTTTCTCTTCCTCATTCACTGTCATCATCATAAAATTCCTCTCCATCTCATCAATCCAATGTGCTGGCCACAAAGGATCAGCTGGCTTACCATTATATTCCTTGGGCTTCATCTTCAAGAAATGTTCGACCAGCCTGGAGTGGTTCAGCTGATACGGAGCGTAGGCCCCATACATAGGTGGTTGGTACTGATAGCCACCTTGAGCTACTTTCGGGTTCTGCACTTGAGCCTGCATGACCGGAGTTTGAGGTGCATGTGGTACCGTGTTACTTCCCCCCGATATTGTGCTTGCCTATCCTATTGGCATCGGTGTCGTCTGTGCAGTTGGAAAAGCCATGCATATGGCAGCTTGCATAGTAGCTTGTACCTGTTGTATTTACTGCAGCTGTTGTGCCATGTTCATTACGACTGTAGCCAGGTCTATAGGTGGGGCTGGCAAGTTGGTAGTATTTGTCTGGCCATTAACCACAGACGGTGCCATATTCAGATTCTCTTGTGTCTCAGGATGTATATGGTTGTCTTCCTCCACAAGTGGTGGTGGTGGAATAGAGTTACGGCTTTGTCTGGTCACTCTTCACCCAGTCATTTTCTGTTCTGATGATGGTAGTGCCTGTAAACGATCATAACACATGTGTGGCAATCAATATAATTGTTCTCCAGTCAAAATCCAACTAATCAATATCATTTTCAAATTTTTCAGATCATTCTGTCAAAAATACTGTATTTTCCAGCGTAGGGTCGATGGTAGGGTCGATCATTATGCGACCCTAGGGTATGCGACCCTGAGAATCACTGTCAGCTTACCGAGAGCCTAGGGTCGGTATATGTCTGACCCTAGGGTCGACCCCTAGTTCTCTGTCAGATTACCAAGAGGCTAGGGTCGATGGGTGGTCGGAGATAGGGTCGCATGTCTTGGTCAAATTATGCAACCCTACGATCCAGAATCAGGTTTTTAATCCCGATTTTGGATTCATTTCCCATTCTTTCTTCTGTTTTCCAACTCAACTCATTTCTCTGAGTTGCTACAGTAATGACCCCTACCTGTTTGGTGATTCTATCCTTCATTCGTGACTACCACTCCTTCTCTACAGGTATGTTCTCTACTGTTTCATGTTTTTATTGCTTTCAAGCTAGGTTTTTGTCCATTTACATCGTTTTCTTCAAATTAAACTTTTTCCAACCGTAAAAATTTCATTTTTATTGGGGCTTCTGCTATTGGTCACCCAATGGATGAAAGCCCTCAAAAATATTTGAGTTTCATCGGTTGGTTGTCAAGAAACTTGAAAATTTTCATTTTTGCCCTAATTTTCAATATTTTTTGAATTTATTGAAATTTCTTTAAATTTGATCTCTCAGATTTAAATTTCCTACTGTATGAGCCTTGCAGGATAGTTTAGAACCTGTGTAAGTCCTCTTGCCCAAATGTATGGGTGAAAAGTGAGGCTTTTGACCAATTTATGCCATTATAATGCCAAAATGTTTGGGTTTTTCACCATTACTGATCTATTATCTATTTTTCTTTGCTTTGGCAGATAACATGGTTCGTACCAAGGTTCCTAGGTCTCGTGACCCAGTCCACTTCCTCTCCAACGAGGCCGAAGCTCAGTATGCTCATTATGCTCTTAAGAAGGTAAGGGGAGGTCGTCGTGTGGACTTGGCTAGTCTAGCCTTGTTCGACGTGGAGAGAGCATTTGGTGACATGGGCTGGCTTCCTGTGATTACCTACGATGCCTATACCCATCCGGATTTGGTGAGACAGTTCTATTGTAATCTCCAGGTGGTGGGAGATCACAAGGACACTGAGAGGGGTAGGGAGCTCAGGATCACGAGCTACGTCAAAGGAGTAGATATTTCCTTGACTGCCAGTAGTTAGCTGATCTTTTGGGCATATCACATGAAGGGCCCTTTGGTTTACTGTGCTCCCAGGGAGCCCTAGTTCTTTTCCTTGGAGATGTGGGTTGAGATAGACCGCCAGCTTCTCAGAGAGGATCACTGGGAGATGAAAGCGATCAACCTACGTCCAGAGCCTTGGGTGTACTATAAGATTATCCAGCACAACCTGATACCACAGAGTGGACATTATGAGAGGATCTCCCAGTTGACCCAGTACTTACTTTACTGTATCTGCACTAGGCAGCCTAACTGCCTCCCTTATATTATTATGAGGACGATGATCTGTGCTACGCTGCCTGGTCAGATAGGCAACCTGCCCTATGGACATCTGATCACCACCCTGCTTACCCGTCTAAGTGTTGATTTAGTGTATGAGAGGATTCTGGAGAAGACCTTCTCATCGGTTTTGGACTGGGAGGCCATATGTAGGATGGGCATGAAGGATGCTCAGTTTAGTGATGAGGATAGGAACGCTCTGGTGCATCCTTGTACTCGGGTGGAGGTGGCAGACGCTGAGGCAGCAGCAGCAGTAGCTGGAGCAGGGGTTCATGGGGGTGATGCTGAGGATGAGGATCGTATGTACATGGATGTAGACTCCATACCTCCTCCATTACCTCTACATTCTACTGGAGCTGGTCCATCTTAGACTCCTTCACGCATGGCTGGTCCTTCACGCCCACCATCTGATGATATGATGGGATTACTGTGTAAGATCAGGGAGGCTCAGCGCGCAATGGATTTGAGAGTGGGAGAGCTTCTAGATGCTCAGCGTGCGTCTGATCAACGGATGGCTGCGTTGACAGCTAGGCTTCAAACGACCCAGACTCTGGTAGCCTGGTTGATTAGAGTCTATGTTGAGGACAATGACAGAGATCGCGAGGAACCGCCTCCTCCATTACCTCCAGCTCTATGATGTATTTTTCTTTTCTCTTATAGAGTAACTGTCCGAGTTGTGGACTATACTTTACTTTGGATATGTATATAAACTTGCTTTTAGTTTGATGTATATAAAACTTGTTTCTCCCTTTATATGTGCATTATTCTCTTTCTTAATTTTGTCTCAAACAACACAGGTGGTTACGGTTTGTTTTTATAAAAGCTTTTAAATTTTATCCTAACTCAGTTCATAAACTTTTGTGGAAGTATACCGGTTCAATAGACAGAGCCTGAAAGCTCTGATACCAAGTTGTCACAACCCAATTCCACACTGCTCAGAATGGTGTGATGAACCGCTAATAAACCAACGGTTCAATCAGGATCTTAAATAGGCTGTGTCCGTTTGCTTAAACCATACACATCCACAACCATAATCAGAGTAAATACACAATAGCAGAAGTCTTAAATAATAAATGAACTGAAAATCTAAATGTGATAATCATAAATAAAATACCAATTATCTGTCATTGGCTGAGACATAAGTAAATAAAATAATCAATTACATTTATTCAATAATCCAACTAAAATCTAATCGAAAATGCATGAGTTACATTCGCATGACGAATCATTCGTCTCCATTATATCTTCTGCGTCCTTCGTCGCAACATGCCCGAATGCAGGAGCACTCATATAATCTTCCACGGTCATACCAGTATCATCAACTAAAATAGTCGAATTCAAAAAGGTTGAGCACACATCACGGCTCAGTGAGCAAACAAAACAATGCAACAAACATATGCATGCATTCAATTCATATCTGTGGTTTGATATATAAGTTTGCAATGTGCTATAGAAAGGTTTGGTGGCCGCCTCACCTCTATACATGAGTGTGTGAATCCGCCCAATGAATATTGGCATTGCTATCCCACATGCACCCCCATGGAAACAGTGTACTCAATGGGTATCGGCATTAAAGTACTACATGCTCCCATACCAACATGTAAGCCCCTATTGGCGAGGGCTTACAAACTGGGCTCACAACTAACCAATCCTAATGTCAAACAGTATCCATAGCCTCACCCCAGCTTCCCTCAATACGTCCATAGAGATAGAGCTAAGGCCCCCCGATAGAGTCAGAGAGTACATGGTCCGAGACCACCTCCCCTGATGCCCTACGACGTAATAGCTCTGCTAAGGTAATGGCAATACGACGATGTTAGTGGACAAGACTTGAGTAGAGATAGGGCTAGAGTCTAGTGACCAGGACACACCACGATATCACGTCCTCCCCCTGATGCCCCACTCGCATCAAATACACTAACTACCCACAAACATTCACATGCTTATTCCTAGCATCATCATCATCATCATGTTATAAATAAACAGAATTAAATATGCATGGACATTAATAGCAGGAATATTGGATGACATGTTGAATGCACATTACAAGCATACACGCATAAAATCAGTCATGGCATTGGACTCAGTAAATAATAACAGTTTGTTATTAGCCAATTAGTTTAGGTCTTATTCCCTCACCTTCGATTGAGTGTAGATCCTCTTTCAAGCTTTAAGAATCACTTTTAGATCACTAGGAAAACCTAACAAGTCGATAGATTTTAATTAGAATTAATTCCAACAGTTTTAAGCTTGCTGTACTGCTAGGGTCGTAGGTACAGTAGCAGTTTTCTGAGACCCCAGGGTGTAGGGTCGATCATAGGGTCGGTTATCCATCGACCCTAGATGCTACCACACGTAGTTTGAGTCGACCATTCATCCTACAGTCCATTCTTTCATGTTTAAATGCTTTGGTTTACTTTTACAGTCCATTCTATGATTATTCTATGACTCAAAACTCCAAGTTACACACTTTACTTTGTTTACAATGATTTCCTCCATGGATTCCATTGGAATCTTTCCATGGATAGATGATTTGGGTTTCTCCTAGATCCTACCTTCTTCATAAACTATTCTAGGGTCTTACATAATTTATGGAGAATGTATTCATACCTTAAGCTTGCTGAGATTCAGAGATTTCTCTAAATTTCTTCTCATTAGTCTTCTTCTCCAACTCTCCTTCTCTTCTCCTTCTCTTCTCCTTCTCTTCCCTTTCTCTCACATTCAATTAGGGTTTCAAAAGGAGTAAAAGAGGCTAAGGGATGTCCTATTTATAGAGGAAAATCTCCCAAAATAAGTCCCATCAAGATTAGGAAATGATCCCCTTGAAATTAGGAAATTTTTCTAATTACGGTTTCAGTCTGTCATCCTAGGGTCGATGCTAAGGTCGCAGGATCCGTCAACCCTAGGGTCTCAAGTCATCCGACCCTAGTACTGAAAAATCATGGGTTGGACTCTGTTGAGGTGGGGTCGACCCTACCTGTTTAGGCATGCGACCCTACCCTTAAATTTACTGTTTTGGGTCAATTTCATACCTGGTCTTGTGATTTCCTTCACGTACTTGATCTACTTGGCTCGACCAGGATAGGTAGACCTGATACAAGGTTTTAAGACCGGTTAGTTTGATATGGGTCTTACATTGCCAGCTCGGCATGGATCATGGGATGGCTATGGATCCATGTTATATTGCTTTTTATGTTGACTCCCTCGGCAAACTTGGATCGGCCATACGAGGGGATTGGATTCCTCATGTCCTCCGGAGGTGGAAAAATGGCCAAGCTCGGGCTTATAGTTTGTACACAAATGTCAAACTCCGATTGGTGATCATCTTTGAACACATGTCAAACTCCCACTGGTGGGTTCTCCAAATACGTCTCTTCGCTATTGGTGGGTGCATAACCCCTATAACAACTCCTAACATAATTGGGCAACATACCCACGAAAGATAAATCTAGCCTAGTCTAGGGTATGCCCACAGCTTCTAGCCATAGACATACTCGTCACACTCAAACGTCAATCTATGAGTAGCGTCCTCATATTCCTCATCTTCCTCAGGATCATTAGCAACATTAATAGTACTAGTAAAAACGTCATCTGCAATACATTCTAAAAAAAAAAATGTGTACACAATCAGCACATACAAACAAGCAAACGAATGATTGTATATTATTAATGGCTTTAATCTATAGAATCATGCATGCACTATATTGTAACCGTTAATCTCTAAGGATACTCTCAAGCATGGTGAGGTAAGTAACCTACACTCAACTCCTTGCCAAGTTTGAATTACCACCCACAGGATGAGGAAATCAAAACAAAACTCCACATCAAGGCATCCACCAGAATCCCTTAAGATAAGCTGCATCCTAGCATCAAGGCTTTTAATCTCAACCCTCACTGGGTACAAGCCCAATCCCTGAGGAAGAGCACCTAGAACCCTAACATCATCCCCATAACCAAATCTCATGGAGTAAGAGGAAGGCCACAGATCCATGTCCTGCTTGCCTGCCCTGCTCAAGTTACAAAAGGGGAGCACTGCAACCCATGATCGGACCTTTTGTAATAAGATTATGCCAATACCTAAAACCCTATTGGCAAGGGTTACAAGCCATAGAATATGTTAAATTTAAACCATGAATATTTATTAATTTTGGGGCCATACCCCAGCTTAAACCAAGACTCCTGTCCCATTCCAATTGTCAAGATCCCACTAGGACTAGCATATGCAAAGTAATATCCCCATGGATGGCACACTTCAGAGGATAACTCCTCCTTTCTGCCATTCCACACAGGCTAAACAAACATCATGCTCCAAACAAACAAGATATAATAGATATATGCATATGCATAAATAGATATCACATAATATGGGATGACATGCTATCAAATATTGGCACAATCACAAGCAAAGCATACATGTGAGAAATAGTAAAATAAAGAAAAAATTTCATCTATACCTCATCAAAGATCGTTAACATCATCTACACCCACAAGAATGCAAAAACTTCATCTACACCCCAAAGCTTTGGTTGTGGTAATCAAAGAAGTCCACTCCGTCAGTTGATTCCCGTTAGATGCTGACGTCAGGTGGATTGGAATTTTTGACAGACGAGAATACCCTTTTGGTCGGCTAAAAAGACCAATATACCCTTTATTTGATTTTTTTACCCTACCTCAATTATGGTTTTCCTTTCGTGAAAAAAAAATTGAAAATAGTCTATAAGCTCCTCTGAATATCTTCTCCATTGACTCAGTCAAGACCACAACCATGATTGCCCCAATGAGAAGGATCACCGTTCTGCTCCAACTATGGAATATCCAATTCTTGAGAACCTGCGAGTGATTCCCCCAATCGGATAGCGAATCCCTCACCCAGTATAGCTCCTCTGATGCCAGTTCCAGGCCTCATCGCAACCATTGAATCCCTAAAAAGAGCAAAAGTCGACCGTGTTGAAAACGTTCGATATCCAAAACGATCGAGTTACAGAGATCCAAAAGCTTGATACTATCATCCAAATATAAAGCAAGAGAAATCTCAGAACTCGATACTTTCAGATCGGAGACCAACCTTGCTGCTTTGGGGTGTATAGAAGAGAGGAAATCGATAGCCAGGGAGAGCAACGAGAGATTGACCAATGGTGAATTTAGGGTCTTCAGACCATGTATGAGTTTCTCATAGAAAGATTGAGAGATGAGATCGAGATTCTTGGTTTGCGTCTCTATCAATGTAATACTAAGAAAACAACGGTAACTGAGAAACTGTTGTCAAGATCCCTAAAATCAAGTTTACAAAGCTCTTCATCAGTGGAGGATTCGAAATTTTGTGTCTTCCACTACAAGAATGGGAACTTACTACTCGGGAAAATTATTAAATTGCAATCCCGGAGGGATTGGGTACGATGGAACAGAGAGAGGGATCGATAATCATGTTTGAGAAATAAGTAAAGAAAAAAAGAGATGATATTAAGGAACCTGAAGGTTTCTTGACATCACTCCAACTCCCGTTGCTTTCCTATCTCCGTGAGGCAGGAATTGCAGCAAAACCATTACCGGATGCCGCTGCTGTTTCCCAAGCTTTGATTGTTTCTTTGACACATTGGGGAATAGTGGCTTCGAAAGTAGTATCTTGGCTAGTTTTTCGGCAGATTACAAGAGTTGTTTGTTTATTTTTTTGAAGTGATCGACCAGTAACTGTGATACGAGGTCACCTGATCCGATATCCTCTTTTGAATTCGTCGGCGACGAGATTGTTGAGGTATGTGAACGATTCGGATTTCCTTCCTCTCTTTTTTTTCTTTTGAAGTGATCGGCCAATGACCGTGAGATGAGGTCGCCGTAGATCCCATATCCTCCCCTGAATCACCGGCAACGAGATTTCTTCTCCAAAGTTTCCATTGGCACTGGACTTTCCACAGATGAGCTAGCTAAGCCTCCCATCTCTAACTCACCGTTTGTCAGTATTCCACTTCAGTGGAGACGAAAAAGTTCAAAGTAGTAAATTTTAAAAATTTCAATTTAAAATAAGAAGGGTAAAACTGTATATTAACAATTTTAGTGATTTCCGTCAGTTAAGTGGACCTAGGTGATGTTTTGGTAATCTTGTGGGTGTAGATGATGTTAGCGATCCTTGATGGGGTGTAGATGAAATTTTTTCTAAAATAAATTAAGCTAATCCTCTCATCTTGGGTGGCAATACTCTGTTGCAGAAAGAGTGCTTTCCATTGATTCCCATATAGATTTACTTAATAGGTTGATTATGGTTTGGTTAGTTCTTATTACTTTTTGAACACATGTTTAATTACTCCAAGTATCTTTACTAACCTTGGGTTTATACCCCAGGGTCAATGGTTTGAGTTAATGAGTCACTGGTCTGAATTTCAATCAATTTTGTCATTGTCAGACTGTGTGGCTGGTGACATATGGCTATAGAAATGCCTCCCGATGCATAGCCTGGACAGAACTAAACCTTTTGTGATTCTGTTACTGTCTGGGTCTTTATGAGTGATGGTGTTCAGGGGGCAAGTATGCTCCCACACGCATGGCTGTACAATACTTGAGATCAACATATATGTTGGAACCTTGGCCAGGTATTGAGCAGTCATGAACAGTACAGAATATGTTGTCATTGTGGGCAACCATGGCCAAGTGATATAAAGGAGAGAGACTGTCTGCAAGCAGTGTAGAAAGTTAGCAATCAAAGTGGTCAATCAGTTAGCTCCAAATGTGGTTGAAAACCAGAAAGAAGGTAGAGAAAGAAGAAAGAGAAGAAGAGAGAGAAAGAAGAGAGAGAAAGAGGAGAGAGAAGGAAGAGAGAGAAAGGAAGAGAGAGAGTGGTGGGGACCAAGTGGGTCCCACCTGAGGTGGTCAGCCACCTAGGCAGCTCTGCCAGCCAGGCTATGCAGTAGCACAGCCCAGCATGCCATGCGTACACCCAGCATGCCATGCTCATAGCAGCAGAGCCAGCAGCAAACACAGTTGCACAACACAGCTTGTTGGCAGTAGGACCGCATAGCAACAGTAGCAGTAGCTGGCTCCCTTAAGCCCGCAGGCTCGCAGTGTAAGACCCGTGTCAATTTAACCCGGTCTTACCATCTTGAACCAGGTTTACCCATTATGGTTGAGTCAAATGGATCAAGGGCATGAAGGAGATCGAGATCCCAGGTAAGAAATCGACCCAAAAACACTTAATTTTAGGGAAGGGTCGCATACCCAGCTAAGCAGGGTCGGACCTCCCAAAACAGAAAGTCAGACCCTCAGTTTTGAAGGGAGGGTCGGACAGCTTAAGACCCTAGGGTCGACGAGATCATCGACCCTCCCATCGACCCTCGGTTTCTGACGAAACTGAAATTAGAAAATTTCCTAATTTTCGGTTGGGATTCTTTCCAAATCTCAATGGGATTATTATAGGACATTCCTAGTCTATTTAAAGGACATTCCTAAGCCACTTTCACTCCTTTCACAACCCTAATTGAATTGAGAGAAAGAGAGAAGAAGGAAAGGAGGAAGAAGAGAGGCAAGGAAGAAGGCTTAGCAAAAAGGAGAAGAAATTGCAGAGAAAGTAATCTTCTCAAGTATGGATATTAATTCCATGAGTTTCTACAGACCTTAGGTTAGATATGGTTGAGTGTAGGATTTCGGAGAAACCCAAACCATCCATCCATGGTTAGGCTTTCATGGAAAACCATAGGAGGATGCACGAAAGCTATCTAGATGGATTATACATGGTTCTAGACCATGGAATGAATGTTGAGTAAATGTAGGAAGCAAGCCATAGGACCCCAAACACGAAGAGTGAATTAAAAAGTGGAAATTGGACCAGAGTGCACCGAGGGTCGCACCGAGGGTCGATAGACCATCCGACCCTAGGTATTTCTGATCATCGACCCTCAGCATTCGGGAAGTTCAGAATGGAGGAAGGGTCGATAGACCCATCGACCCTAGCATCGACCCTCACTTGACAGAATGGTTTTTAAATTCTGAATTAATTCTAATTAAATTCTATCGACTTTGTTAGGTTTGCTAGCAATATAATAACATTATAAAGGTGATTTTAAATCTTGGAAAAGTATCTATTAGCAAGCTAAGGTGAGGAACCTTAACCCCAAACTAAATTGGTTAATAATAAACTGTTTTCTATTTCTTGAGTCCTATGCCATGTTTGATTCTATGCGAATATGTTGTAATGTGCATACAGCATGCCATCCAATATTTCTATTACTTGTTCATGCATATTTACTTTATTGTTTATAACATGATGATGATGATGATGATAGGAATAGGCATGTGCTTGTATGTGTGTGGTTGGTGTGCTTGATGCGAGCGAGTATCAGGGGAGGTGTGATGAGAACGTCAATAAACGTTAACCTTTGGCGGGTCTTTGCACTTTAGCTCTATCTCTAACTCAAGTCTTGTGCATTGGCATCGTCGTATCGCCATTACCTTAGCAGAACTATTATGTCGTAGAGTATCAGGGGAGGTGGTCTCGGTCCTTGTAGTCTCTGACTCTACCGGGGGGCCTTAGCTCTATCTCTATGGATGTTCTGAGGGATGCTGGGGTGAGGCCTTGGATACACTGTTTGGCATTAAGATTGGTTAGTAGCGAGCCCAGTTTGCAAGCCCTCGCTAACAGGGGCTTACGTGTTGGTATAGCATTATATAGCAATAAACGTTAACCTTTGTTGTATAATGTTATGGTAGGGTGGATGGGGACGACGATAAACGTTAACCTTCGGGCGGGCTTCCACACCCTGTGTATAGAGGCGGTGTCAATAAACGTTAACCTTTGACCACCCAACCTTTCTATTGCACATTGCAAACTATAAACCAAGACCAAAGATATGAATTGACTTTTTGCATGCATATGTAATGTTGCATTGTTTTGGCTACTCACTGAGCCGTGTTGTGTGCTCACCCCTCGACGTCGAATATTTTTAGTTGATGATGCAGGATATATAGTTGAAGATTATATGAACCTGTCAGCGTACGGAAACGTTGCAGCTATGGAAGTTGAAGCTGAAGACGATACACACGACTCCTATTGCGAGTGCAACTCGTGTGTATTCGATTAGATTTATCTGTAGGTTTCTTTATTGGATTTATAAGACATATATTTGGTATTTAAATATTTATGTCTCAGTTAAACATAGAATAATTTGCTATTATTTATGGATATCATTTAGTTATCAGTTCATATTATTTATAAATTTTCCACTATTGTGTATTACTCTGATTATGATTCTGGATGCGTGTAAAGTTTGGATAACGCGGGGATAGCCTATTAGAGATCCTGGTTAAACCGTTGGTTATTTGGCGGTTCATCACACCATTCTGAACAATGCGGAATTGGGGTGTGACACGCAGGGCTTAGACGTGCGTGCACCTCGCAAGCCTCAGCAAGGCTTGAACCACATACGCGTTAGGTGCTCGACTTTTTGTCGTAGAGAGCCCCCCCCACAGCACCCTACTGGATTTTTATCTCTGTAGGAGATACTACAAGTTACAAATGCCATTTTTAACTTTGTCAAGGGTACTTTGGTTCAACAAAAAGGCATGGATTAGAAATGGTCGGCCCAGATCAAGCTGCATCCGTTAGATGCAAATCCAGCGATCCAAAATGAGGCGGGATCCAGTGTATCTTGCGAACACGTTAAGAATGTCCCATGGGAGATTATTTTAGCTAGAAGCAATTTAATAAGGTGGCCTACATCACATGAAGATGGACCTGTGATTTGGTGTTGTGCGTGTGTTATAGGACGGCATTAAAGTTTTGCATCGAATGGCTTACATTAACGCCGATCCTCTCAGACGTGATTTGAAAATATCTGACGGCCTTCAACATTTACCGTGCTTATCTGATAGATCCAATGGCCGCTGTTCAAGATACTCTGATCTACCAATCAGAACTCGACAACGGATCTGACGTGTCAAAGGCGGCGGTGCTAGTGTACATTGTAGGCGCATGAAATGGCTAAGGAAGATTCTATTTGGAATGTTTTCATTGACTGGACTTTGGATGGCCATATCTCGAACATCCGATGTCCAATTTGGATGATTCAAATTGTCCCGAATTCCTCTCTTGGTGTAGAGCTCTCCTGCAACAAGAAAAAGAAATTTTGGTGAGAGTGGCTCCGATTTAGTGAAGAAAGAAGGTTCTTGAGATTATTTGGAGTGAAAAAATCAATCTCCACTAACCTCTCTCTGACATCAATGGTCATCTGAAGCTTTGAAGATTTAGTGTGAGCATGTTCTAAGAGTTTAATGTGGTTGGAGTTGCATGAGAAGCGTTGGGAGAGTGCCAAACTTGCATTTTGTTGAAGAAGCTCACCCACTACTATTGGAGAGCTTGGGAAGCCAATTTGGTGAGCATCACTCACGCTGGGAAGGTAATTACACACACAAACCCTATTTTGTCATATTTGTAATGTCTGGAATGGGTTTGTAATTAATCCATTTATTATTCTCTATAACCTGTTAGGTAGGGGCTTGACAGGATTGGGGTTGTTGCATGGATCCAATGTTATTGCTTGGACTGTATCTGTGTTGTAGCACTTGAGTTGTTGTAGCAACCAAATCAGTATGAGTAGCGTATTGGGTATAATACAAAACCCTGATTTATGGGTATTATCCCATGGAGTAGCCATCATAGTGTATGATAGGTGAACCACGTTACATACTGTATCGTGGATGTGATTGTGTATGTTGTGCATTTGAAGTATGTGGGTTGCAGCTCTGGGTGTATACTCTTGGTAATCCAAGCCTCTGGTATGGATACCTATAGGTGTATGGCATGGTGTGTTACATGAAATATGTCAACAGGGTAAATGTGTGAATGATCACCTCAGTCAGCTCAAGGCAGCTTATTGTTAGTAGTCAGCTCTTGGCAGCAGTGTGTGCCTTACATTTGGGTAGACTTTACATTATTGGGAAGATTTTTAGGGGTCACTGATTCACCCCCTTATCAATGTCAACTTGGGAATCATAATTGGTATCAGAGCAAGGTTCCCAAGGGAAGAAGACTAATAGCTTCGGGTACTGACAGTATTGAGAGATAGTAAAAAAATGGCATCTAGTGAAGATCACCACAAGCATGAAGAATTCCCTTATTTGACGGGTCCAACTACAGTGTATGGAAGGTCATGATGGAGCATACCTAATATCTCAAGGTTATGGAGTTTGGCTTGCAGTAAAGAATGGGTACACATACCCATACAAAAGACATCACAGATGCAGTAGAAATGAAGAAAAGGGAAAATAAAGTAAAAGTAGTCAGCTCTTCTGGAATCTATTGTTAGCAATGAGCTCACCAGAGTAATCAGTTGTCCTACTTCTAAAGAAATTTGGGATAAACTGAAAAGTGTGCACGAGGGAGACAGCAAGATAAAAGAAGCAAAGTGGCAAATTTGGAGATCTCAGTTTGAGAGTCTGAAGATGTCTGAAGGAGAAACCATTGAGTTCTATCTCAACAGGGTGAATGGCATTACCAATGCAATCAGAGCATTGGGTGAAGAGATAAAAGAGAAACATGTTGTCAAGAAAATCTTAAGGACTTTACCCAAGCTGTACAATGCCAAGGTGTCAATACTAGAAGAGATGGACACCTTAGATACCTTGACCACTGATGATCTACATGGCATTCTGACAACCTATGAAATGAGAATGGTTGATGAAATACCCATAGAGAAGGAAGCAGCTTTTGAAGCCATGAGAAAGTTAAAGATCAAAGAACCAAGTGAAAAATCAAAAACAAAAGAAATTAGAGAATCTGATGACTCTGATGATGAATTGATAGTCTATCTTGCCAGAAGGCTTAGGAAGAGAAGTGAAAAATATAAAGGGAAGTCAACACTAAGATGTTTTAACTGTAGAGGAATAGAACACTTTGCATCTAAGTGTCAGAAGAAAAGAAGATATATGATTCTGATGATGAAGACCCCAAGGAGAATCATGACAAGAAAGGTAAAAGAAAATTCATACCAAATAAGAGAAGCCTATTGACTAAGAAGAATCATTCCCAGATGAGTCAAAAGAGGAAGATGATTGTGAGACCTTGTTTATGGTCAGATTCGATGAAATTCCTAAGGACGATGAAGTTTCCAAAAGGAAAAATGATCTTGAAGATGAGGCCAATCTTGAAGCTGAGCTATATTCAGCTCTTACAAATCTCAGAGATGAAAGGAAGAAGAACAAAAGATTAAATGACAAGTACAATGAAACAACTGAGCTCATAAGTAAGTTGAAAGTCTCAAATGAAGAAGCAAAGAAAACTACAAATGATCTTGAAAATGCTCTATCCTCAAAAACAAGTAAGTGTGCAAAGCTTGAATAAGAAATTTTGAGACTAGAAACAGAACTTGCAGAATCTGTGAAGAAAAAGAAAAGTACAAGGAAATTGCTACCTCATCTCCATTAGTGTCTGACCAAGAAGTTGAAGATGATTCCTCACAAATGGAAGAAGAAGAAAATGTGATTGATGAAATATAAAGTTATCAAAGACCCTCTCACAACAAGACAGGACTTGGGTATGAAAAGTAGAAGACAAAGAAAGCTAAGGGAAAAGGGTTGGCTGGAGACTCCATTATTTTTGTCAAAGCAAAACAAAAAAGGTCAAGTACTGAGAACTACCTCAAGAACAAGACTGACAAAGAAGGCTTCACAACAATAAACAAATCTGAGCAAGGAGACAGCTTCAGAGGATACTACCATGGGTGTTACGGTTATGGACACAGAGTTGTATAGTGCAGAAGACAAATTAGACAACCAGTGTTCACAAGTAGAAATAGATTTTCACCTTTAGCTGAAGATAGATTTGAATGCTTCAGGTGTCATAAGTTTGGGCATATATCTAGATATTGTCAAACCATCCTTCCATCTCAAAGGCAATCTAAAAGGAATGTCAGAGGAAATCCCCCTAAGAGACAAGCTCAGAGAGAAGAAAGGATTGTGGAGGAAAGAGTTAGAGAACCCATCATAGTTAAAGAAAAGGCAATATAGGTTTAGAGAAATAAGAAGAAAAGCATTACATCTTTCATTATGCAGGCAGCCTTCAAGGCCAACAGTAGACCCTTGCCATGGATCCTTAATAGTGGATGCTCCACTAACATAACAGGCAATAAAGAAATTTTCTCAAGTCTAAATGCTAAAGAAAGTGGATCGGTTAGATTTGAAAATAATGATGGTGCAAAGATTGAAGGAAGAGGAAATGTTAATATCAATAGTGGAAAGTTGAAATCCCATAATGTGTTGCGTGTCCAATGGTCTAAAACATAATCTTTTGAGTATTAATCAGATCTGTGATCAGGGCAATGAAGTAACTTTCACCAAGAATGCTTGTGTGGTTAAAAGTATTGGAAAGGGAAAGACTATGGCACAGGGAATCAAAACTAGAGGTAAGTTATATGTTCTTTCAGAGACTAATGACAACCAATGTTTGATGAGTCAGGATGATGAGAATTGGTTGTAGCACAGAAGGCTGGGGTACATTAATTTCAAGAACCTTGCCAAGATAACTAGACAGGAGTCAGTGAGAGATTTTCCTATTTTGAAGGTTCCAGAAAATCATCTGTGTGGACCAGTCAGAAAGGAAAGCAAGCAAGAGCAACATACAAGTCAAAGGAGTTCCATGTCAATAAGCCACTTGACCTAATTCATACAGACTTACGTAGGCCCATGAGAACTCAAGCCATTGGAGGAGAAAGGTACTTCATCTTGTTCATTGATGAGAATTCTAGGATGAGTTGGGTCATGTTTCTCAAAGACAAGACCGAAGCCTTGGATCGCTTCAAGACATTGAAGAAGAGAATTGAAAATGAAACAGGAAATATTATTAAGTGTATTCAGTCAGATCAAGGAAAGGAGTTTACATGGAATGAATTTACAAAATTTTGTAATGAAAGTGGAATAAGGATTCAATACTCAGCTGCTAGAACCCCTCAACAAAATGGGGTAGTTGAAAGAAAAGATAGCATTGCTATAAATGGCAAGGACAATGCTTTCAGAAAACAATGTTGCTAAGCATTTTTGGGGAGAAGGCATTTATTTTGTAGTTCATATCACAAACAGATGTCTGTTGAGGCCCTATGAGAACAAGACTCCTTATGAGCTATGGTCTTCAAGGTCTTTGGGTCAAAGTGCTACATCAAGAGGAAGGAAGATAACCTTGGCAAATTTGATGACAGAGCAAATGAAGGTATCTTTCTGGGATACTCCTTCAAAAGCAAGGCTTACAGGTGTTACAACAAGGGACTAAGAAAAGTGGTCGAAAGTTCTTATGTCAGAATTGATAAGCAATTACCCCACTCCAAGAGAGTTGAGTCAGAAAGTTTAGTGTTTGAAGAACTTGAAGATAAAAAAATTGTGACAGTTGAAAAGGAACAGCAGTCAGAGGTAGAATCAGAATCACAAGAGGCTGAGGTTGAAATGCAGAAGGATAGAAGACCAAAAGACAACAAATGGTTAAAGATTCATCCAAATCATCATGTGATTGGAGATCCAAATGCAAGAATACAGACTAGGATAATGAAGACAGCTACTTTCTCCTTTTTGTCAGAAGTGAAACCCAAGTCTATATATGAAGCAGGCAAGGATGAGAATTGGATGAAAGCCATGAATGAAGTGCTTGATTAAATTGAAAAGAACAACACATGGGAGTTAGTTTCAAGACCAACAGACAAGAATGTTATTGGCACAAAATGGGTCTTCAGGAACAAGTTGAATGAAGATGGAAAGGTAGTCAGGAACAAGGCCAGACTGGTGTGTAAATGCTATGCCCAAGTGGAAGGGATTGACTTTAATGAGACTTTTGCTCCAGTGTTAGACTTGAGTCCATCAGGATGTTCTTAGCATTCGCAGTTCACAAAGGTTTCAAGGTGTACCAAATGGATGTCAAATCTGCATTTTTAAATGATAACCTTGAAAAAGAAGTGTATATTGAGTAACCTGAGGGTTTTTAACTTAGTGATGATGGAGATAAGGTGTGCAGACTGAAGAAGGCCTTATATGGTCTAAAACAAGCACCAAGGGCATGGTATGTAAGATTAGACACTTATCTACATCAGTTGGGTTTGCGAAGGGGAGTAGTGGACAGCGACCTGTATGTTATGACATAAGATAGCAGTTAGTTGGTAGTTGTGGTCTATGTGGATGACATCATTTTTGGAGGACACTGTGAGAAGCTATGCAAGCAATTTGCTGAGAATATGAGGATAGAGTTTGAGATGTCCATGTTAAGGGAGTTGTCCTATTTTCTGGGTTTGCAAGTTCATCAGAAGTAGAATGAAATTTTCATCTCTCAAGTAAAATACAGCAAACCTATGGGACACCTATGATGGTAAACTGTAAGCTAAGTTCGAATGATGAGTCTCCAATTGAAAGATCCGTACGTGTAAATTTTGAGGATGAAATTTATATTAAGGGTGATGGAGTTGTAAGACCCGCACACTACGAATCCGGTTTAACCTTACGTTCTCATGTCGTAACCGGTCTTTCCATCATAATTGACTCAAGTGTAGTAATTGAATCAATAAACCACAAGATGAGATAAGCAATAAGTTCAATTTAATTGGTATGGTTGACTGTTTAAGTTTATGTGGATGCAACCAGTCAAAAATTAAAAATCAATAAATTTTGGGCCTATGGTGGCAAATTTGAGGGCTATGGTTACGCCTATGGTTGACCGTAGTGAGACCATATGACCTATGGTCCCATATTTTGGTGTATGGTCAATGGTTTATGCGACCGTATAATCGACCGTATGAACCTAGAATGGACTCCGTGTTTAGGAAACTTTCCTAATTTGAGGAGGACTCTTTCCTAATTAAAGTGGGACTCTATATGGAGGTTTTTTCTCTATATAAGGGACGTTCCTTAGCCTCTCTCTCTTTTAGAACCCATATTGAAACTCTAAACCTAAGAGAGAAAGAGAAAGAGAGGAAGAGAAGGAGAAGGAGATTTGGAGAAGAAGGCTGAGAGGAAGGTTTTGCAAAGAAGAGTTCTATCTCTCTACAACAAGCTTAAGGTATGGACTTGACTCTGTAGGATAGATCAGATAGGATAGGTTCCTTTCCATCAAATTGATGTGTTAAATCTAATGTAACGATTTTGGTTATGAAATTTCTAAGCAAAACCATGAGAGAATAGGTTAGGGATAATTGATAAGGATAAACTGTGATCAAAGGCCATAGAATGATTTTAGGATGAATCCCATTGATGATCCATGAGGAGAAACTCATATGAGAAGTAAAAATTAAGTTGACTACGTATGGTCGCAGCTATGCTCAACCATAGGATGAGAAAAGAGTCGACCACAGCCATTCGGGAAGAATTCAGGAAACATATGGTCGTAGGTACGGTCGCATGTAATGCAACCATGGGTATTGACTGTATGTCCTACGGTGGCATATATTGCGACCATAGGATCGACCATAGCATTAACCGTAGAAAAACAGCAAGCATATTTTAAGACCGAATAAGGTTTTTGACTACTATAACTTGGAAAACTTGAACCCTAACTTACATACATTAATTGTTTAGGTTCCTAATAGATTCAAAGTGACTTCCAAAGCTTGGGAGAGGAATAAGGAGATGAACAAACATCGATCAAAGGTGAGGGGACAAGACCTAAACTAATTAGATAATAACAAACTGTTTCTTTTATTGAGTCCAATGCTATGATTGATTCTATACTTGTATGCTTGTAATGTGCATCTCACATGTCATCTAATATTCCTATTACTATTGCTCATGCATATTTAATTTTGTTTACTTATAACATGATGATGATGATGATGATAGGAATAGGCATGTAATTGTATGTGTGTGGTTGGTGTGTTGGATGCGAGTGGAGAATCAAGGGGAGGACGTGGCATGGTGGTCTCTGACCTCGCCACCAGACTCTAGCTATATCTCTACTCAAGTCTTGTTCACTGACATCGTCGTATCGCCATTACCTTAGCAGAACTATTATGTCATTGGGCATTAGGGGAGATGGTCTCAGACCAGGTGATCTCTGACTATGCCGAGGGGCCTTAGCTCTATCTCTATGGACGTATTGAGAGATGCTGGGGTGAGGCCTTGGAATATACTTTTTGGCATTAGGATTGATTAGTTGCAAGCCCAGTTTGTAAGCCCTCGCCAATAGGGGCTTACGTGTTGGTATTGGTAGGGCATTAGGGGAAGTGTTGGCGGTGTTTGATCCGGATATTTCTATTCCATGGTGGGTGCATGTGGGACGGCAATGGTGTTTGATCCATTGGGCAGATTTACACACTCGTGTATAGAGGTGCAAGGGCCACTAAACCTTTCTATAGCACATTGCAAACTTATAAACTAGACCAAAGATATGAATTCAATGTATGAATATGTTTGTTGCATTGTTTTGTTCACTCACTGAGCTTAAGTTGGAGAGCTAACCCTCGCATGCGTAATTCTTTTAGTTTCTGATGTTGCAGGTGTTACGGTTGAAGATTATATGAATACACCAACGTGTGGACATGCAGTGGCTATGGATGTGCAAGCTGTAGAGGACGAATATGGCTCGTCAAGCTAGTGTTTCAACTATGTTTATGTTTAGTAGTTAACTTTCGTATTGTGATACTTGTAATCAGTATTAATTATGTTTTGGTTACTTGAAGATAACTTGTTAAATATTTAATTATCACTGTAAACTCTCAGTTCATTATTAATAAGACTTTCACTATTTATTTATTTACTCTGATTATTATTGTAGAATGTGTTTTGGTTTAACATGGTTGGCATAGCCTATACGAGATCCTGGTTTGAACCGTTGGTTCTCATGATGGTTCATTACACCACTGGTTAGTCCAGAATTGGGGTGTGACACCAACTGTTGATCAGACTCTCTACAGATCAATGATTGGAAGTTTATTGTATTTGACAGCTTCAAGACCTGATATTCTACAAGCGGTATGCTTGGTGGACAGATTTTAGGCTTCTATAAAAGGACACTCACTTAATGGCAGTGAAGAGGATACTCAAGTATTTGAAAGGCACAATGGATTATGGTTTATGGCATCCCAAGACTGGAAGGTTCACACTTACTGCATTCTCAGATGCAGACTGGGCTGGTAGCATTGAAGATAGAAAGAGCACTAGTAGTGGTGCATTTTTTATGGGGAAGAGCCTAGTGGCATTACATAGTAAGAAACAAGAATCTGTTTCCTTATCTACAGCAGAGGTAGAGTACATAGCAGCTGCAGCTACATGCACTCAAGTAATCTGGATGAAGAGACAAATGTCAGATTTCAGTGTCACTTGTGAGGAGCCAGTGGTCATTAAATGTGACAATATGAGTGCAATAAACATCTCTTATTTGAAGGATAAGGTGATTGAAGGGGAAGTGAGACTAAACCTCATTCCTAAAGTAGAACAGGTGGCAGACATCTTCACCAAGGCACTTCCAAAGGAATCTTTTGAGAGACCCAGAGAGAAGCTGAGAGTAGTGTCTCTTGGCAGCCTATAGATGGCACAGGTGTAGGGGGAGTTGATGCCTGCATAGCATCACTTTTCATCTATAGGATTGGAAAGATGCAGTGGGTACTCCTATAGGTGAGTCTATGCAGGGGGAGCTTGGATGAAGGGGGAGTATTTTTATTGCCTTGTGGACTTGTTGTCAAAGGGGGGAGAGAAGAATTGCATATGTGAGATCATGTGAAGGTTGCCAACAATTCCAGAGGGGGAGATTGTTGGAACCTTGGCCAGGTATTGAGCAGTCATGAAATAGTACATAATATGTTGTCATTGTTGGCAACCTTGGCCAAGTGATATGGAAGAGAGAGATGTCTACAAGCAGTGTAGCCAGTTAGCAATCAAAGTGGTAATCAGTCAGCTCCAAATGTGGTTGAAGACCAGAAAGAAGGTAGAAAAAGAAGAGAGAGAAAGAAGAAGAGAAAAAAGAGAGAGAAAGGAGGAGAAAGTGGTGGGGACCAGGTGGGTCCCACCTAAGGTGGTCAACCACCTAGGCAGCTCTGCCAGCTAGGCTATGTAGTAGCACAGCCCATTATGCCATGCACACACCCAGCATGCCATGAGCATAGCAGCAGAGCCAGCCTCGTGCACGGCAGCACAGCACAGCTTGTCGGTAGCAGGACGGGGCAGTAGCAACTTGCTCCCGCAAGCCCGCAAGGCTCTTAGGGTCTAGCTACGGGCCCGCATCGTAAGCCTCCACAAGGCTTGAACCGCATGCACGTCAGGTGCTCGAATTTTTGTCGCAGAGAAGCCCCCCACAACACCTTACTCGATTTTTGTCTCTGTAGGTGATACTGCCCAGTTACAGACGACATTTTTGACTTTGTCAAGGGTACTTTGGTCCAACAAAAAGGCATGGATTCAAAAAATGGTCAGCCCAGATCAAACTGCATCGGTTAGATGCAAATCCAACTGTTACATCCCCTTCCCAGGTGAGGGAAATGAATCACTGATCACACTAAAAACAATAAAAGGCTTTGTTAAACCTGTATAATTTTTTTTTCTTCTTCCAAACATATATCATCTCATCTGATAGTAACTAATATCTCATCTGTCATCAACTTTGATCCATTTTCAATATTTTAAAATATACAGCGAAAGTCCTAAATCATATATTCTATTTAACTGATGGCAAAACTACTCATTACATAAATAAACTTAATTAATTAAATTACATCCAAGGTGTGGGCCTATTACAAAAAATTGCTACCCACACAAATGAGATATCAACTACATGGAGTTTACATTATACAAATACATAATCAAAAGACTTTAATTAACCAAGAGGCCCAAACTTCCTCTTGGACTACCATCTACGGTTGTGTCTTTTTCTTGAGCTTGCTATAATAACCTGTAAAACATGTAAATCAACTGGAATGAGCCAAAGCTCAGTGAATAGCTAACAACTTGGTAAGAATACATGCAACAAACATCATATCAAATATGTAATAAACAAGGAAGATGTCTTTGTTCTGTATTATATCTAACGGCTATTTAGTTGCTAATATTTCACATCTTGTTCTTGTTTTTTTTTTTTTATCATAACGTGATCATATTCCCACTCATGTATACTTCCTTGTTTTCCTATAGTTCCTTGATACTGATCTGTATATTTATTTGTTTTTATTTGTTGTCTTGCTTTCACTGTTCTTGCTTGACTTGAATACAAATTGTTGACTTAGGCTCAATGGATGTATTCATATCTTGCCCCATTGTGTTCTTGGCCATTTCATAATATGACTGACTTGCATTCTATTTTTCTTGTAGACCACTATTTTCTTTCATAACTTGTCTATTTTGTTAACATTTCTGGACTCAATGGATGCTTCCGTTTCTTGTCAATTGTACATCATGCTTTGTCTCATTGGATGCCTCTGTTTCTCGTCACTGGTTTAACTCAATGAATGCTTTCGTTTATTGTCACTTGTTAGGCTTGACTCAATAGCTGCTTCCATTTATTGTCACATCTTTGGCTCACCGGATGCTCCCGTATCTTGCCATTTGTTTGACTCAACGGCTGCTTCCGTTTATTGTCACATGTTTGGTTCACCGGATGCTCCCGTATCTTATCACTTGTTTGACTCAACGGCTACTTCCATTTATTGTCACATGTTTGGCTCACCGGATGCTCCCGTATCTTGCCACTTGTTTGACTCAACGGCTGCTTCCGTTTATTGTCACATGTTTGGCTCACTGGATGCTCCCGTATCTTGCCACTTGTTTGACTCAATAGATATTTCCATTTGCTGTCACTTAATCATGATGTACCTGTATTCCTAGGCTGATTTTCTAGGACTTTTCTTTCTACAAAATATAAACTTGGACTTGCTATCCATTTATTTATTCCGTATATAAATTTACAGATGGTACTGTTTAATATTCTATCGGCGCATGTACATCTGTTACAAGTTATTTATATTAGTTCCAACTCATCTTACTGTCTGTATCTTTTATAACCTATTAAAAGAGATTGTCATTTCCGTTGTAGTATAACTTGAATTCACCTTTACTCTTATCTTTACTAGTATAAACCTATTTCTTATCTTTCTTTGTCCTCATGACGTTCCTACTAGTTTACAGCAGTTTACAAAAGTATTATGATCACCGCCAGCATTTAGAAAATTAAAACTTACAAGTATAAAATTTGTTGTCCTTTGGTTACCTCCATTAGTCCACATTTTATTTTACAGCTTGTAAACATTCTTCATTAAAATGATCTCATTCTCTTGTTTCAGGTTTAGGGGTCATGTAACATATTGAAGAAACTTTCTACATTCATAAATGTATGTATAACACAATATAACAACAATAAATATCAATACACTTGCAGCATCTGACAATTTTCACCATACCACTCATAAATTATATACCAAAGTGGAATAACATTTCAGGTTTACATAGATGGATATAAAAGCATCAGACTCAAGAAGCATTCATCACCACACCTGCACATAAATATATTTACAATACTAGCCTACTACAAGAAGTTAGTTACTCACTTTGCAACTCACAACTACCCTATTTATAGCTCCTTGAACTTCTAACCAGATTTGAGTGCAACAAGCAAAACCTTCACCTCTTACAGCCATAAAGCGATATTCTTCACTTATAAAATGCATGAGAAAACCCCAAATATGATATTAAAATTATTGGGATATCCGATTTGCTTACCTGAACCTCTTAGCCAAAAATGACCCCTGCTTGGCTTAAGTTTGAAACTCCCTACTATGTTGTCTTATTTGGAATACCTGAACATATGAAGCTTTAATCAATGTAGGAATCATCTTTTAACCCCTTAACATGCATCATAACAAAGCCCTCTAATCGTTTTTTTAGTTTTCCAATCTATTTAGGTCCCTTAGATAGGAAACCCCAACACTTAAACTCCAAAACCTGCTGTAACAGCAACTTCGGTAATATAGACATTAATTCAAAAATGGTTGCATTAGAGTATCCAACACTTCATGAAAAATTACCAAATTTGGACCACATCTAGTCTATAAGCTAATAGAAGTCTCTGAAAAAACATTTCATTAAAAACTATTTTAGATTGGTCAAAATAGCCCTATATTTTTACCTATCTGTTGTAACAGCATTTGCTGTACAATGAACCTTCAATTAATAATAAATTAATTTGAATGCCCAAAACTTTATAAAAAATTATCAAATTTGGATTACATATGCCTCACATATCACCAAAGATCTCTGAGAAGGAAGCTTGCCAAGAATCGATCTCAAATGGTCAAAATAACCAATCTATTGAAACCAATGATACCTAGATTCTTCCCATGCATTTATACTGATTTACATGAGCTTTGGGCAGGATGGAGTTCGAATTTTGGTGTCTATTTTAGCACAATACATGCTACTTTCAAATACCTTTTCCAACGCATCAAGAATCATCAAATTCCGATATTTATGTAGGAATTTATGGCCTTTGGACTGAGCAGGGGTCATGCTGCCAGTCCATGACGGGTTAACCCAAAACGGGTTGGATCATCTAAGGTCATTTTCTTCTTGTTTTTCTCATAACCACTACCATCTAACACTCTTAACTCATCATTTAAACTCATCAATCACATTTGCAGATGTTAAACATATTTAAACTTCTATTTTCCCCAATTTATACATGCACAAAATCACATTTACATATACTTTGCTTGAGATTTGATGAACAATGTTACTGTTCATCATCTCTTTCACTAGAAACCGAAATGTTCCAGAAATCCACTTTATTTTTTTATTGATTCAACATGCAAGCCACATTCCCTTCACCATAGGGTATACGAAACTCACCTGAGCACTCACAAGATAGTTCCCAAGCTAGAATCACCAAGGACAGCAACTCTAACTTTAATTTCTTCCTTGACTTTGCTGCAACTCCTTCAAGGCTACCCCAAAAATGAATTTCTTCCTTGAGAGCTTCCTTGGACTGATGATCTCCAGCTGAGCACTCCTCCTTGCATTCAAAATCCCAAGTTCTAGCACCTCAATCCACTCCACAAGCTCCCCACTATTAAAATCTCATACAACGAAAGCAAGCTTCCACTCTCTTCTCTACCAACGAATTTCCCAGCTCAAACAAAAAAAACTGAACTGAAATAAGATCCTTCTTTTGTAGACTCTATTTTCTTCTATTTTCTAAAATTCTAAAATTAAATTTTATGGTGAAATCCCCCTCTTGCCCTCAACAGTCACCCAATGCATGAAGGGGCTGCCTATACTTCTAGGGTATCCCTCCAATTCTTCCATGCCTATTTTACCCATCCAAGATTCCATTATCTTGACATGCATACCTTCATATTTTAAAGGTTTAAGTCACCCTTATATTTCAGCCACCAAAAATGACCTCCAACTAATTCACCAAATTCCTCTTGTGTCCTCCTTTTTCCTAAAAGTGAAAACCCATCATCCACCAATAGTGAATCACTATAGGGTATCTACTACAATCAATATGTAAATGCCAACAGAGTTAATTTCATTTCGCTTCCTAGGTGGTTTGAACTCAAGACCTCTAAGTTTTAATTCCATCATGCACTAAAAGAAAATAAACCATTAAGCTAAGTCTTTAAATCTAATATTCACTTTCACTAACAATTTCATAAAGGTAAGGTCACTTATGAAAATAAACAACTATGTTAGCATAACAACTCATTTCCTACTTTATAGACAAAACACAATTTTTAAGTATCATAAATCTGAATTTTTTTTGAGCATACCAATATCCCACAAGTCAACACACACATTATCTCACACTATTTAAAAGTAAACATTACTTATTTCCACCATAGACATAGAACAATCATCCTAGTATCATAGCCCCCAACTATCAATCCCTTCCACCTGTTTCAACATAATGAGCAACCGAGATCACTCAAAAAAAAAAAAACTTGGGTTGTTACACCAGCGATCCAAAATGTGGCGGGATCCAGTGTATCTTACGGACACATCAAGATTCTCCCACGGGAGATTCTATTAGCGAGAAGCAATTTAATAAGGTGGTCCGCTTCACATGAAGATGGACCTATGATTCAATGTTGCACGTGTGTTATAGGACGACATTAAAGATCTACATTGCACGGCTTACATTAACGCCAATCCTCTCAAACGTGATTTGAAAAGATTTCACGGCCTTCGACGTTTACCGCATTTGTCTGATAGATCCAATGGCCGCTGTTCAAGATACTCTGATCCGCCAATCAGAACTCGATAGATGATCTGACGTGTCAGAGACGGCAGTGCTAGTGTAAATCGCAGGCACATGAAATGGCTAAGGAAGATTCTATTTGGAATGTTCTCATTGACTGGACTTTGGATGCCCATATCTCCGCCATCCGATGTCTGATTTGAATGATTCAAATTGTCCCAAACTCTTCTCTTCGAGTAGAGTTCTCCTGCAACAAGAAAAAGAAATTTTGGTGAGAGTGGCTCCAGTTTAGTGAAGAAAGAAGGTTCTTGAGCTTATTTGGAGCGAAAAATCCATCTTCACTAACCTCTCTCTGACATCAATGGTCATCTGAAGCTTTGAAGAGTTAGTGTGAGCATGTTGTTAGAGTTTGATGTGGTTGGAGTTACGCGAGAAGCGTTGGGAAAGTGCTAAAGTCTCATTCTGTTGAAGAAGCTCACCCACTACCATTGGAGAGCTTGGGAAGCCCAATTGTGTATGTTGTGCATTTGAAGTGCGTGGGTTGCAGGTCTGGGTGTACATACTTGGTAGGCCAAGCCTTTGGTATGGATACCTGTAGGTGTGTGGCATGATGTATTACACGAAATGTGTCAACAGGGCAAATGTATGAATGATCACCTCAGTCAGCTCAAGGCAGCTTATTATTAGCAGTTAGCTCTTGGTAGCAATGTGTGCTTTACGTTTCGGTAGACTTCATAGTATTGAAAAGATTTTTAGTGGTCACTGAAGCTCAAGGCAGCTTATTATTAGCAGTTAGCTCTTGGTAGCAATGTGTGCTTTACGTTTCGGTAGACTTCATAGTATTGAAAAGATTTTTAGTGGTCACTGATTCACCCCCCTTCTCAGTGTGAACCTGGGAATCACAATATATTTTAACAACTATCTCTGTTCTAGGGTTGTACAAGTGATGGGGCATGGGTAATGGATTCTATGCCCAGTCCCTGCGCTTGGACGATACCTGTAACGTCTAAAATTATTCTTGTGTCGTACGACTTGACTTCCTTCCTAAGGTCTATTAAGACCTATTCCAAGGTCTAGAATCACTGGTGGGTCATCCCCACCATCGTTTTATGGTTCTAACCAAGATTTTCTAACTTATACGGTCATTATTCCAAGTTGTTATCAAATCTAGGTAGTATTCCAAGGTTTGCTTCTTTAGCCATTAATGGCTGTTGGACCTTGTCTCCCTATTTTTGAAGGATGGGTTTATCCTCTTCTGGTCTTTCAATTATGAGAATAGCAAAGAAAAGGGTCTCCAGAGGTTGCCTAGAGCTGTCCTCCCTTGCTTTTGTTGGACTTGGGAAAAACTCATCTTAAGGTGCACACTTTCTTCTTCCTCCATACCTCACCTCTGTTTTCCCCTCTCCAAAACATACATCAGAACCAAAGTGGGTCCCAACAATTAGGGTTTGCTAGATATAACAAGGGGGAGAAGAAGAGGTTGTTCGAGTGCAACTCCTCTCTTCCCTTCCTTATCGCAACCAAACTAGGAATTTGGGGGTCTCACCCTTGCCACATGGCAAGGTCCTATGCATGAAGGGAGATGGAAGATTCTCTTGTGCGTGGGAAGATCCTTTCCTGACTAGAGTTGGACTCCAGTAGCACATGAAGGAGGGAAGACTTGATCTTCCACCTAAATCTTAGGATTTGAATTTGTTTATTTTTACTTATTGTAAATAAAATATTATCCACCTGTCCCACAATGGGTCCTACATCTCTAACGTCATTGGCGGTGTCCATGAGTGGCTAGGTGTCAACCATGGTCAAGCCTTATAGCTACAACTAGTAAAACCTCATTGCAGGCTTGTGCGGGTGCACATTGGGTTTGTGCGGGCAACGGGTTATGCACCCGGATACACAACCGAGTGCTGTTTGGCTATGTTTGACCTGAGCATGGATCCTTTTTGGCTCCTACATGGTTTCTACTTAGATGACACCCATGATAAAATAGTTTCAATATCCTACCATGTTCACGATACGTGTCTAAACAAGTACGTGTTTCAGTATCGTGTTGGTTGAAAGATCTGTCATGTATCAAAAATATAAATTAGGCCTGATTTTTTTTTGTGCGAGTCTTACAAAATATACCATATGCTAAACCAATAATGTGAAAGAATTAATGAAGGTACCAACAAGCATACATATTTGAGAAGGCAATGGCCTGTTCACACCACGTCTTGGGATTTAATTCGTACTTTCACTTAGGTTATGGTTGGAAGTCAATGAGAAAAATTAAAAAATAAAATATAATAAGGTAAGAATAATGATGAAACAATGATGAATTTATATGTCTATTTCTCTCTTCTATTTTACAAAATATTTTATGATTTTTTTTCTTAACATCAAAACATAGCCTTAAAGGTGGGTTGAAGATTAAGGGGTAAGAGTTTTCCTTACAAACAAGCACAAGAAAAAAAAAATTTGTCCAAACTAAAAAATAAAAAGAAAAGAATCAACAATCCTGCTTAAATTTTCCGTATTAAGTAAGTCTAGAATTTTCTTTTACTTATTTCAAACCTGAAATTATTAAACCCATTGCTGTAAGCACATAAAGCTCCTAATAGATAAAACCTAGAAATTTAGAAGAACACTATAGAGGGGTTTCACCAAATCAGTGATGCATTTCAGCTGAATCGGTCCAGAGTCATTGAATTATGGCTCCTGGTTTAGTTTTAGAAAGGGTTTAAAAGTCGGAACCGGGTAAAGAATTGGGGGTAGTTTATTCCGAGCCGAATCACCGGATTTCGCCAATTCTGGTCCGGGTTTTAATTTATAACTTCAGTTTATGTGCCATGTAGGGATTGAATGCTCTAAGGTCTTTACATGGTCCATGACTGTAGCTTGTAGCATGGTGGAGCATTGTTTCCAATCATCAATTGGAGAAGAGTTCAGTACTGAAGCATGTTGGTGCTTTGCTTTCAACTAGCTAGTGCTCTTTCAAGAGTACTTGTTTTGATTGTTGATCTCTGTGTTTTATCTTTCACATTAATCTTGGCAAGTGCTATGACCCCAGCCTTCTAGCCATGCTTCTGCATCTTATCGTTTTAGCAGAGAAGTGGACCAGCTCTGTACATAGAGAAACCACATGTTGGCCACTTGAACTCAAGTTCATCTCTTCGTTTATGTATGCGTCTTGTGTTCTTTTATTTTGAACCATCTTCTGTTCAACTGGCTTAGTAATTTTGGGCTGGTATAACACTGAACCAAAGTTTCATTGAGCAACTTAACTACTGTTTAGAACCTATTCTGATTAGGCTTATTAGAAAAACCACAATAAAAAGAAAAAAATAAATAAATGGATTGGGTTCGTTGTAGAAGTGTTTGTCTGAAAGCATTGAAATGGACACCATGAGTGAAGCCACCTTCTTCCCCAGCTGTGACTTTGTTAATTTTGACAAAAATTTTACATGTAACATTTTATATAGAGGAAAATATTTGAATGTTTGTTTTCAATAGGTAAAAGAAAGAAGTTTCGTTTCCCTCCTCCATAGAGATTACTATATTCTACTTATTGAAATCAAACATTGAAACAAAATTTTACAAATAAAATATTACACGCAAAATTTTACGTCAAAAGAAACGAAGCCATCAACCCAAAATGACATAAATACACATACAGGCAGGACTTCCTCCTTCCTATGAAAAATTCCTATAGGGTGATAATTAATCAAACTTCAAATTTCACCTAAGATGATCTTAGTTCTTCTAAGAATCATCATTTCTAGTTGTTTACTACCCATTATCACAAAAATAGAATCAAAAGAAAATAACTATTTGTCATGCTAGGTTCTTGATGTTGAGGGAGTCACATATGATTTCTTAACCCAATATCTAAACGGCAGCCAGCATTAAAGTGTGGAGTAAACTAAAGTTGTTTTGCATAGATTTGGAGCTCATTGATTTGCATGTTTAAAGGGTGTTATGGACTTTTCAAGTTTTACACAGTATTTGATTTCTTTCTTAACTTTGTTAGTTTTGTATTTTAACATATCTTTTCTTATTTTCGGATTTACTTCTATGTAATCTGACCTACCTATATATTTAGTTGGGTCTCCTTAGAAGAGGTTTGAAATTAATGAAACTGCCTTTGTCACTCTTCTTTTATAGAGTTTTTTTTTTCTTGTGGATTCGATGATTTCTTAGCATTAAAATGAGATCTAGCCCTCGTACTTTCAGACTGCGTTAGCTATTTAATGATGATTTTGATAACAGTAGGATAATCTATTTTAGGTTCTCTTTGGTTTGTATTATATAATGTATTATGAGCTATTTGTGACAAATCAATTACGATAATAGATCCTGAGTAATAAATAATGACCGTTTGGTACCACTAAACATAATACATTATATAATGAGAAATAGATTATAATGATAAACAACTAATAACATATTTATAGATTATGGATTATGTTTATTTATTTTAATTATAAATAGACATTATAAATCATGCCAAACAATCACAAATTTCATAATGTATTACATAATACATTTTACAAACCAAAGAGAGCCTTAGAATGATATGGGGATAACAATGTGGGAAAACTACAATATTGGGTTTAATATCTTATTATTTTTTTGGTTGTCCTTTACGATTATGGATCGATTTAAAAGGATTGATGGTCCACCCACATGTATTTAGGGCTAATGTTAATCTGATCGACCTTAGAATTTTTCACACAAATGCAAATCGTACAAGGATTTTAATTTCTAAAGACTTAATAGTATAGTAATAGTTAATGATGCTTATTTTCCAAGCACATCTATGAAAGCAATTTAGACTGTGTAACTATCATCACCCGTTAAAAAGTCTAAGCTATTTTGAGCTCACAATGCCACATTTTGATGCAGTAGTTGATGTTCCAATGATACTAGCTCAATGGCTTCGACCAAGAAAAGTAAGAAGAGAAAGAGAAAAGAGAAAGAGAAAAGGGAACCCTAATTGCTTGTAAGCAATACCTGCTTTGCCTGAATGATCCCATGTACTCAATAACCATGTTGTGCCCCCAAGGATTTGATAGTACTGCTTCTTGACGTTCAAAGCTGGCTGCACTACTAAAAAAATATTATAAGGCTCCTGTCCTTAGCTTTCATTAGTGGTGGGTCCAAATATCCTAGAAGCCCTGCTATAAAGGTGGTCTTTAGGTGACTAGATAAGAAATTTCAACAAACACCATTAAATGATCAATCAAGATTCTAAGGTGGGAAGTGTTGGATGAAATGGGACCCAGATGTAGAAGGGTCTAATAAATGTTCTTTTTGTAGGGTTCTCAATTATGATGCAATGTTAATAAATCAGATCGCAAAGGATTAAATTAAATACGGCCAGACCAGGTCTGATGTTGTCATGGATGTCTGGAACACTTCTATGCAAGTCTGATTCAAGGTAGTTTTGACAAGCAATAGTGCAGTACTACATAGTACACAAGGGAGAATTTGGGGAGTGGAGGGTTTGGGTGACAATCTAATTTTACAAATTTTTTTATTTAATTTAATTAGACAAGGTTGACATGGTCATTTCCTGAGGTAGAATTGGTTCAATATAATACCAGGGTCTAATGAGAAACCGGTTGGTGGGGCTGATTGGGGCCGGTTAGAAAACTGGTTGAGACTTGAGACACGGATAATTGAAATTAGTAAGAAGCAGGCTTTTCTACATTATTTCATCCCCCTAAACACCCCCCTCCCAAACCAAAGCTTCTAGAGTGTTGATACAAGTGAAAATTAGTGGATTCTCATTTGCAGATTATTATGGATTACGTAGAGTGGAAAAGGGGTAGAAAAAAGGAGGCAAAGTTACATTCCTTTTTCTTTATTTTGATTCCCTTTCTAATCTTTTTGAGGAATATTGACTGTTAATTATCACCATTTATTAGAAACTGATCGAAAGTAAAAAGGATATCACCATTACAAATCTAATGAATCTATTAGGGAGGATCATGAACGTTACAGCCCAATCGAATGAATCACATTCGTAAGATCAACTTTATGGGGCCTTATCCTGGTTAGATAAGAGAGGTCCCCCCAACAAACCACTTATAGCTTTAGAGCACGTTCACTTACAACAATGTCGTTGCCACAGTGGCTAGCCGGTCCGCCTCCAACAATACCTGCCAAAGAAAGAATGTACAATTTGTTGTATCAATGATATTACCAATCAACGAACTGCTAGTTGGAGAGGGGGGTCCATTACGTGTTAGCTAATTATCACCATTTATCAGAAACTGATCGAAAGTAAAAAGGATATCACCATTACAAATCTAATGAATCTATTAGGGAGGATCATGAACGTACAGCAATATGACATGTGACTTTATCTTAAGCTCTCTTTGGTTTGTATTATATAATGTATTATGTAATATATTATGAAATTTATGATTGTTTGGTATAATTTATAATGTCTATTTATAATTAAAATAAATAGATATAATGCATAATCTACAAATATGTTATTAGTTGTTTATCATTATAATCTATTTCTCATTATATAATGTATTATATTTAGTGATACCAAACGATCATTATTTATTACTCAGAATCTATTATCATAATTGATTTATCACAAATAGCTCATAATACATTATATAATACAAACCAAAGAGAGCCTTATTCTTTATGGGTCAAATTAAGCTTTAGGGTTCACTACAACAATGCACCGGTAGTAGTTTATTCCGATCGTTATTAAGCCTTAACGATAATTTATGTCGGTCATAAAATAGGATACAGATTCTTCTATGTTACAACTGACCTTAATGGCCATTGTTTATATAGTTTTACACTGGTTTTGTAACATCGTTATAGATTAAATTGTACGACGGTTTCATAATACTGTCACATAACATAGGAATATTATTTTTAGCCACGGTAGAATAAAACTGTGGTTAAAATGTTTTCTTTGAAAACAAAATTCATAAAATACAATAGGGAAAAAAAATTCTTATAAAAAAATTCCTGTAAATGTCAACATTCCCATACATTGCCTGTAAATTATCCACGTTCCACACACCAAATACATCATATGTAGAATAAACACAAATTCTTACTTCCATATAAGTTCAAAAATACCATGAATACATTTATCATTACAGAACTTCAAAAAAATTGTGAATATATTGCCATTACAGAAGTTAAGAAATAATTGAATATATTGTGCATTACATGATGGTGGTGCACTGTTCGGACTTTATAGGTATTGCTGGACCAAGGGTAGATCCGGCGCAGATTCCTACACGGATTCTGGATCATAATGGTAATGCTTCTGAAATAATTCATATGAGAAGCCTGGTAAGACTCCCAATCTTTGGCTTTTCTGGAAGAGAAATATCATGAAACCGGTTGTATTTTTATCTATGGGTCAATTGATAATTGTTGAATCAAAAGTTGATGGAATTATTAATCATATTACTTTTATTCATGCTTTAAGTAGAAAGGTCCAACGAAGAGCTCTTTGGACAGATTTGTTGACCGGGTATACGGCCGATTCTTGGTTGTTGTTTGGTGATTTCAATTGTTGTAGGTTTTCTCATGAAAAAATTGGACTTGGTCAGTTGCTATATCTTCCGTGGAGTTTGAGGCATGTTTGGATACACTTTATTTGGGAGGCATTCCATCCTCTAGTCTAAAATTTACTTAGACTAATAACAGAATAATTGGTCATGTCAAGGCTGTACTAGATCGTAGTTTTGGGAATGAAGCATGGTTGGTTTTTATGAGTAGTCTTTCAAAGAGTTCTACCTCATGTGGGATCGGATCATACTCTTATTCTGGTGGAATGTTCTACTATTCCGAAGCCTGTTAATTTCCATTCCGTGTGCAAAGATTTTGGATAGAGCATGCTTCATTCAAAGAAGTGGTTCAAGAGGTATGGGATGCACCCTTAGTTGAAAACCCTTATTATCTATTAATGAACAAACTTAAAGCTCTCAAGCAACTTCTTAGAAGTTGGTCTCGAGAGGTTTTTCCAAACATTGAGAAGAAGGTGAAATCCACTAGAATGACATTAGAGGATACCTAGGAAACCATTTCAAGTTCTGGGTGTAAAATAAATATGTGGGCTTAATTAATTATATGGTCAGTTGTTAGTGGGAGTCTTAACTTATAGGTAGACTAATTCTAGTCTGATTGTGAGATGAACCAAATTGATTAACCGTGAGACTGAACTAGGGTTGGGTTGATATTATAAATACCATAATTAGGATCCATGCAGCCATTGGTTTATCTCTCTAATGCTCCCATACGCACAGAGGCAAAAAGAGATCCCAAGACACTGTGGAAGACTCTAATCCAAACATTCAGAGCTACAAGACACAGTCAGAAATCAATCTACAACAAGAGGTATGCCTATTATCATCTCTTTTATTTTCTGTTTGTATTCTAGTGTTATGTGTGGTAGATTCATTAGGGTTCATGGGAAACCCTATGGAAAAAACCCAACATGGAATATAAAATATTTCTAACAATTGGTATCAAAGCCACCTAGACAAACCTAGGATCATAGGTAAGTGACAATTAAAGACCGTATGACTGATTGAATTGAAAAGGGAAGGGATTTTTCTCCCCAATTTTTGGTACGAAACCTGTCAAAGGTTGGAATAGAAAAAAATTTTGGGCCGGCAAAAGTTGAAATAAATTATGCCAACATGTAGAATATTGAAGACAAGTCGACCAATGTAAAAACGGTCACCGACGGTGGATGGACGCACTCTCACACGTCACCTAAAAAAGAGCGTGAGATCTACATGCTGACGGTTAGTTTAAAAAAAATAAAATATTTTTTCGGTGTCGATTCATCGCCGAGTTAACCCAGTGAAGAATCAGAAACCCTAATTCATTAATCCCTGGGTCAACCCTGCCCAGGCCCGACCAGCCAAGGCCCAACCAGCCTAGTCCCGAACTAGCTCAGGCCCAAGTTCAGGGCCAGTCCAGAACAGCCCAAGTTCAGGGTCAACCCGAACCAAATTCTTGGGTTCGCCCGAACCGGTTAAAGCTAACTAAGGACCCATGTGCACGGTCAAACGGGTCAACCCTAGTATCCGAATGGGTTGGCCCATATGATGACCCAATAACCTAGCCCATGGACCCGAACATCCAACCCGAAAACTCTGATGGTTAAACCAGTTTAAACCATATTGGTCAGACAGTGCCATACCCATTTTGGTCCAGCCTGTGGCTTAACTTGGTTTGCTCTTAGGTTTTGTTTATTTGCACTGTTTAAAACACAAACTTGAGAACCCAAGATATAGGCCTACTGGGTCAACCCTAGGATCGACCCGAATACCCAGATGAGTTGACCTGATTCTTGACCCATCAAATTGGGTCCATGACCTGATTATCTGAACCGTGTACCTAGTTAGTTGAACTAGGTAGACCTAATTTGGTTAGATTAGACCTACTCGGTTTGGTTTAGACCATGGTTCATTCCGGTCCAGTGCCCAAGGGCATGTTTGCGTTGCAGTTTAAACTGCATTCAAAATCCAGAATTAAACTACGATTATGGGAGCTTGGAAGGTCAGATTGACCTCTGGTTTATTCTGTTGGACTCAGTTTTCGATGCTTTTCAATATGGAATATATATTATTGCATTTTGGTACATTGGGAAAAGTGTTTTTCCAAATTAATGCACTTTTAGAGCTCAATTTATAGTGCTTATATTGGTTTTACTTATTTTTTTTTACCATATTGATTATTGAGCTAAAGTGCATGTTTATTTGAATGTTTAGTTGCACCTTGAAAACATTCATGGTTATATATATCTCACTAGTGCTGCAGATTAGGATTTGTTCATATCATGGTGGAACTTGGTGGATCCCACTAAAGTGGTATACCTTGTTTTATCATGATGTGATCAAATTCAAGCGATTGTGTTCATAGATGCTTTACAAAATGACAATATTCATCCAAAGGTGGTATTGTCCAAGTTATTCAAATTATGATTTGTACATGTTGTGTAAGGATTGGATGGGACCACCAAAGTGGCAAACTCAGTTCTATCATCATACGCTCCAATCTAGTATTTATACATATACAAACATAGAAAAGTTAACAGAGCTCACCCAAAAGTGACATTGTCAAAGTTTTCATTGTAGAAGTAGCAAAGAGCGGCATTGTCCACCCAAAGGTGGCAGTGTCAAAGATCATGTATACTCATGCACATGGATAAAGGATATTAACTTTAGGAGTTTCATACACCCAAAGGTGGTGAGATTTTCGAGAGTCATTATCCCTTCTTAGTTTCTGCATAGATAGTAAGAGGATCAGTGCACTCTCGTCCCAAAGGATGAGGGTGCAATTTCAGTTGACTCTTTACAGATAGTAAGAGGACCAGTGGACTTTTATCCCAAAGGATGAGGGTGTAATTCCAGTTGACTCTTCAAACAAAATGAACTTTCATTTGTTTAATAATTACTAGTTAAATTTATCTTGAATGTATGTATAATTAATTTTAATTTATTATATTATATATTAGAGACCATATAATGATCAAATACCTCAAAATGTCTGTCATTGGCTATTAATTCTATGAATTGGCATGGAAATTAAAAACTAGTCTAGGATTGTTTAACCTATATGTACTTTGTGGAGAATTACATTATAGTCTTTAGGAATGTTTAATCCCTAAGATCAGGTAAAGCAATGTTTAGATGAGGAACACTGAAAATGGATATTCAGAGTAAAATCCAAAGAGATTGAGAGATGTTTTATTCATTAAGCCCATCAGTATTAGTTTTGATGGTAATAAAATGTGAGGGAGCACAAGTTGGATCTATTAGCCATCATTGAATAGTCCAAGGAGATGTGAACCTCTGTAGGTGATTTAGTTAGCTTTCACTTTCTTACCAAAACTATGTATGGTCAAATCCTAGTGACCCATAACCCCAAAAGAAAAGTGAATAGAAAGTGAACTCACTCCCTTTGTATTAAGGAAGAAAGTTCAAAGAAAAGGAAATAAAGGAATTCCAATGTCATAATGTATGAGCCATACTCTGACAAAGGCAATTAGTGAAAAGGGTAGGGTCCCATAGAAAGAAAAATACTTTTCAAGGAATGATCAGGAATGATCAGGATTTTACGACAAAGGTTAAGGATATTATGGAGCTACAAGAACTCAGAAAAGTCATGTGAAAAAAGATTATAACTAGAAGAGAAGTTGGATCATGAAACTTTCGAGTAAGAAAGTGTCAAAGATTGGAGACTCAAGTAGTAATAGTAATCCAAACCCATAGAAGTAGCAAAACTCTTGTTCTCTCTCAGAAGTTTACCTAGCTTTATAGGTTAGACTGCATACCCTGATCTCCCATCCTTAGCATAGGCATTTAGGACTATTATCTGATTAGAGATTGTTAAAATGGTTGTAAAGAAGAGTATTTTGAAAACCCCTAAAGTTGATGACTTGCGTACATGTAAGGATTGTTTAAAGGGGAAGATGACAAGACTAATGAAAAATGAAAGGTATTTACAATAAGAAATTATTGGATTTGGTGGACATCGAGATTTGTCTGGGACTTCTTATCATAATTTGTTCATTTGATGCTTTTCAATAGATTGAAAGGAAAATATCTTATTAAGATTGTCAGATCTGAAAGATGAGGTAAGAGTATTAAGTTAGACCAGGAGAGATTAATCAATTCTCTCGTACTTTAGCCAAATATTTACTTGTGCTAAGATTTATAGCTAAGCAATCTATGCTTGTGACTCAATGCAAAAGGAGTGGCAAATAGATGTGATCAAGAGAACTTGAGAGATTATTTGATCCTATGGAGTGATCAATATGGTAGAGTAAGTCATTGCCAGTTAAGTTATTTTCTTGTTTGGGATTACAAAGCCAACATGATTTTGTAACCCTTATGAAAGAGTGGTTGTTTTAGGATTTTGAGTTGTTATCTTTTGGGATATTCACTCAGGTCTAAAAGATTCAATAAGATTCATTGATGGTGCTAGTTAATAGTCACACCCGAAAAACTTATGTTTGATGAAATCACATGAAAATCACTGTAGAGCAACCAGTTGAGATAACGAAAAAATTGCCTGAGTATAATGAGATAACTGTTGAAATTATTTTTATTTAGGTTGATGCGTAGGCATAATAGCAGAGCCAGAAGAAGTAATAAAGAGACCTATTAGACCATGTGAATCTATCATTTCATCCAATCACATGTTATACCTCAAGGTGGATGTTTTATCGTTGGACAAGATGAAGATCCCAATAGTTTTGAGCAAGTTGTCAATAATGAAATTACTCTTGATTGATTAAAGGTTTTAAAAGATGCATTGTTATCTATGAACTACAACTGTCACACGCCAAAACCCTGGTATTTTGGTATGACCATGGTTTCCTTGCTGTGCAAGTATTATCATACCAAGATCCATTCACAGTACTTACATAATACAACTCTTCTGTTAATCACAACATAGATTATGGGAAATTCAGAGCGCAAATCAAATACTAGCAGAATCAAATAACTAAGAACCATCAAACCAAGTCTAATTGTATTATATTTAATAAAGGTTTATCTGTCTTTAAATCAAGACATAAATAGCATAATACCAAGTACTAAAAACTTAAATAAAACTCACGGGTCAAACAACCCCTGGAACAAACAAATAAACAAAACTGTATTTTATCCTAAGTAAAATACTACTAATATAATCTTCTTTCCCAGACAGAGAAGTCTTCTACTCTTTTAAAACATTGTCTTCTAACCATAAAGACAATCATCACATTCACATGAAGAATCATGTGAATCTTCTCCAGGTTCTTCATCTTCAATCATATCATTTTCAGTTAATTTATCTGCAAAATGTTCTAAAAAAATATATGTACAAGGGTAAGCAAAATCACACTCTCAGTGAGAAATTAGCACACTTAAGCACATAATGCATGATAATTATTAAGGTCCAAATAGTTTGTAAATAAGCATGTGCATGTCGTGTCACACCTAAATCCTGGCAATGAACATGCAAGTACGGGTGAGGCGAATGCAATACACTTGGCTCCTCACCTCATGTGATACATTACCCATAAAATGAGGAATACAACCCAGGTATACTAACCTGGCATTGTACCAGCATTCCCCCATCATAGGCTTCATCTTGGCATCTTATTCGATGCCTTAACAACTTCATTTGGTACTCACTGCTCAATCCCTAATGGGTAAGCACGTAGAACAGACTCATCCTTAGCTCTCACTTGGGACACTAGAGACTGGCTCCCAACCCTGTCTGTTTCCTTGCTCCAGGTGTGAAAGGGGCATATCCAAAGTTGATCCACAATAAGCCTATGCCAATACCTAAACCCCTATTGGCAAGGGTTACCTATCATGGGATACAAAACCTAAACAAGAAATATTACTACTGTAGGTACCCGTATCTTAGCTTAGTGGACCAAGATAAACTGTCTCATTCTAGCTATCTAGATCCAATAGGACACAAGCAAATGGCATACAATCATGTTATCAACATCCACATGTTATCAAACAATTGCATAACCAACCAATCCAATATAGAGTTATAATATGCAAATGCATGAACATATACTACAATTATTGGATGGTATATTATCACACAGTAATATAAACAAGTAGTAAACATATACGTACATAAACAAGAAAATAAAAAATGTACTAATCTCTCACCTGTATCTGGTGAGCTAATCTTTACTCTGTTGCAAACAGAGTTTTTTTCCTTGTTTTCCTACGTCGGCTTACCAATTACAATTAAGGCATGAATGTTACTTTTGATTGTTTATTCTCACTTCCATTATGTCTAGGGTGTCACACCCCAATTCTGATCCAACCAGAATGGTGTGAGTGAACCGTCATTGAACCAACGGTTCACACCAGGATCTCAAATAGGCCGTGTCCACCCACACAAACCATTACACATAACCACAATCAGAATATAAATATACAGCAGAAGACTTTAAATAAAATGAACCGAGTATCTATTGATAATTTAAATAAAATATCCAATTATTCAAATCAAACACATAACATAATATCTCTTACATCACTTTAATCCAACAAAAAATAACTGAAACAAATAAATAAAAATCCATCACAGGTACACGCAGAAAGGGCACTCGCATGAAGCGTCATGCTCGTCCTCCCCTGCTTGTACATCCAAAGCAGCTACACCACCGTACGTCGAAGCGTTCACATAATCGTCCACAGTATAACCTGCATCCATATCTAAAACAAGATGTGCACAAAGGGTGAGCTCACAACACAGCTCAGTAAGACAATCAAACAGTTTCACAATATTATGCATGAGTAACAATCATTTTATCTTTGTGGTCTGGTTTTAAGTTTGCAATGTGCTATAGAAAGGTTTGGTGGCCCCCGCACCTCTATACACGAGTGTGTGGCATCGCACGCAGATCACACTACCACCAACCCACATGCACCCATCATGGAATAGAGAAAGAGCTAAGGTATACCCGCACCTCCCCGATACTCTACCCATACCAGTACCTAAGCCCCTACTGGCCAGGGCTCGCAAACTGGGCTCGCAACTAACCAATCCTATATGTCAACAATGTATGCTCTATCCCAGCACAGCCGTCTACGGCATAGAGATAGAGCTAGAGCGTGCAGGCCGGGCCGGAGACCACAATACCTCACCTCCCCTTGATACCCTATCCGCAACTAACCCACTAGGATAGAAACAATACGCAGGTAGACCCTATCCCAACATAACTCCCTACGGCATAGAGATAGAGCTAAAGCATCGTGGACAAGCCAGCGTCGACTCGGAATCCTCAGTACCACATAACAATGGCCGGGACAACATCAATATCGGAGACCACCGTACCACGACCTTCCCCTGATACCCCACCCATACCAAGCATGTTAAGACAGAATACTACAAAAGGTGCTAGTGTGAAGAGCGATCCCAGGCCCATGCCCCACTCCACACACCAACGAAAACAATCACATGCCTAACAATCACATCCTATCAATGCATGAACAGTAATAATAACTGAAAGTAAAGGATGGCATATGAATATGCACAAACATCATATCATAGATATTCAATGATTAACAACGATTTACTGTCCATTAATTATTAGGTTTAGGTCAGATTCCCTGACCTGACGCTCGTTCGATAACTTGCTCCACGTCGCAAGGTCCAAACGATATGTCACAAAGTCCTACAATATTATTAGGGTTTCATTAAAATAACATTCTTAGAGTTTCATGTTGATCGGAAACCAATAGGGTTACAAATACCCTCACAAAGCTGACTGGTGGCATGTACCGGTCGCAGCTCTGTGGGAAAGACTGGCGACCGGTATGGTCAGCCGGTCCCCACAGATAACCTCCCGAGAGGTAGCGGTCGCAACATACCGGTCGCACTATGTGCAACCGGTATAGTCGACCGGTATGTCTCCGGAAGACCACACATGGGTTCTTCGACTGCCGACGATCACCCTCCATGGATTTTCAGGGTTTCTCCTATCCATTCTAAGTCTAGGCTTTGAGTTAGAGTTATCCGCAACTCATTAAAGTCTCGTTTCGATGAATATCATCTCGAAACTCGAATCAAGGGTTTGACGGCAACTTAGGGTTTATTGGCCAAATTAGGGTTTTAGATCAATACCTACTTTGCATGGTATTGATCCACCCACACAACTAACATAGGGTAAGAAGAGGGATTCAAACACTTACCGTTGACAGGCGTAGCGTGAGCTTCGTCGAACGGTAATGGCGGCTCCTTCTTCTTCCTCCTAGCTCCTTCTCCTTTTCCACCTCTTTCTCTTCTCTAGGGTTTGCGAGAGACAATGGAAAGGATTTGAGGAGGGTTAAGAGTGTATTTATAGGCTAGAAATAGGGTTTAGTAACCCTACTAGGATTAGGAAACTTCTAGGATTCAAAATCAGGAAAGCGGGACCCGCAGAGACCAATTTCCAAATTCCCGCACATAGCTGTGCAGGCCATACCGGTCGACTGGTACCAAGACCGGTACCATCGACCGGTATACCTAAAATCAGGTATAATTGGTCGACTTCGGTCCGATTTTGTACCTGTTTGTTATCCGCTTGCCCCGTCTGGCTCGGTGATGATCGGAAGACCTGTCATGACACAAAATCAAGGTTTAGACCGGGTTTTCAGAGTGCGGGTCTTATATAGGGTATCCTCATTAGTCTTAGGAACATGTCCTAGGGTCACTTGGTTAAGGCTCAAAGTCCATGGTTAGAATTACAAGCAAAATAAGCATGCTGTAGTGAGGTGGTCGATGGAGGTGGTCGATCAACTATCGTGGTCGATCATCTCTATTTGAACAACTGCTTAGGTATTTCTAGCATAAATGGAATCCAGAGGCTTGCACCTCTATAGGGTCACTTCTACATATATTTTATGATGGGTTTAAGTCATTGGTTAGGATAGAATCCTATTCCCATAGGTTATATGCATGTATGGTCATGACATTGAATGTCATCTTTGCAACCACACGTGCTTACACACTTGGGAGCACATTCTTATCAAACCAATCATTCCAACATGTTTATTATGTCATTATTGAGGTGTGGGACGATTAACATAGTCTAAATAGGTAATTAGGATGAAAAATACCAAGAATACACCTCACTGGAGACCAGGTGGTGGATCACAACAGAGGCAGTCGATCAACTCACTTTGGTTGATCTCCTTGGTCGACCGCCTTGTACCAGAGAGCTCGAAGTGAATTTCATTCATTTCGTTCTCCAAGGCATGGGGTCAAGTGCTATTCCAGAGGGTTTTTCAGTATCTATACACCATTCCTAGGCACTTTCCAATCATTTCAAAATGTTACACACCATTAATAAGTCTTACATTAAATACTTATATCGGTTTATTTATCATAAGCTTCCTTGATCAATTTTCCTAATATTCATTGATGGTCTTCAGAAATTTCATTTCAACATGATCAGAGGTTTGGATTTTACCTCCTGAGATCATCAGGGTTCAATCTAAATAAACTAGGAATAGTTTTTAGGCTTACCTCAATGCTTATGCTAAAGTTATTGTAAAGAGAAGCTTGAGGGAGGACCTTCAATGGTTGTTCTTCCTCTTCTTCTTCCTTTAACTTGCTCCAATTCTCTCTTTCTCTCTCAAAATGTGTCAAAGGTTCTAATGTTCTCAATTAGGGTTCTTAAAGAGTTTGTATTAAGAAGTTTATACAAGAGTTAGAGTTGCACTGCAATTCTTCTCTTGAGAGTCTTAGTCCTAGTATAATTGTAATAAAGAAGGCTTAGTGGTTGTCTATTGACACTCCAACACATTCAAAAGTTGGCCCTACATGATTTGGGATGATCATGGGTGGTTAGGAACCAATTGAATCCAAGCCTATCTAAGTTAGACTCGAATTGGCCCAATTCTGGATTCATGTAGTCGATCGAACAGGGGTGGTCGATTAACTCATTTTAGTCGACCACCTTGGTCAATTGCCTACTCTAAATTGATTCAGAATGGCCAGGTCTTAGTTGGTTTAATTGATTCATTCTATATAGAGCTTTTACACTAATAGAAAGAGGGTTTTAACTTTTACCTAGAGTTTCATACGCTCAATTGATGACACAGATGCTAAGCTAGTGTCGGCATGAGAACCTATTATGTGAGAAAAAAATTAAATTAGCCCATATTTTTGGATACGGGTTTCACAATTACCCCCCCCCCCCCACTAAAAAGAATTTCATCCTCAAAATTTGCTTACCTTGTTCTTTGAACAAGTATGGGTATTTCTCATGGATTTCATCTTCCTTCTCCAACAACGCTTCATCCTTTGTATGGTTCTTCCACTGCACCTTAATGTAGGCAATGGATCAGCTTCTTAGTTGATGAACTTTCCTATCCAGGGTGGTTCAACTTCATAACTCAGGTTTGTATCCATTGCAGGATGTTTTGTATTCAGTACATGTGTTGGGTCAGCGATGTACTTTTTCAGCATCGATACATGAAACACAACATGGACATCAACAAGTGCAGGAGGTAGAGCTAGTTGGTATGTTGTAGCTCCACTTCAGCTACGTATCTCATATGGTCCTATATATCTTGGACTTAGCTTTCCCTTCTTGTCGACTCTTCGAATTCCTTTAAAAGGTGACACTTTCAGGAATACCTTTTGGCCGACTTTAAATTCAATATCTCTACGATGAAGGTCTGCATACCTCTTCTATCTTGATTAAATAGCTTTTGTCTTTTCCCTTATCAGATCAACATTCTGCCAAGTCTCTTCGACAATGTCTGGTCCAAGGATTCTTCTTTCACCAACTTCCTTCCAATACAATGGAGTTTTGCTTTTCTTCCATACAATGCTTCATACGGTGCCATCTTAATAGTGAACTGATTGCTATTGTTATATGTAAACTCCGTCAATGAGAGATTTTGATCCCAATTTCCTTTGAAATCTAGAGCACATACTCTAAGCATATCTTCTAATATTTGAATCATTCTATCAGATTGTCTTTTTGTTTGAGGGTAAAAGGCAGTACTAAACTTCAATTGAGTACCCATTGCATTCCGTAATCCTTTCCAAAACTTGGATGTAAATCTTAGGTTGTAATCAGATACGATACTAGCTGGAATACCGTGTAAGCGGATAACTTGATCAATATACAGTCTAGCTAGTTTATCCATGGAGTACTGAGATTGAACTGTGATATCTTGCAGTTTTAGTCAACCTATCCACAACGACCCAGATTACATCTACAGAGCATGTTGTCAGAGGTAACCCTGTGACAAAGTTCATGGTAATGTGGTCCCACTTTCATTCTAGTACCGATAACGGTTACAGTTTACCAGATGATCTTTGACATTCTGCTTTGACTTGTTGACATGTCAAACACTTGTAAATGAATCCAGCCACATCGGCTTTTAATCTCTTCACCAGAATTCCTTTTGAAGTTGTGGTACATCTTTGTACTTCTAGGATTATAGAGTATGGAGATGAATGGGCTTCGATCAGAATCTTTTCCTTCAAGTCTTCTGTAGATTTTGGCATACATACTCTAACACAATAGAAGATAACTCCATTATTCAGAATGAAATCAGGGTCTTGCTTTCCATTCTCAAGCTTACTCCTCAGTGCACCAAGGTGATCGTCCAATATTGTTGCTTCTTCCATCTCTTGCAACAATGTCGGTTGTATTTGAAGGGCACCTAGAGTGGCAGTGGTGGCTTCATAGAGGATTAGAAATGGAGTCTTCAGCTATGGGTGGAGGAATGACTTGAGATTCAGACAGAATTTAGTCGCTAGCCTTAGCTTCTTCTTTGCTTATGAATTTTCTACTAAGGGCATCGGCTACTATGTTAGCCTTTCCTAGGTGATATTGGATATCACAATCGTAATCCTTCAATAGCTTTAACCATCTTCTTTGTCTCATGTTAAGATCTTTCTGATTGAATAAGTAGGTGAGACTCTTGTGGTCAGACATTTTCTGAAACTTTTCTCCGTACAAGTAGTGTCTCCATGTCTTGAGCATGAATACTACAGCGACTAACTCAAGATCATGAGTTGGATAGTTCTTCTCATGTTCTTTCAGTTGTCTAGAGGCATAGGCGATTACCTTACCTTCTAGAATGAGAATGCAACCAAGTCCTAATTTGGATGCATCAGTATACATTACAAGACCTTCTGGTGTAGATGGGATAGTCAACATTGGAGTAGAAATAACTTTCTCTTTCAGTAATTGAAATGCTGCTTCACATTTTTCTGACCATATAAATTTTGTTCTCTTCCTTGTAAGTTGCGTCAGAGGAATGGCTATTCTGGAGAAGTCAGCAATAAATCTTTGGTAGTATCCTGCCAATCTAAGAAAGCTTCTAACTTCTATGACATTCTTCGGAGCTTCCCAATTGAGTAGGGCTTTAACCTTGCTTGGATCCACTGATATTCCTTCGGCAGATACGACATGCCCGAAAAAGGTAACTTCTCTCAACCAGAATTTACACTTCTTAAACTTGGCAAACAACCTCTTTTGTCTAAGTCTTTGCAGGGCTTGACGAAGGTATACGACATGATCTTCTACACTCATTGAGTAGACAAGAATGTCATCGATGAACACAATCACATAGTGATATAAAAAGTCATGGAACACTTTGTTCAGAAGTTCCATGAATGACACTTGGGCATTAGTTAACCCAAAAGACATGACTAAAAACTCGTCGTCTCCTTATCGAGTCCTAAGAGATGTCTTTGGAATGTCACATTCTCTGACCTTTAATTGATGGTATCCAGACTGGAGATCTATCTTGGAGAATACTTGAGCACCTTGGAGCTGATCAAACAGATCATCGATCCTGGACAGAGGATATCGATTCTTAATAGTAAGCTTATTCAGCTCATGTTAATCGATGCATAGCCGGATGCTTCCGTCTTTCTTCTTGACAAAGAAGACTGGCACACCCCAAGGGGATATACTAGGCCTTATAAATCCATTGTCTAGGAGTTCTTGTAGTTAAACTTTTAGTTCTTTCAACTCAAAGGATGCCATCCTATATGGGGCTTTGGATATAGGAGCAGCTCTAGGGACTAGATCGATCACAAACTCAGTTTTACGATCAGGAAGTAAACTGGGTAAATCTTCCAAAAATATATCTAAGAACTCATTGAATCTTTCTTTCAGCACAAAGCACGCTAGCTCAATGAGTGGAGAGCCAGTTCATGCCTAAGATAGCATCAAAATCTGACATGTTGAGTTGGATCAAATTAACATTTAGATTATGATCTTATAGTTGAACTTGACATGCCCCATAGTACTCTATTAATACTACTTTCAGTCTTAAAGGAGTTCGAATAATTAATTAAGATAGTAATTGCTTCATAGTCATGGACAACTTCTTGGCAAGCTTAGGTTACATGAATGAGAGTGGTTCCAGGATCAAATAGAACTCGAATTGGGTGATCATATATCCTAAGAGTGCCTAATGTGTATGGTCCATACGTTAACACACACAAAAGCATGCAGTAGTATCAAAATAAATACAATACTGGAATAAAAAGTACCTGTCACACACCAGAGGCTCTTTTTGCTTTTGCGATCACTGCTTTGCAAAATTGTTCATAGTAGGTTAAGCTATAATCTTCGCGATGATGCCCCACTTGTAGGCAGTGGGAGCACTTATAGTTGTTCAACGAAAATTCTTTGACCATGAAGGGAAATTAGCGTTCCCTCAGCTTTGACATTCTTATGGAATCTTTCGATGACTCCATCACAATGACCTCTGGGCATTTAACTTTGGGGGCATGATACTTCGAGATGTAATTAGTTAGGAAAGCATCTCAGAATAACTCCCAAGTAATTTTTTCGTGTTGTTCGCATAGCCTGGGCTCAGCGTCCTTCTACCATAAATAAGGTAATCCTTCCAACTGGTAGGCAGCGCACTTAACCTTTTGGGTGGCAATGCAAGGGAGAGTGCTAAGGGTCATTTCCAAGGACTAAATCCAATTAGAGGGTTGAGCACAGTCAGAATGCATCCCGTTGAACTTACTTGGTTTTAGCTTCAGGAATTTGTACAAGGTTTACAACATAGACTCCATTTCTTGGTTCAGATGAGGAGCAGCTCTATCAAGTTGCCGAGGGGGAGCGACATCATTGGAGTCTTGGACACTACCTTGGGGAACGTCCCAGCTCCTCTGATTGTCATTTGGATTCCGATGATTGCCACAGGTACTAGGGTGTCTTGTTTTTCAATGGCTCTAAATTATGTTCCATTGATTAATTATCACTCAATATCACTTCATAATCCTGTTAAAGCATGCAACAATAGGTTTAATGATGAAAAATTCCAAAAATAACTCAAATTGAGTTTTTTGTCAACAAGCGGTCAATCGAGGTGGTCGATTGGATCTGGTGGTTGATCAACTTACTTTTGTCGACTAGCTGACTCGAAAACGAGTTTTAAAAGGGCCGAAAGTGTTCCTTTCTGCTCTCATTCTTATTTCAAAGAAGGCAGAGAAAGAGAGAAGGGCTAGAGACCATTTTCAATCATTTTCTTGGTCAAAACCACTCATTTCCATCTCAATTCAAAGCTTAAAATTCATCCAAGGTATGCCTACCATTGACATATCGAAAATTTCCGTAATTGGTTTGGTATACACCTAGGTTTTCAATTAAATTCCTATTTGCTTCATGTAACTCGCTATAACTCATTGAAAATCACATTTACAAATTGCTAGGATATTTCTGACCGATCAAATATGGTTTTCCTATCACATTTGTTAACTAAATTTTTTTCCCATATTGGTGTTTCCCATATTTCATCAAATTGCTTATATCCAATAACTTATCTATTTCCAATGCTTCAATTGTCAAAATGGTCCTTTTATGACATGTTTGGAACATTACTAGCCATTTAGAATCTTTTTTCCATTTATCGGTATGTATTCCATATTTTTAATGTCAGCTTATTCGATGCATTTTAATCAAAATTTTCCAACAAAGCTTCTTTTACTCAGTTTGTAATTACTTTAAACCGCATATCATTCCATTATAAATATTTGTCATTGTCTAACATTTGCTTTAACTTAGTTCCTCATACAATTTCCCTTCTTGTGTGTTTTTACAGCAAAATGGTTAGACCATCGGCTTTCGATGCACATAGGTTTTGTTCTCTAGCTGAGCAGGTCGATTGGCCTAAATTCCAGCGTGCTTTCATTGAATCTAAGAGATTCATAGACTTTAAGAGGTTACAACACTTTGCTATGGGTGAGGCTTTCACTACACTAGGTTGGGCACCTATCTTGTGGTACAGGATAGTCACCAGGCCTAATCAAGTCAAGTTATTTTATTGTAATCTTTGAGTGGAGATTGATCTCGAGGATGAACAATTAAACTTGGGTCTGAGGATATCTAGCAGGGTGAATAGCTGGGATATCTCCTTCGATGTCCATTAGTTGGCAGAGTGGTTACATGTTTCAGTAGCATGTGACTGTGTATACGTCGGGCTAGGTTCTTTTTCTTCTGATCTCATTTCAGAGACTTTCAGAGAGGAGATCTAGAGATAATTATGCATAATAGGATGGAGACATGTAGAGTCTAGGTATCGACCAATTCCGAGGGTCTACAGTCGAATCATTCAGCATGACATCATCCCTAGGAGAGGACATAGAAAGGCGATTGTAAGCTTCAACGAGTATGTGACCTATTGGGTTTGTACTCTTTACCAGGTATGCTTACCCTATATTCTGATGAGGACAATGATAGTTACTAAATATGACAGGGCCGACAACTTACATGGCTATTTAGGGAGATGGGCATTGACAGCTTTGCTGAAGAGGGATTTGAGAGGTCTATATACTCAGATTTTGGCTGGCATGCATTGGGTCGCATGCACGGGTTGCAGGATGTAGTTTTGAGTGACGATGAGTTAGAGACTATTCTTCCACCAATCTTGCTCCTATTGCTTTCAGGGGACTTACAAAGGAGGAGGTAGAAACAAACATTGCCACTATCACACCCTAATTCTCGTCTAACCAAAAGGGTGTGATGAACCGCAATAAACCAACGGTTCACCAGGATCTCGCATAGGTCGTACCCACCATATCAAACACACATTCCACATTAATAATCAAAGGTAATAAACAATAAGCGGAAGTCTTACAGACAATGAATAAAGAGTCTAACAGTAATAAATAAGTATTTAATCCAATTATCTCTAAACCATAAGACATAAAAATAAATAATCAATTACATATTCGATGTTCAAATTATAACTAAACATAAGCAAAAACACATTGGTTACACTCAAATGATGAATCATGCGCATCTTCTTTAGCTTCTACATCCATCGTAGCAACGTGTCCATATGTCGACGCATTCATATATTCTTCAACGGTAGGACCTGCATCATCAACTAAAAATATTCGACGTCGAAAGGGTGAGCACACATCACGGCTCAGTGAGCAAACAAAACAATGCAACAACCATATGCATGCATTCAATTCATATCTTTAGTCAGATTTTTAAGTTTGCAATGTGCTATAGAAAGGTTTGGTAGCCGTCGCACCTCTATACACGAGTGTATGAATCCGCCCAATAGATCAAACACCATTTCCGTCCCACATGCACCCACCATGGAATAGAGATAGAGCTAAAGTTTCTGGATCAAACACCGCAAAACACTTTCCTTGATGCCCTACCCATACCAACACGTAAGCTCCTATTGGCGAGGGCTTGCAAACTACGCTTGCAACTAACCAATCCTAATGCCAAACAATGTATCCAAGGCCTCACCCCAGCATTCCTTAATACATCCATAGAGATAAAGCTAAGGCCCCCCGGTAGAGTCAGAGACCACACGGTTCGAGATCACCTCCCCTGATGCCCTACGATGTAATAGTTCTGCTAAGGTAATGGCGATACGATGATGTTAGTGGGCAAGACTTGAGTAGAGATAGAGCTAGAGTTTGGTGACGAGGTCAAAGACCACCATGCCATGTCCTCCCCCTGATGCTCGACTCGCATCCAACACACCAACCACACACATACATTCACATGCCTATTCCTAGCATCATCATCATCATCATCATGTTATAAATAAACGGAATTAAATATGCATGAACAGTAATAGCAGGAATATTAGATGACATGTGAGATGCACAATAAAAGCATACAAGCATAGAATCAATCATGGCATTGGACTCAATAAAAATAAATAATTTGTTATTATCCAATTAGTTTAGGTCTTGTTCCCTCACCTGTTACCGATACTCGATCTCCTTCCAAGCCTTGAAATTTTCTTTGAATAGATTTAACAACCTAAAAGTTATATGAATTTAAGTTAGGGTTCATATGTGACATGTTACAGTAGTCAAAAATCGAAACAAAGCACTGATAGGTGCCTGATTGATCCTATTGTCTCATGCCATGTCGACCATACTGTCCACGATCGATACCCTATGGTCGCATATGGTGCGACCATAACTGGTACCATATGATTTATGAAATCTTCCTGAATGCCTATGGTCGATCCTCTGGTCATACTGGTCATGCTATGGTCAATCGTAGCAGCGACCTTGAGATTTCTGGTCACACTCTACACAAAATTCGAGTTCTTCCTAAGTCAATTCTTTTGTTCTTCAATGGGGTTTATCCTAAGGTCATCCTATGGCCATCATTAGTAATTTCTTATCAACGCTAATCATCAAATTCACTCCTCATGGTTCTCCTTGGGATTTTCTCAAGGAAATCACATAGATCATAATAGGTTGATATGACCTATCCTCCATAGAAGTCTTATTCCTCAGAGTTTACATCTCCAGAGATTTGTTTCATACCTTTTCCTGTGATAGAGAGTCAATCCCTTCTCAGCAAACTCTTCTCCTTTGTTTTTTCTTCTTCTCCTTCTCTTCCTTCTCTTCCTTCTCTTTCTCTAGGGTTTTTTAATGTTCTAAAAGAGTGAAAAAGGGCTGAGGGATGTCCTTTATATAGAAAAAAACTCTCCATATAAAATCATCTTTCAGTTAGGAAAGCAATCCCTTAGTTTAGGAAATTTTCCAAAATTCGGAGTCAGATCTGGGTTCTCACGGTTAATCATATGGTCGCATAAACCATCGACCGTAAGGTCAAAATCATCGACCGTGGGGTTCTGGATTTAATATTTTTTTGGTTCCCTTCCTTATGGTCGACTATACCTACCCAGGCATGAGACCTTAGGTATGTTTTTAGTGTTTTTAACTCGATTTTCATACCTGGTTTGTGATCTATCTTCACATGATCGGTCCACTTGGTCCAGGAATGATGGGAAGACCTGGCACGACACGGTTAAACCAAGTTAGTATAGTCCGGGTCTTGCAACTCCCCCCCTCTTATATAAATTTCGTCCTCAAATTTTGCACATACCTTCAGAGTTAAATAGGTGAGGATATTGCTTCCACATAGCGTTCTCTTCCTCCCATGTAACTTCTTCTACATTTTGGCTTCTTCAAGTAACCTTAACGTAGTAAATGTCGTGGTTGCGAAGACGTTGCACCTTCCATCAAGTGATCCCAAAAGGTACTACTTCGAACGTCAAATCTTCAGTCAAATCCGATGGATCCATTGTTAACACGTGTGTTGGATCTCTAACGTACTTCTTCAGTAATGAGAAATGAAATACATCTTGCACACTTGACATGGATGGTGGTAGTGCTAACTGATATGCTACTTTTCCACGTCTATCTAGAACTTCATAAGGTCTAATATATCTGGGACAAAACTTTCCCTTCTGTCCAAATCTTTTCAAACCACGCATAGGAGATATTTTCAGAAACACCTTATCACCTATGGTGAATTCGAGATCTCTGCGTCGATTATCTGCATATTGCTTCTGGCAGTTCTGAGCTATTTGGACTCTTTCCTTGATAATGTCGACTATTCGACAAGTCTTTTCAACAAACTTTGGTCCAATAATACTCCGTTCTCCAACTTCATTCCAAAACAAAGGAGTTCGACATTTCCTACCATACAGTGCTTCATAGGGTGACATCTGTATAGTCGCTTGTTAGCTGTTGTTATATGCGAACTCTATCAATGGTAATTTCTCATCCCATGATCCTTCAAAATCAATAACACAAGCTCGAAACATGTCTTCTAAAATCTGAATGGTACGCTCCGACTGTCCATTTATCTGAGGATGGAATGCAGTACTAAACTTCAATGTTGTACCTATAGCCTTCTGTAATCCTTTCCAAAACTGTGAGGTAAAGCGTGGGTCTTTGTCGAATACAATGCTTTTAGGTACACCATGTAATCGGACAATATTATCTACATAAAGCTTGGCTAACCTCTCTAGGGTATACTGAGGTCGTATAGCTATGAAATGAGCTATCTTGGTCAAATGATCCACAATCACCCAGACTGCGTCAACTACTCGGGGAGTCAATGGTAACCCGGTGACGAAGTTCATAGTGATGCAGTCCCATTTCCATGATGGTTCTAGCAGTGGCTGCAACAATCCTGCAGGTTTTTACCTTTCAGCCTTTACTTGTTGACAATTCAAGCATTGAGACACAAATTTAGCTACATCCGCTTTCATTCCTCTTCACCAATATAGTTTCTTCAGATCATGATACATCTTCGTACTTCCAGGATGTACTGAATAAGCGATGGGTGTGAGCCTCCTTCATTAGTCTATGTCTAATATTTAAGTCTCTATTTTCAGGAACACATATCCTTCCTTTATATTTTAGTACATTTTCAATATCCAAGGTGAACTCAGGAGTAGTCCTATCTTTTTCGAGGTCTTCTTGTACCATTCTCAGATAAGGGTCTAATTTAATAGCGGCTTTCACTTCATCTGATAGATCTGGTACAATCTTCAATGTGGCAAACATGTTTGAGACTAGATGAATAAATCCTTGATCAGTTGATTCATTCAGAATATCAATCACGAATTGCTCTTTACCGTAATTAAATACTCTCCTTGTGCACATGTCGCAACATTTGCACTAACTTCTTCTTAGGATTCTGTCATTGCTTTCCTGCTTACTGCGTCAACAACTACATTAGATTTTCCTAGATGATATTGGATATCACAATCATAATCCTTCAGTAATTCTAGCCATCTTCTTTGTCTCATATTCAACTCCTTCTGATTAACAAGATAAGTGAGACTCTTATGATCTGATTTAATTTGAAATTTCTCTCCATACAAATAATGTCTCCATATCTTAATAACATGTACTACTGCTGCTAATTCCAAGTCATGAGTGGGATAGTTCTTCTCATGTGTCTTCAGTTGTCTTGAGGCATACACAACTACTTGTTCTCTTGCATAAGTACACATCCTAAACCTAACCCAGACGCATCATTGTACAAGGTAAATGGTTGTCCTGGGATCAGAATAGTCAAGATGGGAGCTGATATCAATCTAGCCTTCAATGGTTGAAAATACTCTTCACATTTATTGGTCCAAACAAACTTTTCTCCTTTCTTTGTCAAACTGGTGAGAGGTACGGCGATTCTAGAGTAATCTTCCACGAATCGTCGATAGTAACCAGCTAAACCTAAGAAAATTCTGATTTCTGCAACATTCTTAGGTGCTTCCCATTTCACAATGGCTTCAATCTTGCTAGGATCCACTTTAATTCCTTCAGTGGATACAACATGGCCTAAGAAAGCGACTTCATTTAGCTTAAACTCACACTTTCTAAATTTGGCGTAAAGCTTTTCTTTTTTTACCTACTGCAAAATGGCTCTTAGATTTGTGACATGAGTTTCTTTGTCCTTGGAGTAGACTAGTATGTCGTCAATAAATACAATGACTGACATATCCAACATATCATGGAATACCCGATTCATGAGTTCCATAAAAGTTACAGGTGCATTAGTTAATCCAAAAGACATGGCTAAAAATTCATAATGTCCATATCTTCTTTTGAATGTTGTCTTCGGAATATCACATTCCTTAATCTTCAACTGACGGTATCCTCCTGACCGAAGATCAATTTTGGAGAACACCTTGGCACTTTGCAACTGATCGAACAAGTCATCGATCCGAGGCAACGGGTATCGATTCTTGATTGTAAGCTTATTCAATTCTCGATAATCTATACACAGCCGAACGCTATCGTCCTTCTTTTTGATGAACAATGCTGGCGCTCTCCATGGTGATATGCTGGTTTTGATATAATCCTTGTCCAGTAATTCCTGTAATTGTACCTTCAGTTTCTTCAGTTCAGTAGGAGCCATTTGATAAGGTGCTTTAGATACTGGTATGGCTCTGGGTATAAGATCTATAACGAACTCTATCGCTCGATCGGGTGGTAGTCCTAGTAGTTCCTCAGGAAATACATCTAAAAATTCACACACAACTTCAATATCCTCCATTTGTCGTGCTTCTTTGGTGAGGTCAACCACGGATACTAGATATCCAATTCCTCCTTTCTCGAGGCATTTTCTAGCCTTCAATGCAGAGAGAATGAGTTTTTGTTTATGGTGAAGTTTGGTTCCTGCAAAACTAAACTCTGCTCCTTCCTTTTCTTTAAATGTCAATTTCTTTTCTACACATAATAGGTTTGCAAAGTGCCGAGGTAACCAATCCATTCCCAAGATAACGTCAAAGTCTGTCATCTCGAGTTGAATTAAGGTTGCATCCAAAATTTTCTCGCCGATAAGAACTGGACATGGTCCATAACCTCTGTCTAGTTCCACTTCTAATACCATAGGTTATCTTACAAGTAGTTTGTAGTCTAAAGGTCTGAGCGGTAGATTTATCTTCTTTCCAAACGACACAGATATAAAAGAATGAGTAGCTCTAGAGTCAAAGAGTACTCTGGCGGGTAAGCCATTAATAGTACGATACCTGTGATTTGATTTATTTTAGTCTACATGCTTACACAATGTAGTACAAAATGAATAGTTCAGGTTATACCTATGACCACATCAGGTGATGCGGTAGCATCCTCAGATGTAACTGCACCATCCTTTCCTTGTTGTAGTTGCATCCTTGGCTTAGGACACTCCCTTGAATAATGTCCTATTTGATTATAGTTAAAGCATTTAACTCTATCACTACTTTGCTTCTGTTGAGGTTGGGCTATCAGAGTAGTCTTGGCTGCAGCATTGAAGCCTTAAGTACAGAAAGGTTTAAACGTCTTTGAGTTCCCTCCATTGTATGAATTTCCATTAAGCTTTTTAATACCTCTGTTCTGAGCAAAATAACTTTCCCTCTGGCTCGAGTACTCGAGCAATCTGTACAACTACATTATAAATCTTCTTTTCCAGTCCCAATACATGCTCACAGATGCTTCCCCTAAGTCCCATGACGAACCTTTAGGTTTTAGTATTTTCCTCCTGCATGCCAGAGAGAGTAAAGAAAAATAGTTCTTCATAATGCTATTGATATGCGTCTACAGTCATCTGTCCCTGATACAAACTCAGAAACTCCTTTTCCATTTGATCTCTGAAACTCCTTGGAAAATACTTCTCGAAGAAAGCTTCTTTATAAATAACCCAGGTCAGTTGGGCGTGCTTTGTTAACAAATAACTCCGAGTAGATTTCCACCAATGGTGCGCATCACCTTTTAGCATAAAAGTGGCACATAATACCTTATCTTCTTCATTTATAGTCATACTAATAAAGTTACTTTCCATATCATCGATCCAATGAGCTGGCCATAACAGATCTGATGGCTTACTTGTAAACTCCTTCATCTTCAACTTTAGAAAATGCTCGATCAGTCTGGAGTGATCAAGCTGATACTGTGCATATACTCCATACATAGGCAGTTGGTACTGATAATTTCCTTGATTATACCCGCCTTGCGGTGCTTCAGGGTTTTGCACTTGGCCTTGTACTGCTAGTGTTTACCGTGCTTGGGTACGGTGTTGCTACCACCAGGTGTAGTACTAGCTTATCCTGCAGGTAGAGGTGTCATGTTTGCAGCTGGGAAAACCATTCCCATAGCAGCTTGCATGTTGGCTTTCATGTTGGCTTGCACTTTCTGTATTTGTTGCATTTGTTGTGCTAAATTCATCACCGCCGTAGCCAATTCTGTAGGTGGTGCAGGTAGATTGGTTGGATTGGCTTGGGTGTGCACATTCTAAGGTGCAGCATTTTGAGTTCCAATATTTCTTTCCCGACCTTCCTGACCTTCATTATCATTGGTCTCCATAGGTAGTGGAGATGGGTTTGCATTTTGTCTCCTTCTACTTACTCTGTGTTCAGCCATTTAAACTCTTAGTTGAATGGTACTTGGAAAGGCTGTACATGTGAGACAAGATATGACGGTAGTATGGGATTAGTCTCACAATGGAAGGCAATAGAAAAAACAAAATCAGTAGGCAAAAATTCCAAAATAATCAAAATGCTGACAATAGTAGGTCATACGGTCGATGGCCTACGGTCGCGTGTTGTGCGACCATCACATCCCTGGAAACTTACTGAGACCTTATGGTCGATCATACGGTTGATCCTACGGTCGATAGTTTTGGTCAAATTGTGCGACCGTAAGATCCAAAATATGTTTTAAAAACCTATTTTCGAGAGTTTCCCTCTCATTTCTTCCTCTTCCTCCTACGGTCTCTATTCAACTCACCTCTAGTGAGTTGCTACAATGTCGACCACACAAACTTGGTGACTTTTCCTTCGATCTACGACCGACATTCCGATCGACAAGGTATGTTCTCTATTCTCTTTCATTTTTAAGCTTTCATACCTAGGGGTTTTGTCATTTGTAGGGTTTTCTTCGAATTAATATTTTTCTAACCATAAAAATTTGATTTTTATTGGGGGCTTTGGCTATTGGCCACCCAATGGAAGAAACCCTTAAGAAAATTTGAGTTTCATCGGTTAGTTTAGTAAAAACTTGAAAATTTTGATTTTTTACCTAAATTTTGGGGTTTTTGCCCAATTGTCAAAATTTTTCAAATTCGACCTACCTAGTTAAAATTTTCAATTGAATATGCATTGTAGGATGGTTTAGGACCTCTGTAAGTCCTCTTGCCCAATGTTTGGGTGAAAAATGAGGCTTTTTCTCATTTTACGTCGTTATGCTGTCAAATTTTTCCAAATTTTTTAACTTGTTTTTCTTATTTTCTTTTCTTACAGCTATCATGGTTGGCACCAAAGTTCCTTGAATTCATGACCCACTTCGCTTCAGGTCTATGGAAGCAGAAGAGTGATACCCTTGGTTTGACCGAAAGAAGGTTGAAGGGGGTAGATGTGTGAACCTAGCCCACTTGGCCCTGTTTGATGTGGAGAGGCATTTGGTGATATGGGCTGGCTTCCAGTGATCTTGTACGAGGCTTGCACTCGTGCGGACTTGGTTAAGCAGTTCTACTGTCACCTTCAGGTGGAGGGTGACCTAGATGTAGAGAGGGGCAGAGAGCTTTGGATCACTAGCTGGGTGGAAGGGGTTCTGATTTCTTTCAACTGTCAGGAGTTGGCTGATTTCCTAGGTATCTCTAATGATGGGAAATTAGTTTATTGTGCACCCAGAGAGCCACAGTTTCTTTCTACACAGATGCTTGTAGAGATCGATAGTCAGATTCTTAGGGATGACCGCTGGGAGGTAAAAGCAATCAACCTGCATCTAGAGCCATGTGTCTACTGCAAGATTATCCAGCATAATCTGATTCCCCAGGGCAGACATTATGAGATGATCTCTCAGCTGACTCAGTACCTGCTGTACTATATCTGTACTAAACAGTCTGTTTGCCTCCCATACATTATTCTCCAAACTATGCACCGAGCTACATTGCTTGACTCGAGAGGCAACTTGCCTTATGGGTGGCTGATCTCCACTTTGCTCGCTCGTCTACAGGTGCACCTAGTGGATGAGAGGATCGTTGAGGACACCTTCTCAGCTGACTTTGGTTGGGAGGCCATCAGCAGGATGGGCATGCGAGAGATATAGGTTAGTGATGATGAGAGGAATGCTATGAGACATCCTCTTACTCGGGTAGCTGCAGCAGATGCAGAGGTCGCAGCAGCAGCAGCAGCAGAGGTAGCAGCAGAGGCATACGAGGGTGGTGATGAGGAGGATGATGATCAGATGTACATGGATGTGGATGCCATCCCTCCTCCATCACCACAACATTCTACTGGAGATGGCCCTTCTAGGGCTTCTCATTCAGTTGGCCCTTCACGCCCACTACCAGATGACATGATGGGACTATTACGTGAGATTAAAGAGGCCTAGTGAGTGACAGATTGGAGAGTAGGAGAACTTCTAGATGCCTAGTGCTCTACAGACCAACGGGTAGAGGATCTAACGACTAGTCTCGGAGCGACTCAGACTTAGGTGGCCTAGCTCGTGAGAGTATATTCTGAGGACTACGATAGAGATCGTAAGGATCCTCCTCTTCCAGCACCTCCAGCTCCATGATTGCCCTTTATATCTTTTTCCTTTTATATTACGGAGTAACTATTCGGATTGTGGACTATACTCTGATTTGATGTACATTTGTCTTGTTTCCATATATATATATAAAATTGGTTTTTCCTTTACATATATGTATTATTCTCTTTCTTAGTTTACGTCTCATACAACATAGGTGCTTATGGTGTGTTCTTATAACAGCTTTTAAATTTTATCCTAACTCAGTTTACGACTCATGTGGAAGTAGTTAGGTCAATGGGTAGAACCTGAGTGCTCTGATACCAAGCTGTCACACCTCAATTCTGGTCTAACCAAAATAGCATGATGAACCACCAATAAACCGATAGTTCACCTAGAATCTCGCAAAGGTCGTACCCACCATAGCAAACCAAACATACATTCTACATTAATAATCAGAGGTAATAAACAATAAGCGAAAGTCTTACAAATAATGAACTAAGAGTCTAATAGTGATAAATAAGTATTTAATCTAATTATCTCTAAACCACAAGACATAAAAATAAATAATCAATTATATATCCGATGTTCAAATTATAACTAAACATAAGCAAAAACACATTGGTTGCACTCGCATGATGAATCATGTGCATCTTCTTTAGCTTCTACATCCATCACAGCAACGTGTCCATACGTCGACGCATTCATATATTCTTCAATGGTAGGACCTGCATCATCAACTAAAAATATTCGACGTCGAAAGGGTGAGCACACATTACGGCTCAGTGAGCAAACAAAACAATGCAACAACCATATGCATACATTTAATTCATATGTTTGGTTTGGTTTTTAAGTTTGTAATATGCTATAGAAAGGTTTGGTCCCCGCCGCACCTCTATACACGAGTGTGTGAATCCGCTCAATGGATCAAACACCATTGCCATCCCACATGCACCCATCATGGAATAATGATAGAGCTAAAGTGTCCGGATCAAACACCGCATAACACTTTCCTTGATGCCCTACCGATACCAATACGTAAGCCCCTATTGGCAAGGGCTTACAAACTAGGCTTGCAACTAACCAATCCTAATGCCAAACAGTGTATCCAAGGCCTCACACCAGCATTCCTCAATACATCCATAGAGATAAAGCTAAGGCCCCCCGGTAGAGTCAGAGACCACACGGTCCAAGACCACCTCCCCTGATGCCCTACAATGTAATAGTTCTACTAAGGTAATGACGATACGATGATGTTAGTGGGCAAGACTTGAGTAGAGATAGAGCTAGAGTCTGGTGATGAGGTCGAAGACCACCATGCCATGTCCTCCCCCTGATGCTCGACTCGCATCCAACACACCAACCACACACATACATTCACATGCCTAATCCTAGCATCATCATCATCATTATGTTATAAATAAACATAATTAAATATGCTTGAACAGTAATAGCCGGAATATTGGATGACATGTGAGATGCACATTACAAGCATACAAGCATAGAATCAATCATCACATTGGACTCAATAAAAATAAACAATTTGTTATTATCCAATTAGTTTAGGTCTTGTTCCCTCACCTGTTACCGATACTCGATCTCCTTCCAAGCCTTGAAATTTTCTTTGAATAGATTTAACAACCTAAAAGTTATATGAATTTAAGTCAGGGTTCATATGTGACATGTTACAGTAGTCAAAAATTGAAACAGAGCACTGATAGGTGCCTGATTAGTCCTATGGTCTCATGCTATATCGACCTTACTGTCTACGATCGATACCCTATGGTCGCATATGGTGCGACCGTAACTGCGATCATATGATTTCTGAAATCATTCCGAATGCCTATGGTCGATCCTCTGGTCATACTGGTCATGCGATGGTCGACCGTAGCTGCGACCTTGAAATTCGAGTTCTTCCTGGGTCAATTCTTCTATTCTTCAATGGGTTTTATCCTAAAGTCATCCTATGGCCATCATTAGTAATTTCTTATCAACCCTAATCATCAAATTCACTCATCATGGTTCTCCTTGGGATTTTCTCAAGGAAATCACATAGATCATAATAGGTTGATATGACTTATCCTCCATAGAAGTCTTATTCCTTAGAGTTTACATCTCAGAGATTCGTTTCATACCTTTGCCTGTGATAGAGTGTCAATCCCTTCTTAGCAAACTTTTCTCCTTAATTTTTTCTTCTTCTCCTACTCTTCCTTATCTTCCTTCACTTTATCTAGGATTTACTAATGTTCTAAAAGAGTGAAAAATGGCTGAGGGATGTCCTTTATATAGAGAAAAACTCTCCATATAAAGTCCTCTTTCAATTAAGAAAGTAATCCCTTAGTTTAGAAAATTTTTCAAAACTCGGAGTCTAATCTGGGTTCTCACGGTCGATCATATGATCGCATAAACCGTTAACCATAAGGTCAAAATCTTCGACTGTGGGGTTCTGGATTTGATATTTTTTTGCTTTCCTTCTTTGTGGTCGACCATACCTACCCAGGCATGCGACCTTAGGTATGTTTTTAGTGTTTTTAATTCGATTCTCATACCTAGTTTGTGATCTATCTTCACACGCTCGGTCCACTTGGTCCAGGAATGATATTAAGACCTGGCACGACACGGTTAGACCAAGTTAGTAGAATGCGGGTCTTACAACGACGATGGCTACAGAGGGTGCACGGGTAGAGGATGTTCTTGTGGATTCTGCTAGTTCAGATGATGATGCAGAGGGTGAAGATGACGACGATGACACAGATGATGCAAGGATTACTCAGCAACAGGGGACACCTGTCACTGAGGATCAGGGTATTCCATCAGCATCGGAAAAAGTTCGTAGTCCTACGCCCACAGTTCTTAAGCCTACAGTTAGGGATCTGTATAGCATCATTCAGGGACTTAGAGATGAGGTCCATCAGATGTGGAAGGCTATCAGAGTTGCAAGCTTTGTTATTCCTCCAAGGGGCAGGAGTTGATTGTCTTTCTTTCCCTGATAAAAGGCTCCTATACTTTTTAGTTTTAGTTCAAAGTTTATTTCCCCCTTTGTATGTATTTTCTTTTCTTTTGTTCAGCGAGTTATAGATCAGGTTGTGATCTACACTCTGTTTGTAACAAACACCAATTTGTAATGAAATCAAGATGTTTAAACATTAGTACATTATGATATTTTTACAATTTATGCTATTGTTTTAACAAACAAGTTCTTATTTATTTTCTTATAAGATTTTATTTAATCCTAACTGGTTTTTGGTTTGATTTACTCTGATTGCAGTTGTGTATGTATGCAAAGTGTACTGCTTTCATACAACCTTTTGTCACACCCCAAAACCCTGGTGTTTTTGTATGACCATGGTTTTTTCACTGTACAAGTACTACCATACCAAGATCCATTCACAGTACTTGCATAACACAACTCTTTTATTAATCACAACACATATTATGATAAATTCAGATCACAAATCAAATAATAGCATAATCAAATAACTAGGAACCATCAAACCAAGTCTAATTGCATTATATTTAATAAAGGTTTATCTGTCTTCAAACCAAGACATAAATAACATAATACCAAGTACTGAAAACTTAAATTAAACTCGCAGGTCAAACAACGTCCAGAACAAGCAAATAAAAAAATTGTAATTTATCTTAAATAAAATACTATTAATATAATCTTCTGTCTCAAATAGAGAAGTCTTTTACTCTTTTGAAACATTGTCTTCTAACCATAAAGATAATCATCATATTTACATGAAGAATCATGTGAATCTTTTTCAGTTTCTTTATCTTCAATCATATCATTTCTAGCTAAGTTATCTGTAAAACATTTTTAAAAAAAAGTGTACGTACAAGGGTAAGCAAAACCACATGCTCAGTGAGAAATTAGCATACTCAAGCACACAATGCATGATAAATTATTAAGGTCCAAATGGTCAGTGAATAACCATTAACAAGTCACGTCACACCTAAATCCTGGTAATGAATATGCAAGCATGGGTGAGGTGAATACAACATACTTGTGTTCTCACCTCATGTGATACATTATCGATAGAGTGAAGAATACAACCCAAGTATACCAACCTGGCATTATACCAGTATTCTCCCATTATAGGCTTCATCCTGACATCTTATTCTATGCCTCAACCACTTCATTGGGTACTCACTACCCAATCCCTGACAGATAAGCACATTGAACAGACTCATCCTTAGCTCTCACTTGAGACACTAAAGGCTGGCTCCAAACCTTGTCCGTTTCCCTGCTCTAGCTGCAAAAGGGGTGTACCCAAAGTTGGTCTATAATAAGCATATGCCAATACCTAAACCCTTATTGGCAAGGGTTGTCTATAACAGGATATGAAACCCAAACCAAGAAATAATACTAATGCAGGTACCTGTATCCTAGCTTAATGGACAAAGATAAATTGTCCCATTTCAACTATTTGGATCCACTAGGATATAAGTGAATGATAAATAATCATGTTATCAACATCCATATGTTATCAAATAATTCCATAACCAACCAATCCAATATAGAGAAATATGTAAATGCATGAACAAATATCATAGTTATTAGAAGGTATGTTATCACACAATAATCCAAATAAGTAGCAAACACATACGCACAGAAAAAAGAAAATAAAATGTGTACTAATCCTCACCTGTATTTGGTGAGCTAATCTTTACTTTTTTACAAACAAAGTCCTATTCTTTGTTTTCCTACGTTGGCTTACCTATTACAATTAAGGCACGAATATTACTTATGATTGTTTATTATCATTTCCATTAGGTCTAGGGTATCCTCATTAGTCTTAGGAACATGTCCTAGGGGTCACTTGGTTAAGTCTTAAGGTCCATGGTCGAAAATATAAGCAAAATAGGCTTGCTGTAATGAGGTGGTCGATCAGCTATGGTGGTCGATCATCTCTATTTCGTCAACCACTTAGGTATTTCTAGCATAAATGGATTTCAGAGGCTTGCACCTTTGTAGGGTCACGTCTACAAATGTTTTATGATGGGTTTAAGTCATTGGTTAGGATAGAATCCAAATCCCATAGGTTATATGCATGTATGGTTCATGACATTGAATGTCATCTTTGCAACTTCACGCACTTACATAGTTGGGCACACATTCCTATCAAACCAATCATTCCAACATATTTATTACATCATTATTGAGGTGTGAGATGATTAACATAGTCCAAATAGTTAATTGGGATAAAAAATACCAAGAATACACCTCACTGGAGACCAAGTGTTCGATCACAACAGAGGCGGTCGATCAATTCACTTTGGTCGACCTCCTTGGTTGACTTTCTCATACCAAAGAGCTCGAATTAAACTTCATCCATTCCGTTCTCCAAGGCACGGGATCAAGGGCTATCCCAGAGGGTTTCTATGTATCTGTACACCATTCCTGGGCACTTTCTAATCATACTAAAAAGTTACACACCATTAACAAGCCCTATATTAAATACTTGTATCGATTTATCTATCATAAACATCCTTGAACAATTTTCCTAATATTGGTTGATGGTCTTCTCGAATTTCATTCAAGCTGTCCGACCACAGGGTATGCGACCTCACAAAACCCTGTCAGCTCACTGAGAGCCTGTGGTCGATCGTGTGGTCTCAATATGTGCGACCATAGGGTCTGACCACACGAAGTCTGTCAGCTCACCGAGAGCCTGTGGTCGATCGTGTGGTCGCATATTTGGTCTAATTTTGCGACCACACAACCCCAAATCAGTTTTTTAAACCTGATTTTTTGAGTCATTTCCCACTTTCTCTTTTGTTTTCAACTCAACTCACTTCCACTGAGTTGCTATAGTGTCAACCACTCATGTTTGGTGATTCTTTCTTCCATTCATGACCTCCGCTCCGTTCCTTCAGGTATGTTCTCTACTGGTCCTCATTTTTAAGCTTTCAAAACTAGGTTTTTCTCCATTTATAGCGTTTTCTTCAAATTAAAATTTTTCTAACCGTAAAAATTTGACTTTTATTGGGGGCTTTTGCTATTGGCTACCCAATGGATGAAAGCCCTCAAGAAAATTTGAGTTTCATCGGTTAGTTTTTGAGAAACTTGAAAATTTCCATTTTTGACCTAATTTTCAGAATTTTTTTAAATTGTCAAAATTTCTTCAAATTCGATCTTCCTAGTTTAAATTTCCAACTGTATGAGCCTTGTAGGATGGTTTGGAACATATGTAAGTCCTTTTGCCCAACGGTTTTGGTAAAAAATGAGGCTTTTGGCCAAATCATGCCGTTATAATGCCAAAATTTTGAGTTTTTCTCTATAATTAATATCTTGCTTATTGGTTTGTGTCTTTACAGATAACATGGCTCATACCAAGGTTCCCAGAGTTCATGATCCTCTTCGCTTCCGGTCCAATGAAGTAGAAACTCAGTATGCTCGTTATGAGCATAAAAAGGTGGAAGGGGGTCGTTGTGTAATCCTGGCTAATTTACCCTTGTTTAATGTGGAGGGTATTTTTGGTGATATGGGTTGGCTCCCTGTGATATTATATGAGGGTTGCACCTGTCCTGCACTGGTAAAGCAGTTTTATTGTAATCTTCAGGTAGTGGGTGACCCAAATGACCTAGATAGGGGTAGAGAGCTCAGGATCACCAGCTATGTTAAAGGGGTGGAGATCTCCTTTAACTACCAGGAGTTGGCTGATCTCCTGGGTATATCAAATGATGGCCCATTAGTATACTGTGCACCCAAGGAACCCCAGTTCCTATCAGTGATGATGCGTGCAGAGATTGACCACCAGCTTCTTAGGGATGATCGCTGGGAGATGAAGGCAATCAACCTATGACCGGAACCTCGGGTGAACTGCAAGATTATTCAGCACAACTTGATTCCTCAGAGTGGGCAGTATGAGAAGATTTCCCAGTTGACCCAGTATCTCTTGTACTGCATCTGCACTAGGCAGCCCGTCTGCCTTCCGTACATTATTATCAGGACTATGCTCCATGCTACGATGTCTGGTCTAAGGGGCAACCTACCATATGGGCGTTTGATCACCACTCTGCTCACCTCCCTGCAGGTCGACTTAGTAGATGAGAGGATTCATGAGCCACCTTTTCGACCGACCTTGATTGAGACGCCATCTACAGGATGGGGATGCGAGATGCGCAGGTTAGTGACGAGGAGAGCGTCCCCGTACTCTGGTAGAGATAGCAGACGCTGAGGCGGCAACAGCAGCAACAGCAGAGGTCCATGGGGGTGATGCTGAGGCGGATGATGATCGGATGTACATGGATGTAGACGCCATACCTCCTCCATCACCACAGCGTTCTACTGGAGTTGGCCCTTCTCGGGTTCCTTCCCAGTCAGCTGGTCCTTCACACTGACCACCAAATGATGTGATGGGGCTGCTGCGTGAGATTCGAGAGGCCTAGCATGCGACTGATCAGCGGGTGGCAGATCTAGCAACTAGTCTCCAGGTGACCTAGACTCAGGTAGCCTGGCTTACGAGGGTATATGCCGAGGATTATGATTGAGATCGTGAGGCACCTCCTCCTCCAGCACCCCCAGCTCCATGATGCATTTCCTTTTGCTTGTACTATAGAGTAACTATCCGGATTATGGACCGTACTCTGATTTGGATATATATTATTTTTATTCGATGTATATATGAAACTTGTTTCTCATCTTATAAGTGCATTATTCTCTTTCTTAATTTTTGTCTCATACAACACAGGTGCTTATGGTGTGTTCATATTAAAGTTTTTAAATTTTATCCTAACTCAGTTCACAAACTTTTGTGGAAGTATACAGGTTTAATAGACAGAGCCCGAGAGCTCTGATACCAAGTTGTCACAACCCAATTCTGCACTAACCAGAATGGTGTGATGAACCGTCTATGATCCAACTGTTCAACCAGGATCTCGAATATGTTGTGTCTTTTTGCTTAAACAATACACATCCACAACCATAATCAGAGTAAATAAACAATAGTGAAAGTCTTCAATATTAATGAACTGAGTATCTAACAATGATATCATAAATAAAGTATCCAATTATCTCTAAAAGACTAAGACATAAAATAAAATAAAATAAATTAGTCAATTACATCTTTCAAATAATCCAATAAATATTCTAATCAAAGACGCATGAGTTACACTCGCACGACAAATCATGCGACTCCATCAAAGCTTCTGCATCCATCGCCGCAATAGGCCCGTACATTGGAGCATTCACATAATCTTCCACGGTAGGACCTGCATCATCAACTAAAAATATTCGACGTCGAAAGGGTGAGCATACATCATGGCTCAGTGAGCAAACAAAACAATGCAAGAAGCATATGCATGCATTCAGTTAATATCTTTGGTCTGGTTCATAAATTTGCAATAAGATTGGTGGCCGCCGCACCTCTATACACGAGTGTGTGAAGCCGCCCAATGGATCAAACACCATTGTCGTCCCACATGAATCCATAATGGAATAGCGATAGAGCTAAAGTGTCCGGATCAAACATCGCACAACACTTTCCCTGATGCCCTACCCATACCAACACGTAAGCCCTTATTGGCGAGGGCTTACAAACTGGGCTCGCAATTAACCAGTCTTAATGTCAGACAGTGTATCGAAGGCCTCACCCCAGCATCCCTCAATAAGTCCATAGAGATAGAGCTAAGGTCCCCCGAAAAAGTCAGAGACTACATGGTCCGAGACCACCTCCCCTGATGCCCTACGACATAATAGTTCTGCTAAGGTAATGGCGATATGACGATGTCAGTGGACAAGACTTGAGTAGAGATAGAGCTAGAGTCTGGTAACCAGGATGAACCACAATGTCACGTCCTCCCCCTGATGCTCCACTCGCATCAAGCACACTAACCACACATACATTCACATGCCTATTCCTAGCATCATCATCATCATCATGTTATAAATAAACTGAATTAAATATGCATGAACAGTAATAACAAGAATATTGGATGACATGTGATATGCACAATACACGCATACAAACATAGAATCATTCATGGCATTGGACTCAATAAATAAAAATAGCTTATTATTAGCCAATTAGTTTAGGTCTTGTTCCCTCACCTTTGGTTGACAGTAGATCCTTGTTCAAGTCTTGTAAATATCTTTTAAACCACTTAAAAACCTAACAAATTTATAGATTTTAAATTAAAATTAATTTCCATGAATTTAGACTAATAGAAACTGAGGGGTCGCAGGTGTGGCAGCACCTGTGGTCTCAGTTTCTATGACCACAAGGCGTGGGGTCACAAGGTGTGGTCACATATTCGACGACCACACGTGCGACCACACCCTCCCTGGAATCTTCCCAAGGGCATGTGGTCGGACATGTGTGTCTCGTGTGGTCACACATCATGCGACCACACATGTGATGGTCGACCATTCACTCTCAACTCCAATTCTTTCTTGCTCAGATTCCTTAGTTTATCATTATGGTCCTTCTTATGATTGTTCTATGACTTAGAAGTAGTATTTTTATACAGAATCCACATCTACATAAATTTCCTCCATGGAATCTCTTGAAATTTGTTCATGGATTGATGATTTGGGTTTCATCTAAATCCTATCTTCTTCATGAACTATTCTAGGCTCTTAATTTAACGTGGAGAATGTTTTCATACCTTAAACTTATTGAAGATTCAGAGTTTTCTCTGAATTTTCTTCCTCCTTAGTCTTGCTCTTCAATTTTCCTTCTCTTCCTTCTCTTCTCTTTCTCTCACTTTCAGTTTGAGTTCTAAAAGAGTGAAAGAGGCAGGACGTCCTATTTATAGAGAAAAACCCTCCATAATATGTCCTACTGAGTTTAGGAAAGAACCCCATTCAGATTAGGAAGGTTTCCTAAATTCGGTTCTGTCTGAAATCCATGTGGTCGGAGGTGGGGTCACAGAATCCTCCGACCACACCTTTTGAAACATGCGACCACCCGACCAAAATTCCTGTGGTTGCACTATTTTGAGGTGTGGTCGGTCACACCTGTTTAGGTACGCGACCACATGCTCATAATTATTGACTGTTTTTTTGTTGATTTCATACCTAATCTTGTGGTTTCTTCACGCACTTTGTCCACTTGGTCCGACCATGATAGGAAGACCTGATACAAGGTGGTAAGACCGATTAGTTCGATACGGGTCTTACACATGGTGAGGGCTACGTTTGCAGGATTGTATCTATGGCCCTAGAGTTCCCATAGATATGTAGATTTAATGTATAGTATATTCTTTGTAGGTTTTTATGCTGAAATCTATTCTTCTGGGTATTTTTGTATAAATAGTGTATTGAGTTACGTTTTGGGATGTAAATTTTATGAATAACAATGTTATTTAAATATAATTATCATTTAGTTGGCATCAATAATTTTATTTGATTCATGTTTTACTTTCACTACTATATTCTATCTATTTTACTCTAATTATTTTAGATATTATGTATGTGAGTTGTTGTGTGGTGGTTTGGTGGTTCACGACATGCGTGTAATCTCAGGTGATTTGGGTCACTGGTAAGCAACCCAAGTATCATGCCCGCATCCAAAAATGGGTTGTGACAGATAGTGACCCACCAAAAGTAGGGGTCTCCCCCTTTAAAGTAACTAATACACAAGATCATGTTCGAATCAGTACACACTATAACATCAAGGCCCTTCACAATCCCTTGGATCCAGATAGCAAGTTGCAAAGAGTTCATTCCAACACCAGAGCACCAGCCAACTCTATTGGTGTAGGAGGCCTAGGGATTGAAGCTTGTTGCACAACTTTTGATTGCCTGGTCTATGAGGGGGCAGATAATTCATGGGAACATTATATGATCCCCTCGAATCTGAATATGTCATGGGCCAATATCTGTTGCTGTATGTATGCATCATTGATTCCCCTGACATGGCAGACTGCACCACTTCTGCATAAGTTTGAAGCCTCAAAGTTCCAACAATCGCCCCAAGATCGGGCCTGAAACCCTTTGCAAAGTTTCGCTAGTATTCCAATACTGACTTTAGAGTGCGTCAATCCAAACATGTTCCAGAGCAAAATTGTATAGCTCCTCAAACTTCCACTAATATTCCAATACTGACTTCAGCCCTTGTACTAGATTCATAAACTCCACTTCTTTCCTATCTTTAAAGCTTTTGGGGAAGTAGTTCCCGAAAAAGGCTCCTCTAAACAATCTCCATGTCAATACAGTATGAGTAGCTACCAGAATAGGTTGGGTAGCAATCCACCAAGAGTAGGGTTCTCCTTCCAACATATAACTTCTACACAGGATCTTGTTCTGGTTGGTACACTACATAACTTCAAGTGCCATCTCAATACCTTGTATCAAAATGGTGGGTTATAGAGGGATTGTTCCAACTCTAGTGAACATAGGAGGCTTCACTTTTAGGAACTTTCCTTTAGCTTGGAGGTGTCTCCTCCTACATCTATTGGGACTATTGTTGGAACCACATGTGCAAATGCAGGTTCGGGAACAAGTACAGGTGCATGTAGTCGTTGCATTGCAGCAGTGACCTGGGCAGTAGCAGTCACGAACTGGGTCATGTACTTTTGTTGCTGCTTCGGAGGTTCTGAATAAATTCTCCATAATCGCGGTAACATCCACAGCAATGCAAATAGGTGGGGCTAGGGAACAATGGACGGATCTATTTGATCATTACCTACTGCAGGCTGCAGTGTCTCGGGGTCAGTGGACGGTAACCCACTATTTTTTGTACCAATTATTTGTCAAGGCACGACAATTGAAAATAAATTGAAAATAAAGTGTTGCTCATGCATCCTCTTTTGTTGCTGCTCTATTCATTACTCAGAAATCCATAAAATGTTGCTCATGCATCCTCTTTTGTTGCTGCTCTATTCATTACTCAGAAATCCATAAAAGACATTCTTATCTGGTTGGCGTTAGTCTTTCCATCGAAGGGATCCACTATTTAATAAACCATAAAAGCGGACGTAAAAGTGACTCCTATTGCATAAGGGGGAATGATACTAGATCAGATTGGAACCAATTTTGGGTTGACCCACCTAATAAATTCACAGGATCCAAATGTAACTCGAATGATGCATGTACCAATCTCAAAATATCAAATCTGGAAAAAATTGGTGCCACCGGTTAATGAATCAGCCATTGGATCCATCCTGTACATCTTGACAGGGCTTCTAGACATCACTGGTAGCGTCTACTGGTCGGTGGAAATAATCATGCCGGCCGACTTGTGCGAAGAATCCAGTTCTAAAATTGGCAACTGGGGTCATTTTTCTCATTTTAATTTTGAACTTCACTGGCTTTGGAGACTAAGAGAGTGACCAGAAGAACTCCAAGGAGCATTTCAAGTAATTTCAAGTTGCCAAATCCACCAAGTGTTCCAACTTCGTTCTAAGTATGTTCTCGATTATTCTCAAAATTATTCGAACCCCAGGTTAGGTTTTTTGTTCATTCTTGGTTGCAAGGTGAAGTCTTACAATCAAATTTGACATAAGTGATGTTTAACTAGGTTAATTATTACAAAAGGTTGCAACTACTATTGACTCGGGCCATCTTTGTCATTACTTGGCTCTATTGATTCTGGATCACAACATTCATATTGGAGAACTCACCCTAGTTCTTTTTTTGTTAAATTTTCCTTTTTTTTTTTTTTTTTTTTTTTTTGCAGTCGATTCATGTCTCTGGGATCTTCTAACTTCCTAGTCCATGTGACTTTCTGTAGGTGACTATCCTACGGTGGGCATCTAGCTGTGTTTCTATAAATGATTTACAATATGATATTTGAAAATGATAACTTTTAATTTTCATTTCCTAAATTACATAATATGAAGCCGTTGTTTCAATTGTGTCTCATATCAACTGTTAGGAAAATATCCATGCAATGCCATTTTCTTGCATAGTTAATTGAAACCATTTTGGATGGTTATCTGCATTGATTTTCTTGTCCTCATACCTCCATGGTTCTCGTCCTCTCTAATAACTCTGTTATTTGTACATGGGCAAATATGGGATAGCAATAAGATAAACAAAGGACGAATGTTCATTCATGAAAAATGGATGAGTACATGACCATAGTTGGAATTTTATGGAGCAGAATAATCATGAAGGCTCAGTTTGGTTGTAAGGGGAATTGAAGGGAAGGAAAGTGAAATTTTTAAACTTAAAAAGAATTTTTATAATTGTAACACAACATGATTGTATAAGTTACCTAAATTTCTTAACATATTTAGTCATGATACTTATAAGATGTAAAATTTATTTTACTTTTCAAATGGGAGGGATTTGGATGCAAAGTGAAGTGCAAGTTAATAACTAAATGTGGAATAGTTTAAATTAATTAAATAGTATTGTGATAGCATGTGCTGTAATCATTATAAAAGTTTCAATTTAAAGTTTAAAAATTTCATTTCCTTTCCCTTCAATTCTCTTTGCAACCAAACAAAGCCGAAAGGGAATGATACCAAGGCATGGGAAATTATGTTCCATAATACCATTCAGTGCTGTATCAGTTGGATGGTAGTACATCTTATACACCCTGGTTCAAAATTCGATTAATTTGGAAAAATGGTTCAATCTTCTTTTTCTAGATGAGGACTCCATCACCCAAATCGGCCGCCAATCCATGTTTGGAGGCGCAATTGAGAGCGAGCCATGCCTTCATGCAAAAAAGGATCATAAGGGTTGGGTACAATCTGTGCGGAAAGAGCTTACATCAACACAACTTCTGGAAAGCGAAATTTAAAGCATGGTTGGAGAGAGCCCCTCAATTAAATTGATTCATGGTACAGTTGATCCTTGTGATATTATAATCTCGTATATTTAAGTTATAGTTCATCCTAGGGATATGCCAATTTCGTTTGTGTTATTTTGCATCATTGTAAGTCCCAAGTAAACCTGGCGGTGTGGGATATTAGTAGACTTGTGGTGTTGAAAAGGAAAGACTAAGAAAAAGATGCATTGGAAAAAAAATTGATAGAAATGTATTCAAACATGGAAGTTGAACGTGTCATTTTTTTTTTATTGAAGCTAGAGATAAAAATATATTAATAAGAAAAAGGTATTACAAAACAGCCTTAATAGGATAACCCCTGGCATTGCAATCAGCAAAGGTCATCCCAGGTTGACCACTAGTTAAACCTATAACCTGGTCTGTGGGAATTGTCCCACACTACCTCACCGACTACAAAGTCTGGACAAAAAAAACCAAACATTTGATCTTCCTTCTTGAGTGGCCTTCTTTGCCAATGAATCCGCCACAAAGTTGATCTCTCTATATTAATGTGTAAATCGAACTTGACAGCCAGAAAGTCGTGCATCTAAAGCATTCCATTCCTGCGTACAAAACCATGGAACATTATAGTTTTTCAGAGCTTGATCCACACAGTTAGAGTCTGACTCCAACCAAATTTTCTTGAATCCCAGTTGGACAGCTTCGGACAATCCTCTCATAGCTCCATGCAATTCTGCTACATTATTAGATGCTACTCCAAGAGACTGTGCGAATGCATAGATCACCCTACGTGAAGAAATCCGTAGATTCCTCCCATACCTGCCACACCCAGATTCCCAATGCTGCACCCGTCTAAATTAATCTTACACCACTCTTGCATTGGAGGATTCCAAAATATTTCAATCACTTAGAACTCGTTGTAGGGATAGTTTTAAGAGCAAACAACCATGCCACTCGTAGATCTTCACAGGATTTGATATAACAAGGATTCCGGGTCAATAGGTTACTGCAACCCCTTTTAATCATCATAAATACTGAAATTTTTGTTGCCAGCATATTACGATGCACTACATTGTTTCCAGCTGTCCAGATAGCTGATAAAATGACAACCAAGCTCCCCATCCAGATTGATCACACAGAAGCTATTTGTGCTTTCCGCCTCTACCATTGTAACAACATTGAACCAAAATCAAATGTGGGAATAATCATTACAAAATACAGCCCAACTTCAGTCCACACTGATTGAGTAAACATACATCTACAAAAAAGGTGATCCAAGTCTTCTACTGCCTTCATGCATAGAGGACATTGCGAAGCAATGCGAAGCAAGCACAATTCGTTTCTTCATTATGTTTTCATCTGTTGGAAGCCTTTTGAAGCACCATCTCCAGCCAAACCAAGATAGATGAGGAGTCAGTTCTTTATCCCAAACTACAGAAACCCATATCGGTTTCTGATTAGCTGATCGTAAAAGTTCATATACAGCTTTAATAGAAAAAACTCCTGATATATCACCAGTCCAAATAATCCTATCACAGCATCCTTGACTCAATGGAATATTATTTGCCACATTAAACCATTCCTAAAGGGCATTTGAGTTTACCGTAGGCCATACCCACCGATTGTTCACAATAAAACGACTTAGGGACTAGTTCAAATTGCTATACTCCATCATATTGAGATCTAGTCGATCTCTGAGATTGAAGTCTCCAAGCCAATTTTCCGACCACAAGTTTATCCTTTTTCCATCCCCTATTATCCATCTGCAATGCTTAGTCGTCCAATCCCAAACCTTCTTAATACTTCGCCAAACTGGAGACATACATTGAGAAAGACGAATACTACCATCCTTTCGGAAATAGTGGCCCTTCATAAACGTTGCATAACTAAAGGATTTCGTCTTCATTTTCCAAGCCATTTTACTAAGCAAGGCATCGTTCAAAAACCATATAGTCTACGTATGTCGAGGCCCCCCCTCCTTCTTGGGTCTACACATTTAGTCCCATTTAATAACTACCATCTTCCGTTTGTCTTGATCCTCAAATCAGATGAAATTCTTCATTCATCCTTCAACCATTTTTACCAATGCAATTGGCCATTTATATACTTGGAATGAATAAGTAAAAGAACTAGAAAATATAGACTTTACAAGCTCCACTCTACCTACATATGATAGCAAACGACCTTTCCATGAGGCAAACTTCCTACGAAACCGATCTATTAGAGGATTGAAGTATTCCCTTCAGATCTGTCCTTTAAACAAGGTAACACCCAAATGTGTTGTTGGTAATTCGCCTTCTGAGTACTGTAAACAATTGAGCATTCTCTGTCTTCTATTCTGATTCACATCCTGGGAGAAGAAGCATTTACTCTTAGTTGGGCTGATACGCTAACCACCAAACTCACTATAGAGTCTAAGAAATCTGTTGAGGTGTTTACAAGATCTAATTGAGGCCTTCATAAAGATAAATATATCATTAGTGAACATTAGACGTGTAGGAGCCACCACACCACATCCTCTGAACACAGGCTCTATTAGACCCTTTTCTACCATAATGTGCAAGTTGCGACACAATACTTCTTCTGCTAGGACAAACTAGATTGGAGACAGTGGGTCACCTTGACGGAGGCCCTTTTCCACTCCAAAGAACCCCACCATCCACCATTAATTAGTACAACTAGTTTGCAGACTGGAGTAGAGATTGCACCCTTCCAACCAAAACCACTGAAAACAGGAACTTCTTTAATACTTCAAATAGGAATCCCCACTCAAGAGTATCATAAGCCTTTTGGATGTCAATTTTTAAAGCTAAACTCCCTGTTTTAGATTTTCTATGCATAAGAGATACTAGTTTAGAAGCTAGGCCAATATACTCATGGATAATTTTGCCCTTAACAAAAGCACCCTATTCAGCTGAGATGAATTTGGGAATAATCAAACTCAACTGAATGGAGAGGATATTAGGAACAATCTTGTTAACAAAATTCCCTACATAGAGAGCTCAGAAATATGATTATTTCATTGCACCTTCTTTCTTTGTAATTAATCAAATATGGTTATTATTCACCCCCCGGTATATTCCCAGATGAAAAGAAAAACTTGACTACTGAAAAGAGATCCCTACTAATAGTATCCCTGCATAAGCAAAAAAACTTACCCGAGTACCCATCTGGTCCAGGTACACTATCCTGATTCATACTAAATACAACATCCTTGATTTCTTCATCAGACAAAATCTTATTAATAACAGCATTGTCCTCCATGGTAGCAATACAAGGAATAACCTCCAACACTCTGGGTAGTAAGATGAACCTGAGGTTTTGTGAAAACCCTCAAAATAGCTGACAACATGATCTTTAATTTCATCCTGATTATCCAAAATAGAACCATCCTCAGTATATAGAATTCATATCATACTTTTATTCCTTTTTCCTTTAGCCATGGCATGAAAGAATTTAGTATTTTGGTCCCCATACTGAAGCCATTTTACTCTACCCTTCTCTGCCCATAAAGATTCTTGAAGAGAACAAGCATTAACATGATTTTCTTCTGTCAAACTTTCTTGGTATTTTAACAACTCGTTAAAAATATTTTATTCCAAGTTAGGTTTTTCCCATTGGATTTCCCATGAGCCCTAACGAATCCACTACACATAACACTAGAATATACAAATAGGAAATAAAACAGATGATAATAGGCATACCTCTTGCTGTAAATTGATTTTTAACCATTTCCTGTAGCTCTGAATGCTTGGATTAGAGTCTTCTATAAAAGGAATATTTTCAAAAGAAAGGGAGGTGGGAGACATTTTGTCTCAAGTTGAGGGGTGGTTATCTTTTAGGTATCCTGAAGGGGAGGTGGGAGAAATTTTCCCTCAAATTTATGTCAAATAAGTAAAATCTTTAACAACCTTGTATAGTAGATGTGAGAGCTGCTTCTCCTAGCGATTTTCAATGATTTTGATGAACTTTGAAATACCCTTTCTGTAGACATCTACAACTTGGGACTTCATTAGTTCCATTGCTGCCCATAAATGTGGTAAGGTCAATTTTCTCTATGAGCCAAACCAATCATGGGATTTCCACCATTGGCTCTAATATCAGTACAACCATCTTCAGATCATCCCAGAATAAGACATTGAAATAGTTGATTGAGCTAACAGACCACGTGGAGTAGAAGCCTCAGGCCAATTGATGCGGGACCCGGGTTGGAATTTTACCCTATTGGTTCCACTAATGGCCCACCCAAATAATTATCAATTCAAATAGTGGTTGTAATGGCAATTCTATAATTTTCAGCAAGTAAATTAGGAAGGAATGGATAGATTAGGACAAAACATAATTAAGTGTTTAAAGAGGGGTAAAACTAGAAATCACTTTTAATAAAGAAAAGGTTAGGGCGGAAAAACCAGATTGGATGGTTGTGAGAAATCTCATTCGATATGTCACCAATTGGTCTCAAATTTTAGGAATAAATCATTACACGTAGCCCCTACTGAACCAGACATTCATCAACTCCAACAACGAGGAATAAAGAGCATTGAAGGCCTGAACTTGGATCTGGCGGTAAGCACATGTACAGACCTGAAGTTTGGTCTGTAACTCACAAAAGGGGTATGCTTTGGGGCTAAGAATCCAAGGCTTAAATCACCTAAGGGAGGTAAACCAATACTCTAAATCTCAGACTAATGGATTATTATAAGAGAATATCTATCAATTTTATCTAATTTGAAAATGGTTACAGGAAACAGATTAGAGTAATTAGATTAAGAAATAAGAAAGAGAATCAGTAGGGAAGGAGAAGGAAGAGGAAGAGGGGGAGGAACAGACAAGGGAAAGGTCAATTTCGGTTCATAGGGATGAACATGGAAAAGAGAGGGAGCATGCAAACCCTGCCCGCAGGCACTCAAAACTCAATTCTTTCACTTCATTCCTTTATTCTTCAAATCTGAAAATAATACTCCTATTATATGTACTTTTAAATGAAAATTTTTCCTAAACTAATTAAAATAAAACTAGCAACTAAATAAAATCCCTAATTAAAAATGGAAACCATAACTAAGGAAATAAGATACCTACCATAACCTATTGCGTGCTCAATATAATAAAATATCACCTAAATATTCCATCTAAATTTCACAAAATAAAAGATTACAAATATCCTAATTAAAATTAAATCTTATAATGATCCCTATCCTAGCCCGTCTCATCTTGTGGGCCTGTTGTCGCATCAACTCTCCTCAGCTTGAAAAAATTCGTCCACAAATTTTGCAAACGCGAATAAAGAATTTTATGGGATGTACGTCCAACCACAGTTCAGAACAAAATTCTGGGAATGAACAAGTGGTATGGAAGTAATTGTTCTTCGAAGAATGATGGTGGGAACAGAAATTCCATCATTGTGCAGTCTTAAACAATATCAGGTGCTCCAATAAGGTCCTTCTTAACTTCTTGATGGGCTGTTTGAGCCAACTTCGGAATGTTTGGAATCTCTGCTATTGGTAACTCAACTGTTGGTTGAGGTATTGCTAATGGGGTAATTTGTGGCAGTGGGGGTGAGGAGGATGCAATACGAGTTGGAACCTGTGAAATTGAATTGGAGGAATCCCCAAGCATGAGATTCATTCCTTTTATGGCTTGTATCTTGGGATCCCTTTTTGCCTTTGTACGTATGGGACCAACAAAGAGTTAACCCTAATGACTGTGGTGACCCTATTTATAATACTAACCTAACATTGGTTCAGTACCATAGTGAACAAGTTTGGTTCATCTCATAATCAAACTAGAATTAGTCTACTTGTAAGTTAGACTCCCACTAACAACTGACCATATAATTAATTAAGCCCACATATTTATTTTACATTATCCCACTTGGGCTATATTAATTATAAAGTCACCATTGATCAGTGTGGCCATGGAATCTAATTACAAAACCCATCATTTACTTTGATCCAGTCAACAAGCCTACCAATGTCCAACAACAACGGAAAATATACCACAACAAACGGAGTACAACCTTTTGTCAGCCACATACAAAAGTTGAACTTAATAACCTGAATCGCTTTGAGATGAAAATATGAAAACATGTGGATCCAGATCAAATAACCTTCGATCTAATTGCCTTGATAAACCTCATAGGTAGTAAACCTTAATAATGACCATAGTGATCTGCCATTTCCTTATGGTCAATACCACACCTTGGCACACTACCGTAAACTATGGCTAAATACTACCTTTTATCAATGACATGTCAAATGAATATGCAACATAGCAATAAAAATGAATACTAAAGCAAAAAATAACCATGACAACAAATATCTATGTTAAAACCATAGCTAATGTAAATAAACATAATGAAATAAATCATTACAAATGTGAGAAAAAATCTCCCACTAACCAAGCACATTTAATAACTCAACAATTCCTATATTGGACATACCATCTCTTGAAGACTCCCACTGACAAAGCCTTCATCAGAGAATCAACAACAAAGTTGTTCAACGAATGTGCTCTACAAGGATATAATCTTCTTTAACCTTTTCTCTCACCTAAAGAGATTCAAGATTCAATCTCTATTATTGCTTTGAAATGCTAGATTTCATATTATTCTTTGAGAACTATATAACTGAACCACTGTCACAACACATCTCAATAGGCCTAGAGTAAAATCTATAACCTTTCAGGTCTGAAAGAAACTCTTCAACCAGATACCTTGCTTATTAGCTTCACATAGAGTTACAAACTCTACCTTGCATAGAGGATGATGCATGGATAAAGTTCTTTGCATTCTTCCTTAAAATGGCACATTTACCATCATGACAAGGAACCCTGAGGTAAGTTTCTTGTCACCAATGCTACCACCAAATATTGCATCATAATAGCCAAAAGTGTCACTACCACAAATGAGCATATAGTCCTTAGCCCTCTACAAGTATTGCATGACCTTCCTTCTCCTCGGAATATAAATATGATGGAAGACTTTAAATAGAATGGAGCGTATCTATTGATAATTTAAATAAATATCCCATTATTCAAATTCAAACACATAAAATAATAATCTTTTACATCTCTTAATATCAAACAAAAATAAACTGAAACAACTAAATAAAATCCATCACCGGTACAGGCGGGGAAGGAAAGGGCACTCGCATGAAGCATCATGCTCGTCCTCCCGCTTGTACATCGGGGGGTTCGGCTCACCTCCGTATGCGCGGGGGCGTTCACGTAATCGTCCGCGGTGTAACCTTGCATCAACATCTAAAAACAATGTATATACAAAGGGTGAGCACACAACGCGGCTCGGTAAGGCAATCGAACAGTTTCACAATATTATGCATGAGTAACAATCATTTTATGTTTGTGGTGCGGTTTTAAGTTTGCAATGTGCTATAGAAAGGTTTGGTGGCCCCCGCACCTCTATGCAGAGTGTGTGGCATCGCGCGGTAGATCGCGCTACCACCAACCCACATGCACCCATCATGGAATAGAGATAGAGCTAAGGTATACCCGCACCTCCCCCGATACTCTACCCATACCGGTACCTAAGCCCCTTCCGGCCGGGGCTCAGAGCCCGGGCTCGCAACTAACCAATCCTATATGTCAACAATGTATGCTCTATCCCGGCCACGGCCGTCTACGGCATAGAGATAGAGCTAGAGCGTGCGGGCCGGGCCGGAGACCACAATACCTCACCTCCCCCGATACCCTATCCGCAGCTAACCCACTAGGATAGAAACAATGCGCGGGTAGACCCTATCCCAACATAACTCCCTACGGCATAGAGATAGAGCTAAAGCATCGTGGACAAGCCGGCGTCGGCTCGGAATCCTCGGTACCACATAACAATGGCCGGGACAACATCAATATCGGAGACCACCGTACCCCGACCTTCCCACGATACCCCACCCGTACCAAGCATGTTAAGACGGAATACTACAAAAGTGCTAGTGTGAAGAGCGATCCGGGGCCCATGCCCCCTCCGCGCACCAGCGAAAACAATCACATGCCTAACAATCACATCCTATGAATGCATGAACAATAATAATAACGCGAAAGTAAAGGATGGCATGTGAATATGCACAAACATCACATCATAGATATTCAATGATTAACAACGATTTCTTTGTCCATTAATTATTAGGTTTAGGTCGATTCCCTTACGGCCCCTCGTTCGATCACTTGCTCCGCGTCGCGAGATCCAAGCGATAAGTCACAAAGTCCTACATAATATTAGGGTTTCATTAGAATATATTGTTTAGGGTTTCTGTTGGTCGGAAACCAGCGAGAGTCGGAAGCTACCCTCCGGGGCGGCCGGTGGCATGTACCGGTCGCGGCTGCGCGGGAAGGGCGGCGGCCGGTATGGTCGGCCGGTCCCCCCCGGACAACCTCCGAGAGGTGGCGGTGGCAACATACCGGTCGCGCTATGTGCGGCCGGTATGGTCGGCCGGTATGTCTCGGAAGACCATACATGGGTTTTTCGATTGCCGTCGATCATCCTCCATGGATTTTTCGGGGTTTCTCCTATCCATTCTAAGTCTAGGCTTTGAGTTAGAGTTATCCCCAACTCATTCAAGTCTCGTTTCGATGAATATCATCTCGAAGCTCGAATCTAGGGTTTGTCGGCAACTTAGGGTTTATTGGCCAATTTAGGGTTTTAGATCAATACCTACTTTGCATGGTATTGATCCACCCCCCCAACTAACATAGGGTAAGAAGAGGATTCAAACGCTTACCGTTGGCGGGCGTAGCGAGAGCTCGTCAAGCGGTAATGGCGGCTCCTTCTTCTTCCTCCTAGCTCCTTCTCCTTTTCCACCTCTTTCTCTTCTCTAGGGTTTTGCGAGAGACAATGGAAAGGATTTGAGGAGGGTTAAGGGTGTATTTATAGGCTAGAAATAGGGTTTAGTAACCCTACTAGGATTAGGAAACTTCTAGGATTCGAAATCGGGAAAGCGGGACCCGCGAGACCAATTTCCAAATTCCCGCACATTGCTGTGCGGGGCCATACCGGTCGGCCGGTACCAAGACCGGTACCATCGGCCGGTATACCTAAAATCAGGTATAATTTGGTCGGCTTCGGTCCGATTTCGTACTGTTTGTTATCCGCTTGCCCGTCCGGCCCGGTGATGATCGGAAGACGGTCGCGACACAAAACCAAGGTTAGACCGGGTTTTGAGTCGCGGGTCTTACAACTCCACCACCCTTAAAAAGAAATTTCGTCCCGAAATTTGCATGTAGGTACTACAACTCCCCCACCCTTAAAAGAAATTTTGGCCTCGAAATTTGAGCGTTCCTTGATCGTCAAAAAGGTTAGGGTACTCCTTCCTCATCGCGCTCTCTTCTTCCCAAGTAATTTCCTCCACATTTTGGCTTCTCCAATGCACCTTCACATAGTGGATATCCTTGGTTCGAAGTTGCTGAACTTTTTCGGCTTGAGAGCATTACGGGCACCGCTTGAAAGTTAAGTCTTGGTCAAGTCGCGGAGGATCGGCGGTCAAGATATGCGATGGATCTCGACATACTTCTTGGGTAATGATACATGGAACACATTATGAGCGCTAGACATAGATGGTGGTAGAGCCAATTGATATGCTACATTACCACGTCGATTCAATATCTCATATGGTCCCACATACACGGGGCATAGCTTCCCCCTTTTTTCCAAACCGTTTCGGACCTCGCACCGGTGACACCTTCAAGAATACTTTGTCACCCCTTGCAAACTCCGGATCTCGGCGTCGATTATCCGCGTAGTGCTTTCGTCGAACTTGAGCTGTCTTTACTCTCTCTTTGATCCGATCAATCACTTTCGGCAAGTTTCTTCAACAAACTCCGGTCCTACAATTCTTCTTTCCCCCACTTCATTCCATAACGAGAGGTGTCCGACACTTCTTTCCATAGAGGGCTTCATATGGGGCCATCCGGATTGTAGCGGGAAGCAGTTGTTGTAAGCAAACTCGATAAGTGATAGCTTCTCATCCCAAGCTCCTTTGAAATCTAATGCACAAGCTCGGAGCATATCTTCCAAAATTTGAATAGTTCGCTCGCTGTCCGTCCGTGCGGGGGTGAAAAGCAGTCTTGAACTTCAACTTTGTTCCCATAGCTTTTCGTAATCCTTCCCGAACTTTGATGTAAAGCGGGGATCTACGTCGGATACTATACTCTCCGGGGCGCCATGAAGTCGACTATATTATCAACATATAACTTGGCCGGTTTCTCCGTGGTATCTTGAGGTCGACCGCAATAAATCGAGCTGTCTTGGTGAGCCGATCTACTATAACCCAAACCGCATCCGCGACCTTGGTGTCAAAGGTAGGCCGGTGGCGAAATCCATAGTAATACAATCCCACTTCCATGCGGGTTACGTAGCGGCTGTAGTAAACCCGCGGGTCTTTGCCTTTCGCTTTAACTTGTTGACAATTCGGACATTGGAACCCGAAGCGAGCTATATCGCTTTCATACCCCTCCACCAATATAGTCTTCTTAGATCATGGTACATCTTGGTACTTCTGGATGTACCGAATATGGAGTGTAATGAGCTTGGTCATAACTTCGACCTCCGATATCGCGGTCTTCGCTCTCGGGTATACATAACCGTCCGCGATACTTGAGTACTTTGTCGATTCCAAGGTAAAGTCGGGATTGCACGTACCCTTCTCTAAGTCTTCTGCCTTTGTCTTGAGATATGGATCTGTGGGATTGCTACCTTGACTTCATCAATTAGACCCGGTGAGATCTTCAATGCGGCGAACATCATAGTGAACTTATGAATCAAGCCTTGCTCAGCCGGATCTTCCGCGGTTTCGATAATATGTTCTTCATCAATTTCCATTGAACTTCGAGGCTGCGGCACACAATGCGGCATTTGTACTTGGTCCCGCCTCGAGGTTTCGATGCCCACTTTTCGCTTAAGGCGTCGGCCACCACATTTGCTTTACCGGATGGTGCTTGGATGTCGCAATCATAATCTTTTAACAATTCCAGCCATCTCCTCTGTCTCATATTCGGATCCTTACGAGGTGAAAAGATAAGTTAAGCTCTTGTGATCGACTTGATCCGAAACTTCTCACCGTACAAGTAGTGTCTCCAAGTCTTGATTGCGTGTATAACCGCTGCTAGCTCCAAGTCATGCGTAGGATAGTTCTTCTCATGCTCTTTTAAGCGTCTTGATGCGTAAGCAATCCCATTCTCCTTGCATCGGACACACCCAATTCCCAACCCCGAAGCATCCGTATATAAAGTAAGCGGTGCGGCTGGTTGCGGGATGGTCAAGATAGGTGCGAGAGACTAGTCTTGACTTCAAAGTCCGAAAGCACTTCTCGCCTCCTCATCTGTCCATATGAATTTCTCTCCCTTCTTGGTCAATCGGTGAGTGGAACCGCGATCTCGGAGTAATCTTCCACGAATCTTCTATAATAACCAGCCAACCCAAGGAAACTACGAATCTCGCAGCAGATTTTGGTGCTTCCCATCCTACTATAGCAGCTATCTTGCTTGGATCAACCTTGATACCGTCTTCGGATACAACATGGCCCAAGAAAGCCACTTCCTTCGGCCAAAACTTCGCACTTCTTGAATTTTGCATAAAGCCTCACATCTCTCGGCCGTTGTAGGGCTGCCCTCAAATCCCGCTGTATGAGTCTCCATGTCCTTAGAGTAAATCAATATGTCATCGATGAATACGATGACCGAAGTGTCCAACATATCATGGAACACTCGGTTCATCAGTTCCATAAGCGGCCCTTGGAGCATTGGTCAACCCGAAAGACATAACTAGAAACTCATAATGCCCATACCTCGTCCCAAAGCGGTCTTGGAATATCTCCGGCCTTGATCTTCAATTGGTGATACCCGATCGGAGATCGATCTTGAAAAACCTTTGCACCCCGCGGCGATCGAGCGGATCATCGATCCTAGGCAAAGGATACCGATTCTTGATCGTCAACTTGTTCGGCTCCACGGTAGTCAATACATAGCCGTACACTTCCATCTTTCTTCTTGGCGAATAATACGGGTGCTCCCCAAGGCGATATACTAGGTCGTATGAAGCCCTTATCCAGCAATTCTTGTAATTGGGTCTTCAACTCCTTTAACTTCGGTCGGGGCCATCTTGTATGGTGCTTTAGACACCGGCGCCGGACCGGCATAAGGTCTATCACAAGTTCCGTAGCCACGTCCGGTGGTAAGCGCGGAAGCTCCTTCGGAAATACATCCGGAAACTCCCGAACCACATCTATATCTTCCATCTTGAGTGACTCTGCCGTGAGATCGACTACGGATACGGAGATAACCCCTCCCCCTTTCTCCAAGCATCTCTTAGTTTTTAGGGCGGAGAGGGATCAACTTCCGCTTCCTAGATAGCTTAATCCCAGCGAAACTATATTCCTTTCCCTCTTTGTCGGTAAGCACAAGCTTCCTTTCACCGCATAAAAGGACGGCCGAATGATGGCCCAGCCAATCCATCCCTAAAATGACATCAAAATCTGCCATCTCAAGTATTACTAGGCTTGCCGCTAAGTCTCGGCCCTCGATACTTACGATTACATGGTCCATAATACTTGGTCAAAGCCACTTCGACTCCTAGTGGAGAGCGAACTATCAAGCTTGGGTTCATATGCTTGATTGGTAACTCCATTCGCTTCCCAAAAGAAACAGAAACAAAGGAGTGCGTGGCCCCGAGTCAAATAATACTCGGCGGGTAAACCGGCTACATTTACAATTCTCGGAATATATTGCCCCTTAGTTCTATATGCTCATGCAAGCCGAAAGAATAAACCAAATAGTAAGGGATAGAGTCGTACCGGTTACCACATCGGGTGATGCGGCTGCCTCTTCGGTGGTGACCGCACAAACTCTTCCTTCTTTGGGGAGCTTGCTTCTTAGGTAGAGTGCAGTTCCTTGCAACATGTCCCAGTGCGGCGACCGTTATAACATTTAATATTTGGGTTGGGTCTAGTGAGCGCGGCGCGGGTGGTGCCGGGTTGTTTCTCGCGGGCGTGCTGTAGCGGTCCGCCCCCTGTATGGGCGGAATGGTCTAGTATTACCGCCACCCGAGCTCTCACCGGCGGATCTCTTCACTCCCCGTTACGGCGAAGAAGCTGTCCCTCGGCCGGGGACTCTATCACCCTCGCAACCTGCACCGCCTCGTTGTAAGTCTTCTTGTCCGGAGCCCAAAGGTGCTCTCGATGCTTCCACGTAGTCCCATGGTGAACCTACGTGTCTTGGTCTCCTCCTCCTGCGTCCTGGCTGGTGCGAAGAAGAACAGCTCTTCGTACCTCTGGCGATATGCATCTACGGTCGGCCCGAGCCCGCTGCGGGTTGAGAAACTCTCTCTCCATTTGATCTCCGAAGCTCTTTGGGAAATATTTGTCGAAGAAAGCCGCTTTAAACACTTCCCGGTCAACTAGTGTATACTTATTCTCCAGATATGCCCGTGTAGGAATTCCACCAAGCATTTGCGTCTTCTCTCGGCATATGAGTGGCAAACGGGAACCTTCTCCTCCTCGGTGCAAGTCATCGGTCGAAAGTTCTTTTCCATTTCGAAACCCCTGCTGCTGGCCACAATGGTTTCCCCGTCCCGCCCGTGAGCGATGAAGGTTTCAACTTCAAGAATCCGTCCGCGGCGCCTTTCGGATCATGTTTGTCCCCGTGTGTGCGCTCCGTACCATGGTGGTGGATACGGATACGCTCCCGGACCCGCGAAGGCGGCGGAAACCGATGCGGTGGTGGTACGTTCCGTGCTTGGCCCCTCGGCCTTGGGCTACTCTGCATCGGTTGGGTAGTGTTAATTCCTCCTGGCTTCGGGCGTATTTCCGGCGGGGGCGAACCTGCTGGCTCGAGCATCTTCGATGCCGGCTCGAAATTCCTTACGGTGAGCCCGCATCCCGGTAGACCAAGTTTGTAACAATGGTCTCGGAATTCTGTGAGGTGGGCCCGGTAATTCCGCCGGTACTTCGGGGACCTGTTCCTCCTCCGCCGGGGCTTGGTTTCTCTAACCTTGGTCTTGCTCGGCTTGCTCTTCTTCTAGGCGCATCCCGGCACGGCGGCCTTCCGGCCCCTTCGGCCGTTTCCACCGCCATCTCGGACTATTTATTTGGATCCGAGAAGAAGACATAACACGTGAGAACATCAATAATAGTAGTGTTAGTCTTGAATAATGCAAGGGAAAAATAGTCGAGTAACATTTCAATTTACACAATTTTAGAAATTTTTAATTCAATTTTTCGGCTCTTTGGGGCGTGCCGGTCGCAACATACCGGTCGCACCCCCGTGGAGGGGTATCGCGGCCGGTATAGTCGACCGGTCGAAATTAAAATTCTGGCCGAGACATAGCGGTCGCATGTCCAGGAGATACCGGTCGACACTCCGTATCCGGTGTTGCGACCGGTATAGTCGGCCGGTCGGGAAAAATTTTCCGGCCGAGACATAGCGGTCGCACACCGGGGTGATACCGGTCGGCCGGTATAGGCATAACCGTGGACCGGTATAGGCATAACCGTCGATCAGTATGCCCAAAATGGCTTTAAAATCGTGAAAAAGTGAGAATTTCTCACTTTTTCTTTTCTTCTTTCTCTCCGGTGGCGATTCTCCTCTGGGTTCCGAGTTGCTACGATCCGGCCGGTGCTATTTGAAGCCGATTCCTTCCATTCAAGACCTAGCACATCGTCTCCGGGTAGGTCTCTTCTCTCTCTCTCATATTTTTTAGATAATTCCCATATCGTCTTTATGTAGAAATTTAGGTTTTTCTTTGTTCGAGATGATTTTACCGTAGGAATTCCTTTTCCTTCGGCTTGGAAAGGGTTTAGGGACCCCCAAGAGCAAAAGCCCTCAACTAATTTGGGGTTCCACCGAGGGTTTTTCCTAAAAATCAAATTTTTCATCTTTTTAACCTAGGTTTTTCCCATTTTTTTGAAATTTCTTGATTTTTCTTAATTTCTTGAAATTTCTTGCAATTTCTTGTTATAATTTCTTGTGATTGGTTTATTGAAGAGTGTGGGGGTTACGTAAGTCCTCCTCCCCATGTTTTGGGTGAGTTCGAGGCTTTTTCCCAATACGTATCTCCGGTTATGTCGGGGGTGTACACATCTCATTCAACACCCACCCGCTGGCCGACCTTCTAGGGGTTCCTAATGATGGAGACCTAGTGTATTGCCCTCCCAAAGCGAAGGGCTACTTGTCGGCGACCTGCGCCGGGAGATAGCTCATCGGATCCTGAACCACGGGCTCCCATGAAGGCGGCTAGCTTGAGACCTGTTCCTCGGGTATACGGTCGCATTATTCGGCACAACATAGTGCCCGCAGGCGGCCACTATAGTGAGTTGTCCCAGCTCACCCGGTCGTCACCTATTGCGTGCGCGCGGGGAGCGGATCTCACTTCCTTACCTCATCATCCGGACCATGCACCGGGGCGACCCCGGCCGATCGGGCCGGTAACCTTCCCTACGGTCGTCTCATTACCTCCCTGTTGCCCGCTTGGGTGTGAGCATGAGAGGTGAGGTGACGGTCGAGGACACTATGGCGTCCGACATAGGCCCGGGGCGCCATTCGGAGGATGCGGATGGTTGATCCGCCCGTTAGTGACGGCGAGTTGGAGGCTCGCCCTCGTCCACTTGGGAGAGTAGCGGCGGCGGCGGCAGCGGCCGCGGCCATCGCGGCCTATGCGGCGGAGGTGAGTGATGGCGGCGGCGACGATGTGGAGGGGAGCACCGGTGCCTGCCCCACGGCCCGCACCTGCACCACCACCATCCGTCTCTGGCTGGACCCTCTCGGCCTCCTCCCGGGCTCGGTGTTGAGTATGTTCGCCGAGATCGGGGACACCCGAGGGTCATCCTGGAGTCTCGGCGAGAGATGGGTCGGGGAGTTGGGACGCCTGGCTCATAGTCTACGGGTGACTCGGGACCGGGTGCGTTGGCTTAGGGTCGCCTACCGGCCGGGACTATGATATAGCGGACCCCATTCCTCCCGGGCCTCCTACCCCATGATTTCCCATTTACTTTTCTTTTCATATGACGGTTTATATAACGGGGTAACTTTCCGGTTTGTGGACCTGTACCCTGTAGCACTATCACATTTGATACACTTTTTCTATTTAATGAAAGTTTCATGGTTTTTCCTAACTAGTGTATGTGCACATATTAAGTTTCATATTTAGAATAGTACATTATTCTCTTTCTTAGTCCGTCTCGGGTATCAAACAATGCTTAAGGTGCGTTTGTATTAAGATTTTTAATTTTTCCTAACTTTCGGTTCATCGACTCGGTTAAGTGCAACAAGGTTTGTTGGAGCGAGCCCGAGAGCTCGATACCAAGTTGTCACACCCCAATTCCGATCCAACGAGGAACGGTGTGAGTGAACCGTCATTGAACCAACGGTTCACACCGGGATCTCGAATAGGCCGTGTCCACCCATACAAACCAATTACACATAACCACAATCGGAGATATAAATATACAGACGGAAGACTTTAAATAGAATGGGCGAGTATCTATTGATAATTTAAATAAATATCCCATTATTCAAATTCAAACACAAAAAATAATAATCTTTTACATCTCTTAATATCCAAACAAAAATAAACGAAACAACTAAATAAAATCCATCACAGGTACGCGAGAAGGGCACTCGCATGAAGCATCATGCTCGTCCTCCCCGCTTGTACATCCAAAGCGACTACACCACCGTGCGCCGGAGCGTTCACATAGTCGTCCACGGTGTAACCTGCATCAACATCTAAAAACAATGTATATACAAAGGGTGAGCACACAACGCGGCTCGGTAAGACAATCGGGCAGTTTCACAATATTATGCATGAGTAACAATCATTTTATGATGTGTGGTCGGGTTTTAAGTTTGCAATGTGCTATAGAAAGGTTTGGTGGCCCCCGCACCTCTATTCACGAGTGTGTGGCATCGCCCGGCAGATCACACTACCACCAACCCCACATGCACCCATCATGGAATAGAGATAGAGCTAAGGTATACCCGCACCTCCCCGATACTCTACCCATACCGGTACCTAAGCCCCTACGCGGCCGGGGCTCACAAGCCGGGCTCGCAACTAACCAATCCTATATGTCAACAATGTATGCTCTATCCCGGCCACAGCCGTCTACGGCATAGAGATAGAGCTAGAGCGTGCGGGCCGGGCCGGAGACCACAATACCTCACCTCCCCCTGATACCCTATCCTCAACTAACCCACTAGGATAGAAACAATACGCGGGTAGACCCTATCCCAACATAACTCCCTACGGCATAGAGATAGAGCTAAAGCATCGTGGACAAGCCAGCGTCGACTCGGAATCCTCAGTACCACATAACAATGGCCGGGACAACATCAATATCGGAGACCACCATACCACGACCTTCCCCTGATACCCCACCCGTACCAAGCATGTTAAGACAGAATACTACAAAAGTGCTAGTGTGAAGAGCGATCCCAGGCCCATGCCCCCTCCACACACCAACGAAAACAATCACATGCCTAACAATCACATCCTATGAATGCATGAACAATAATAATAACTGAAAGTAAAGGGTGGCATGTGAATATGCACAAACATCATATCATAGATATTCAATGATTAACAACGATTTACTGTCCATTAATTATTAGGTTTAGGTTAGATTCCCTTACGGCGCTCGTTCGATCACTTGCTCCACGTCGCAAGATCCAAACGATAAGTCACAAAGTCCTACATAATATTAGGGTTTCATTAGAATATATTGTTTAGGGTTTCTTGTTGGTCGGAAACCAACAGAGATCACAAACTACCCTCATAGAGCTAACCGGTGGCATGTACCGGTCGCAGCTCTGTGGGAAAGACTGGCGACCGGTATGGTCAGCTGGTCCCCATAGATAACCTCCCGAGAGGTAGCGGTCGCAACATACCGGTCGCACTATGTGCAACCAGTATAGTTGACCGGTATGTCTCCGGAAGACCATACATGGGTTTTTCGACTTCCGTCGATCATCCTCCATGGATTTTCAGGGTTTCTCCTATCCATTCTAAGTCTAGGATTTGAGTTAGAGTTATCCCCAACTCATTCAAGTCTCGTTTCGATGAATATCATCTCGAAACTCGAATCTAGGGTTTGACAGAAACTTAGGGTTTATTGGCCAATTTAGGGTTTTAGATCAATACCTATTTTGCATGGTATTGATCCACCCATACAACTAACATAGGGTAAGAAGAGGGATTCAAACACTTACCGTTGACAGGCGTAACGAGAGCTTCGTCAAACGGTAATGGCGGCTCCTTCTTCTTCCTCCTAGCTCCTTCTCCTTTTCCACCTCTTTCTCTTCTCTAGGGTTTGCGAGAGACAATGGAAAGGATTTGAGGAGGGTTAAGGGTGTATTTATAGGCTAGAAATAGGGTTTAGTAACCCTACTAGGATTAGAAAACTTCTAGGATTCGAAATCAGGAAAGCGGGACCCGTAGAGACCAATTTCCAAATTCCCGCACATAGCTGCGCAGGCCATACCGGTCGACCGGTACCATCGACCGGTATACCGAAAATCAGGTATAATTGGTCGACTTCGGTCTGATTTCGTACCTGTTTGTTATCCGCTTGCCCCGTCTGGCCCGGTGATGATCGGAAGACCTGTCACGACACAAAACCAAGGTTAGACCGGGTTTTCAGAGTGCGGGTCTTACAACTCCACCACCCTTAAAAAAAATTTCGTCCCGAAATTTGCATGTAGTACTACAAAACCCGCACCTAAAAATGTGGGCTAATTTGAATTTTTCTCACAAAATAGGTTCTCTTATCGATACTAGCCTACCATCCATGTCATCAATGGAGTGTACAGAACTCTAGGTAAGAGTTAAAACGTTCTTTCTATTAGTGTAGAAGCTCTGTGTGGAATGAATCAATCGAACCAACCAAGATCTGTTCATTCTGAATCAATTCAAAGTAAGCGATGGATTAAGGTGGTCGACTAAAATGAATCGATCAATTGCCCCTGTTCGATCGACAGCATGAACCCAGAATTGGGCCAATTCTAGTCTAACTTAGTTGGGCTTAGATCTAATTAGTTCCTGATAACCCATGATCATCCCAAATCATGTGGGGCCAACTTTGAATGTGTTGGAGTGTCAATAGACAACCTGCAAACATCTTTCATTACACTTATACTAGGACTCAGACTCTCAAGAGAAGAACTGTAGTGTAACTCTAATTCTTGTATAAACTCCTTAATAAAAATTCTCTAAGAAACGTAATTGAGAACATTAGAACCTCTGACACATTTTAAAAGAGAGAGTGAATTGGAGCAAGTTGAAGGAATAAGAAGAGGAAGAACAACCATTGAAGGTCCTCCCTTAAGCTTCTCTCTACAATAGCTTTAGAATAAGCATTGAGGTAAGACTAAAAACTATTCCTACTTTATTTGGATTGAACCCTGACGATCTCAAGAGGTAAAAATCCAACCTCTGATCATATATTGCGACCCCACCATCGACCCCACGATGGAAAATATAGTTTTTTGACTGAATGACTTGGAAAATTGGAATTTTACATTGATTAATTGGATTTTGACATGGGAACGATGTATATTATGATTGCCTCACATGTTCTATGATTTTCAGACACTACCACCACCGAAAACAGGAAATGGCTGGGCGAAGAGTAACCCAGCAAGGACGTAACCCAGTTGCACCACCACCACTTGGGGAGAAAAATAGCCATGAAAACCCTGAAAGACAAGAAAATCAGAATGTGGTACCATTAGGAGCCAACGACCAGGCTAATCCTACGAACTTGCCGACCCTACAGATTTGGCTACCGCGATAATGAACCTAGCACAACAGCTGCAACAAATACAGCAAGTACAAGCCAATATGCAAGCTGCTATGAGAATGACTTTTTCCGCTTTACATACTACACCTATACCAGCCAGACAAGCTAGCATCGTACCAGGGAGTAGCAACACAGTACCCCAAGCACCTCAAACGCCAGTTGTACAAGCTCCAGTACAAAACCCTGAGGTAGCCCAAGGCAGTTACCAGTATCAACCACCTATATATGGAGCCTATGCTCAGTATCAGTTGGACCATTCTCGACTGATTGAGCATTTTCTAAAAATAAAGCCTAAAGAATATAATGGCAAGCCAGCTGATCCTTTGTGGCCATCTCACTGGATCGATGAGATGGAGATGAACTTTATGATGATGACTGTTAATGAGGAGAAAAAGTACTGTGTGCAACATTTATGTTGAAAGGTAATGCACACAACTGGTGGAAGTCTACTCAAACTTATCTATTAACAAAGCACGCCTAATTGACCTGGGCTATCTATAAAGAGGCATTCTTCGAAAAATATTTTCCCAGAAGTTTCACAGATGCTATGGAAAGAGAGTTCCAGAGTTTGTATTAGGGACAGATGACTGTGGATGCATATTAACAGTGTCATGAAGAGCTGTTTTTCTTTGCTCCCTTTAGCATGCAGGAGGAAAATACTAAAACCCGAAAGTTTGTCATGGGACTTAGGGGAAGCATTCAGGAGCATGTTTTGGGGCTAGAAAAAAAGTTTATAATGAAGCAGTACAGATTGCTTGAGTGCTAGAATTAAGCCAGAGGGAGAGCTACCTTGCTCAGAATAGAGGTATCAAAAGGCCAAATGGAAATTCATATAACGGAGGGAACGCAAAGACATTTAAACCCTTTTGTACTCAAGGCTTTAATGCTGCAGCCAAGACTACTCCAACAGTCAAACCTCAACAGAAGCAAAATAGTGAAGGAGTAAAATGCTATAACTGTAATCAAATGGGACATTATTCAAGGGAGTGTCCTCAACCCAGGAAGCAGCTACAGCAAGGAAAGGTTTATGCAGTTACATCTGAGGATGCTGTCGCATCGCCTGATGTAGTCACAAGTATGACTTGAACCATTCATTTTGTATTACTTTGTGTGAGCATGTAGACTAAATTAAAACAAATCACAGGTATCGTACCTATTAATGGCATACCCGCCAGAGTACTCTTTGATTATGGAGCTACTTATTCTTTTATATCTGTATCATTTGGAAAGAAGCTAAATCTATCCTTCAGATCTTTAGACTACAAATTGCTTATACGATCGGCTATGAGATTAGAAGTGGAACTAGAAAAAGGTTATGAACCATGTCCAGTTCTTATCGGTGAGAAGATTTTGGATGCTACCTTAATTCAACTTGAGATGGCAGACTTTGACGTTATTTTGGGAATGGATTGGTTAGCTCGGCATTCTGCAAACCTATTATGTGCAGAAAAAAAACTGACATTTAAAGACAAAGAAGGAGCAGAGTTTAGTTTTGCGGGAACTAGACTACCTCGTAAACGAAAACTCATCCTCTCTGCATTAAAGGCTAGAAAATGCCTCGAGAAAGGAAAAGTTGGGTATCTAGTATCCGTGGTCGACCTCACCAAGGAAGCACCACGAATGAAGGATATTGATGTTGTGCGTGACTTTCCAGATGTATTTCCTGAGGAACTACCAGGACTACCACCCGACCAAGCGACAGAGTTCGTTATAGATCTTATACCCAGAGCAGCACCAGTATCTAAAGCACCCTATCAAATGGCTCCTACTGAACTGAAGGAACGGAAGGTACAGTTAAAATAATTACTGGACAAGGGTTATATCAGACCCAACATATCACCATGGGGAGCGCCGGTATTGTTTGTGAAAAAGAAGGACGATAGTGTTCGACTATGTATAGACTATTGGAAATTGAATAAGCTTACAATCAAGAATCGGTACCCATTGCCTCGGATCGATGACTTGTTCGATCAGTTGCAAGGTGCCAAGGTGTTCTCCAAGATTGATCTTCGATCAGGATACCATCAACTAAAGATTAAGGAAGGTGATATTCCAAAGACATCATTCAAAACAAGATATGGACATTATGAATTTTTAGTCATGTCTTTTGGATTAACTAATGCACCCTCAACTTTTATGGAACTCATGAATTGGGTATTCCATGATATGTTGGATACGTCAGTCATTGTGTTTATTGATGATATATTGGTCTACTCAATGGACAAGAAAACTCATGTCATGAATCTAAGAGCCGCTCTACAACGACTAAGAAAAGAAAAGATTTATGCCAAATTTACAAAATGTGAGTTTTGGCTAAATGGGGTCGCTTTCTTAGGCCATGTTGTATCCGCTGAAGGAATTAAAGTGGATCCTAGCAAGATTAAGGCCATTGTGAAATGGGAAGCACCTAAGAGTGTTGCAGAAATCATATGTTTCTTAGGTCTAGCAGGGTATTACCGATGATTCATGGAAGATTACTCTAGATCGCTGTACCTCTCACCAGTATGACTAAGAAAGGAGAAAAGTTTGTTTGGACCGATAAATGTGAAGAAGGTTTTCAAACATTGAAAGCTAGGTTGATATCTGCTCCCATCTTGACTATTCCTATTCCAGGACAACCATTTACCTTGTACACTGATGCGTCTGGGTTGGGTTTAGGATTTATACGTATGCAAGGAGAACAAGTAGTGGGGTATGCCTCAAGACAACTGAAGACACATGAAAAGAACTATCCCACTCATGACTTGAAATTAGCAGTTGTAATACATGCTATCAAGATATGGAGACATTATTTGTATGGAGAGAAATTTCAGATTAAATCAGATCATAATAGTCTCACTTAGCTTTTTAATCAGAAGGAGTTGAACATGAGACAAAGAAGATGGCTGAAATTATTGAAGGATTATGATTGCGATATTCAGTATCATCCAGGGAAGGCTAATGTAGTTGCTGATGCGCTAAGCAGAAAAGCAATGATAAAATCCCAAGGAGAGGTTAACACGACTGTGGCAATGTGTGTTACAGGAAAAGTATTCAACCATGGTAACGAGTAGTTTGTGATAAATACACCGGATGGATCAACTAACCAAGAGTTTATTCATCGGATTTCAAATATGTTCGCAACATTGAAAATTATACATGATATAATAGATGAAGTGAAAGTCGCTATTAAATCAGACCCTTATCTGAGAACGGTGCAAGAGGACATCGAAAAAGGTAGGACTATTCCTGAGTTTACATTGGACATTGAAAAGGTACTAAAGTACAAAGGAAGAGTATGTGTTCCTGAAACGAAAAACTTGGACATTAGACACAAACTAATGAAGGAAGCTCACACCACTGCTTATTCAGTACATCCTGAAAATACAAAGATGTATCATGATTTGAAGAAATTATATTGGTGGAGAGGAATGAAAGCAGATGCAGCTAAATTTGTGTCTCAATACTTAAATTGTCAGAGGGTAAAGGCTGAAAGGCAAAGACTTGCAGGATTGATGCAGCCACTGCCAGAACCAGCATGGAAATGGGACTGCATCACTATGGACTTTGTCACCGGGTTACCATTGACTCCCCGAGTAGTTGATGAGGTCTGGGTAATTGTAGATCGTCTGACTAAGACAGCTCGCTTCATAGCTATACGACCTCACTATACCCTAGAGAGGCTAGCCAAGCTATATGTGGATAATATTATCAGATTACATGGTGTACCAGAAAGCATTGTGTCTGATAGAGACCCATGCTTTACCTCAAAGTTTTGGGAAGGGTTACAGAAGGCTATGGGTACAACGTTGAAGTTCAGTACTGCATTCCATCCTCAGACAGACGGACAGTCAGAGCGTACCATTCAGATTTTAAAGACATGCTTTGTGCCTGTGTTATTGATTTCAAGGGATCATGGGATGAGAAACTACCATTGATCGAGTTCGCCTATAACAACAGCTATCAGGCTACTATAGAGATGTCACCCTATGAAACACCGTATGGTAGGAAGTGTTAAACTCCTTTGTTTTGGAATGAAGTTGGTGAACGGAGTATCGTTGGACCAAAATTTGTTGAAGAGACTTGTCGAGTAGTCGACATTATCAAGGAAAGAGTTAGAACAGCTCAGAATCGTCAGAAACAATATGCAGATACTCAATGTCGAGACCTTGAATTCATTGTAGGTGATAAGGTATTCTTGAAAGTATCACCTATGCGTGGCTTAAAACGTTTCAGACAGAAAGGGAAGCTAAGTCCAAGATATGTCGGGTCATTTGAGATTCTAGCTAAACATGGAAAAGTGGCGTATCAGTTAGCATGATGTATTTCATATCTCATTACTGAAGAAGTACGTCAGAGATCCAACACATGTTATACAGCGGACCATCGGGTCTAACTGATGATTTGACATTCGAAGTAGCGCCAACTGAAATCACCAGCCGAAAGGTTCAATGTCTACGCAACCGTAAAATTTATTACGTTAAGGTTACTTGGAGAAGGCAAGATGTAGAAGAGATCACATGGGAAAAAGAGAATGCTATGCGAAAGCAATATCCTCACCTTTTCGACTCGAAAGGTATGTGCAAATTTCAAGGACGAAATTTCTAATAAGAGGGGGGGAGTTGTAAGACCCGTATCGAACTAACCGGTCTTACCACCTTGTATCAGGTCTTCCTATCATGGTCGGGCTAAGTGGACCAAGTGCATAAAGAAACCACAAGACCAGATATGAAATCAACCCAAAAATAGTCAATTATGAGCGTGTGGTCGCATACCTAAACAGGTGTGACCGACCACACCTCAAAATAGTGCAACCACTGGAATTTTGGTCGTGTGGTCACATATTTCAGAAGGTGTGGTCGACGGATTCTACGACCCGACCTCCGACCATACGGATTCCAGATAGAACCGAATTTAGGAAACCTTCCTAATCCCAAGGGGGTTCTTTCCTAAACTCAATAGGGCATATTATGGAAGGTTTTTCTCTATAAATAGGATGTCCCTTAGCCTCTTTCACTCTTTTAGAACTCAAACTGAAAGTGAGAGAAAGAAAAGAGAAGGAAGAGAAGGAAAATTGAAGAGGAAGACTAAGGAGGAAGAAAATTTAGAGAAAACTCTGAATCTTCAACAAGCTTAAGGTATGAAAACATTTCCCATGTTAAATTAAGAGCCTAGAATAGTTCATGAAGAAGATAGGATTTAGGTGAAACCCAAATCATTAATCCATGAACATATTCCAAGATAATCCATGGAGGAAATTTATGTGGATGTGGATTCTGTATAAAAATACTAGTTCTAAGTCATAGAACAATCATTGGAAGGACCACAATGATAAACCAAGGAATCTAAGCATGAAAGAATTAGAGTTGAGAGTGAAAGGTCGACCATCACATGTGTGGTCGCACATGTGGTTGCATGATGTGCGACCACACGAGACACACATGTCCGACCACATGCCCTCGGGAAGTTTCCAAGGAGGGTGTGGTCGCATGTGTGTCGCAGAATATGCGACCACACCTTGCAACCCCACGCCCTGTGGTCGTAGAAACTGAGACCACAGGTACTGCCACACCTGCAACCCCTCAGTTTCTGTTAGTCTAAATTCATGGGAATTAATTCTAATTTAAAATCTATAAATTTGTTAGGTTTTCAAGTGGTTTAAAAGAGATTTACAAAGCTTGAACAAGGATCTACTGTCAACCAAAGGTGAGGGAACATGACCTAAACTAATTGGCTAATAATAAACTGGTTTTATTTATTGAGTCCAATGCCATGAATGATTTTATGCTTGTATGCGTGTATTGTGTATATCACATGTCATCCAATATTCCTGTTATTACTGTTCGTGCATATTTAATTCAGTTTATTTATAACATGATGATGATGATGATGATGCTAGGAATAGGCATGTGAATGTATGTGTGTGGTTAGTGTGCTTGATGCGAGTGGAACATCAGGGGGAGGACGTGACACTGTGGTTCATCCTGGTCACCAGACTCTAGCTCTATCTCTACTCAAGTCTTGCCCACTGACATCGTCGTATCGTCATTACCTTAGCAGAACTATTACATCGTAGGGCATCAGGGGAGGTTGTCTCGCACCGTGTAGTCTCTGACTCTACTGGGGGGCCTTAGCTCTATCTCTATGGAAGTATTGAGGGATGCTGGGGTGAGGCCTTGGATATACTATCTGACGTTAGAACTGGTTAGTTGCGAGCCTAGTTTGCAAGCCCTTGCCAATAAAGGCTTACGTGTTAGTATGGGTAGGGCATCAGGGGAAGTATTATACAGTGTTTGATCTGAGCACTTTAGCTCTATCTCTATTCCATGATGGGTGCATGTGGGATGGCAATGGTGTTTGATCCATTGGGCAGCTTCACACACTCGTGTGTAGAGGTACGGCAGCCACCAATCCTATTGCAAACTTATGAACTAGACCAAAGATATGAATTGAATGCATGCATATAATTGTTGTATTGTTTTGTTTGCTCACTGAGCCATGATGTGTGCTCATCCTTTCGACGTCGAATATTTTTAGTTGATGATGCAGGTCCTACCATGGAAGATTATGTGAATGCTCCAATGTACGGGCATGTTATGGCGATGGATGCAGAAGCTTTGATGGAGTCGCATGATTTGTCGTGCGAGTGCAACTCATGCGTCTTTGATTAGATTATTTGTTAGATTATTTGAAAGATGTAATTGACTAATTTATTTTATTTTATTTTATGTGTTAGTCTTTTGGAGATAATTGGATACTTTATTTATGATATCATTGTTAGATACTCAGTTCATTAATATTGAAGACTTCCGCTATTGTTTATTTACTCTGATTATGGTTTTGGATGTGTATGGTTTAAGCAAAAGGACATAGCCTATTCGAGATCCTGGTTGAACCGTTGGATCATAGACGGTTCATCACACCATTCTGGTTGGTGCAGAATTGGGGTGTGACACCATGACCCTCCTCAATGGGCTCCCCATTAATACTGGCATAGTTGGTGTCAACATTGAGGGAATCCATAAAGTCTGCCACAAACAGTATACTTGCATCAGAATCTAAAAAGAGGTATCGACCTAGGGGTGAGCTCACATCCCAGTCCAATGAAGGGTCAAGCCAAAATGCACATGCACATGAATGCAAATATGTAATTTATTAATTAAGGCTGGCACAATGGTCTCTTAGTGCCATCTCAAGATTCACCACAGTCCTTGACTCATGGATCCAATAACACGACTCCATACCCCCAAGGATGAATCACCAAGCATGATCCAAGATTGGTGGAACGTCATCCCCCAGTATAGGCTTCATCTTGGCATCCTATGTCCCTAACCATCCGGACTCATCCTGTCACTACTACGGCGGTCCAGAAGAGAAGTTTCGGTCCCAGACTGTCACACTCCAATTCTGGTCTAACCAGAATGGTGTGATAGACCGCCAATAAACCAACGGTTCATCTAGGATCTCGCATAGGATCTCACAATCATTATACTTAGAGTTTACATCTCCAGAGATTCGTTTCATACCTTTGCCTATGATAGAGAGCCAATCTCTTCTCAACAAATTCTTCTCCTTAGCTATTTCTTCTTCTCCTTCTCTTCCTTCTCTTCCTTTTCTTTCTCTAGGGTTTACTAATTTTCTAAAAGAGTGAAAAAGGACTGAGGGACGTCCTTTATATAGAGAAAAACTCTCCATATAAAGTCCTATTTCAATTAGGAAAGCAATCCCTTAGTTTAGGAAAGTTTCCAAAACTCGGAGTCTGATCTGGGTTCTCAAGGTTGATCATACGGTCGCATAAACCGTCGACCGTAGGGTCAAAATCATCGACCGTGGGGTTCTGGATTTGATATTTTTGGTTCCCTTATGGTGGACCATACCTAACCAGGCATGCGGCCTTAGGTATGTTTTTAGTGTTTTTAACTTGATTCTCATACCTGGTTTGTGATCTATCTTCACACGCTAGGTCTACTTGGTCCAAAAATGATGGGAAGACCTGGCGTGACATGGTTAGACCAAGTTAGTGGAGTGCGGGTCTTACACAGACCCTCCTTCTTTATAGAACTTATGTTAGTACATAACCCCCTACTTGCAATGGTTCAGACCATAGTGTAAAATCCTAACCCCATACATTTAAATGGTAGCAAAAAATATAAAGGGGGCCACACTCCAATAGAGAACCCCGACCCCAGTCCAGTCTGGCATCTTGTCTCTACTAAAGTGCTAGCTTTGTAAAGTCAGGTCCATATGGACCAAGCGTTACCAGTCCATCGGTGTACATATGCCACACAGACTGATACTCAACATGTAAGACCCGTGTCAAACTAACCCGGTCTTACCACCTTGAACCAGGTTTACCCATCATGGTCGAGTCAATGGACCAAGGGCGTGAAGGAGAGCGAGATCCCAGGTATCAAATCGACCCAAAAAGACTAAAATAGGGCAAGGGTCGCATACCCAGCTGAACAGGGTCGACCATCTCAAATTAGAAACGCAGACCCTAAAAAATGGACAGAGGGTCGGACAGTGTCAGACCACAGGGTCGACGGGATCATCGACCCTCTAATCGACCCTCACTTACTGTCGAGTCTGAAATTAGGAAATTTCCTAATTTTCGATTGGGATTCTTTCCAAATCTCAATGGGACTATTATAGGACATTCCTACTCTATTTAAAGGACGTCCCTAAGCCACTTTCACTCCTTTCACAACCTTAATTGAATTGAGAGAAAGAGAGAAGAAGGAAAAGAGGAAGAAAAGAGGCAAGGAAGAAGACTTAGCAAAAAGGAGAAGAATTTTCAGAGGAAAGTAATCTTCTCAGGTATGGATACTAATTCCATGAGTTTCTACAGACCTTAGATTAGATATGGTTAAGTGTAGGATTTCGGAGAAACCCAAACCATCCATCCATGGTTAGGTTTTCATGGAAAAACCTAGGATAATGCATGAAAGCCATCTAAGAGGATGAATCATGGTTTCAGACCATGGAATGAATGTTTAATGGAATGTGGAAGCAAGCCATAGGACCCCAAACATGAAGAATGAACTAAAAACTGGAAATTGGACATGATTGCACAGAGGGTCGCACACAGGGTCGATAGACACATCGACCCTATGCACCCTGACCATCGACCCTCGGCATTTGGGAAGTTCGGGACGGAGGGACGGGGTCGATAGACCCATCGACCCTATGCATTCTGAGCATCGACCCTCTGATCGACCCTCAGTTAACAGCATGGTTTTTAAATTGGAAATTAATTCTAATTAAATTCTATCGACTTTGTTAGGTTTGCTAGCATTATAATAACACTGTAGAGGTGATTCTAAAGCTTGGAAAATATCTATTAGCAAGCTAAGGTGAGGAACCTTAACACCAAACTAAATTGGTTAATAAGAAACTGTTTTCTATTTCTTGAGTCCTATGCTATGCTTGATCCTATGCGAATATGTTTGTAATGTGCATACAAAGATGCCATCCAATATTTCTATTAATTGTTCATGCATATTTACTTTATTGTTTATAACATGATGATGAAGATGATGATAGGAATAGGCATGTGCTTGTATGTGTGTGGTTGATGTGCTTGATGCGAGCGAGTATCAGGGGAGGTGTGATGAGGACGTCAATAAACGTAACCTTTGACGGGTCTCAGCACTTTAGCTCTATCTCTAACTCAAGTCTTGTGCATTGGCATGGTGGTATTGCCATTACCTTAGCGGAACTATTATGTCGTAGAGTATCAGGGGAGGTGGTCTCGGTCCTTGAGTCCTATACTCTACCGGGGGGCCTTAGCTCTATCTCTATGGACATTCTGAGGGATGCTGGGGTGAGGCCTTGGATACACTGTTTGGCATTAGGATTGGTTAGTTGCGAGCCCAGTTTGCAGCCCTCGCCAATAGGGGCTTACGTGTTGGTATGGCACTATATAGCAATAAACGTAACCTTTGTTATATATTGTTCATGGTTGGGTGCATGTGAGTTGACGATAAACGTGATCTTCGGGTAATGTCACACACTCGTGTCTAGAGGCGGAGTCAATAAACGCGACCTTTGGCTACCTCAACCTTTCTATAGCATACTACAAACTGTAAACCGGACCAAAGATATAAATTGACTTTTTGCATGCATATGTAATATTGCATTGTTTTGGCTACTCACTGAGCCGTGTTGTGTGCTCACCCCTCGACGTCAAATATTTTTAGTTGATGATGCAGGTTACACAGTTGAAGACTATGTCAATGCTTCTATGTACGGGACGGTGGCAGCAATGGGAGTTGAAGCTGAAGATGATACACACGACTCCTCTTGCGAGTGCAACTCGTGTGTATTCAATTAGATATTTTTATAGGTTCCTTTATTGGATTTATAAGACATGTATTTGATAATTAATTATTTATTTCTCGGCTGGAAATAGAATAATTTGCTATTAAATTTATGATATCATCGTAGTTGCTCAGTTCATTTTATTATAGATTTTCCGCTATTGTGTATTACTCTGATTATGATTACGGATGTGTGTAAGTTTAGATAACGTGGGGATAGCCTATTTGAGATCCTGGTTGAACCGTTGGTTATTTAGTGGTTCATCACATCATTCTGAACAGTACAGAATTGGGGTGTGACACAACATACATCATTCAATTTCATCATTGTAATGCAATGCATGCATTAGTATATATAGTTAATAATGCCATGTTACCCATCAATCACATGTAGTCATACTGTAAGACCTGCAACCGAAATCCCCTACAGACCTAGATTTCTACGGTGCCAAGTCTTCCCACATTTCCAGTTGACGTACCAAAGGTGGACCTGATGGATATGTTCTGATCCTAGATAAGGGATCTATCTGGACCTTTGTTCCTTCTAGCAGAACTTGGGTGGGCCAAACATGCCTACCAATGCATTGGGCATGGAAAATTGAAGTGTAGGCTATACATTACCCTTGTCAGTGGCACAGTGCCGGTAGATGAGCCAACCAGCTTTCTGCCACCAGATTATCTGAGAAGGTCACCTTCTCTCTCCTTGTACCCTATAAATAAGGGCCCAAAACCCTCCTTATGGGCTTACCTATTTTAAGAGACAAATGGAGGGTTACTGCTAAGCTTGGGGGAGTTTGAGAAAAAGCTTGGAAGACTCAAAGCTAAGGCTCCATTAGATGTCTTTTCTTCTCTAAGGTAAGTCCATTCTTCTTCCCCATTAATGAAAAGTAAGGACCATCATTAATGGTAGTGGATTCACCAAACCCTAAAGATTGGTTAAGAATCCATACACTCTAATAGAGGTGTTGTTTGTTTTAAAAACACCAACAAGAGTGGGTAGAATGTTCCCCACCATCTTATTGTGGAAGCAATGTGTTGGGGAAACAAATCCCCAAGTTTTCACTTTGTCTTTCTCATTGAGTTTGGTTTTCAGACTCAACCAGCAGACCTGAGCCAGCGGATGTGCAAAGTCATTGCCCCTGGCTCCAAACATTTGACCTAAGGATATATTTGGCAGATGAGCCAGCAGACTAGTCCACCGGGCTATCATCCCCTGACAGACCAATCACTTAGAATATATTTGGGCTGAGCTTTGCTGGCGGACAAGCTGAGGCACCCACCATCGGATTACTATCTATCGGCTAAGCTCATGGGTCTGCTCACTTATGAGTCTGACATGCACATGAGGCACTTATGAGTTTGACATGCACATAGGGCCGGCTCACTTATGAGTTTGCCATGCACATGGGGCCGACTTAGGTATTCAGCTAACAAGCCGGAGGTGTACAAGAGCCAGCGACTGTCTGTCAGCCAGCTCAACCATAGAAGGTTGATATGAGCTTTGGCATAGCTGGTGGGTTCCAGCTGATGGCACCTACCATCGAAGGCTTTCATTCGCCACCTTGGCTACTATTATCCAATTAAGTAGTCAAATGGTTCGGGGACCAACCGTTGGGTTCCTGGCTTGTCTTGGGACCTATATTGTGACATTTTGAACATGTCTATGCTGGTTTAAAACCTAGTTAACAAATGTTATAAAACTTATGCACATGAATAGGTAAATCGACATGGGATTTTGGGTTAAAGTCTATTGCTGACTTTGTGTTCTGCAGCACTACATCAGGTGAGGGGTCGGGTCCATAGTAACTAAGACATATTTGTATGTCTATTTATGATTGAGATTATAACATGCCATCCTTATATGTAATATCTATTCATGCAATTGCATTCAAACACAACTATTTCTACTGATGTGTAGAGAGAGTGGATGTTTAGTCTGTGTGGCGTGCGAGCAGTAAGGGGACTCGTGGCACATGGCCATATGGACAATGCTTTGCATTGCTAGCATCCTAAGAGGGATGTGGTGGCCCGACGAGACTGGGACCGGGGATCTCTGCTGGGGTGCGGACTCCTTTACATTTATGCACATGTTAGACATAGGTGGTTGCATTACCCATGGTTCTAAACACTTGCCAATAGTTTTTTTTTTTTGGCTAAAAGTCTAATATTTTTGAATTTATAAGAAAAGGAAAGATAAAAAGTACAACTAAAGCCATACAGATAGACAACCCACCTACAACTTGTTAGCCATATCACAAAACCACCAGTAAAGCCAGAAAGAAACAAAAAACCATCATAAATAAAGACAAACTCTAACCATCATCCTGTACCCCTCTTAATATGGGTCACCCTTGGAGAAAAGGTAACAGGTCTCACAGTCTGATTACGGTTCCCTATCATTGTGGCAGTAATATCCTCAAGGTTAACACGAGGTGGCTATGTAGCATCAACCCCATACAAATTCCCCTTACCAGCTGGTTACCCTCGATAATGCTTTTCCACCTCTGTAAAGGCCCTAACACCCACCTACAAAGCCTCATGCACAACCAAGATATCATCATAAATGACTTTAAGCCACCATGGACTACTCACAATAACAGCACCAGGAGAAACCATCTGAGAGGGTAATCCCCTACTAAATAGCTCATTATCATCTAGGGCCAACATAGGCAATCTAGAGACAACCTTAGTGTCCTGCAACTCACCATCCTCTACTCCTACATCCTCATCATCCTTAGCATCTGCCCAACGACCCAATGTAGCTCTACAATGACTAACATGTTTTGGTATTCCAGATGGCCGTTCAGAGGGCACTGGAAGCATAGCATCAACCTTATCTAGGCTAGGAACTATTTTACCAACAGACATAGATACGCCAACAAGGATGGTCGAAGCAGGGCCCATAGATGTAGACTTAATGTTTACTAGGGAGGCACACCTTGTCACACCCCAATTCCACACTATTCAGAATGGTGTGATGAACCGCTAATAAACCAACAGTTCAACCAGGATCTCTAATAGGCTGTGTCCGTGTAAATTAAACCATATACCTCCACAACCATAATCAGAATAAATACACAAAGTGGAAGTCTTAATATTAAATGAACTTAGGAATCTAACTGTGATAATCATAAATAAAATATCAAATTATGTTGTATCAATCGAGACATAAGTAAATAAAATATCAAATTATATTTCCTTAATAGTTCGAATAAAATCTAATCGAAAACGCATGAGTTGCACTCGCATTAGGAGTCATGCGTCTCCACTATTTGTTCAGCCTCCATCGCAGCAACGTGCCCGTACACAGAAGCATTCATATAATCTTCCACAGTGGTATCTGTATCATCAACTAAAAATATTCGACCTCGAAAGGGTGAGCACACATCATGGCTCAGTGAGCAAACAAAACAATGCAATAAACATATGCACGCATTCAATTCATATCTGTAGTCTGGTATATAAGTCTGCAATGTGCTATAGAAAGGTTCGCTGGCTGCCTCACCTCTATACACGAGTGTGTGAAACTGCCCAATGAAAACGGCACTGTCGACCCCACATGCACCCAATATGACATAATATACCCCCATGAAAATGGCATGGCAGTACCGGTTGCCTCATACCAACACGTAAGCCCATGCTGGCGAGGGCTTGCAAACTGGGCTCGCAACTAACCAATCCTAATGTCAATCAGTGTATCCAAGGCCTCACCCAGCACCCCTCAATACATCCATAGAGATAGAGCTAAGGCCCCCCGACAGAGTCGAAGACTACACGGTCCGAGACCACCTCCCCTGATACCCTACGACGTAATAGTTCTACTAAGGTAATGGCGATACGACGATGTTAGTGGACAAGACTTGTATAGAGCTATGGCACAATATACCCAATGAAAATGGCATTGAAGTACCGGTTGATACCATCCCCTATCCGCATCAAGTACACTAACCAAACACAAACATTCACATGCCTATTCCTATCATCATCACCATCATCATCATGTTATAAACAACGAAGTAAATATGCATGAACAGTAATAATAGAAATATTGGATGACATGTTGAATGAACATTATAAGCATACACACATAGAATTAGTCATGGTATTGGACTCAAGAAATAAAATATTTTATTATTAGCCAATTAGTTTAGGTCTTGTTCCCTCACCTTTGCTTGAGTGCAGATCCGCTTTTAAGCTTTAAGAATCAGTTTTATATCAATAGGAAAACCTAACAAGTTGATAGATTTTAGTTAGAAGTCATTCCGACAATTTTAGGCTTGCTATTAAGCGAGGGTCGCAGGGTGGATCGCAGGTAGGGTAGCAGTTTACTGCGACCCCCAGGGTAGGGTCGATGCCAGGGTCAGATGTACCATCGACTCTAGGTGCGACCACCCCATCCCTGGACTTCCCGAATGCTGAGGGTCGATCCTGTGGTCTGGTAGGGTCGATTCCCAACCGACCCCACATGCGACCCCTCGTGGTTTGAGTCAAGAATTTCATTCTATAGTCCATTCTTTCATGTTTGGGTCCTATGGCTTACTTCCACAATCCATTCTATGCTTGTTCTATGGCTTAGAACTCTTGGTTTCTTCCTTACTTTGCCTACCATGATTTCCTCCATGGATTTCATTGAAATCCTCCCATAGATGGATGATTTGGGTTTCTCCTAAGTCATACCCTTTTCATGAACTATTCTAAGGTCTTAAATCATTAATGAAAACATACCCATACCTTAGGTTTGCTGAGAGTCAGAGGTTTCTCTGAAATCTTCTCCTTATTCTTCTTCTCTAACTTTCCTTCTCTTCTCCTTCTCTTCTCTTTATCTCACTTTTAATTAGGATTTCAAAAGGAGTGAAAGAGGCTTAGGAATATCCTATTTATAGAGGAGAACCTCCCAAAATAAGTCCCATTGAGATTAGGAAAGAATCCCCTTGAAGTTTCCTATTTACGGTTTTTGTCGGCAAAGAGGGGGTCGATGAGGTGGTCAATAATCCCATCGACCCTCAGGTTTAAATTGTCTGACCCCCGATTAAAATATCAGGGGTCTGACTTCTTAATGAGGGGCGGGGGGTCGACCCTGCCTATCTGGGTACGCGACCCTGCCCTCCATTTTACTGTTTTTGGGTCAGTTTAATACCTGGTTTCGCTATTTCCTTCATGCACTTGGTCCATTTGGCTCGACTATGATAAGTAGACCTGGTGCAAGATGGTAAGACCAGTTAGTTCGATACGGGTCTTACAACTCCCCCTACTTATAAAAATTTGTCCTCAAAATTATTTATACCTTCCGAGTCGAATAGATGAGGGTATTGCTTTCGCATAGCATTCTCTTCTTCCCATGTGATTTCTTCTATATCTCTGCTTCTCCAGGTGACTTTAACATAATAAATGTCACGATTGCATAGTCGTTGCACCATTCAGCTGGTAATTTCAGTTGGTACTACTTCAAATATCAAATCATCAGTTAAATCAGATAGATCTACTGTCAACAGGTGCATTTGACCTCTGACATACTTCTTCAACAAAGAGATATGAAATACGTCATGCACACTTGACATAGATGGTGGTAGTGCTAACTGGTAAGCCACTTTTCCACATTTAGCTAGAATCTCATATGGTCCGACATATCTCGGACTTAGTTTTTCTTTCTATCCAAACCATTTCAAACCTCGCATAGGTGACACTTTAAGGAATACCTTATCACCTACGGTGAATTCAAGGTCTCGGCGTCTAGTATCTGCATATTACTTCTGACGATTCTGAGCCGTTCTTACTCTTTCCTTGATAATGTCGACTATTCGACAAGTCTCTTCAATAAATTTCGGTCCAACAATACTACGTTCTCCAACTTCATTCCAAAACAAAGGAGTTCGACAGTTTCTTCCATACAGTGCTTCATAGGGTGACATCTGTATAGTAACCTGATAGCTATTGTTATAAGCGAACTCAATCAGTGGTAACTTTTTATCCCATGATCCTTTAAAATCAATTACACAAGCTTGGAGCATGTCTTCTAGAATCTGAATGGTGCGCTCCGATTGTCCGTCTGTCTGAGGATGGAATGCAGTACTGAACTTCAATGTTGTACCCATAGCCTTCTGCAATCCTTCCCAAAACTTTGAAGTAAAACATAGATCTCTGTTGGACACAATGCTTTCAGGTAGACCGTGTAATCTAACAATGTTATCCACATACAACTTACCTATCCTCTCCAACGTATACTGAGGTCATATAGCTATAAATTGAACTGTTTTAGTCAGTCGGTCTACAATCACCTAAACTGCATTAACTACTCGGGGAGTCAATGGTAACCCTGTGACGAAGTCCATAGTAATGCAGTCCCATTTCCAAGCTGGTTTCGGTAACGGCTGTAACAGTCCTGCTGGTCTTTGTCGTTCAGCTTTCACCTTCTGACAATTTAGGCATTGAGACACAAACTTGGCTATATCTACTTTCATTCCTCTCCACTAATATAATTTCTTTAGGTCATGATACATTTTTGTACTTCCAAGGTGTATCGAATAGGCGGTGGTATGGGCTTCCTTCATTAGTCGGTGTCTAATGTCTAAATTTTCTGTTTCAGGTACACATATTCTTCCTTTGTACTTCAGTACCTTTTCATCATCTAAGGTGAACTCAGGAATAGTCCTACCTTTTTCGATGTCTTCTTGTACCATTCTCAGATAAGCATCTGATTTAAGAGTTGTTTTCACTTCATCAATTATATTAGGTACAATCTTTAATGTGACAAACATATTTGAAAACTGATGAATAAACCCTTGGTTGGTTGATTCATCCGGTACATCTATCAAAAATTGCTCGTTACCATAATTGAACACTCTTCTGATAGTACACATTGCGGCAGTTATGCTAACCTCCCCTTGAGATTTTATCATTGCCTTTCCACTCAGTGCGTTAGCAACCATATTAGCTTTCCCCAGATGATAGTGGATATCACAATCATAGACTTTCAATAGTTCCAACCATCTTCTTTGTCTCATATCCAACTCCTTCTGATTAAAGAGGTAAGTAAGACTCTTATGATCTGATTTAATCTAAAATTTCTCTCTGTACAAGTAATGTCTCCAAATTTTGACAGCATGTACTACTGCCGTTAATTCCAAATCAAGAGTGAGATAGTTCTTCTCATGTGTCTTCAATTGTCTTGAGGCATAAGCAATTACTTGTTCTCCTTGCATAAGTACACATCCTAATCCCAACCCTGACGCATCAGTGTACAAAATAAATGGTTATCCTGGAATCGGAATGGTCAAGATTGGAGCTGATATCAATCTACCCTTTAATGTTTGGAAACTCTTCTCACATTTATCAGTCCACACAAACTTTTCATCCTTCCTAGTCAAACTGGTGAGAGGTACGGCGATTCGGGAATAGTCTTCCACAAATCGTCGATAATACCCAGCTAGACCTAAAAAACTTCTAATTTTTGCAACGATTTTCGGTGCTTCCCACTTCACAATAGCTTCTATCTCGCTAGGACCCACTTTAATTCCTTCAATGGATACTACATGGCCAAGAAAAGCGACTTTCTTTAGCCAAAACTCACACTTTGTAAATTTATCGTAGAGCTTCTCCTTCCATAATCGCTGCAGAGCGGCGTTTAGATTCTTAATATGAGTTTCCTTGTCCTTGGAGTGGACCAATATATCATCGATGAATACAATAATCGACGTATCCAACATATCATGGAATACCCGATTCATAAGTTCCATAAAGGTTGCTGGTGTGTTCGTCAATCCAAAAGACATGACCAAAAATTTGTAATGTCCATATCTAGTTCTGAATGCTGTCTTGGGAATATCACCATCCTTAATCTTCAACTGTTGGTAGCCTGACCGAAGATCGATCTTGGAGAACACTTTGGCACCTTGCAACTGATCGAACAGGTCATCGATCTGAGGCAATGGATACCGATTCTTGATTGTCAGTTTATTCAGTTCTCGGTAGTCTATACACAATCGAACACTACCATCCTTCTTCTTTACGAATAATACTGGCGCTCCCCATGGTGATATGCTAGGTCAGATGTAGCCTTTGCCCAACAATTCTTGTAGTTTTACTTTTAATTCCTTCAGTTCAGTAGGAGCCATTCGATAAGGTGCTTTAGATACTGGTGCGGCTCCGGGTATCAGATCTATAACAAACTCTGTAGCACGGTCGAGTGGTAGTCCTGGTAGTTCTTCAGGAAATACATCTGGATAGTCACGCATGACATCAAAATCCTCCATTCGTGGTGCTTCTTTGGTAAGATCGACCACAAATACTAGATATCCAACTGCTCCATTCTCAAGGCACTTCTTAGCCTTTAATTCAGAAAGTATGAGCTTTCATTTACGGGGAAGTTTGGTTCCCGTAAAACTGAACTCTGCTCCTTCCTTGTCTTTAAATGTCAGCTTCCTTTCGGTACATAATAGGTTTGTAGAATGCCGAGCTAACCAGTCCATTCCCAAGATGACATCAAAGTCTGCCATCTCAAGTTGAATCAAGGTTGCATCCAAAGTTTTTTCCGTCAATAAGAACTGGACATGGTTCATAACCTTTTTCTAGTTCCACTTTTACTCCCATAGGCGATCGTACAAGCAGTTTGTAGTCTAAGGATTTGAGGGGTAGATTTAGCTTCTTTCCAAATGGTATAGATATAAAAGAATGAGTAGCTCCTGAATCAAAGAGTACTCTGGCGGGAATGCCATTAATAGGTACGATACCTGTGATTTGTTTTGATTTAGTCTACATGCTCACATACTGTAACCCAAAATGACAAGATTCAGGTCATACCTGTGATCACATCAGGCGATGCGACAGCATCCTCAGATGTAACAGCATAAACTCTTCCTTGATGTAGTTGCTTTTTGGGCTTAGTACACTCTCTTACGACATGCCCTACTTAATTGTAGTTAAAACATCTTATTCCTTCACCATTTTGCTTTGGTTGCGGTTGAGCTGCTGAAGTAGTCTTGGCTGTGGCATTGAAACCTTGAGTACGAAAGGGTTTGAATACCTTGGTGTTCCCTTCGTTGTAAGAATTTTCATTTGGCCTTTTGATTCCTCTATTTTGAGCAAGGTAGCTCTCTTTCTGGCTCGACTCTATCACTCGAGCAATTTGTACAGCTTCATTGTAGATTTTCTTCTCAAGTCCCAGAACATGTTCACGTATGCTTCCCCTATGTCCCATGACGAACCTTTGGGTCTTTGTATCTTCTACTTGCATACTGACTGGTGCAAAGAAAAATAGCTCCTTATAATGCTGTTGATATGCATCGACAGTTATCTGTCCCTGATATAAACTCAAGAACTCCTTCTCCATGGAATCACTGAAACTCCTAGGAAAGTACTTCTCAAAGAATGCCTCCTTATATATATTCCAAGTCAATTGGGTATGATTTGTCATCAGATACGTCCGTGTGGACTTCCACCAGTGGTGTGCATCGCCTTTCAGCATGAATGTTGCACACAATACCTTCTCTTCTTCATTCACTGTCATCATTGTGAAGTTTCTCTCCATCCCATCGATCCAGTGTGCTGGCCACAACGAATCAGCTGGCTTACCACTATACTCCTTGGGCTTCATCTTCAGAAAATGCTCCACCAGTCTGGATTGGTCTAGTTGATGCGGGACATAAGCCCCATACATAGGTGGTTGGTATTGATATCCACCTGGAGCAACTTCAGGGTTTTATACTTGAGCCTACATGATGGGAGTCTGAGGTGGATGGGGTACTGTGTTACTTCCCCCTAGTACTGTGCTTACCTGTCCTACTGGCATCGGTGTCATCTGTGCAGCTGGAAAGGTCATGCCTATGGCAGCTTGCATAGTAGCTTATGCCTGTTGTATTTGCTGTAGCTGTTGGGCCAAATTCATTACGACTGTACCCAGGTCTGTTGGTGGAGCTGGCAGATTTGTAGGATTTGTCTGCCCATTAATTACGAACGGTGCCGTGTTCGGATTCTCCTGTGTTTCCGGGTGTATCTGGCTGTCTTCCCCTACAGGTGGTGGTGGTGGGATAGAGTTACGGCTTTGTCTGGTCACTCTACGTCCAGCCATTATCTGTTTTGGTAGTGGGAATGCCTGAAAATCATAGAATATGTGTGGCAATCATTATACACTTCATTCTCATATTTAAATCCACTAACCAATGATATTTTAAAATTTTTTAGATCGTTCTGTCAAAAATACTGTATTTTTCACTGCAGGGTCGATGGTGGGGGTCAATGGATGTCCGACCCTCAGGTATGCGACCCTGAGAATCACTGATTCATACCGAGAGCCGAGGGTCGATGCATGTTCGACCCTGGGATCGACCCCTGGTTCTCTATCAGATCACCGAGAGCTGAGGGTCGATGAGGGGGTCGGAGGGGGGATCAGATGTTTTGGTCTAATTCTCCGACCCTCAGACTAAAAATCAGATTTTTAATCCCGATTTTGAATCCATTTCTCATACTTCCTCCTCCTTTCCGACTCGGCTCGCCCCTCTGAGTTGCTACAGTGAAAACTCTGACCCATTGGTGGTTTTTGCTTCTCATTTCGATGTCTACTCCTCTTCTATAGGTAATATAGTTTCATATTTTTAGGGTTTCTTAATTAGGTTTTTTCTCGTTTATATCGTTTTCTTCAAATAAAACTTTTTTCAATCGTAAAAATTCGATTTTTATTGGGGGCTTTTGTTGTTGGTGACTCAATGGACGAAAGCCCTCAAAAATATTTGAGTTTCATCGGTTGGTTATCGAGAAACTTGAAATTTCCCATTTTTGCCCTAATTTGTCGAGATTTTTGAATTTCTTGAAATTTCTTCAAATTCATTCTCTTTAGATAAAATTTCCAACTGTATGAGTCTTACAGGATCGTTTAGAACCTATATAAGTCCTCCTGCCCACATGTATGGGTGAAAAGTGAGGCTTTTGACCAATTTATGTAGTTATTATGTCGAAATTTTTTGGTTTTTCATCTTTACTAAGCAAATATCTGTTTTTCTTTGTTTTTACAGATAGTATGGCTCGTACCAAAGTACCCAGGGTTCATGACCCAGTATGCTTCCGTTCTATCGAGGCTGAGGCTCAGTATGCCCGCTACTCTCGTAAGAAGGTAGAGGGAGGTCGCCGGGTGGACTTGGCTAGCCTGGCCTTGTTCGATGTAGAGAGAGCTTTTGGTGAGATGGGCTGGCTTCCTATGATCACCTATGGCGCCTGCACTCGGCCAGATTTGGTGAGAGAATTTTACTATAATCTCCAAGTGGTGGGGGATTACAACGATACTGAGAGGGGTAGAGAGCTCCAGATTACCAGCTAGGTCAAGGGAGTCAAAATTTATTTTGATTATCGGTAGCTAGACGACTTGTTGGGCATTTCATACGACGGCCCCTTGGTGTTCTGTGCTCCTGGAGAGCCCCAGTTCTTTTCATTGGAGATGAGGGCTGAGATTGACCGTTAGATCATCAGAGAGGATCGCTGGAAGATGGAAGCGATCTACCTACGTCCAGAGCCTCGGGTGTACTGTAAGATTATTCAGCACAACCTGATACCTCAGAGTAGGCACTACGAGAGGATCTCCCAGTTGACCCAGTTTTTGTTGTATTGTATCTGCACTAGGCAGCCTGTCTGCCTCTCTTACATCAATATGCGGACGATGATCAGTGCTACATTTCTCGATCATAATGGCAACCTGCCTTATGGACGCATGATCTCTATGCTGCTTACCCACCTGGGTGTTGACATGGTGGATGAGAGGATTCAGGAGAAATCCTTCTCATCACCTCTGGATTGGGAGGCCATCTGTAAGATGGGCATGCGGGATGCCCAGGTCAGCGACGATGAGAGGAACGCTCTGGTGCGTCCACGTACTCGAGTGGAGATGGCTGACGTTGAGGCAGTAGCAGTAGCCGCTGGAGCAGGGGTTCATGGGGGTAATGATGATCGTTTGTACATGAATGTGGATTCCATACCTCCTCCATCACCTACACATACTACGGGAGCTGGTCCTTCTTATGCAGCTGGTTCTTCACATGCAGCTGGTCCTTCACATACACCTTCTGATGACATAATGGGGATATTGCATGAGATTCGAGAGGCTCAGTGCATGTCTGATCTAAGGATTTGAGAGCTTCTAGATGCTCAGTGCACGTCGGATCAGCGGGTGGGAGAGCTTCTAGATGCTCAGCGCATGTCAGATCAGCGGGTGGGAGAGCTTATGGATGCTCAGCGCGTGACTGACCAGCAGGTGGCTGATCTCACAGCTAGTCTCCAGACGACCCAGACTCAGATAGCTTGGTTGACTAGAGTCTATGCTCAGGATTATTACAGAGACCGCGAGGCACCACCTCCCCCATCACCACCAGCTTCCTGATGTATTTTCTTTTTATTTTTCTTTTTGTACTTCAGAGTAACTGTCTGGGTTGTGGACTATACTCTGCTTTAGACTTGTATATATATACATTTGTTCTTCCTTTGAATGTATATAAATTTGTTTCTCATTTAATAGATGCATTATTCTCTTTCAATTTTGTCTTAAACAACACAAATGCTTATGGTGTGTTATTATTACAGCTTTTAAATTTTATCCTTTCTCAGTTTACAAACTTTTGTGGTAATATACTGGTTTAAAAGACAGGGCCTGAAAGCTCTGATACCAAGTTGTCACACCCCAATTTTATGCTATTCAGAACGGTGTGATGAACCGCTAATAAACCAACGGTTCAACCAGGATCTCTAATAGGTTGTGTCCTTGTAAACTAAACCATACACCTCCACAACCATAAATAAAATAAATACACAATAGCGGAAGTTTTAATATTAAATGAACTGAGGAATCTAACTATGATAATCATAAATAAAATATCAAATTATGTTGTATCAACCGAGACATAAGTAAATAAAATATCAAATTACATTTCCTTAATAGTTCAAATAAAATCTAATAAAAAATGCATGAGTTGTACACTCGCATGAGGAGTCATGCGTCTACATTATGTCTTCAGCCTCCATTGCAGCAATATGCCTGTACATAGAAGCATTCATATAATCTTCCACAGTGGTATCTGTATCATCAACTAAAAATATTCGACGTCGAAAGGGTGAGCACACATCACGGCTCAGTGAGCAAACAAAACAATGCAACAAACATATGCATGCATTCAATTCATATCTGTAGTCTGGTATATAAGTTTACAATGTGCTATAGAAAGGTTCGGTGGCTGCCTCACCTTTATACACGAGTGTGTGAAACCGCCCAATGGAAACGTCACTGTCGACCCTACATGCACCCAATATGACACAATATACCCCCATGAAAATGGCATGGTAGTACCGATTGCCTCATACCAACACGTAAGCCCCTGCTGGCGAGGGCTTGCAAACTGGGCTTGCAACTAACCAATCCTAATGTCAATCAGTGTATCCAAGGCCTCACCCCAGCATCCCTCAATACATCCATAGAGATAGAGCTAAGGCCCCCCGGCAAAGTCAAAGACTACACGGTTCGAGACCACCTCCCCTGATACCCTACGACGTAATAGTTCTGCTAAGGTAATTGTGATAAGACGATGTTAGTGGACAAGACTTGTATAGAGCTATGGCACAATATACCCAATGAAAACGGTATTGAAGTACCGGTTGATACCATCCCCTATCTGCATCAAGTACACTAACCAAACACAAACATTCACATGCCTATTCCTATCATCATCACCATCATCATCTTGTTATAAACAACAAAGTAAATATGCATGAACAGTAATAATAGAAATATTGGATGACATGTTGAATGCACATTACAAGCATACACACATAGAATCAGTCATGGCATTGGACTCAAGAAATAAAACAGTTTATTATTAGCCAATTAGTTTAGGTCTTGTTCCCTCACCTTTGTGATCTGCTTTCAAGCTTTAAGAATCACTTTTATATCAATAGGAAAACCTAACAAGTCGATAGATTTTAGTTAGAAGTCATTCCGACAATTTTAGGCTTGCTGTTAACCGAGGGTCGCAGGTTGGGTCGTGGGTAGGGTAGCAGTTTACTGCAACCCCCAGGGTAGGGTCAATGCCAGGGTCGGATGTTCCATCGACCTTGGGTGTGACCACCCCATGCCTGGACTTCTCAAATGCTGAGGGTCGATCCTGTGGTCTGGTAGGGTCGATTCCTAATCGACCCACGTGCGACCCCTCGTGGTTTGAGTCAAGAATTTTATTCTACAGTCCATTCTTTCATGTTTGGGTCCTATGGCTTACTTCCACAATCCATTCTATGTTTGTTCTATGGCTTAGAACTCTAGGTTTCTTCCTTATTTTGCCTTCCATGATTTCCTCCATGGATTTCATTGAAATCCTCCTTTGGATGGATGATTTGGGTTTCTCCTAAGTCATACCCTCTTCATGAACTATTCTAAGGTCTTAAATTATTAATGGAAATATACCCATACCTTAGGATTGTTGAGATTCAGAGGTTTCTCTGAATTCTTCTCCTTATTCTTATTCTCCAACTTTCCTTCTCTTCTCCTTATCTTCTCTTTCTCCCACTTTCAATTAGGGTTTCAAAAGGAGTGAAAGAGGCTTAGGAATGTCCTATTTATAGAGGAGAACCTCCCAAAATAAGTCCCATTGAGATTAGGAAAGAATCCCCTTGAAATTTGGAAAGTTTCCTATTTACGGTTTCTGTCGGCAAAGAGGGGGTCGATGATCCCGTCGACCCTCAGGTCTAATTTGTCCGACCTCCAGTTAAAATATCAGGGGTCTGACTTCTTAATGATGGGGGGTCGACCCTGCCTATCTAGGTATGCGACTCTGCCCTCCATTTTACTATTTTTGGGTCAGTTTAATACCTGGTTTTGCTATTTTCTTCATGCACTTGGTCCATTTGGCTCGACCATGATAGGTAAACCTGGTACAAGGTGGTAAGACCGGTTAGTTCGATTCAGGTCTTACACACCTTGGCTGATCATGTTGTCTCCTATTCGGATTATGCTCAACACCCTCATTTGGACAAGACTGTACACTATGACGGAAAGTACCACAGTTACCACATCTAACTAGGTGGCCTTCGTATTCAATCATTTACTTAAAAAAATATTGGATTTCATTCTGGACATACTCCACCATAACTTCATTTGGCCTTGGACTTCCACTCACCATCTCCACTGAGAATCTTGTAAAGTGACCAAAAGCTTTGTTTTGAGTGTTTCAGTCAATCCGGATAGGCTTGCCCAATACCTTTTCGATTGAAAATATGATATCATCATCCCAAAATTCAATAGCCAACTTTGGGAGACGAATCCATTGTTGGAATCGAGCAACCTGAACCTTATCGATATCGAAGTCAAGTTTCCATCACTGAACACTTAAAGGATGCCCATTATCCTCATCACCCCTCTGTTTCACACCGATAGGAGTGATTCCATAGAGAAAAACCGAAAGATAAAGAAGCCCTTCCCTAAAGAAGTCATCTCAAATTTATTAGAATTTCCCCATTGTTTAAATAAAATTCTGACCATGTCACAAAATAACAGACCCTTGGTAATTACACGGCCAATGACAGTAAGCTTGTATTTTTATAATTGTCTCTCATATGCCACTTAGGGTATGATAACCCTTGTAATACCACCTTCAGTCACAATTTTAGGAAGGGAATTGAGATCTGACATCCCTGATAAAGCAGTAGCAAATGATGGTACTGTGCCATGGGGGAATGATATCGGCCCGGGGTTTCGTGATGCTAGGACGGAGTCTATTCTGGGAGGTGGCGAGCCCTTGATCTAGGATCTATGGGGGGGTTTACATGTAAATGTAATTTAATGGTCTAGGACCCTATACCTTGCTTCTACCCTTGCCCAATGCATGAGAGTTGGATGTCATTGACCGTAGGTAGGGCCGAAAGCTGTTCTTGAATCTCAATCTAGAACCATCAAAATCATAATACCAATTACTTAAATAATGAATTGCATTATGATTCATTTGCATGGTCATGTTGATGCCTGATTTCCTCACTGAGCTAAGATGGGAGCTCACCCCTTGTATTGATACTCTTTTAGATTATGATTCATGTGCCTTCTCGGTGGTTGATTTTATAGCGTACCCTCTGGTGTGTGATGCCTCTACCGGAGAGGACCCTATGGAGGATCATGGCGAGGTTTGCGTCTGCAGCGACTATGTTTACAGCTAATATGGCGCCTCTTTGTTTTTACCTTTAGATCTATAGATAGATGTTGTATTGTCTATCTATGATAGGCTTTTGATACAGATTTACTCCTTTTGGATTTTGAATACTGTGATATGATATGATATTTTGAGAAACAATTGATGTAATCATCACAAACATTTATTTATGTTATTGATAAAACTAGAGTGGCATCTTGTCATTTATGATTATGCTTCCCTTATTATTACTCTGATTGTTTTACTTGATTTGATGGATATTGCATATGTAAATTGCTTAGTAAGGTTAATGAATCACAGTAGATTAGTAGATCCTGGATGGATTCGGGTAACCACTTGGGGCAACCGGGGTATCACGCCTATGCATGAAAATGGACTGTGACAACACTAGTATCAAAGCACAACTGCCCTAATTCACTAACTACTATCCCTGCATGTGCATTTCCATAAGTCCAGTAACAGATGCTTAGGTGTTAATAAAAAGTTTAATATGAAAAACATTAGGTAGAGGTACACCATACTACGGAATTAATGAAATACAATAATGTATGTAGAAATAAAGAACCTTAATAACCAGATTGTAAGTACAAAATTGGATATGGTCCACAATACAGACAATTATCTATAAATCATTTGATATACATCATAACTAATCAAAATTGAGATACAGTCCACAAGCCAGACAGTTGTCCTAGATGTACAATGTAAAGTCTAAGCATAAGTGATATGCACAAAACAAATGATGAAAGGAATTATTGGCTAGGAGGTGGCAGAGATCGTTGTCTAGCGTATCTGAATACCAAGTGACCCTAGCATCAGAAGGCTCACCCTGCACTTGAGCCTGCAGACGCTCGTCATCATCGACACATGTCAAGACATGATAGTCAACTATTGGGCTACTATAGATTGCTGCCCCTTCTGAAGAGTGTCCAACTACTGCAGCATCATAGACAGTACCACATACACCTGGGCCATGCAATTATGAGGCCTAAAAGTCCCAGCAGCTAGAGAAGCACCCTGAACCTCATGATCTTCATCCTCACTATCGTTATTACTATTGTTATCACCCTCACTAGCAGCAATCGCACTCGGATCGGAACCCCGCTCTTCTATCTGCACCAGTCTCATCGCTTACTCCATGAAGATGTGGTAGGTCACGTACATACCAAAATCATTCAGCTTTTCCTGGTGCCCTACCCTAGGCAGGATGTCATGATGAACTATGTGGTTAATGACCCTAGGGATAGGTCTAAAATCTACCTCTACGTTGCCCACCACCCCTAACATTTTAGAACGAATTAGATTCCTCCGTACCTCTACCCGCTGGCACTTAGAAATGTCATTGGCCTTACGTGGCCTGCTGTACATCTGCTCTCCTCCTGCAAATAATCCCAACATCTCGGCTAGGCAGGTGACATCAAGCCTCACGTCTATGCCCTTTACCCAACTAGTGACATGTAGGATGCTCTCGACATCATCCAGATCATACCTCAAGTTATAATAAAAATGTCTTACCAAATTGGGGTATAAGTCCTCCTGGATGTGGAGTGTGGGTGCCCAACCAATCTTCTTGAAAGTTTTACGGATGCTGAAATGCTTGAGGTCCTTGTATACCACGTAGCGGCCTACCTCTACCTTCTTTGGACAGAACCGGGTCCAGTTCTGACTTTCCTCATAGGAGCCGAACCAAATTGGGTCGAATGTCTATGCAGTGGTGTTGGCTCTCCTATCTAGGGCCATGTATACTTGCAAAACCCAAGAGTCTAAAGGTAGCCCTGTAAAACCTGGAGTTGACCAAGGCAACTTAGGCAAACACACTGTGTAGGACCCACACGTCAAAAACCTGACCTAATTAAATTTTTTAGCTCATAGCAGGTCTTCTTAACGTGAACTGGGTCAAACCGACGATAGAATAAGCCACGCCAATGGGTTGGATGACGAAAATAGGTACAAATTCTGATAATAACAAAATGGGGCCAACATTGGCTAAAAAAAGGGGAAAAACCCATTGTCCGACTGAATGGCCCGTGTCTTATTCTCTAACAGAATACTCTAACCAGACAAACTACGGGTGCGATCCAATTGGGTCGAAAACCCGAGAAAGGACCCAAACGGGAAAGAAGGGATATTATTTTCTTGCCTAACTAAAAACCACGTGACTTTAAACTCAAAACCCACTACCTCTCGTAGGAGAAGGAGGGTTAGTTTCCAAACTTCCCACAAGTGACAGATGGCAGAATATTCCCAAGAAACCCTTAGATTAGAGTTTCACTCTAAGAGGGAAACCCCAAGTCATCTAAAAATTTCTCTGTTGAATGTACAACCCCATAAATCCTAGGAAAAACTTTGACACATTCTGTCACACCTCAATTTAGGTTGAACTAGAAATGTGAGTGAACCATCACTAAACAATGGTTCACACCCGGATCTCGATAAGACCGTATCCACTTATACAAACCATTGCACATAACCATAATCAGAATACAAATAGATACAACGAAAATCTTAAATTAAATGAACTAAGTATTCTATTGATAAATAAAATAAATTATTCAATTATTCAAATAACAAAATGTAGATAAAATATTTTTATATTGTTTATAAATCCAATTGAAATAAAATAACTAAATTAAAGTATCCTAGAGGTATACGCAATAAGGGCACTCGCATGAAGCGTCATGCTCGTCCTCCTTTGCTTGCACTTCCAAGGCAGTAGCACCTCCATACACTGGAGCATCCATGTAGTCCTCCACAGTATAACCTGCATCAACATCTAAAAACATGTATATATACAAGGGTGAGCTCACAACTTAGCTCAGTAAGAAAATCAGATAACGCAACAAGCAACATGCATGAGTAACATTTACATATGGTCTGGTTTTAAGTTTGCAATGTGCTATAGAAATGATTGGCCACCACCGCACCTCTATATACAAGTGTGCGAATCCGCCCAATGGATCAAACACCACTATCATCCCACATGCACCCACCATTGAATAGAGATAGAGCTAAAGTGTCTGGATCACACACCGCCAACACTTCCCCTAATACCCTACCCATACCTACATGTAAGCCCCTATTGGCGAGGGCTTGTAAACTGGGCTCGCAACTAACCAATCCTATATGTCATCATAGTAGGCCCTATCCCAACACAGCTCCCTACGGCATAGAGATAAGGCTCAAGTCTGGTGGCCAGGCCAGAGTCCACAGTGCCACGTCCTCCCCCTGATACCCTACCTGCACCAAGCATGCTAAGACAACAATGATACAAAAAGGTACCAGTGTGAGGAATGATCCAAGACCCCCGATCTTTCCCATTCCACACACCAACAAAAATAATTACATGCCTAACAATCACATCCTAGCATAGCGAGTATGCATGAACACTATAATATCTGAAAGTAAAGATGATATGTGAATATGCATAATCAACACTCCATAGAACAATAACTATTAACAATGTTTTACTGTTATTAGTTAATTAGGGTTTGGGTCTGATTCCCTTACCTGACGCTTGATTGCTAGCTTGTTTCGCACCACAGTGTCCAATCTCGCTACCACAAGGTCCTACACGATGTTAAGGTTTAGTTAGAATTGGTTCCTTAAGGTTTTACATTGGTCGGAAACCATCCAGGTCAAAAATATCCGATACAATACATACTGATCACAGGTACTGGTCGCGGCACTGTGGGGGATGGTGTAACCGGTATGGTCGACCGGTCCCTCCTTGACCAGTTCTGGAGAGGTACGACTTGTAAGAACTGAGTTCTAAAAATCGGGTCTAACCCGTGGTTTTATATGATGACAGGTGTTCCAATCATAACAGGACCGGAGGGCGAAGCCGGGTGACGAACCATGCAAATTTCAGGTATGAGAACCACTCAAAATTTGTAGAAAATTCATACCGGTCTAACTATACCGGTCTGAGTATGGTGCAACCGGTATGGTATACTATACCGGTCTGAGTCAGTCAGACCGGTAGACTCAGACCGGTATGTGCGACCGGTATACTTCATTTCTGCGAGAGACGGACTCCAACGGTTCCCTCACTCCGAATGGAAACTTTGAAAGTTTCCAATCATGGAAAACCTTTCGAAGAACGGCTCTCCTCTATTAATAGATATTATCACACTCCATTGACCCTTCTCAAACCCTAGCCATCTGGAGGAGAGTTGAGAAGGAGCAAGGAGGAAGAGGCTGCCCAGGAAAGAGGTTTCCGTTGGAAGAGCTCGCCACCAACCGACGAACACCGCCGGTAAGTTCTCTATACTATTAGTAATGCTAGGGTGTTGGATCGGAGCCGCGAAGCGGCGCGACAATCCTAAACCCTAGATCTTTCTTCTTTCAAATCCGATCTGGTTTGATATGGAATTCTAGCTGAAATCAGAAGGTCGTTAGGATACTTGGACCTTAGTATGGGTTAGGAGAAACCCTAGACACCTAGCCGATAACTGACAAGGAAGGGAGATCCGAGACCTTGCTTTCAAATCCAAACCACGGACTATACCGGTGGGAAGCAAGGTCCAGCGGTATGGGCCTGCGGTATATACCGTAGGAACATACCTGTCTCACTGACTGGGACCGGTATGTACCGCAACCGGTATATATCAGTGGCACCATACCGGTCCCACTCCTTTGAGACCGGTACCGTGACTGATATGCTCTCTGAACCTGGTTTTGCTTCCCGGACATGGTGCTGACCACCTGTAACCTTAATAAATGAATTCTAACCTATGAATATGATTGTGTAGGACCCGTAGACAACATGAGAATACCCTGTGACGCAGAGCGGGATTGTTATCACGCGTCAGGTAAGGGATGAGACCCAAACACTAATTAACTAATTAACGAGTAAACCTTTGCAACTAAATTGTATATGAATTTCATTGCTTGATGTCTGTGCATTTTACATGCCATGTAGTTACTTATTTTGTTACTATTATCTTTTCATGCATTTCATATGCTAGGATTGTTGGATGTTAGGCATGTGTATACTTTTAGTTAGTGTGTGGAATGTGAAGGGGAGTGGAGCCCTAGATATATCCACAGCTAACACCTTTTCGTATCGCCATCTACCTTAGCAGACTTGGTGCGAATAGGGTATCAGGGGGAGGACGTGGGATTGTGGTTCCTCCTACCTGCTAGACTCGAGCCCTATCTCTATGTTGCAGGGAGCCGTGCTGGGGTAGGGCCATTGATACTGTATTGACATTTAGGAGTGGTTAGAAATGGAACCCACTTGCAAGCCCTTGCCAGTAGGGGTTTAGGTATAGGTACGGTGTGGGGTATCAGGGGGAGAACGTGGGATTGTGGTTCCTCCTACCCGCCAGACTCGAGCCCTAACTCCATACCAGAGTGAGTGATGTGGGGCAACAACAGTAGTGTGGTAGGTGCCTGACTGTTGGGTGTACTTACACTCTCGTGCATGGAGGTGCGGTGGCTACCAAACCTTACCATAGCATATTTGCAAGTTATACCTGACCCAAATTGTAATGTTATCTCATGCATTTTGTATGTTGCATTGGTCTTGTACTTTACTGAGCTAAGTTGTGAGCTCACCCAAATATATATATTCTTCTTTTCAGATTTTGATGCAGGGTACACTGTTGACGACTTCATGACTGCCCCAACGTACGGTACAGTTACTGCCATTGATACCCAGGCAGTGGAGGACGAGCATGACGCATCATTTGAGTGCTACTTTTGTGTTTTCCTTTAGAGGGGATTTTATTTTTGAATAAGACATTGTAATACTTTTATTATTTAAATTTGTGAATGGTAGAATAAGTTGAATAATTATTTTAAATTACCACATAGATCTCAGTTCATTTATTTATATTCCACTGCTATGTATTAATCTCTGATTATGTTAGATTGTTTGGGAATGATTGGTTGACACAGTCTATTGTGATCCTGGTGTGAACCTTGGTTTAGAGCTGGTTCACTCACACTTTTGGTTCAACCGGAATTGGGGTGTGACACGACCGGTATGGTCAATCGATATGCCTCCGAAAGACCACCAACTTGGTGTTCATCTTCCGTCGATCACCCGTTACGACTCCTAGGGTTCCTCCTATGCATACTAGGCCTTAGCAATGTCTTATGGTTGTTTTTATCTTCCATTCAAGGCCTACATTCTAAGAAACCTTAGTTTAGCATTCAGTCTAGGGTTTATTACCTGAATTAGGGTTTAACGAAAATTTAGGGTTTTAGATCAATACCTAGCCTTGCATGGTATTGATCAGTCATCCACAATACTTAACTTAGAGAAAATTTCAAGCACTTATCATTGGTTCACGAACTATGGAGTTCTTCATCCAACGGAGGTTCTTTTTCAACCTTTCTCAGTTCCTTCTCCTCTTTAGATTCCTTTCTCCTCTCTAGGGTTTGTAAGAATCAATCAAAGAGATTTAAGGAGGTTTAGAGGTCCTTAAATAGTCTAGGATGGATTTATGGAAGTTTTCCTATGTTAGGAAAGTCTCTAGGGCTGAGATTTGGTAAGTGGGACCCACAAAGATTAGTTTCTAGATCTAACTAGTCTGCCCGTACAGACATACCAATCGACTAGTATATAGACCGGCATCATGAGACCGGTATGAAAATTATCATAAATTTTGGTCCGTCTTCGACCTGATTGTCATCCGCTCGTCCCGTCTGATCTGGTGATGATTGGAAGACCTGTTACGACATGAAATATAAGTTTAGATTGAGTTTATAGAGTACTGGCCTTTCAACTCCCCCACCCTTAAAAGAAATTTCATCCTCAAAATTTGCACATACCTTCTTCGTCGAAAAGGTTGGGGTACTCCTTTCGCATCTCGTTCACTTCCTCCCAAGTGATTTCTTCTACATCATGGCTTTTCCAATGTACTTTAACATAATGAATATCTTTGTTTCGGAGGTATTGCACTTTTTGACTTGTGAGCATCACGGGTACAACTTTAAATGTCAAATCCTCTGTCAAGTCTGGTGGGTCTGCTGTCAAGATGTGCAATGGATCCCTGACATACTTCTTCAATAGTGAAATATGAAACACATCATGAACACTTAACATGGATGGTAGTAGAGCTAGTTGGTACGCCACCAGTCCACGTCTAGTCAGTATCTTGTATGGTGCCACATATCTAGGGCATAGCTTCCCTTTCATACCGAACCGTTTCAGACCTCGCACAGGTGATATCTTCCAAAATACCTTGTCTCCCACTACAAACTCCAGATCTCAATGTCTGTTATCTGTGTAATGCTTTTGTCAAACTTGAGCCATCTTTACCTTTTCTTTAGTTTGATCAATCGCTCGATAAGTTTCTTCTACGAACTCCAGTCCTACGACCCTTCTCTCTCCCACCTTATTCCATAACAAAGGTGTACAACATTTCTTCCCATAAAGTGCCTCATATGGAGCCATTTGGATCATAGCCTAATAACTATTGTTATAACTAAACTCGATGAGCGATAGCTTCTCATCCCAAGCACCCTTGAAATCTAGGGCACATGCTCAGAGCATATCTTCTAAGATTTGAATAGTTCTCTCTAACTGTCCATCTGTCTGAGGATGAAAAGTTGTACTAAGTTTTAGTTTGGTTCCCATGGCTTTCTATAATCTTTCCTAGAACTTGGATGTAAAGCGGGGATCTTTGTCAGATACTATGCTCTCCAGTACACCATGGAGTTTGACTATGTTATCCACATATAGTTTGTCCAACCTGTCCATGGTGTATTGAGGTCTGACAGCGATGAAGCATGCTGTCTTGGTAAGTTGATCGACTATCACCCAAATTGCATCCACTGACCATGGTGTCAAGGGTAGGCCAGTGATGAAATCCATTGTGATACAATCCCACTTGCATGCTTGCTCTAATAGTGGTTGTAACATACCTGTGGGTCTCTGTCTTTTCACTTTCACTTGCTGGCAATTTAGACATTGGAATACGAAGCGAGCTACATCTGCTTTCATGCCCCTCCACCAATATAATCTCTTCAAATCATGGTACATCTTAGTGCTTCCAAGATGTATCAAATATGGGGTACAATGAGCTTCTATCATAATTTTGTCTCTGATATTTGAGTTCACTCTCAGGTATACATAATCGTCCGCGATACCTGAGTACCTTGTCTGAATCCACAGTAAATTCAGGGTTGCTTTTACCCTTCTATAGATCTTCTTGTACAGTCTTGAGGTGTGGATCCTACAGGATTACTGTTTTCACCTCATCTATTAGATCTGGTGAGATCTTTAAGGCTACGAACATCAATGTGAACTTATGAATCAAGCATTGTTCCACTGGATCTTCTGCTATCTCTAGTATATGCTTTTCTTCATTTTCTATTGAGCTCGAGGATGCAGCACACAATGCGGCATTTGTACTAGGTCTTGCCTCAGGTTTCAATGCCCACTTTTTTTATTAAGGCATCAACTACAATGTTTGCCTTACTCGGATGGTACTGGATGTCACAATCATAATCTATTAATAGTTCCAGCCATCTCCTATGTCTCATATTTAGGTCCTTCTGAGTGAAAAGGTATGTCAAACTCTTGTGGTCGGACTTGATTTGAATCTTTTCACCATACAGGTAATGCCTCCAAGTTTTTATTGCATGTATGATCGCTGCTAATTTTAGATCATGTGTAGGATAGTTCTTCTCATGCTCTTTCAACTGTCTTGATGCGTAGGCGATTACCTGTTCTTCTTGCATCAATACACAACCAAGTCCCAACCTTGATGCATCCGTATATAGAGTGAACGGCAAGCCTGGTGCTGGGATGGTCAAGATAGGTGCAGAGACTAATCTTGACAACAGAGTTTGAAGCACTTTTCACACTCATCTATCCATATGAACTTCTCTCCATTCTTGGTTAATCTGATGAGTAGAATAGTGATCCTTGACTAGTATTCCATAAATCTTCTATAGTAACCAGTCAATCCAAGGAAGCTACGAATCTCAGCAACTGACGTCGGTGCTTTCCATCCTACTATAGCTGCAATCTTGCTTGGATCTACCTTGATACCTTCTGTAAATACCACGTGACCCAAGAAAGCCACATCCTTCAGCCAAAATTCACACTTCTTGAACTTAGCACAGAGCTTCTCCCTTCTTAGCCATTGTAGGGCTGCTCTCAAGTGTGTTGCACGAGTCTCCTCATTCTTTGAGTAGACTAGTATGTCATTAATGAATATGATGATCAAAGTACCCAACATATCATGAAACACTCGGTTCATCAGTTCCATTAATGATGTTGGGGCATTGGTAAACCCGAACGACATCATGAGGAACTCATAGTGCCCATACCTTGTCCTAAAAGCAGTCTTCGGAATGTCTCCTGTTTTGATCATCAGTTGGTGATTCTCAGATCTAAGATCAATCTTTGAGAAAACTTTTGCACCATGCAACTGATCGAATAGATATCTTGGGCAAAGGGTATCTATTCTTGATGGCTAACTTGTTCAACTCTTGGTAGTCGATACATAGTCGTATGCTACCATCCTTCTTCTTTACGAACAATATAGGTACTCCCCACGGTGATGGGCTTGGTCGTATGAAACCCTTATCTAGTAGTTCCTGTAGCTGGGTCTTCAACTCTTTTAATTATGTAGGGGCCATCCAGTAAGGTGCTTTAGATACCAGTGCTGACCCTGACATAAGGTTTATCACTAACTCCGTAGCCCTGTCTGGAGGTAGACTTGGTAGATCCTCTAGAAACACATCTAGAAACTCTCATACCACATCTAGATCTTCCATCTTTTGCACCTTTGCTGTCACACCCCAATTTTTTACTATTCAGAACGGTGTGATGAACCACTAATAAGCCAACGGTTCAACCAGGATCTCAAATAGGTTGTGTCCGTTTAAGCAAACCATACACATCCACAACCATAATCATAATAAATACATAATAGCAAAAATCTTACTATTAAATGAACTAAGAATCTAAATGTGATAATCATAAATAAAATATCCAATTATGTTGTACCAACCGAGACATAAGTAAATAAAATATCAAATTACATTTCCTTAATGGACCAAATAAAAATCTAATCGAAAATGCATGAGTTTCACTCGCATGATGAGTCATGCGTCTCTACTATATCTTCAGCATCCATTGCAGCAATGTGCCCGTATGCAGGAGCATAAAAATTCATATAATCTTCCACAGTCGTACCTACATCATCAACTAAGAATATTCGAATTCGAAAGGGTGAGCACACATCACGGCTAAGTGAGCAAACAAAACAATGCAACAAACATATGCATGCATTTAATTCATATTTGTGGTCTGGTATATAAGTTTGCAATGTGCTATAGAAAGGTTTGGAGGCCGCCGCACCTCTATACACGAGTGTGTGGAACCGCTCAACTGATCAAACACCATTTCCGCCCCCACATGCACCCACCATGGATTAGAGATAGAGCTAAAGTGCTCAAGACCGCACTGCATCACACTTCCCAGATGCTCTACCCAAACCAAGACGTAAGCCCCTATTGGCGAGGGCTTACAAACTGGGCTCGCAACTAACCAATCCTAATGTCAAACAGTGTATCCAAGGCCTCACCCCAGCATCCCTCAATACGCCCAAAGAGATAGAGCTAAGGCCCCCTGACAGAGTCGAAGACTACACGGTCCGAGACCACCTCCCCTGATGCCCTACGACGTAATAGTTCTGCTAAGGTAATGGCGATACGACGATGTCAGTGGACAAGACTTGAGTAGAGATAGGGCTAAAGTGCTTAGGACCACACCGCAATACACTTCCCCTGATGCCCCACTAGCATCAAGTACACTAACCACACATAAACATTCACATGCCTATTCCTAGCATCATCATCAACATCATGTTGTAAATAAGCAGAATTAAATATGCATGAACAGTAATAACGGGAATAGTAGATGACATGTGATATGCGCATTACAATCATACATAGAGTTGGACTCAATAAACAAAAATGGTTTATTATTAGCCAATTAGTTTAGGCCTTGTTCCCTCACCTTTGCTTGAGTGTAAATCCTATTTTAAGCTTTAAGAATCACCTTTATATCAATAGGAAAACCTAACAAGTCGATAGATTTTAATTAGAATTCATTCCGACAGTTTTAAGCTTGCTATACTACTAGGGTCACAGGTTGGGTCGTAGGTAGGGTAGTAGTTTTCTACGACCCCAGGGGTAGGGTCGATCATAGGGTCGGTTATCCATCGACCCTAGGTGCGACCATAACTTCCCTGGACTTCCCGAGAGCTAGGGGTCGATCCTGTGGTCAGATAGGGTCGGTTACCAGTCGACCTTAAGTGCGACCAGATGTAATTTGAGTCAACTTTTCATCCTACAGTCCACTATTTCATGTTTGGATCCTTTGGCTTACTTTCATGGTCCATTCTATGATTGTTCTATGGCTTAAACTCCAAGTTACTTCCTTTACTTTGTTTACCATGATTCCTTCCATGGATTCCATTGAAATCTTCCCATGGATGGATGATTTGGGTTTCTCCTATATCCTACCCTCTTTATATAGTATTCTAGGGTCTTACATAATTTATGGAGAATGTTTTCATACCTTAGTCATGCTGAATTCAGAGATTCCTTTGAAACTCTTCTCCATAGCCTTCTTCTCCAACTTTCCTTCTCTTCCTTCTCTTATCTTCTCTCACTTTCAATTAGGGTTTTAAAAGGAGTAAAAGAGCCTAAGGGACGTCCTATTTATAGAGGAAAACCTCCCAAAATATGTCCCAACGAGTTTAGGAAAGGTTCCCTTTGAATTAGGAAAGTTTTCTAATTTCTGGTTTTTGTCAGTTTGCCAAGGGTCGATCCTAGGGTTGCAGAATACGTCGACCCTAGGGTCTCAAGTCATCCGATCCTAGGACTCAAAAGTCATGGGTTGGACCCTGTTGAGGTGGTGTCGACCCTACCTATTTAGGCATGCGACCCTACCCTCCATTTTATTATTTTTGGGTCAATTTCATAACTAGTTTTGTGATTTCCTTCACGCACTTGGTCCGTGTGGCTCGACCATGATAGGTAGGCGTAGTACAAGGTGGTAAGACCGGTTAGTTCGGTACGGGTCTTACAACTCCCCCTGCTCATAAAAATTTCATCCTCGAAATTTGTACATACCTTTCGAGTCAAAAAGATGAGGGTATTGCTTTTGCCTAGCATTCTCATCTTCCCATGTGATTTCTTCTATATTTTGGCTTCTCCAGGTGACTTTAACATAATAGATGTCACGGTTGCGTAGTCTTTGAACCTTTCGACTGGTGATTTAAGTCGGTGCTACTTCAAATGTCAAATCATCAGTCAAATCCGGTAGATCTACTATCAAAAACGTGCATTGGATCTCTGACGTACTTCTTTAATAAGTAGATATGAAATACATCTTGCACACTTGACATAGATGGTGGTAGTGCTAACTAGTAAGGCACTTTTCCACGTTTAGCTAGAATCTCATATGGTCCGACATATCTCCGACTTTGTTTCCCTTTCTGTCCGAACCGTTTCAAACATCGCAAAGGTGATACTTTGAGGAATACCTTATCACCTACGATAAATTCAAGGTCTCGGCGTCGAGTATATGCATACTGTTTCTGACGATTCTGAGCCGTTCTTACTCTTTCCTTAATAATGTCGACTACTCGACATGTCTCTTCAACAAATTCTGGTCCAACAATGCTACGTTCTCCAACTTCATTCCAAAACAAAGGAGTTCGACACTTCCTGCCATACAGTGCTTCATAGGGTGACATCTGTATAGTAGCCTGATAGTTGTGGTTATAAGCAAACTCGATCAATGGTAATTTTTCATCCCACGATCCTTTAAAATCAATTACACAGGCTCGGAGCATGTCTTCTAAAATCTGAATGGTATGCTCCGACTGTCCGTCTGTCTGAGGACGGAATGCAGTACTAAACTTCAATGTTGTACCCATAGCCTTTTGCAATCCTTTCCAAAACATCGAAGTAAATCGTGGATCTCTGTCGGACACAATGCTTTTAGGTACACCGTGTAATCTGACAATATTATCCACATACAACTTAGCCAACCTCTCCAGTGTATACTAAGGTCGTATAGCTATAAATCGAGCCGTTTGAGTCAGGCGGTCTACAATCACCCAAACCGCATCAACTACTCGGGAAGTCAATGGTAACCTGGTGATGACAAAGTCCATAGTGATGCAGTCCTATTTCCATGCGGGTTTCGATAACGACTGTAAGAGTCCTGCAGGTCTTTGTCGTTCAGCCTTCACCCTTTGACAATTTAGGCATTGAGACACAAACTTAGCTACATCTGCTTTCATTCCTCTCCACCAGTATAATTTCTTTAGATCATGATACATTTTTGTACTTCTAGGATGTATCGAATAGGCGATGGTATGGGCTTCCTTCATTAGTCAGTGTCTAATGTCCAAACTTTTTGTTTCAGGTACACATATTCTTCCTTTGTATTTCAGTACCTTTTCATCATCTAAGGTGAACAAGAATAGTCCTACCTTTTTCGATGTCTTCTTGTACGGTTCATAGATAAGGGTCTGATTTAATAGCTGTTTTCACTTCATCAATTATATCAGGTACAACCTTTAATGTGGCGAACATATTTGAAAACCGATGGACAAACCCTTGGTTGGTTGATTCACCCGGTGCATCTATCACAAACTGCTCATTACTGTAATTGAACACTTTTCCGGTGGTATATATTGCGACAGTTGTGTTAACCTCTCCTTGAGATTTTATCATAGCTTTTCTACTCAGCGCGTCAGCAACCACATTAGCTTTCCCCGGATAATACTGGATATCACAATCATAGTATTTCAATAGTTTCAGCCATCTTTTTTGTCTCATATTCAACTCCTTCTGATTGAAGATATAAGTAAGACTCCTATAATCTGATTTAATCTGAAATTTCTCTCCGTACAAGTAATGTCTCCATATCTTGACAGCATGTACCACTACCGCTAATTTCAAGTCATGAGTGGGATAGTTTTTCTCATGTGTCTTCAGTTGTCTTGAGGCATAAGCAATTACTTGTTCCCCTTGCATAAGTACACATCCTAAACCCAATCCTGACGCATCAGTGTACAAAACAAATGGCTATCCTGGTATAGGAATAGTCAAAATCGGAGCTGATATCAATCTAGTCTTTAATGTTTGAAAACTCTGCTCACATTTATCAGTCCAAACAAACTTTTTGCCCTTCTTAGTCAAATTGGTGAGAGGTACGGTAATTTGGGAATGGTCTTCCACAAATCATCGATAATACCCAACTAGACCTAAGAAACTTCTAATTTCTACAACGCTCTTCGGTGCTTCCCACTTCACAATAGATTCAATCATGCTAGGATCCACTTTAATTCCTTCAACGGATACAATATGGCCTAGGAATGCGACCTCATTTAGCCAAAACTCACACTTTGTAAATTTGGCATAAAGCTTCTCTTTCTGTAATCGCTGCAGAGCGGCGCTTAGATTCATAATATGAGTTTCCTTGTCCTTGGAGTAGACCAATATATCATCGATGAATACAATGACCGACGTGTCCAACATATCATGGAATACCCGATTCATAAGTTCCATAAAAGTTGCTAGTGCGTTCGTCAATCCAAAAGACATGACCATAAATTTATAATGTCCATATCTGGTCCTGAATGCTATCTTAGGAATATCACCCTCCTTAATTTTCAACAGATGGTATCCGGACCGAAGATCGATCTTGGAGAACACCTTGGCATCTTGCAACTAATCGAACAGGTCATCGATCCGAGGCAATGGGTACCGATTCTTGATTGTCAGCTTATTCAGTTCCCGATAGTCTATACACAGTCGAACACTACCGTCCTTCTTCTTTATGAATAATACTGGCGCTCCCCATGGTGATATGCTAGGTCTAATGTAACCCTTGTCCATTAGTTCTTGTAGTTGTACTTTTAATTCCTTTAGTTCAGTAGGAGCCATTCGATAAGGTGCTTTAGACACTGGTGCGGCTCCGGGTATCAAATCTATAACAAATTTTGTGGCTCGGTCAGGTGGTAGTCCTGGTAGTTCTTCAGAAATACATCTGAAAAGTCACGCATGACATCAATATCCTCCATTCGTGGTGCTTCCTTGGTGAGGTCGACCACTGAAACTAGATACCCAACTCCTCCTTTCTCGAGGCATTTCCTAGCCTTTAATGCAGAGAGGATGAGCTTTCGTTTACGGGGAAGTTTGGTTCCCACAAAATTGAACTCTGCTCATTCCTTGTCTTTAAATGTCAGCTTCTTTTTGGCACATAATAGATTTGCAGAATGCCAAGCTAACCAGTCCATTCCCAAGATGACGTCAAAGTCTGCCATCTAGAGTTGAATTAGGGTTGCATCTAGAGTTTTCCCGTCAATAAGGACTGGACATGGTCCATAACCTGTTTTTAATTCCACTTCTAATCCCATCGGCGACCGTACAAGCAGTTTATAGTCTAGATATTTGAGTGGTAGGTTCAGCTTCTTTCCAAATGATACAGATATAAAAGAATGAGTAGCTCCTGAATCAAAGAGTATTCTGGCGGGGATGCCATTAATGGGTACTATACCTGTGATTTGTTTTAATTTAGTCTACATGTTCACACAATGTAACACACAATGAAAGGTTCAGGTCATACCTGTGACCACATCAGGTGATGCGGTAGCATCTTCAGAGGTAACAACGTAAACTCTTCCTTGTTGTGTTTGCTTTTTGGGCTTGGGGCACTCCTTTGAATAATGTCCCATTTGATTGCAGTTAAAGCATTTTACTCCTTCATTATTTGGATTTTGTTGTTGTTGAGCTACTGGGGTAGTCTTGGCTGCAGCATTAAAACCTTGAGTACGGAAGGGTTTGAATGTCCTTGTATTCCCTCCATTATATGAATTTCCAGTTGGCCTCTTAATACCCCTGTTTGAGCAAAATAGCTCTCTTTCTGGCTCGACGACTCTATCACCCGAGCAATTTGTACAGCTTCGTTGTAGACTTTCTTCTCGAGTCCTAGTACATGTTCACGAATACTTCCCTTAAGTCCCATGACGAACCTTCGGGTCTTTGTATCTTTCGCTTACATACTGACTGGTCCAAAGAAGAACAGCTCCTCATAACACTGTTGATATGCATCGACAATCATCTGTCCCTGATACAAACTCAGGAGCTCTTTCTCCATAGAATCTCTGAAACTCCTAGGAAAATACTTCTCAAAGAATGCCTCTTTATATATATCCCAAGTCAGTTGGGTGTGCTTTGTCAACAAATACGTCCGTGTGGACTTCCACCAGTGGTGTGCATCGCCTTTCAGCATAAACGTTGCACACAACACTTTCTCTTGGTCGTTCACCGTCATCATCGTGAAATTCCTCTCCATCTCATCGATCCAATGTGCATGCCACAACGGATCAGCTGGCTTACCACTATACTCTCTGGGCTTCATCTTCAGAAAATGCTCAACTAGTCTGGGATGGTCTAGTTGATGAGGAACATAAGCCCCATACATAGGTGGTTGGTATTGATATCCACCTGGAACTACTTCAGGGTTTTGCACTTGAGCCTACATAATGGGAGTCTGAGGTGCATGGGGTACTGTGTTACTTCCCCCTGGTACTGTGCTTACCTGTCCTGTTGGCATCGGTGTCGTCTGTGCAGCTGGAAAAGCCATGCCTATGGCAGCTTGCATAGTAGCTTGTACCTATTGTATTTGTTGCAGTTGTTGTGCCAAATTTATTACGGCTGTAGCCAGGTCTGTAGGTGGAGCTGGTAGATTTATAGGATTTGTCTGCCCATTAGTTACGGACGGTGTCATGTTCAGATTCTTCTGTGTTTCAGGATGTATATGGCTGTCTTCCTCCACAGGTGGTGGTGGTGGAATAGAGTTTCGGCTTTGTCTGGTTACTCTTCGCCCAGCCATTTTCCCGTTCTGAACATAGTAGTGCCTGTAAGTAACCATAGCATATGTGAGGCAATCAATATAATTTTTCTCCAGTCAAAATTTCATATAATCAAGATAATTTTCAAAATTTTCAGATCATTCTGTCAAAAAATACTGTATTTTCCATCGTATGGTCGATGGTAGGATCGATCCTTATGCGACCCTAGGGTATGCTACCCAGAGAATCACTGTCAACTTACCAAGAGCCTAGGGTCAATGGTAGGGTAGGTATATGTCCGACCCTAGGGTCTACCCCTAGTTCTCTGTCAGATCACCAATAGGCAAGGGTCGATGAGGGGGTCGGAGGTAGTGTCGCATGTTTTGGTCGAATTATGCGACCCTAGGACCCAGAATCAGGTTTTAAATCCTGAATTTGGATTCATTTCTCATTCTTTCTCCTCCTTTTCGATTCAGCTCGTTCCTTTGAGTTGCTACAGTGACAACTCCGACCCGTTGGTGATTCTATCATACTTTCGTGACTCTCACTCCTTTTCTTCTGGTATGTGCTCTACTGTTGCATGTTTTTATGGTTTCCTAACTATGGTTTCACCCATTTCTATCGTTTTCTTCAAATTAAAATTTCTCCAACCGTCAAAATTTGATTTTTATTGAGGGCTTTTGCTGTTAGTGACTCAATGGATGAAGGCCCTAAAAAATATTCAAGTTTCATCAGTTGGTTATCGAGAAACTTGAAAATTTCCAATTTTGACCTAATTTTTTGAAATTTTTGAATTTCATGAAATTTCTTCAAATTCAATCTTCTTAGATAAAATTTCCAACTGTATAAGTCTTGCAGGATAGTTTAAAATCTATATAAGTCCTCCTGCCCAAGTGTATGGGTGAAAAGTAAGGCTTTTGCCCAATTTATGCTGTTATAATACCGAAATTTTTGGGTTTTTCACCATTACTAAGCTATTATCTGTTTTTCTTTGTTTTTCCAGATAATATGGCTCGTACCAAAGTACCTAGGGTTTATGACCCAATTCATTTCCGTTCTAACGAGGCCGAGGCTCAGTATGCCCGCTATGCTCGTAAGAAGGTAGAGGGAGGTCGTCGTGTGGACGGCCCCTTGGTATCCTGTGCTCCAAGAGAGCCCCAGTTCTTTTCCTTGGAGATGCGAGCTGAGATAGACTGTCAGCTTATCAGAGAGGATCGCTGGGAGATGAAGGCGATCAACCTCCGTCCAGAGCCTCGGGTGTACTGTAAAATCATCCAGCACAACCTGATACCCCAAAGTGGATACTACGAGAGGGTCTCCCAGTTGACCCAGTATTTACTTTACTAAATCTGCACTAGGCAGCCTGTTTGCCTCCCTTATATTATTATGTGGACGATGATCTGTGCTACGCTGCCTGGTCAGATAGGCAACCTGCCCTATGGACGTCTGATCACCACCCTGCTTATCCGCCTGGGTGTTGATTTAGTGGATGAGAGGATTCAGGAGAAGACCTTCTCATCAGTGCTGGACTGGGAGGCTATCTGTAGGATGGGCATGCGGGACATCCAGGTCAGTGATGAGGAGAGGAACGCTCTGGTGCATCCTCGTACTCGGGTGGAGGTGGCAAACGCCGAGGCAGCACCAGCAGCCGCTGGAGCAGGGGTTCATGGGGGGTGATGCTGAGGATGAGGATCGTATGTACATGGATGTGGACTCCATACCTCCTCCATCACCTCTGCATTCTACTGGAGCTGGTCCATCACAGACTCTTTCACGCACAGCTAGTCCTTCACGCCCACCATCTGATGATATGATGGGATTACTTCGTGAGATCACGGAGGCTCAGCGTATGACAAATTCGAGAGTGGGAGAGCTTCTAGATGCTCAACGTGCATCTGATCAGCGGATGACTGCGTTGACGGTTAGTCTCCAAAAGACCCAGACTCAAGTAGCTTGGTGGACTAGAGTCTATGCCGAGGATTATGACAGAGACCACGAGGCACCGCCTTCCCCATCACCTCCAGTTTCATGATGTATTTTGCTTTTCTTTTGTATTACAGAGTAACTGTCCGGGTTGTAGACTGTACTCTATTTTAGATATGTACATAAACTTGCTTTGGTTTAACATATACGTTTGTCTTTTACTCGAGTGTATATGAACTTGTTTCTCATTTAATAGATGCATTATTCTCTTTCTAAATTTTGTCTCAAACAACACAGGTGCTTATAGTGTGTTATTATTACAGTTTTTAAATTTTTATCCTATCTTAGTTCACAAATTTTTGCGATAGTATTCTGGTTTAACAGACAGGGCCTAAGAGCTCTGATACCAAGTTGTCATACCCCAATTCCGTACTATTCAGAATGGTGTGTTGAACCGCTAATAAGCCAATGGTTCAACTAGGATCTCAAATAGGCTGTGTCCGTTTGCTTAAACCATACACATCCACAACCATAATCAGAATAAATATACAATAGCAAAAATTTTAATATTAAATGAACTGAGAATCTAAATGTGATAATCATAAATAAAATATCCAATTATGTTGTATCAACCGAGAGATATATAAATAAAATATCAAATTACATTTCCTTAATGGTCCAAATAAAAATCTAATTGAAAACGCATGAGTTGCACTCGCATGATGAGTCATTCATCTCCACTATATCTTCAGCATCCATTACAACAACGTACCCATATGCGGGAGCATTCATATAATCTTCCACAGTTGTACCTGCATCATCAACTAAAAATATTCAAATTCGAAAGGGTGAGCACACATCACGGCTCAGTGAGCAAACAAAACAATGCAACAAACATACGCATGCATTCAATTTATATTTGTGGTCTGGTATATAAGTTTGCAATGTGCTATAGAAAGGTTTGGAGGCCACCGCACCTCTATACACGAGTGTGTGGAACCGCTCAATGGATCAAACACCATTGCCGCCCCCACATGCACCCACCATGGATTAGAGATAGAGCTAAAGTGCCTAGGACCGCACCACATCACACTTCCCCTGATGCTCTACCCATACCAACACGTAAGCCCTCTAGGCTCGCAACTAACCAATCCTAGTGTCAAACAGTGTATCCAAGGCCTCACCCCAGCATCCCTCAATACATCCATAGAGATAGAGCTAAGGCCCCCCGACAGAGTCGAAGACTACACGGTCCGAGACCACCTCCCCTGATGCCCTACGACGTAATAGTTCTACTAAGGTAATGGAAATACGATGATGTCAGTGGACAATACTTGAGTAGAGATAGGGCTAAAGTGCTTAAGAACGCACCGCATCACACTTCCCCTGATGCCCCACTCGCATCAAGTACACTAACTACACACAAACATTCACATGCCTATTCCTAGCACCATCATCAACATCATGATGTAAATAAACAGAATTAAATATACATGAACAGTAATAACAAAAAATAGTAGATGACATGTGATATGCGCATTACAATCATACAATCATAGATAATACATGTAGTTGGACTCAATAAACAAAAATGGTTTATTATTAGCCAATTAGTTTAGGTCTTGTTCCCTCACCTTTGCTTGAGTGTATATTCTCTTTCAAGCTTTAAGAATCACCTTTATATCATTAGAAAAACCTAACAAGTAGATAGACTTTAATTAGAATTCATTCCAAGAGTTTTAAGCTTGCTGTACTCCTAGGGTCGCAGGTTGGGTCGCAGGTAGGGTAGCAGTTTTCGGCGACCCCAGGGTAGGGTCGATCATAGGGTCGGTTATCCATCGACCCTAGGTGCGACCATTGCTTCCCTAGACTTCCTGAGAGCTAGGGTTCGATCTTGTGGTCTGATAGGGTCGGTTACCAGTCGACCCTAAGTGCGACCAGATGTAATTTGAGTCTACTTTTCATCCTACAGTCCACTCTTCCATGTTTGGATCCTTTGGCTTACTTTCATGGTCCATTCTATGATTGTTCTATTGCTTAAACTCCAAGTTACTTCCTTTACTTTGTTTGCCATGATTCCCTCCATGGATTCCATTGAAATCTTCCCATGGATGGATGATTTGGGTATCTCCTTCCCTCTTTATATACTATTCTAGGGTCTTACACAATTTATGGAGAATGTTTTCATACCTTAGTCTTGTTGAATTCAGAGATTCCTCTGAAACTTTTCTCCTTAGCCTTCTTCTCTAACTTTCCTTCTCTTCCTTCTCTTCTCTTCTCTCACTTTCAAGTAGGGATTCAAAAGGAGTAAAAGAGCCTAAGTGAAGTCCTATTTATAGAGGAAAACCTCCCAAAATATGTCCCAATGAGTTTAGGAAAGGTTCCCTTTGAATCAGGAAAGTTTTCTAATTTCTGGTTTTTGTCAGTTTGCCTAGGGTCGATCCTAGGGTCGCAGAATCGGTTGACCCTAGGGTCTCAAGTCATCCGACCCTAGGACTCAAAAGTCATGGGTTGGACCCTGCTGAGGTGGGGTCGACCCTACCTATTTAGGCATGCAACCCTACCCTCCATTTTACTATTTTTGGGTCAATTTCATACCTGGTTTTGTGATTTCCTTCACGCACTTGGTCTGTGTGGCTCGACCATGATAGGTAGACCTGGTACAAGGTGGTAAGACTGGTTAGTTCGGTACGGGTCTTACATTCACAGCGATGTCGACCACCGACACTAGGTATCCAACTCTTCCTTTCTCTAAGCATCTCTTAGCTTTTAGAGTAGAGAGGATCAGCTTCTGCTTCCAAGGTAACTTAGTTCCTGTGAAGCTGAACTCCTTCCCACTATCATCCTTGAAAGCAAGCTTCTTTTCGGCACATAATAAGCTAGCCTAATGTTGGCCTAGCCAAAATATTCCCAAGATGACGTCAAAGTCTGCCATGTTGGGTTAAACCAAATTTTCTTCTAGGTTATGCCCATCAATAATAACTGGGCACGGTCCATAACATTCATTCAGGACCACTTCTATTCCCAATTGAGAGCAGACTATTAAGCTTGGAGTTAAGGGCTTAACAGGTAACTCCAGTCTCTTCCCAGAAGATATAGAAACAAATGAGTGTGTAGCCTCAGAGTCAAAGAGTACTCTGGCGGGTACACCGGCTATATCTATCGTTCTTGGAATTTAATTATTCCTTAGTCTACATGCTCATACATAACAACACAGTAAGCAAAATAGTGGGGGGAGTGGAATCATACCAGTAACCACATCAGGTGATGCGGCTGCCTCCTCAGTAGTGACTGCAAATACCTTCCCTTGCTATGACAGTTGTTTTTTAGGTAAAGTGCAAGTCTCCGCATAATGACCCATCTGCTGGCAGTTAAAAAATTTGACATTAGGGTTTTGACCCGCTACCTATAGTGGTGGTGTAGTAATATTTCTTGCTGGCACCACAGCAGACTAAGCCATGTAGGGGCACAAGGGTCTAGTGTTCCCTCCACCAAAAGTCTTAGTAGCAAGCCTCTTCAGTCCCCTGTTTTGAGCAAAGAAACTGTCTCTTTAGCTTGATTCGATCACTCTAGTGATCTACACAACTTCGTTATACACTTTCTTCTCCAAACCCAAAACATGCTCCTGGATATTTCCTCGTAATCCCATAGTGAACCTATGGGTTTTTGTTTCCTCCTCTTGCATGCTAGTTGGAGCGAAGAAAAATAGTTCTTCGTACCTCTGCTGATACACATCTATAGTCATCTGGGATTGTTGTGGGTTGAGGAATTCCTTCTCCATTTGATATAGAAAACACTTTGGAAAGTACTTGTCGAAGAAGGCCCCCTTGAATATTTCTCAAGTGATTTGGGTGTGCTTCATCTCCAAGTATGGCCGGGTAAATTTTCACCAGGCATTAGCATCTTCCTTGAGCATGTTGTCATAATAGTGTTAGTCTTCAACAAGTGCAAGGCAAAAATCATAATGGAAACTTTAAATCAAAATTTTAAATTTTTCTCAAAATTTTTCTGAGTTTGAATAACCTGTCCGGTCGCAACATACCGGTCGCGGCACTGTAGAGTATGGTGCGACTGGTATAGCCTACCGGAAAAATTATCTCTTGGCTGAGAGATACCGGTTCACTATCCTAGGAGGTACCGGTCGACCGGTATAGTGTGAAACCGTCGACCGGTATTGCCCAAAACCTCTTTAAAATCGAGATTTTTGTTTCATTCTTCACTTTTTCTTCTCCTTTTATCTTCGGTGGCGATTCTTCTCTGACTTGGTGAGTTGCTACAGTCCGATCGGTGCCTGTAAAAGTGATTCTTCTCACCCAAGAGTACTTCACAACCTCTCCAAGTAAGTTTCTTCCTTCCTCACTCTCTTTTACATCGTTTCTTCATGGTTTCTTGCCTAAAAACTAGGTTTTTCTGGATTTAAAAGATTCTAACCATAAGAACTCTTTTCCTTCGGCTCAGAAATAGTTTTGGGACCTCTATAGACAAAAACCCTCAACATATTCGAGGTTCCACCGTATGGTTTACTCAAAATCAAATTTTATGGATTTTTTACCTAGGTTTTGGTCAAAATCGATTTTTTTCTTGAAAATATTGAAATTCTTACTTGTTTGATGATTGTTTGGTCTCTATTTGTTGATATATAATTACGTAAGTCCTCCTACCCAATTTTGTGTAAGTTTGAGGCCTTTGCTTGAAATAGTATCATTATGCTGCTGAAATTTCAAAAAATCTTGACTAATTCCCATTGTGTCGTTTTGTTTTGTACTTAAACAATGTCTAGGTGTCGTGGTGCTAGTAAGCGCACATATGCTCTAGGCATGAACCGCCCGCACCCTCCTGTTCCGTAATACGATGTGTGGTGGTTTTGATCTGTGGCGGAAAAAGCCTGTTTCCCATGGTTTGAGGAGAAAAACATCGAGTCTAGACGCTGTGTGGACCTAGAACAACTCCAGCGGTTCGATGTCGAAGTGGCCTTTGATGCACTTGGATGGTTGCCAATGATCACCTTTACAGTGATTACCGGACCCAATCTAGTAAAACACATCTATGCCAACTTAGAGGTTGAGGGGGATCTCAAAGACTTCAATCACTGTAGGGACATCCACATTAACAGTTTTGTCAAACATGTTCCCATTTCATTCAACACCCAATAGCTTACTGACCTTTCGGGGATTCCCAATGATGGTGACTTGGTTTACTGCGCTCCCAAGGTAAAGGGTTACCTTATGGATGATCTATGCCAGGAGGTTACAGAGCAGATCCTTGACCCAGGGGCACCTATGAAAGCTGCTAGTTTAAGACCTCTCCCTCGCGTCTATTGCTGTGTTATTCAACATAATATCGTTCTTCAAAGCAGCCATTACAGTGAGTTGTCTTAGCTCACATAGTACCTTACTTATTGTGTCTGCACCCGAGAGCGAGTCTACCTACCCTATATCATTATCAGGACTATGCTTCAGGCTACCATGCCCGACCAGATAGGTAACCTTGCTTTTGGCTGGCTTATCACGACGATCCTGCAGCACCTTCGAGTAGACATGAGAGATGAAATTACGGTCGAGGATACCATGACATCAGACATTGAGTAGGATGCCATTGTCTGAATGAAGATAGACAACCTGTCAATTAGTGATGAGGAGCTAGAAGCTCATCCACGTTCGCTTAGGAGGGTAGCAGCAATGGTAGCAGCAGCAATAGTAGCCAATGCAGCTTATGCGGAAGAGTTAGGGGGTGATGATGTTGAACAGATGGAAGATATTCCTACACCAGAACCCCAACCCATACCTGCAGCAGGACCATCCCAGCTTCCTCTCGATACCATGATGGGTATGTTTATGGAGATTCGGAATGCCCAACGCGAGATGAATAGTGACCTGGGAAGCCTCTCCCGCAACCTCAGAGTCACACAGGAGTAGGTACACTGGCTCAGGGTCCCATATGAGCATGACTATGACATTGCCGCCCTTATTCCTCCGATGCCCCCAACCCCATGATCACTTCATTTTTCTCTCTCTTATCAGTACTTATGACTTTTATAACAGGGTAACTGTCCAATTTATGGACTGTACCCTATGGTACAATTAACTTTCCACTCTTTGGATGCTTTTACTCTTGATGGTAGTTTATAATTTCTTTTGTCTGTTAACATGGTTTATCTAGAGCATGCTATTTTATTAATTTCACCTTTAGTATAGTACATTATGCTCCTTAGTATTTAGTCTCACACATCAAACAAGTGCTTAAGTTGTGTTTTTATTAAAGTTTATAATTTTTTTCTATCTCAGTTCATTGACTCAGTTAAGTGTAGGCATGGTCTGTTGGATAGAGCCTAAGAGCTCTGATACCAAGTTTTCACACTCCAATTCTAACTGAACCAGAAATGTGAGTGAACTGTCACTAAACCAACGGTTCACACTAGGATCTTGATAAGACCGTATCCAGTTATACAAACCATGCACATAACTATAATCATAATACAAATAGATACAACGAAAGTCTTAAATTAAATGAACTGAGTATTTTATTGATAAATAAAATAAATTATCCAATTATTCAAATACCAAAATATAGATAAAATATATTTATATTGTTTATAAATCCAACTAAAATAAAATAATTAAATTAAAGTATCCTAGAGGTACATGTAGTAAGGGCATTCGCATGAAGCGTCATGCTCGTCCTCCCCTGCTTGCACTTCTCAGGCAGTAGCACCTCCATACACTGGAGCATACACGTAGTCCTCCACAGTATAACCTGCATCAACATCTAAAAACATGTATATATACAAGGGTGAGCTCACAACTTAGCTCAGTAAGAAAATCAGACGATGCAACAAGGAACATGCATGAGTAACATTCACATTATGGTCTAGTTATAAGTTTACAATGTGCTATAGAAAGTATTGGGCGGATTCACAAACTCATGTATTCTGATTATGGTTATGTGCAATAGTTTGTATAAGTGGATATGGTCTTATTGAGATCCTGGTGTGAACCGTTGCTTTAGTGACAGTTCACTCACACTTCTGGTTCAGTCGAAATTGGGGTGTGACACATTCTTGGAGAATGAGAGAGAAGAGAATGGGGAAAAAGAACATTGCTCGAGGAAAGACAAGCTTAGGACTTCATACAAAACATTAGGCATCATATATAACCTTCCAGACCTTTATAATAGTGTTAGATGATCTAAAACCTAGAGTATTTCCTTCCTTAATATTGAAATGGAGTCTAGGTTCCCAAGGCTTACGCATAAGGTGCACGGCCTTCTTAAAGAATGGTATGGAAGTCAAAGGGGAGACTTAGAATCCCACCCTCTTAACCTAGCCCAGGAGATCCCTAACGACATTGTAATGCATCCAAAAGTGGAGATCTCAAGCCTAATAAGAAAGAAACCGGACCATGGAAGAAGGGTTACAAACTAACCCTAACCTCGAACTTAATCGGCTTTCACAAGGCCATAACAGAGGTGGTTTGGAAGGACGTCCAGTTGCAAAACCCGTGCAACCAGAAATGACCAAAGACCTCCCAGTAGGCTACTGGGAGTGTCCGATCACAGGGTCTAGTCGCAGACTTGTGTGAATGGATAGGCATCCCGATAATCACAGAAGGTTTCAAGTGTTGTCTGGAGAGAGGCTCGGTCAGATACCTATCCATACAAATAATCCAATTAGATAAGCCCAGTAAGGAATAATAATGAGCATCAGGCAATGCGTGTTGACATGCATCGAAGCAACACAGTTTCGAGTGCTATACATCCTTGGTGATTACTAATTGATAGTTAAACAATAACTAATGGTAACTAATGAACCTAATATTAATCTAGGTACAGGTGTGAGTGAGTCAGGGAAAACCTCTGTGTTGTAGAGGGTGCATAGATCTTACTCATTAGGTAAGGAATAGTTTGATTTTATTTTATGGAGTGTTTTTATTCACCCTTGCATGTCTATGTTGCATTTTGTGTGAATAGCATGTGATACGATATTTGTGATAACTACTCATGCATTTGCATTCTTTTGTTATGATTTATCTATGAAGTCATGATGTCTATTTAGTCTATGTAGAATATCGAAAGGCGGGTAATGGGACCATCAGCCTGGTAAACCACATGGACACTACTTTGCATCGCCATGTACCTTAGTGGAGTTCTTTAGCGTCCAGGGGGGTAGTCATGGACTGAGCTCTCTACTAGGGTACGGCCATAGGTGCACATTGATTGTCATCTAGGATTGGTTAGAGACATAGAACCCATGTTTGTAACCCTGGTGTTAGCACTACATTTTTGCCATCCCTAACCAAATATGGTCTGGTTGACGTATAGACAACAAAGTACAAGGAAATGAGTGAAATTCTCCTAAATCCATCAGTGGATCAGTCCATGCATGCTCCCTATAGTGTTCTGAGCTGAACTAAAGTGATTCCCGGTATGCAAGAGTCTAGGTGAACACATACGATGAGCTTGTGGGCCCCAATTTAAAATTTGGATTTTTAGTTACAACTTTGTGACTATTTTCAGTGGGTCCCACAACAAGATCATGGGCAGTAACCTACGTAGATGTACGGGTTCTGGAATTATCTTTGAAATGAGATCAGAATTGCTCAATTCCATGCTAAACAAAGGAGATATCGTGATTTTAGTCCAAAATAAATGCTTGGGGGTTTTCTGAAAAAGTGGATTAAATATTCGGGGGCCTTTTTGTAAATTACCATAAATTGAGGATTTATTGAGTGAATTATCATAAATTGGATTGATCAAATTTCATTTTGCTATATCTTGATCATCCAATGTCCAAATCGGGCGATTAAAGCATTGTTATTCTCCATTTTTAGTCCCCTTCAAATATGAGAGTGAAAAATCTGGGACAGAGCCCGTCGAAAAATTCTGTAAGGAAATGAAATCCAAAATGGCTCGTAAAATACTTGAGGAAGAGAGGGAGCTTGATAGAGTGTTAGAGAGCAAGAAAGAAGCAAGGGAGAGAGGGCGACTAAAACGGGAGGATTTAGGGAGTAAGAACTGAGAAAATGAAGAAAAAGAAAGAGAGAGAGAGAGAGAGAGAGAGAGAGAGAGAGAGAGAGAGAGAGAGAGAGAGAGATTAGGGACTAAGAGCAAAAAAATAGAGAAGTAGATCGAGAGATCAGATAGAAGGAGAGAAGGAGAGAGGAGAGACCAAGAAAGGGGATCAATTGAGAGAGAAGACATAGAGAGAGATAAAGGAAGATGGAGTAAAAGAGAAGAGAAAACTAAGAGAAAGAAGGATCGACAGAGAGAAGAGATCAAGAAGTAAGAGACAGAGAGTTTAGAGAAAATAGTGAAGTATGGGTAAAACCCATTTCATCATATCTTTGGGGGCCTCATAATTAGTTTCTTCCATGTTCGTGTTTTTTGGTACCCCATATCGATGAAACAACTTTGCAAGCAAATAGAATAAAGTATGGGTCAAACCCATTATTTAAACGTGCAAACTACCTTGAATGCTTATGACCACCTTCCTCTTGTTCCACCAAAAAAGTTTCTTATCCCTTTCTTGTGATCCTTCCCAAGGGATGGCTTGAACATCTTATGTTTGGGCGGATAGGTAAGGCATGCCCTGAATTCTTTAAGGGTATGGTACAATTCTGCTTCACCAAACTTAAATACATGATTTACTGGATCATAACACTAATTTCTGCATGGTTTTATTGTCATAAGTTAAAGGAGTGTGTCTAAATGGATCTTCATTAGAAAGGATTTATCTTCAGTGAATTCTATATGCCAGCTCTAATCTTTTAACGCCTTATCCATCATTGCAATGCTGCTTGATGAGTGAAAGCCCTAAAGTGCCTACTGGAATAACCTGTAGAAAATCCTGATTCACAATAGGATTAGTAAGGGAATCGTTAGAATTATCCTTTATTGCAATTGCTAGATATATTGAACACCTTAATGAATTATGCATGAATTATGTACATATGCATGACCTGGTTTAGGCCTATGTTTCTAAGTTTAACGATAGGTGAAAGAAAACAAAGGCCTAAGGTGGCTGACGTGAAGCTATCCAAATGGGTTTCCCATTAGGAGGATCTTTTGGTTGTTTATGTAGAATGGTCGATCCGTCCAAATGGATACCATTTTATGGGCATGAGTTGGAAGGGATCATTGGAATCTTTAGACTCCGTTGAATGTAATGAACGATAGATAAGAATGCTAGCTAGATTATCATTATCATTTTTTAATTGACATGCCCACTGGGTCGATATCAAAAGATGTGAAAGATGGGCTCGATATGTGACTCTTAGTATAAGACCCGTGTCAATCTAACCCGGTCTTACCACCTTGAACCAGGTCTACCCATCATGGTCGAACCAAATGGATCAAGTGCGTGAAGGAGATCATGATCCCATGTATTAAACTGACCCAAAAACACTCAAAAAGGGGCGAGGGTCGCACACCCAGTGAGGTGGGGTTGGACCCCCTAGTACTGGGGGTCGGACATTTTAAAACCGGGTCAACAGGATCATCGACCCCCTCATCGACCCCCAGTTGCCGCCAGAAACAGAAATTCGGAAACTTTCCTAATTTCGGTTGGGCTCTTTCCTAATATCAAAGGGGCTTAGTTTAGGAGTTTCTACTCTATATAAAGGACGTCCCTAAGCCTCTTTCACTCCTTTTAGAACCCTAATTTAATTGAGAGAAAGAGAAGAGAAGGAAGAGAAGAAGAAGAGAAGTAAAGTAGAGAAGAAGGCAAAAGGAGAAGAGTTTCAAAGAAGGAGTACTCTTCTCAGGTAAGAAAACTAATTCTATGTATTTTGTGAGACTTAGAATAGTTAATGAGAAAAGTATGATATAGGAGAAACCCCAAACCATTAATCCATGGTTAAGTTTCAATGGAAACCATGGGGGAGATCAACTAAACCATATGATATGTAAAGAGTAGTTCTAAACCATAGAAAGTGTATGGAATGGACTATGGAAGGAAGCCATAGGATTCAAACAAGAGAGAATGGACCAAAAGGTGATTTATCGACCAAACCCATGGGGGGTCGCACCTAGGGTCGATGGACCCATCGACCCTGGCATCGACCCAACTATAGGGGGTCGAAATATACTGCTATCCTAGCATCGACCCGTCCTGCTACCCCCAGTTAACTGCAAGTTGGCAAAATTGGAATAAAATCTAACTAAATTATATCGACTTTGTTAGATCTTCTAGAAATATAATATCAATATAAAGGTGATTCTTAAAGCTTGAAAGAGGATCTACTAGCAAGCTAAGGTAAAAAAACAAGACCTAAACTAATTGGTTAATAACAAACTATTTTTCTTTCTTGAGTCCAATGCTATGCTTGATTCTATGCGAACATGCTTGTAATGTGCATTCAACATGTCATCCAATATTTCTATTTATTGTTCATGCGTATTTACTTTATTGTTTATAACATGATAATGACCATGATCATAGGACTAGGCATGTGAATGTATGTGTGTGGTTGGTGTACTTGATGCGAGCGAGTATCAGGGGGAGTGTCATAGGCCGGGCCTCAGCACTCTAGCTCTATCTCTAACTCAAGTCTTATGCATTAGCATCGTTGTATCTCCATTACTTTAGCAGAACTCTTACATCGTAGAGTATCAAGGGAGGTGGTCTCGGTCCTTGTAGTCTCTGACTCTACTGGGGGGGCTTAGCTCTATCTCTATGGACGTTCTGAGGGATGCTGGGGTGAGGCCTTGATACACTGTTTGGCATTAGGATTGGTTAGTTGCGTGCCCAGTTTGCAAGCCCTCGCCAGCAGGGGCTTACGTATTGGTATGGCACTGTACAGCAATAAACGTTAACCTTTGTTGTACAATGTTCATGGTAGGGTGGATGGGGATGACAATAAACGTTAACCTTTGGGCGGGCTTCCACACCCTGTGTATAGAGGAGGGGTCAATAAACGTTAACCTTTGACCTCAAAACCTTTCTATTGCATATTGTAAACTTTAAACCAGACCACAGATATGAATTGAATGCATGCATATGTATTGTTGCATTGTTTTGTTTGCTCACTGAGCCATGATGTGTGCTCACCCTCTCGACGTCGAATATTTTTAGTTGATGATGCAGGTACTACTACCATTGAAGATTATGTCAATGCTCCAGTGTACGGGCACATGGCGGCAATGGAAGTTGAAGACGAAGTGGATACGCATGACTCCTCTTGCGAGTGCAACTCATGCGTATTCGATTAGATTTTATTTTAATTATTTGGATTTATTAAAGACATGTAATTGGTATTTTATTTATGTCTCTGTTGAAATAGCATAATTGGATATTATAATATGATTATCATATTTAGATTTCCCATTTCATTTTATTATAAGACTTCTGCTATTGTGTATTTACTCTGATTATGAATGTGGATGTATGAGGTTTAGATAAAACGGATATAGCCTATTCGAGATCCTGGTTAAACCGTTGGTTTGTTGATGGTTCATCATACCATTCTGAATAGTGTGGAATTGGGGTGTGACAACTTGTTATCAGAGAATCTTAGGCCTTGTCCGCTAAACTAGCATACCATCACGACGAATTATGAACTAAGATAGGATAAAAGTAAAAACTATAATATTAACACACTATAAGCACAAGTGATGTTTGAAACCAAATTTGAAAAGAGAATAATGCATCTATTAAAGGGAGAATAATTTTAAATACAATGAGAGAGAAACAAACAGATATAAATAGCTAAAGCAGACTACAGTCCACAACCCGGACAGTTACTCTGTAGTACAAAGAAAGGAAACAAATACAATCATGAAGCTGGAGGTGAAGGAGGAGGCGGTGCCTCATGGTCTCTGTCATAATCCTCAGCATAGACTCTAGTCAACCAGGCTACCTAAGTCTGGGTTGTCTGAAGACTAGCTGTGAGAACAACCACCCGCTGATCAGTCACGCGCTGAGCACCCAAAAGCTCCTCCATCTGCATATCTGATCGGCGCTGAGCATCTATGTGCTCTCCCATCCTCATGTCTGATATGCGTTGGGCGTCTAGTAGCTCATCCACTCTCACACGCTGAGCAACTAGTAACTCCCCCATCCTCAGATCAGATCTGCGTTGAGCCTCTCTGATCTCATGTAATATCCCCATCATATCAGAAGGTGGGTGTGAAGGACTAGCTGCATGAGAAGGACCAGCCGCATAAGAAGTACTAGCTCCAGCAGCATGTGTAGGTGAAGGAGGTGGTATGGAGTCCACATCCATGTATAGACGGTCATCATCACCAGCAGGCTCCCTATGAACTCCAGCGGCTGCTGCTGCTGCCTCAGCGTCAGCCATCTCCACTCGAGTGCGAGGGTGCACCATCATGTTCCTCTCCTCATCACTGACCTGGGCATCCTGCATGCCCATCTTACAGATGACATCCCAATCCAATGGGGAGGAGAAGGATTTCTCCTTAATCTTCTCACCCAACAAATCCACACCCAGGCGGGTAAGTAGCGTAGTGATCATACGTCCATAGGGAAAGTTGCCAGTATGACTGGGCAATGTAGCATTGATCATCGTCCGCATGATGATGTAAGGTAGGCAGACCGGATGCCTAGTACAGATGCAATACAACAAAAACTGAGTCAGCTGGGAGATCCTCTCAAAATGACCACTCTGCGGTAGCAGATTGTGCTGAATAATCTTGCAGTACACCCGCAGATCTGAACGAAGATAACTCGCTTTTAACTCCCAGCGATCAGGTCTGATGAGCTGATGGTCTATCTCAGTCCTCATCTGTAATGAGTAGAACTGGGGCTCTCCAGGGGCATAGAAGATGAAGGATCCGTCATAGAAAATACCCAGCAGGTCAGCTAGCTGCGGATAGTCAAAGGAGACCTCAACTCCCTTGACATAGCCAGTGATCTGGCGCTCATTACCCCTCTCAACATCATTGTAATCCCCCACCACCTGGAGGTTACAATAGAACTGGTATACCGAGTCAGGGCAGGTACAGGCATCATAGGTGATGACAGGAAGCCAGCCCATGTCACGAAAAGCTCTCTCCACATTGAACAAGGCTAGGCTAGCCAAATCCACCTTGCGGCCTCCCTCTACCTTCTTACGAGCAAAGCGGGCATATTGTGCCTCAGCTTCATTAGTACGGAGGCGAAGACTGTCGCGAACACTAGGAACCTTGGTATGGGCCATAATATCTACAAACCACAAGGAAAAATAGATAATGGATTAGTAAGGTAGAAAAATCCAAAATTTTGACATTATAACGACGTAAGTTGGCCAAAAGCCTCACTTTTCACCCATACACATGGGCAGGAGGACTTACGTAGGTTCTAAACTATCCTGCAATACTCATACAGTTGGAAATTCTAGCTAACCGAATTCAATTTGAATAAATTTTGAGAAATTCAAAAATCTTGACAATTTAGGGCAAAAAGGGAAAATTTCGAGTTTCTCGATAACTAACCGATGAAACTCAAATATTTTTGAGGGCTTTCGTCCATTGACTCACCAACAACAAAAGCCCCCAATAGAAATCGAATTTTTATGGCTGGAAAAACTTTAATTTGAAGAAAACGAGATATACGGGTGAAAACCTAGAAAAGAAAACCTAAAAACATGTAAAGGTAAGATACATACCTATAGGGAAGGTGTAGACGTCGAAACAAGGAACCCAAATGACCAATGTAGCAGAGTTGGCACTGTAGCAACTCAGAGGAAGGAGACGAGTTGAAACAGAGGAGGAAGAATGGAAAATGAACTCAGAATCGGACCTTAAAAATCTGATTTTTGGTCCGGGGGTCGGAGAATTCGACTAGGACCATCGACCCAGCCATCGACCCCCGTATCGACCCACGACTCTCGGTAATCTGACAGAAAACCAGGGGGCGAACCTAGGGTTGGACATACCATCGACCCCCGCATCGACCCCCGACTCTTGGTAAGAATCAGTGATTCCCAGGGTCGATCCTAGGGTCGGACATACCATCGACCCCCACCATCGACCCTGCATTGAAAAGACAGTATTTTTCACAGAATGATCTGAAAAATTTGAAAATAACATCGGTTAGTGTATCTACATGAAGTATAAATGATTGCCTCACGTATTTTAATGATTTTCAGGCATCACCATTATCAGAGGAAAAATATGGCTGGGCGTAGAGTAACCAGGCAGAGTCGAACGCAGTTCCACCACCACCACCCGTGGAGAAAGCCAGTCAAGAAAATATAAATGCACAGGGTAATCCACAGGTTGCACCACCAGTAAATCGGGGTCCGGCAAATCCTACTAACTTGCCACCCCCACCACCAGAATTGACTACTCTGGTGATTAATCTGGCACAACAACTTCAACAAATGCAACACGCGCAAGCCCATATGCAGACAATGATGGGAATGATGTTCCAGGCAGCACAAACTACACCTATGCCGGTTGGGCAGGGTAACCACCCAACACCTCAACCACCAGCTGCACAGATTCCAGTACCACATCCTGAGGTAGTGCAGGGAAATTTTTAGTATCCACCACTTATATATGGGGCATATGCTCCTAATCAGCTGGATCACTCTCGACTCATCGAGAGATTCTTAAAGATGAAACCTAAGGAGTTCAACGGAAAACCGTCTGATCCGCTCTGGCCGGCACACTGGATCGATGAAATGGAGAGAAATTTTCTCATGATGACTATCACAGAGGAGGAGAAGGTATTATGTGCCACCTTCATGCTAAAGGGTGATGCACATCATTGGTGGAAATCTACAAAGGACTATTTAATAACCAAGCACGCCCTATTGGCCTGGGCTATATATAAAGAAGCTTTCTTTGAGAAGTACTTTCCCCGAAGCTTCAAAGATTCTATGGAGAAGGAGTTCCTGAGTTTATATCAGGGACAGATGACAGTGGATGCCTATCAGCAGCGTTACGAAGAGCTATTTTTCTTCGCACCACTAAGCATGCAAGAGGAAGACACTAAGACCCGTAAGTTTGTCACGGGACTTAGAGGAAGTATCAGGGAGCATGTTCTGGGCCTAGACAAGAAGATTTATAATGAAGTTGTGCAAATTGCTCAAATTATAGAGTCGAGCTAGAAAGAGAGCTATCTACTCCAAAACAGAGGTATAAAAAGGCCAGCAGGTAATTCATAAAACGGAGGTAATAACAAGACATACAAACCCTTCCATACTCAAAGTTTTACCGCTGCACCCAAGACTACCCCAGTAGCTCAACAGCAGCCAAAGCCAAATACTGAAGGTCCAAAATGTTATAACTGCAATCAAGCGGGGCATGTGGCAAGGGAGGGTCCTAAGCCCAGGAAGCAGCTACATCAAGGACGAGTTTATGCTGTTACATCTGAGGATGCTGCCGCATCATCCGATGTGGTCACAGGTATGACTGAAACCTTTTAAGTTGTATTACATTGTGTGAGCATGTGACTAAGTTAAAATAAATCACAGGTATTGTACCTATAAATGGCATACCCGCTAGAGTACTCTTTGACTCAGGAGCTACTCATTCTTTTATATCTGTGTCATTTGGAAAGAAGCTGAATTTACCCATCACAACATTAGACTACAAACTACTTGTACGGTCACCGATGGGGTTAGAAGTGGAGTTAGAAAAAGGTTATGGGCCATGTCCAGTTCTCATTGACAAGAAAACCTTAGATGCAACCTTGATCCAACTTGAGATGGCAGACTTTGACGTCATCTTGGGAATGGACTGGTTAGCTTGGCATTCTGCGAACCTATTATGTGCTGAAAAGAAGCTAACATTTAAAGACAAAGAAGGAGTAGAATTCAGTTTTGCGGGAACCAAACTTCCCCGTAAACGCAAGCTCATACTCTCAACACTAAAGGCTAAGAAGTGCCTTGAGAAAGGAGCAGTCGGGTATTTAGTATCAGTGGTCGACCTTACCAAAGAAGCACCACGGATGGAAGATATTGATGTTGTGCGGGACTACCCCGACGTATTTCCTAAGGAACTACGAGGATTACCACCCGACCGAGCCACAGAGTTTGTAATAGATCTTATACCTGGAGCCGCACCAGTATCAAAAGCACCTTATCGAATGGCTCCTACTGAACTAAAGGAATTGAAAGTACAACTACAAGAACTACTGGACAAGGGTTATATTTGACCCAGTATATCACCATGGGGAGCGCCAGTATTATTCGTGAAGAAGAAGGACGGTAGTGTTTGCTTGTGTTTAGACTACCGAGAACTGAATAAACTAAAAATCAAGAATCGGTACCCATTGCCTCGGATCGATGACCTGTTCGATCAGTTGCAAGGTGCCAAAGTGTTCTCAAAGATTGATCTTCGGTCAGGCTACCATCAGATGGAGATTAAGGATGGTGATATCCCCAAGACAGCATTCAGGACTAGATATAGACATTATGAATTTTTGGTCATGTCTTTTGGATTGACAAACGCACCAGCAACCTTTATAGAACTTATGAACTGGGTTTTCCATGACATGTTGGATATGTCGGTTATTGTATTCATTGATGATATATTAGTCTACTCCAAGGACAAGGAAACGCATGTAAAGAATCTAAATGCCGCTCTACAACGACTATGGAAGGAAAAGCTCTATGCCAAATTTACAAAGTGTGAGTTTTGGCTAGAGGAAGTCGCATTTCTAGGCCATGTAGTATCCGCTGAAGGAATTAAAGTGGATCCCAGCAAGATCGAGGCTATTGTAAAGTGGGAAGCACCGAAGAGCGTTGCAGAAATTAGAAGTTCTAGGGTCTAGCTGGGTATTATCGACGATTTATGGAAGACTATTCCCGAATTGCCGTACCTCTTACCAGTTTGACTAAGAAGGGTGAGAAGTATGTTTGGACGGATAAATGCGAGAAGAGTTTTCAAACCTTGAAGGCTAGATTGATATCAGCTCCAATCTTGACCATCCCGATTCCAGGACAACCATTTATCTTGTATACTGATGCGTCAGGACTGGGATTAGGATGTGTACTTATGCAAGGAGAACAAGTAATTGCTTATGCCTCAAGACAACTAAAGACACATGAGATGAACTATCCTACACATGATTTGGAACTAGCAGGCAGTAGTACATGCTGTCAAAATATGGAGACATTATCTGTACGGGGATAAGATTCAGATTAAATCAGACCATAAAAGTCTTACTTATCAATTTAATCAGAAGGAGCTGAATATGAGACAAAGAAGACGGCTGGAACTATTGAAAGACTATGATTGTAGTATCTAGTATCATCCGGGGAAAGCTAATTAGTAGCCGATACGTTGAGTAGAAAGGCAATGATAAAATCTCAGGGAGAGATTAGCACAACTGCCGCAATGTGTACTACCAGAAAGGTATTCAAGCACGGTAATGAGCAGTTTGTGATAGATGCACCAGATGGATCAGTCAACCAAGGGTTTATTCATCGGTTTTCAAATATGTTCGCCGCATTGAAGATTATACCGGATATAGTTGATGAAGTAAAGACAGCTATAAAATCAGACCCTTATCTAAGGACGGTACAAGAAGACATCAAAAAAGGTAAAACTAACCCTGAGTTCACCTTTGACGAAGAAAAGGTACTGAAGTACAAAGGAAGAATATGTGTACCCGAAACAGAAAGCTTAGACATTAGACACCGATTGATGAAAGAAGCCCACACCACCATCTATTCGATACATTCGGAAAGTACAAAAAGCAGATATAGCTAAAGTTCGTGTCTCAATGCCTAAATTGTCAAAAAGTAAAGGCTGAACGACAAAGATCGGCAGGACTGTTACAGCCGTTATCGGAACTAGCATGGAAATGGGACTGCATCACTATGGACTTCGTCACAGGATTACCACTGACTCCTCGAGTAGTTGACGCAGTTTGGGTGATTGTAGACCACCTGACTAAAACAGCTCGCTTTATACCGATACGACCCTAGTATACACTGGAGAGGTTAGCTAAGCTGTATGTGGATAACATTGTGCGATTACACGGTGTACCTGAAAGTATTGTGTCCGATAGAGATCCACGATTTACTTCAAAGTTTTGGGAAGGATTGCAAAAGGCTATGGGTACAACATTGAAGTTTAGTACTTCATTCAACCCACAGACAGATGGACAGTCGGAAAGTACAATTCAGATTCTAGAAGATATGCTACGAGCATGTGTAATTGATTTTAAAGGATCATGGGATGAAAAGTTACCACTGATCGACTTCGCTTATAACAATAGCTATCAGGCTACTATACAAATGTCACCCTATGAAGCACTGTATGGCAGAAAGTGTCGAACTCCTTTATTTTGGAATGAAGTTGGGGAACGTAGTCTTGTTGGACCAGAATTTGTTGAGGAGACTTGTCGAGTGGTCAACATTATCAAAGAAAAAGTGAGAACAGCCCAGAACCGTCAGAAGCAATATGCAGATACTCGACGTAGAGATCTTGAGTTCGTCGTGGGTGATAAAGTATTCTTAAAGGTATCGCCTATGTGAGGTCTGAAATGGTTCGGACAGAAGGGGAAACTAAGTCCAAGATATGTCGGGCCATATGAGATCTTAGCCAAACGTGGAAAAGTGGCTTATCAGTTAGCACTACCCCCATCTATGTCAAGTGTACATGACGTATTTCATATTTCCTTATTGAAGAAGTATGTCAAGGATCCGACGCACGTTTTGACAATGGATCTACTAGATTTAACTGAGGATTTGACCGTTGAAGTAGCACCAATTGAGATCACTAGTCGAAAGGTGCAACATTTATGCAACCGTGATATCTATTATGTCAAGGTCACCTGGAGAAGCAGGGATATAGAAGAAGTCATATGGGAATAAGAGATTGTTATGCGAAATCAATACCCTTACTTATTTGATTTAGAAGGTACGTATAATTTTGAGGATGAAATTTTTATAAGTAGGGGGAGTTGTAAGACCCGTGTCAATCTAACCCGGTCTTACCACCTTGAACCAGGTCTACCCATCATGGTTGAACCAAATGGATCAAGTGCGTGAAGGAGATCGTGATCCCAGGTATTAAACTGACCCAAAAACACTCAAAAAGGGGTGAGGGTCGCACACCCAGTGAGGTGGGGTCGGACCCCCCAGTACAAAAAGTCAGACCCTCAGTTTTTAACCGGGGGTCGAACATTTTAAAACCAGGAGTCGACGGGATCATCGACCCCCAGTTGCCACCAGAAACAGAAATTTGGAAACTTTCCTAATTTTGGTTGGGTTCTTTCCTAATATCAAAGGGGCTTATTTTAGGAGTTTCTACTCTATATAAAGGACGTCCCTAAGCCTCTTTCACTCCTTTTAGAACCCTAATTGAATAGAGAGAAAGAGAAGAGAAGGAAGAGAAGAAGAAGAGAAGGAAAGTAGAGAAGAAGGCAAAAGGAGAAGAGTTTCAGAGAAGGAGTACTCTTCTCAGGTAAGAATACTAATTCTATGTATTTTGTGAGACTTAGAATAGTTAATGAGAAAAGTATGTTGTAGGAGAAACCCCAAACCATCAATCCATGATTAAGTTTCAATGGAAACCATGGAGAAGATCAACTAAACCATATGATATGTAAAGAGTAGTTCTAAACCATAGGAAGTGTATGGAATGGACTATGGAAGGAAACCATAGGATTCAAACAAGAGAGAATGGACCAAAAGGTGATTTATCGACCAAACCCATGTGGGGTTGCACCTAGGGTCGATGGACCCATCGACCCTGGCATCGACCCTACTATAGGGGGTCGCAGTATACTGCTACCCTAGCATCGACCCGTCCTGCTACCCCCAGTTAATAGCAAGTTGGAAAAATTAGAATAAATATAACTAAATTCTTTCGACTTTGTTAGGTCTTCTAGCAATATAATATCAATATAAAGGTGATTCTTAAAGCTTGAAAGAAGATCTACTAGCAAGCTAAGGTGAGGAAACAAGACCTAAACTAATTGGTTAATAACAAACTATTTTTATTTCTTGAGTCCAATGCTATGCTTGATTCTATGCGAACATGCTTGTAATGTACATTCAACATGTCATCCAATATTTTTATTTATTGTTCATGCATATTTACTTTATTGTTTATAACATGATAATGACCATGATGATAGGAATAGGCATGTGAATGTATGTGTGTGGTTGGTGTACATGATGCGAGCGAGTATCAGGGGGAGTGTCATAGGCCGGCCCTCAGTACTCTAGTTCTATCTCTAACTCAAGTCATGTGCATTAGCATCGTCGTATCGCCATTACTTTAGCCGAACTATTACGTCATAGAGTATTAGGGGAGGTGGTCTCGGTCCTTGTAGTCTCTGACTCTACCGGGGGGCCTTAGCTCTATCTCTATGGCGTTCTGAGGGATGCTGGGGTGAGGCCTTGGATACACTGTTTGGCATTAGGATTGGTTAGTTGCGAGATAAGTTTGCAAGCCCTCGCCAGCAAGGGGTTACGTGTTGGTATGGCACTGTATAGCAATAAACGTTAACCTTTGTTGTACAATGTTCATGGTAGGGTGGATGGAGACGATAATAAACGTTAACCTTTGGGCAGGCTTCCACACCCTGTGTCTAGAGGAGGGGTCAATAAACGTTATCCTTTGACCTCCAACCCTTTCTATTGCATATTGCAAACTTTAAACCAGACCACAGATATGAATTGAATGCATGCATATGTATTGTTGCATTGTTTTGTTTGCTCACTGAGCCATGATGTGTGCTCACCCTCTCGACATCGAATATTTTTAGTTGATGATGCAGGTACTACTACCATTGAAGATTATGTCAACGCTCCAGTGTACGGACACATAGCGGCAATGGAAGTTAAAGACGAAGTGGATACGCATGACTCCTCTTGTGAGTGCAACTCATGCATATTCGATTAGATTTTATTTTAATTATTTGGATTTAGTAAAGACATGTAATTGGTATTTTTTTTATGTCTCTGTTGAAACAGCATAATTGGATATTTTAATATGATTATCATATTTAGATTTCTCAGTTCATTTTATTATAAGACATCCACTATTGTGTATTTACTCTGATTATGAATGTGGATGTATGAGGTTTAGATAAAACGGATATAGCCTATTCGAGATCCTAGTTGAACCGTTGGTTTGTTGACGGTTCATCATACCATTCTAAATAGTACGGAATTGGGGTGTGACACTTGAAAATCTGTTGGATAGATGAACAGATGAAAAAGTTACGTCAGAAAGCAAGAAAGTCTTCCCTTGATCATGATAAGATGATATAACCCCTCCCTGAGTAACGAGATGTAGTAGCCTTGTTAGAGAATCCGGCCCATTCATGTCGTAAAGCTACTCCAAAACGGTCGAATTTTGTTGTTGGCCCTTGAGAGTAAAATGACCATCCACACTCTTTTTTTTTTTTTTTCTTTTTTTTTTTTTCAATGGGTGCGTAGGTTAGACTTAATACCACTTCACCTGAGCAAGATTTGTCAAGTATTGTAGTTCTTTGCCATCCAAGCTTACTAGTCAAATTGCTTTTTTCGGGTAGGATTTCCTTCACTATAAACGGTCCACTCTAGTTCAGATGGAATATACCCCTGGGATCATGGATAGGTGCTCTCTGCTCTCTCAATTTCAAATCTCTTACTGTCAAGTGACAGACGTGTATCTATTTGTTAAAAATGGCGACCATCCTCTATTCGTACTTCTTTGCATTATTAGCCACTTTCATTCTCCTGTCATCAATGAAATTCAATTCGTTATACCGAAATAAGAGCTATTTGGCTTTGGAGATTTTGGATTCCATTAAGATTCTCTTGGATGGTACTTCTATTTCCACTGGGAGTACTGCTTCCATACCATATACCAAAGAGTAAGGTGTTTCCCCAATAGATGTTGTTATAGAAATTCTATAAGCCCATAATGCATACGGTTGCTTGTCTGCCCATTCAGCATGAGTCTCTACTATTTTTTTGAAGGATGACGTTGACATTCTTATTGGTGACTTCTATTGCTCCATTTGTCTGTAGATGTTAAGGGGAAGAACGGTGCTTCTCAATGTTAAACTTCTCACATAGCTCTTGTACTTTCCCTCTTAAATGCTAATCCTGATCTAAGACTAGAGCATGAGGCATCCCAGGTCGACAGATGAAATGCTCTTGAAGGAACTTGGCTACTTTATTGGCATTGAGCTTAGCATATGACTGAGCCTGTACCCACTTGGTAAAATAGTAGTTTGCAATAAGGATGAACTCGTGCCCATTTTATGCCTTCGGGTAAATCTTTCTGATCACATCTATAACCCAGGTTGAAAATGGCCAAGGTGAGCTGAGAGTGTGTAATTTCGCAGGGGGTATATGTATCAAATTGGTGAAGATATGGCATTTGTGGCGCTTCTTTATGAATTCAGCATAATCTATCTCCATTATATTTCAATAATACCCTATTCCAAGGATCTACTTTGTGAGCATCCTAGCATTTACATGAGGTCCACAATACTCATTCTTATAACATGTCATCCAATAACTATTATTATTGAGCATGCATTTGAAAAACAATAACTATGTATGCTTTGTATGATGATTGTTATTTAGGTATGATGGTCGAGTGGCGTGTGGGAGCATAATACACGAGTCATATTGTTTTATGCTATTACCCTAGTAGGGACACGGTAGTCCATGGGAGTGGTGCTGGAGGACCTTGCTGGGGTATGACCCAATTTATTTTACATATATATGATCACCCATGTATGATGGTGTATATGGTATGTGGGAGCATGGGCATACACATCATGTTGGAATTGCTAGCACTCTAGTAGGCACATAGTGATCCATGGGAGTGGAACAGAGGGTCTCTACTAGGGTACAATCCTATCTAAATTGATGCACATGATAGACATAGGTGGTGACATTACCCTGTATCCTACGTCCTTCAGTAAGGGTTAAGATACTGGTATAGACTCATACTTCCAAAGGTTGGGTGACCCGAGGGAAGACTCAGTGATGTGTGGGAGCATGGTAGCTAAAGTTAGGTAGGGTTTATGGTGGGTGGTGATGAGCCTGAAGGGTTTGGAGACCTAGATTGGGGTTCACTTATAGATGGAGTTTAGTTGTCACACCCCAATTTTAGACTAACCAATGGTGCGATAACTTAGTTTCAGAGCACTAAGGCTTTGTCCATCAAACCTGAATACTTCCACAAGAGTCATGAAGTGAGTTAGGTTAAATTTAAAAGCTTTAATACAAACATACAATAAACACTTGTGTTGGTTGAGACAGAACTTAAACAAGACAATAATACACATAATTAAAGGTGGAACCATATGTATATACAGACATAAGAAAAAGAAAATCTAAATGTATCGTGATAAACAAATAACATAGGGTATTGTCACACCCCAATTCCGTACTATTCAGAATGGTGTGATGAACCGTCAATAAACCAATGGTTCAATCAGGATCTCAAAATAGGCTATCCCACATATGATAAACCAAAACACATTTCACATCAATCAGAGGTAATAAAGTAAATAGCGAAAGTCTTATAGTAAATGAACTGAGAATCTAACTGTGATAACCATAAATAAATATCAAATTATTGAGAAATCAACTGAGACATAATTAAATAAATACCAATTACATGTCTTTAATAAAATTAAACAAAATCTAATCGAATATGCATGAGTTACACTCGCATGAAGGGTCATGCATATCCATTAAGTCTTCAGCTTCCATTGTCGCCACATGCCCGTACACAAGAGCGTTCATATAATCTTCAACGGTGGTACCTGCATCATCAACTAAAAGTTTTCAAATTCGAAAGGGTGAGCACACATCACGGCTCAGTGAGCAAACAAAACAATGCAACAATACGTATGCATGCAATCAATTCATATCTTTGGTCTGGTTTAAAGTTTGCAATGTGCTATAGAAAGGATAGGTGGCCGCCGCACCTCTATACACAAGGGTGTGGAAATGCCCAATGAAAACGATACTATCACCCCACATGCACCCACCATGGACAATATACACCCCATGAAAATGGCATGGCTGTACCGGTTGCCCGTACCAACACGTAAGCCCCTGTTGGCGAGGGCTTGCAAACTGGGCTCGCAACTAACCAACCCTAATGTCAAACAATGTATCCAAGGCCTCACCCCAGCATCCTTCAATACATCCATAGAGATAGAGCTAGGGTCTGGTGACCAGGCTGAACCACAATGCCATGTCCCCCCTGATGCCCTATGACATATTAGTTCCGCTAAGGTAATGGCGATACGACGATGTTAGTGGACAAAACTTGAGTAGAAATAGAGCTAGAGTCTGGTGACCAGGCTGAACCACAATGTCACGTCCTCCCCCTGATGCTCTACTAGCATCAAGCACACTAACACTTGCTTAGTGGACATGACTTGAATAGACCATGGCACAATATACCCCGATGAGAACGGCATCGAAATACCGGTTGATACCATCCCTACCCGCACCATGTACACCAGCCAAACACAAACATTCACATGCCTATTCCTACCATCATCAACATCATCATGTTAATATCAATAAATTTAAATATGCATGAACAATAATAATAGAAACATTGGATGACATGTTGAATGCACATTACAAGCACACACGCATATCACAATCATGGTATTGGACTCAAGAAATAAAAATAGTTTGTTATTAACCAATTAGTTTAGGTCTTGTTCCCTCACCTTAGCTTGTTAATAGATCCTCTTCCAAGCTTTAGAATCACCTTTACAATGTTATTATATTGCTAGAAGACCTAACAAAGTTGATAGAATTTAATTAGAATTAATTCTGAATTTAAAAACCATGCTGTTAACTGAGGGTCGGAGGTAGGGTCGGAGTCATGATCGACCCTGGGTGCGACCCTCCCCAAATTTGGACTTCCAGAACCCTGAGGGTCGATACTCAGGTCACATAGGGTCGGATGGTCATCGACCCTCTGTGCGACCCCCTGTGGGTTTTGGTCAATTTTCCTCCTTTTAGTCCATTATTCGTGTTTGGGGTCCTATGGCTTGCTCCTATAGTCAATTCAATATACATTCTATGGTCTAAAACCATGAATCATTAACCTATATAGCTTTCAAGACATTCCCCATGGTTTTTCATGAAAACCTAACCTTGGGTTGATGGTTTGGGTTTCTCCGAGATCACACTCTCTTTATTATCTAACCTAAGGTCTGTAGAAACTCATGAAATTAGTATCCATACCTGAGAAGAATACTCCTTCTCTACAACTCTTCTCCTTTTTGCTTTCTTCTCTTCCTTGCTTCTCTTCTTCTTCTCTTCCTTCTCTTCTCTTTCTCTCAATTCAATTAGGATTGTAAAAGGGGTGAAAGAGGCTTAGGGACGTCCTATTTATAGAGTAAAACCTCCCAAAATAAGTCCCATTGGGTTTAGAAAAGTTTCCAATTGAAATTAGGAAGGTTTCCTAATTTTCGGTTCGTGTTGTTTTTCCCGAATACCGAGGGTCGATGGGAGGGTCGGACAATTCATAGACCCTCTGCGACCCCTGGTCACGGGTCGATGGGAGGGTCGATCGGAGGGTCGGACCTGCCTGTTAAAACCTGTGAACCTACCCTCATTTTGACTTTTTTTGAGTAAATTTTCATGTTGGGTCTTGGTTTTTCTTCACACACTTGGTCCACTTGGCTCGATCATGATATGTAGATGGGTCACGACACGAAATGTAAGGTTAGACCAGGTTCGTGGCGTGTGGATCTTACAGTTATGGTCTATAAGCCGGCCAGTTGCTTGAGTATACAAAGGATATGGTATGGTAGCAGGAAGGGAGTATCTATAAAGCAGAAAAATTGGGATATCGAGTTGGTACTCACAAGTCGTGGAACTCGACGTATGACAGAGGAAGAAGAAAAATGGCTAGTAATGCCTAAGTACCTGCAGAGGTAAAGGGAAAGATCTCGGGCCAAATCCAACAGCGATAGGAGAAAAATGGCCATATACCAAAAATAAGAGTAACTATAAAAGAAGATAAAGCTATACTCCTAGGTGACATAGAGACTTGGAGTGAGATCCATCACATGCTGATCTGTCATTGTTGAGCATTAAGAAGAGGTTGTAACCGGATCCCACCACTATCTGGGTCGAGAAGGGGTAATGAGAACCCATCTGAGTAGATTTCAAATAATGATAATCAGACTGAAGCAAATCAAAGGGGGTGAACAACCAGGCCACTCCAGCCAACCTACCTGGACTACCAAGTGCCTTGACCAAGGTTGTAACAAACTTGGTCCGATAAAATGCAAAAGCAAGAACATATGATATTGGTTATACAAGTAACCATGGGAATCACAACCCTAGTTGCCAATGGTACACCGACACCTATGAGTCAGACCAAGTACTGTATCAGTTAGTAGCAACATTGTATATCTACTACTAGTAAGCCATAACACAGTACCTACCATACAGTAGATTCCAGTAATATACACCCCGTACAGAAGCTTGGTGCACAACAAGCAGTGTATCAAGGTGATTACCCTTATCAGCCACCGATGTATGGGATAGCTGCTCCATGACAGAATGATATAACAATGATTGAAAAATGTTTTCCGAAGATGAAGCTCGAATGTTTTTAGCAATGCATCCAATCTATTGTGGCCATATGTCTAAACAAGTGTATATAGGATGCGGTGCATCATTGACTTACCCTAATGATTATAGATGATGCACATACCTGATTTTAAATTGAAGTACCTTGAAAGGCTACCTTCTCGATTCAACCTGTCAATTGGAGTTATAGATATTGTTTCCTTAGAATTAGTCCTAATTATACCAATCTAAGCTACTCTCATGATCGACAACAAGAATACAGATATGAACTGAATGATTAGTTAAAGGTTTAATCATTTCAAACTTACATCTTTCTGATTTATACTTGATTTACTAATGTACCAAAATTTTCTCCAGATTTACTCTTGTAGTGCCTTGACCAATGGCATTATATATTCGATAGAACCTGTAACCATGAGGTTAAGAGTTGTAGAACCTCTATTTCCATGTATTATGACCACCGTGCAACCTAACAACCTTTTGATGCCAGTTGGATTACCATAGATTTACTCCTGATCCTTTAAACCTAAGTTCACTAGATAAAACAAGTGTTCGTCATTATACTGAATTCGAAAGAAGAAAAAGAATCGCTTTTGGATAAGAATTATGATTCTTACATTTCTCGACATCCATTGATAAGATGTTTAGTTAATAAGGAATTATTGGAAGGAAGATGATTGAATTTAGAATAATCTCTATATCCAAGAAACCTCAGATGAAGTACTAGAGAATCTATTTCAAGATTGCTAGATGGATGGATATGAGTCATGTCTATAAAAGAGTGCATGAGCAAGAAGTGAGAACTACCAAGAGCGGCTAGTAAATAGTAGATAACACTCGAAAAAAGTTAAAGATGGTTATATTGGTATGAATTTTGACAAGACAGAAGATTTCTAAAGGCAAATCTAAGAGTGGATACAAGGATGAAGTCAAAAATCATGGCATTGATAGTATTCGGATTAGTACAAGTAATACTGAGTTATGCCCAATGCCGAGTGAGATGATTAAGTAAAGACCAAGAGAGTTTGGTAGAATTAATGAAATTATAAGCATATACCCTAATGCTTATAGGTATACTTGGGATATGAAGTGAATAACAATCACAAGACACTTTTCGAGGTATATGATAAAGAGATCAGGATAAGACAGCATTGATAAAAGAGATGTAAGCTAATAAGGGCAATATGAGATTATTGGTGTAAGATAATGAGCTTTTTAGGATATGAGATTATTGACCATAGTCTTTGAAAAATTAAGAGGTAAAAGGAGACTAAGCATGCTCGTAGCACCTTTAAATCAGATTTGACTAGTTCAAGCCCTTTCAGACTAGATGTTGTATTAGGTGAGTGTCATGAACAATGTCCAAATCGTATGGATGGACAAAAGTTGGATGCAACCTAATTCGACTTGAGATGGTAGACTTTGACATCATCTTGGGGGGTAGACTGGTTGTCTCAACACTCTACAAAGATGTTATGTGCATAGAAGAAATTGTCATTCAAGAATAAAGACTGCACATAATTTGGTTTTATTGGAAGCATATTGCTTAGGAAGTGGAAGCTTATTCTCTCTACACTAAAGACGAATAGATGCTTTGAAAAGAAAGGAGTTGGATACATGGTATTTGTGGTAGACGTTACCAAAGAAGCACCACTGATGGAAGATATTAATGTGATGCGTAAATTCCTTGATGTGTTTTTAGGAGACTGACCTGAGTTGCCACCTGATCGTGCGACTGAGATCGTTATCAACTTGTTACCAGGGACAACACCTGTGTCTAAGGCACCCTATGGAATAGCTCTTATATAGTTAAAGGAACTGAAGACTCAACTACAGGAGTTATTAGACATAGGATTTAATCAGCCAAGTATTCCATCATGGAAAGCGCCAGTGTTATTCATGAAGGAGAAGGAAGGTAGTGTTCGACTATGTATAGACTATCAAAAATTAAATAAGCTCACCATAAAGAATTGATATCCATTGCTACGGATTAATGACTTGTTCAATCGGCTGCAAGGGGCAAGGTATTCTCGAAGTACGACCTTGGATGGAGTATCATCAATCAAAGATTAAAGATAGTAATATTCCGAAGATAGCTGTTGGAACCAAGAATGGACATTATGAGTTCTTGGTTATGTCATTTGGATTAACCAATGCCTTACATCTTTTATGGAGCTGATGAACCGAATGTTCCTGACATGTTGGATATGTCGGTCATAGTTTTCGTATACTATATATTGGTTTATTCTAAAGACAAAGAAAGTCTTGTAACGGACCTTAGTGCAACCCTACAATGGCTGAGAAGGGAGAAGCTTTATGCCAAACTCAAGAAATGTGAGTTCTGGTTGAATAAGGTGACCCACATCAGAAGGGATTAAAGCAGACCCTAGTAAGATAGAAGAAATCATAGGATGAGAAGCTCCTAATAACATTACAGAGATTAGAAGTTCCTTGGGTTTAGCTGGTTATTACAAACGATTCGTGGAGGACCACTCTAAGATCACAATACCTCGTACGAAGCTGACCATGAAAGGTGAGAAGTTTATTTGGACTGACAAGTGTAAAGAATGTTTCCAGACTCTAAAAGCAAGGTTGATATCAGCTTCCATCATGATCGTTTCAGTACTAGTGAAACCTTTTACCCTATACACCGATGCTTTCGGATTGGGTCTAGGATGCGTACTGATACAGGAAGAATAAGCGATTGCATATGCTTCAAGACAATTGAAAGAGCATGAAAATAATTGCCCGACTCATGACTTGGAGCTAGTAGTGATAATTTATGCAATTGAGACTTGGAGACATTATCTGTACGGAGAAGAATTTCAGATTAAATCAGATTACAAGAGTTTTGTTTATTTCTTCACCTAGAAAGAGTTGAACATGAGGCAGAGAAGATGGTTGGGACACTTGAAGGATTAAGACTATGATATTTAGTGTCACCTGAGCAAGGCTAAGGTGGTAGCTAAGGCTTTAAGCAAAAAGGGGAATAATGAAGCTAGAAGGAGGACCTACTACAAATGTTGCCTTGTATTCCATAGCAACAGATTCAAATTTGGAAGAAGAGCAACATATAATAGAAACTCGTGATGAACTAATGGAGCGAGAACTTATGGATGAACTTATGGAGCAATAGTTCCTCGCTTGATTCGCAGCGTTAAAGATCATCTCTGATTTGACAGATGAAGTAATGGTAGCAAATCTGTGAGATCCGTATCTAAGAGCGGTGCAAGAAGATTTAGAGAAAGGAAAACCTAACCCTGACTTACTTTGGATGCGGAGAAGGTCCTGAGATACAGAGGATGATTATGCATACCTGAAAGTGAAAAGCTCAAATCTTAGATGCAAAATAATGTAAGGAGCCCATTTTGCTCTATATTCAGGACATCCTAGAGTACCAATATGTATCATGACTTGAAGAGATTGTACCAGAAAAGAGGAATGAAAACAGATGTCACTTAATGCGTGTTCAATGTCTGAATTATCATTAAGTAAAGGCTAAATGACAAAGACCAACAAGCTTGCTATAACCACTACCTGAACCAGCCTGAAAATGAAACTGCATTACAATGGACTATGTCACATATTTACCACTGACTCGTAGATCGATTGATGCAGTTTGGGTGATTGTTGATTGCTTTATAAAGAAGGCTCGTTTCATTGCCATACGACCTTGGTGTGCTTTGGAACAGCTAGCTAAGCTATATGTGGATAATATTGCTAGATTGAATGGTATGCATGAAAGTATGGTGATGGTTAGAGGCTCACGCTTTACCTTAAAGTTTTAGGAGGGACTACAAAAGCGATGGAAACAAAGTTAAAGTTTAGTACCACATTTCACCCTCAAACTAATGGACAGTCGGAGCGGACTATATAGATCCTAAGAGGTATTCTCCGAGCCTACGAAATTGTTTTTAAAGGAGCTTGAGATGAAAAGTTGCCATTAATCGACATTGCTACCAAGCTACCATGTAGATTTCACCTATGAAGCGTGGTATGGTAGGAAGTTTGAACTCCTTTGTTTTGGAATGAAGTCGAAGAGCGAAGAATTGTAGGTCCTGAATTTGTGGAAGAAACTTGTAAAGTAGTCGACATAATCAGGGAAAGAGTTAGAACAACTCAGAATTGTTAGAAACATTATGCAGATAATCAACACTGAGACTTTGAGTTCATCGTGGGTGATAGAGTATTCTTGAAAATATCACCTATACGAGGCTTAAAACTGTTCGGACAAAAAGGAAAGTTAAGTTCGAGGTACGTCAGACCATATGAAATTCTAGCTAAACGTAGGAAGGTGGCCTATCAGTTAGCACTACCCCCATCCATGTCAAGTGTGCATGATGTATTTCATATCTAGTTACTGAAGAAGTACATCCGAGATCCAACACATGTCCTAATAGCGGATCCACCAAGTCTAACTGAAGATACGACGTTCAAAGCAGTACCATTTGAAATTACCAGCCGGAAGGTTCAACGTCTATGCAATTATGACATCTACTATGTTAAAGTTACTTGGAGAGGCCAAGATGTAAGACCCGCACTCTACTAACTTGGTCTAACCGTGTCGTGCCAGGTCTTTTCATCATTCCTGGACCAAGTGGACCGAACGTGTGAAGATAGATCACAAACTAGGTATGAGAATCGAGTTAAAAACACTAAAAACATACCTAAGATCGCATACCTGGGTAGGTATGGTCGACCACAAGGAAGAAAACAAAAATTCAAATCTAGAACCCCGCGGTCGATGATTTTGACCCTACGGTCGACAGTTTATGCGATGGTATAATCGACCGTGAGACCCCAGATCACACTCCGAGTTTTGGAAACTTTCATAAATTAAGGGAATACTTTCCTAATTGAAATATGACTCTATATGGAGAGTTTTTCTCTATATAAAGGACGTTCCTCAGTCCTTTTTCACTCTTTTAGAACATTAGTAAACCCAAGAGAAAGAGAAGGAAGAAAAAGAAGAGAAAGAGAAGAAGAAGGAAAAGCAAAGTAGAGGAATTTGCTGAGAAGAGATTAGCTCTCTATCACAGGCAAAGGTATGAAACGAATCTCTAGAAATGTAAATTTTAAGGAATAAGACTTCTATGGAAGATAGGCTATATCAACTTATTATGATCTATGTGATTTCCTTGAGAAAATCCCAAGGAGAACATGAGGAGTGAGTTTGATGGTTAGGGTTGATAAGAAACTACTAATGATGGCCATAGGATGACCTTAGGATAAACCCCATTGAAGATCAGAAGAATTGACCTAGGAAGAACTCAAATTGCATGTAATCTGTGACCAGAAATCTCAAGGTCGCAGCTATGGTCGACCATAGCATGACCAGCATGACCAAAGGATCGACCATAGGCATTCGGGTAGATATCAGAAACCATATGGCGGCAGCTACGGTTGCACCATATGCGACCGTAGGGTATCGACCGTAGGTAATAAGGTCAATACAATATGAGACCATAGGACCAATCAGACACCTATCAGTGCTCTGTTTTGATTTTTGATTACTGTAACATGACACGTATGAACCCTAACTCAAATTCATATAACTTTTAGGATGTTAAATCAATTCAAAGAGAATTTCAAGGCTTGGAAGGAGATCGAGTATTGCTAACAAGTGAGGAAACAAAACCTAAACTAATTGGTTAATAACAAATTATTTATTTTTATTGAGTCCAATGCCATGATTGAATTTATGCTTGTATGCTTGTAATGTGCATCTCACATGTCATCAATATTCCTGCTATTACTGTTTATGCATATTTAATTTCATTTATTTATAACATGATGATGATAATGATGCTAGAAATAGGCATGTGAATGTATGTGTGTGGTTGGTGTATTGGATGCGAGTGAGCATCATGGGGAGGACGTGGCATGGTGATCTTCGACCTCATCACCAGACTTTAGCTCTATCTCTACTCAAGTCTTGCCCACTAACATCGTCGTATCACTATTACCTTAGCAGAACTATTACGTCGTAGGGCATCAGGGGAGGTTGTCTCGGACCGTGTAGTCTCTGACTCTGTCGGGGGGCCTTAGCTCTATCTCTATGGACGTATTGAGGGATGCTATGGTGAGGCCTTGGATACACTGTTTGGCATTAGGATTGGTTAGTTGCGAGCCCAGTTTGCAGGCCCTCGCCAATAGGGGTGTAAGCACCCCATTTTTGCCATCCCAGCTAAACAAAGTCCTGCTGGTGTGTGGACAACAAAAGGAAGAAAGGTGACTGAAAGTTTAGATTCTTGACTGTGAATTTGAAGAAGTTTTTGGTGGGCCCCATAATAAGGTCACAGGCTGTAATCTGCATGGTTGATAGGTCATAGAATTATCTTCGAAACGAGACCAGAATTGCTCGATTTTGACATCAAATGAAGAAGATATGATCATTTTAGTCAGATGATACGTACAAGGGAGGTTTATGAAATTATTATAAATAATCCCAAGGGCCTTCATGCAAATTATCCTAAGTTGGATTGTTTGAATTTCAAATCATCATATCTTGATCATCCGACATCGGATTCAGATGATTCCAAGACCATTATTCTTCATTCATGATGTTCTACAAAGTGGACATAAAAAATCCCGGGTAGAAGTCACCAGTGGGTCCCATGCAAGCTTGCATGCAAAATTATCGTTAGAACTTCAAAGCTTCATATCTTTTCCGTTCTACGTCGGATTCAGACGATTCCAAGGCCATTGTTCTTCATTTGTGATGTCCTACAAAGTGGACGTGAAAAATCTCAGGTAAAAGTCTCCGGAGGGTCCCATGCAAAATTACATATGGAAATGATCATTTAATATTCAAAAATTCATATTTTGATCATCCCATATCCAAATCAGGTGATTCCAGTCTCATTATATTCCATTTTTAGTGTTCTACAAAGTGAACATAAAATATTTCCGGTAGAAGCCTCCGAAGGATCTCATGCAGAATGGGCAGCCAAATTATCGATAATTGGTCCGCTTAAACTTTAAAAATTCATAAGTTGACCATTTTACTTCCAAATGAGTTGATTCAAGTTCCTATATTCCTTAATTTTAATGTTCTACAAAATGAACACAAAAAATTTGGAATAGAGGCCATCGGAAAATTCCATGCGGGATGACAGCAAAATTGGTAATGAAATACCAGACAGGGAAACCCAGTTAATTCCAGTCAACTCAGCTCAACCCAAGCCAATCTTGGCCCAATCCAGTTAATTCAAGTTTTTTTCAGTCTAACCCAGCCAAGTTTAAGTCAGTCCAGCCCAGTCAACTTAAGTCGACCGGTCTAGACTCAACCGGTTCATCCATGTGCATAGTATTTATATATATTATATATATTATATACTATACATATATATATATATATATATATATTATAAATATATGTGTATATATGTATATAATATATATTATTATATATAAATGATAAAATCCAAAAGAGATTGAGGAAAAAAAAAGAGAATAATATGAGAGAATAAGAGAAAAAGAGAGAATAAAAGAAAGAGAAAGAAACAAAAGAAAAAAGAAAAAAAAAGAAGAAAGAACTTTCACATTTTCTTTCTAGAAAACGTGAAAGAGAGAGAGAAGAAGAGAAGAAAAGGAAAGAAAGAGAAGAAGAGAAGAAAAGGAAAGAAAGAGAAAAAGAGAAGAAAAGAGAAAGAAACAAAAGAAAAAAGAAAAAAAGAAGAAAGAACTTTCCGTTCTTTCTTGAAAAGAAAGAGAGAGGAGAAGAGAGAAGAAAAGGAAAGAAAAAGAGAAGAGAAGAAAAGGAAAGAAAGAGAAAAAGAGAAGAAAAGGAAAGAAAAAAAAGAGAAGAAAAGGAAAAGAAAGGAAAAGAGAGAAAGGAAAGAAAGGAAAAAGGAAGAAAAGGAAAGAAAAAAAGAGAAGAGAAGAAAAGGAAAGAAAGAGAGAAGAGAAAAAAGAGGAAATAAAAAAAGGGAGGGATTGAGAGTGAGAGAAACGTGAGAGATAGAGAGAGAGGGGATTTTTTTCTATTGAGAGAAAGATTGAGAGGAGAGAGAGAATTGAGTGAAGAAGAAGGAAAGAAGAGAAAGAAGAGGAAATGAGAGATTGACGTGAGAGAGAGAGAGAGAGTCTTTTTTCTATTTTGGGAAAATTGGGAAAGAAAGGAAAAAAGAAAGATTGAGAGTGAGAAAAAGATTGAGTGAAGAAGAAGGAAAGAAGAATAATATAAAAGAGAGGTGAGGGGACGTGAAGAGAGGAGGATTTTTCTGTTTTGGGGAGAGAGAGAGCTACGGGACAGAGGAGGAAGAGAAGAGAAAAAGCTGAGGGAGAGAGAACTCCCTACAACTCGAGGTAAGCCCCTCCCCCTCCTTTGTTATTTTCTGTTTATCACCATTACCCAATCATCGACCAATCCGTTGGAGTCTCCATTGATACCCTCATTCCTGCAAAACCCAAGATCCAAATCTATCTTCCACACCCCCTTGCTACCACCTAATCCAAATACCTTCATCTCTCATCCCACTTTAATCCCACCTTCTGTCTACTCTCCACTAATCTTACTGTACACCACTACAACATCCCACATGACCATGGGACTTGAAATTTTAATGAGTCTAGATTCTGACCATGTGATTTGCAATTTTAATGATTAAATTGTACCATGTGATTGATTCCATATATTTTGAATTGAATGTGATTAAAATTGGTTCACATGATTTTAATTTTTATGAAATTGATCCCACCACATGCTTGCAATTTATATGAAATTTGATCTCATTGGCTTGAAATTTAAGGTAATTTGAATATGGACCATTGGATGTCAAATTGGATTTTGAACCATTAGATTATCTTGAGTGATCCGAACCATTGGATGGCTATCACAAGTGATTTAAATGATTTTTGAATGGTTATATTATTATCTTGAGTGATCTGAACCATTGGATGGCTATCACAAGTGATTTAAATGATTTTTGGATGGTTAGATTATTGTCTTGAGCGATCTAAACCATTGGATTGCTCAGAAGTGATTTAAATGATTTTTGAATGGTTATATTATTGTCTTGAGTGATCTGAACCATTGGATTGCTATCAGAAGTGATTTAAATGAATTGGAACGGCTAGATTACCATCAAGAGTGATTTATACCGATGAATTTTGCATCATGAGTGTTTTAGATGCTCACTGACATATTTGGATGCCACATAATTGCCATATTTGATGCTCACATTTCTCACGCCATACATGGAATGCTTTCACATGTTATCTTTGGATGCTTCTATTTTTGGATTGCGCACTTACCATGTTTGTATTGATTCACATGCTCACTTGCCATCTTTGATTGATTTGTTGTTAAATTTGAATATGCTTCTAACATGCAATATTTGTCTACTACACATGCTCACATGCTATATTGGATGCTTATTGCCATTTTTGGATACAAATTGTTATATTTGGAATACTATCACTGCAATAATTGGAATGCTTTCACCTATTATATTTGTCTTGGAAAGAGAAAAAATGGAAAAATAGCAATTAGGGTAGGAAACCCTAAAAAATAAAGATCACAATGAAAAGGGATAGGAAACCCTAAAAGCCTAAAAATAAAAATAATTTGGTACACATCCCAAATAAAAATGGTAGGAATTTAGGTCTCATCCCTAGATCCTATTGACAAAAATAGAAATAATTTGGTACACATCCCAAATAAAAATGATAGGAATTTAGATCTCATCCCTAGATCCTATTAACAAAAATGGAAATAATAAAAATGGTAGGAATTTAGGTCTCATCCCTAGATCCTATTGACAAAGATAGAAAGAATTTGGTACACATCCCAAATAAAAATGGTAGGAATTTAGGTCTCAACCGTAGATTCTATTGACAAAAATGGAAGGATTTTGGTACACATTCCAAATCCGACTCTCATAAATTTTCGAACTACGTCGTACCTGATTTCTAGGGCAAACCCTAGAATACGTAGGCAATTTGGGAATCCCAAATACGGTACAAAGCCACCCATCAACCATACATCCAGCATAAACTTCAACTTGAACAAAAAAATCTAATTGAAGCACATGCATAAATCACTTCCATAATCTTTAATCACACAACCCATTTTCGAAGTATGTTTTTGGACTTGATTTCCAGGATTGGAATACGTAGGCAGTTTGAGATGTCTTACACATCTCAGATTCAGTCCAAGACCGAACCATCTTTGGTTCGGTTCACTGTATAATATTGTACATTACATTTGCTTGTTTATTTGCTTTAAAACATGATTGGCTGAACCCTAGGTTAGAATAACTTATAACTTAGCAACTTGGTTTAGGACATCCCCCATTGAACCCTAGTCATCCAGTTGACCAAGCACAGTCAAAATTAGAATTTAAGGAAAGTTTAGGAGGCCGATATTGATCGGGCGGTTTGGGTGCCTAACACCTTCCCATAACCGTACCCTGAATACTTACCCGATCTCTTGCAGACCAAAGAACCGATACATTGGGTCACGAGTCAATAGAAGTCTTACCTTTGGGTGAGCCTACATTTTTAGAGGTCCTAGACCTTAATCTAGGTGGCGACTCCAACAGAACAAATCGATCTTCATCGATATAGGATACACATTTCCATCCAGAGGAGGATCACGTCGATTTTCCATTGTCCTCACAGTGGCGACTCCGCTGGGGATGAATATTCAGACTCCTAGGATACTTTTCTTATATTGATTTGCTTGACATTTGATGCTAGATCTAGGGTACTATATTTATTGTTTGTACATATTGTTTTGGGGGGAATGGGTTCAGTCACACATTTGTGCGAGTAGTCGAACCGGGTCCCATGTATATGGGGCAGCCCGCTAGGCGAAACACACAGCCTTGGCCTGTACTTTGTGAGACCACGACCGGTGAGCAGCCTCTAACGAGCGTTTCTTAGGTCCGCCTGGGAATGCGTTATGCTACTCCATGTCGCTTGGATCCTTGCAACATAGTATATAAAGGGATTGAGGGCCCATTATTCATCAAGCATTCGGTGATAGGTTACCCCGTCCTCGTCAAGGTGGCCTTTTCTGTCCTAACCCAGTTTGAGCCATATGTATGTTATTTTTGGTCCATATTTGAACCAACATGGTAAAATCTACTCGATCATAATATTTACATCCGAGACGTCGAAGTTCTGCCCCTTTTTGTCCTTGAATTGTCAACATGTTTGAATCCACACTTGAGTATTCTTGTCTCTCACTTGTTGGGAGCGTGAGGATTACGTATACCCGCATACACATTAGTGTGGGCGGTCTATACACCCCCTCCATCGTACAAAGCTCATTGTGTTGATCTGCTCAATATTGATACGTCAATCTCAAAAAACGATCGGAAAATCTTCATCACGGCATAAATATTGTGACCAAGTAGAAATTTACCGGTTTTTTCAATCATGAACCACTTTTGTCATCCATCATGAAAACTACAAATAAGCATATCCGTTTCAATTTCTTGAAATTTGATGAACCACATGGTCGAACCTTGGTGCTACAATGATCCATTCGGAATCTTGAGGCCCCAAGACCAATCATGGGGTTATTCAAATACAAATAAATTGTTACACATGATGTCTAAAGGTTGGTTTTCATGAAGGAGCTAACTTAGTTTCGTCGAGTCAGCTTGTATCTGTATGTGCATCCTTCTCGTGTCCAGTCACTTCTGAGTCTTAACCTTCGTTCATTATTTATATAAAAATAAAATTAAAAAAAAAAAAAAAAAAAAAAAAAAAAAAAAAAAAAAAAAAAAAAAAAAAAAAAAAAGAAAGAAAGGTTGAACTAGGGAGGATATGATTGTCTAGACTTAAGAGAACACCTGAGTGAGTCGACAAAACATCCACTCTTATTACTTCCACTCATAAGAATGTCTCATCATCACCGGTTCATGTCTCGGTTCATGTTCATATGGAGGACTTTTGTACCTCAAAGTATTGGAATGGTTGGAAGACAGTATATTGAGAGCCCAAATATTATAGAGCGGAATTGAAATTTCCCAGATCGGAGTTGAGGAATCCAAGATGTTAGAAAGCTTAATCATAGATTCTGAGAGATTACATGTTTCTTTCCCATGCTAGCATACCTGCCAAATTTAAATGAAAAAAAACTGAGATTGGAAAGCATTTCGTTCACCCTTGGCAATTGAGCCACTTTGACTGAAGGAGTTGGTTTATGACTCCCAAATTACTTTCATCAACCAAGGTGACCATAACTCAAAGGAGTAGCCCTCGAACCTTTAAGAATGGCCCACCCACCTCCCAAAATCCAAGATGAAAAGGAAGACCATGTGGTCAATTGTATCCCAAAATTAAGGTAGCCTAAAAATGAACTTCATGTGCACCCTAAACTGGGGCAAAACCAAAATGTCAGTATACCCTAAATTGGGGCACAACAAAAATATCAGTGCACCCTAAACTGGGGCAAAATTAAAATGTTAATGGATTCAAAGTGGGGCAAACCAAAAAGGTGATGGACCAACAAGGGTATAGGTTAGAGTTTCATGACATCCAAACTGGGGCATAAGATTGGAATACATTTACCCCAAATTGAGGCATTGGCCAGGTGAATGTCAAACCCGAATTGGGGCATAAATCAAAATGGTAATAGACCCAAGAGGGGTTTATCTCAAGATGGAAAGGGTCAAACACATGTCGATAGATAGTCGTAATGAGTTTTACTAGCGAAAGTCTGAATGGAGATTCGGTCCTACAACCAATCATAAGTTGGCGTCAATGATGTCGTATCCAATTGGGGTAACTCGGTGAATTACTTGTCTAAACTGGCTACCATTGGTATCTGATAGGTCATCTATGTTTGGGCTTAAGTTCGATGTGTCTGTAGACGGTCTAGTCCAAAATGCTCTGAAAAAATGAACAATAATCACCTCATTTGAGACATCAACAACAGTGCTTTACTACTTCCAATCCATTCCTTCCCGGTTTGTTATTTCTTCCTCTTCCATGTCCGTTGCTAATTCTGACTCTGATGACAATTGAGATGAAGGACCACAACCTGAACTTCTACTCCATCGGCCTTTAGAGAAATGAAAGCTCAACACACACATGAAAGTTATAGATGATTAAGTTGAAGTCATGCAAGCATTCGCAAAGATACAAGTTGGTACATCAAAATGTCATCCCATTTGATCAATTTACAGAAAGAATTTTTTATGGGATACTTCTACAGACAAGGACCATTCAAATGATTAAGTCATTTACAAGTGCATAAAGTCTACAGACATAAAACTTGCTACGGATCAACCTCAAAGTCAAAGATGAGCTCAAAAAAAAAAAAAAAAAAAAAAAAAAAAAAAAAAAAAAAAAAAAAAAAAAAAAAAAAAAAAAAAAAAAAAAGAGAAAAAAAAAAAGAGAAAGAGCTATACAAAATAATGAGGTTGGTTAGCATACTACATTGGAACAATGATGGTGGAGAAGTTCAACTATGGTGCATAGACTTGGAGCAACTACTTTGAAACACTAATGATGAGTGAGTTTGATTACAAGGCATGTACATGGGGCAACTCCTTTGGAGCCCTGCTGATGGACGAGTTAAGTTATAAAGCAATAAGACAATTGGTACTCATACAATGACATATAGACACCATTTCTTAGAACCTGATTGGAGAGCTGATCATTTGTCGTGATTCACGTTGTGTGTTGAGCTGGATTTTTTATTTTGGTCACTACATCCCGCCCATACAGGGGGTGGTCTCATCACTTTGTTGTCATCAGAGGTTTTTTTCTTTTCGGCTAAAGACTCTCTCTCCCGTCCATCAATCCGACGGTCTTCCACAGAGTCTACATTACATGCCCTTACTTCAAATGTCACAAAATTTTATGGTATTGTTTCTTGTGAACATATCGTCTTGTTATGCATAAATATTGTTCAATAAATCTGACTGGAATATCTATCTGTCGTTCATCATTTCGACGGCGTCCAAGAATTCCATAGTCCTTTGTTGCTAGCCAATAAAATGGAATCGCCTAGTGGAGATCAAGCCATTCTACATAAACAACCAAACACTCTCCCAATGGCAGACCCATTGGACAGTTTCTTATCTGTCCATCTGGACCTTCATCGTCATACTAGTACACAGACTTAAAGGATTTGGGCCCAAACATGGTTACAACTGATTCAACATCTGAGCATAGCTTGTTGAAACTTGTTTTCTATTTGAGTGATACCGAGAGAAGAAAGTATTCTTTGACGTTTTTTCTAAAGATTAGTGTAGGGTTGCATCTCCTTAAGGTTATTTCTATTGATGACTCAAAAGTCGCCTACCTATCAATATGTGCAGACTTGAACTTAGACACTGGGGCAAAATCACCCATTTATCCAAACATCATGAGTTTTGTTGAGCCCCCTGTTTGAAACTCTAGCTTAGTTTATTTGAATGTAAGAGAAAGATGACTCATACAAAATTGAGTCATTGTCATCATTTGCCCCTCATTAAAAAGACCTGATTGCCCTTTGATCAAAGTGAAACCCATATAAATTTGGCAGGAATGCAGAACATATCAAAACTGTCTTTTAAAGAAAAGAAACATGTTTCTCTCGGTCTAGAATAAGTCAAGTAAAGGAAAGTCGATCAAATCATGATCTAGTTCCTCTTGGATTCCGAGCAATATTAATGGACAAAGTGCAGATGCTGAGGCCCATTGTGGCTACCTCAATATTTATGGAAAGTTGAACCCATTTTGGGAATGAAGAAAGATGAAAAAAAGGAATTGAAAAGAACAAGAAAAAGAAAAAGAGAAATGAAAAAAAAAAGAGAAAAGGAAAGAAAGGTGAAAGTACAGAGAAGAAAGAAGATTGAATGAAAGCAGAATAAGAATGGAAAAGAGAACAAGATGCAAGCAAAGAAAAGAAAAAAAGAAAGCTCATGGAAAGAGAAAAAAAACCAGCCCGAACTACGCGGAACCTGATTCTGGAGGGACGGAAATCCCAAAGGATACGTAGGCAATTTGGGACACCCCAAATTCGGTCCAAAGGATACACATCCAAAGGCTATTCATCCAGAGGCTATTCATCCAAAGGATACACATCCAAAGGCTATACATCCAAAGGCTATACATCCAAAGGCTACACATCCAAAGGCTACACATCCAAAGGCTACACAGCCAAAGGCTATACATTCAGAGGTTACAAATTCAGAGCACAAAGCACAGTTACAGTTACATCACGAGCGGTCTTGAGCCAAAGTCACAGACCGGATAAGGTCGCTACTCAAGAAGCTTGACGTTATAGTTACATCATGAGCGGTCTTGAGCCAAAGTCACAGACCTGATAAGGTCGCTACTCAAGAAGCTTGACGATTCTGATTACATCATGAGCGGTCTTGAGCCAAAGTCACGGACTTGATAGGGTCGCTACTCAAGAAGCTTGACGATTCTGATTACATCATGAGCGGTCTTGAGCCAAAGTCACAGACCTGATGAGGTCGCTACTCAAGGAGCTTGACATCTACAGTTGTTTGTTGTACAGTGTGAACAAAAAAAAAAAAAAAAAAAAAGGAGGAGAGTAGTTACAGCATCAGTTCAAGAGAGCAATGGTAGAATTCGGATCAAGTGCAGAATAATGCAAAAATGGGCTACTTTTATCTTCGGCCTCAATTGCCCACAATCTCGGCCGAAGAGGGGCATCTGTAAGCACCCCATTTTTGTCATCCTAACTAAACAAAGTCCTGCTGGTGTGTGGAAAACAAAAGGAAGAAAGGTGATTGAAAGTTTGGATTCTTGACTGTGAATTTGAGGAAGTTTTCGGTGGGCCCCATAATAAGGTCACAGGCTGTAATCTGCATGGTTGATAGGTCATAGAATTATCTTCGAAACGAGACCAGAATTGCTCGATTCTGACATCAAATGAAGAAGATATGATCATTTTAGTCAGATGATATGTACAAGGGAGGTTTATGAAATTATTATAAATAATCCCAGGGGCCTTCATGCAAATTATCCTAAGTTGGATTGTTTGAATTTCAAATCATCATATCTTGATCATCCGACATCGGATTCAGATGATTCCAAGACCATTATTCTTCATTCATGATGTTCTACAAAGTAGACGTAAAAAATCCCGGGTAGAAGTCACCAGTGGGTCCCATGCAAGCTTTCATGAAAAATTATCGTTAGAACTTCAAAGCTTCATATCTTTTCCGTTCTACGTCGGATTCAGACGATTCCAAGGCCATTGTTATTCATTTGTGATGTCTTACAAAGTGGACGTGAAAAATCTCAAGTAAAAGTCTCCGGAGGGTCCCATGCAAAATTACATATGGAAATGATCATTTAATATTCAAAAATTCATATTTTGATCATCCCATATCCAAATCAGGTGATTCCAGTCTCATTATATTCCATTTTTAGTGCTCTACAAAGTGAACGTAAAATATTTCCGGTAGAAGCCTCCGAAGGATCTCATGCAGAATGGGCAGCCAAATTATCGATAATTGGTCCGCTTAAACTTCAAAAATTCATAAGTTGACCATTTTACTTCCAAATGAGGTGATTCAAGTTCCTATATTCCTTATTTTTAATGTTCTACAAAATGAACACAAAAAATTTGGAATAGAGGCCATCAAAAAATTTCATGCGGGATGACAGCAGAAATGGTCAATGAAATAACAGACAGGGAAACCCAGTTAATTCCAGTCAACTCAGCTCAACCCAAGCCAATCTTGGCCCAATCCAGTTAATTCAAGTCATTCTCAGTCTAACCCAGCCCAGTTTAAGTCAGTCCAGCCCAGTGAACTTAAGTCAGACCAGTCTAGACTCAACCGGTTCATCCATGTGCATAGTATTTATATATATTATATATATTATATACTATACATATATATATGTATGTTATTAAATATATGTGTATATATGTATATAATATATATTATTATATATAAATGATAAAATCCAAAAGAGATTGAGGAAAAAAAAAAAGAGAATATGAGAGAATAAGAGAAAGAGAGAGAATAAAAGAAAGAGAAAGAAACAAAAGAAAAAAGAAAAAAAGAAAGAAAGAACTTTCACGTTTTCTTTCTAGAAAACGTGAAAGAGAGAGAGAAGAAGAGAAGAAAAGGAAAGAAAGAGAAGAAGAGAAGAAAAGGAAAGAAAGAGAAAAAGAGAAGAAAAGGAAAGAAAAAAAGAAAAGAAAAGAAAAGAAAAAAAGAAAAAAAAAGAACCGTTTTCTTTCAGAAAACGAAAAAGAGAAGAGAAGAAAAGGAAAAGAAAGGGAAAAGAAGAGAAGAAAAGGAAAGAAAGAAAAAAGGGAAGAAAAGGAAAGAAAGAAAAGAGAAGAAAAGGAAAGAAAGAAAAAGAGAAGAAAAGGAAAGAAAGGAAAAGAGAAGAAAAGGAAAGAAAAAAGAGAAGAGAAGAAAAGGAAAGAAAGAGAAGAGAAAAAAAAGGAAATAAAAAAGGGAGGGATTGAGAGTGAGAGAAACGTGAGAGATAGAGAGAGGGATTTTTTTCTATTGAGAGAAAGATTGAGAGGGAGAGAGAAATTGAGTGAAGAAGAAGGAAAGAAGAGAAAGAAGAGGAAATGAGAGATTGACGTGAGAGAGAGAGAGAGAGAGAGTCTTTTTTCTATTTTGGGAAAATTGGGAAAGAAAGGAAAAAAGAAAGATTGAGAGTGAGAAAAAGATTGAGTGAAGAAGAAGGAAAGAAGAATAATATAAAAGAGAGGTGAGGGGACGTGAAGAGAGGAGGATTTTTCTGTTTTGGGGAGAGAGAGAGCTACGGGACAGAGCAGGAAGAGAAGAGAAAAGCTGAGGGAGAGAGAACTCCCTACAACTCGAGGTAAGCCCCTCCCTCCTCCTTTGTTATTTTCTGTTTATCACCATTACCCAATCATCGACCAATCCGTTGCAGTCTCCATTGATACCCTCATTCCTGCAAAACCAAAGATCCAAATCTATCTTCCACACCCCCTTGCTACCACCTAATCCAAATACCTTCATCTCCCATCCCACTTTAATCCCACCTTCCGTCAACTCTCCACTAATCTTATCGGACACCACTACAACATCCCACATGACCATGGGACTTGAAATTTTAATGAGTCTAGATTCTGACCATGTGATTTGCAATTTTAATGATTAAATTGTACCATGTGATTGATTCCATATATTTTGAATTGAATGTGATTAAAATTGGTTCACATGATTTTAATTTTTATGAAATTGATCCCACCACATGCTTGCAATTTATATGAAATTTGATCTCATTGGCTTGAAATTTAAGGTAATTTGAATATGGACCATTGGATGTCAAATTTAATTTTGAACCATTAGATTATCTTGAGTGATCTGAACCATTGGATGGCTATCACAAGTGATTTAAATGATTTTTGAATGGTTATATTATTATCTTGAGTGATCTGAACCATTGGATGGCTATCACAAGTGATTTAAATGATTTTTGGATGGTTAGATTATTGTCTTGAGCGATCTGAACCATTGGATTGCCATCAAACGGCTATATTACCATCAAGAGTGATTTATACCGTTGAATTTTGCATCATGAGTATTTTAGATGCTCACTGACATATTTGGATGCCACATAATTGACATATTTGATGCTCACATTTCTCACGCCATACTTGGAATGCTTTCACATGTTATCTTTGGATGCTTCTATTTTTGGATTGCGCACTTACCATGTTTGTATTGATTCACATGCTCACTTGCCATCTTTGATTGATTTGTTGTTAAATTTGAATATGCTTCTAACATGCTATATTGGATGTTTATTGCCATTTTTGGATACAAATTGCTATATTTGGAATACTATCACTGCCATAATTGGAATGCTTTCACCTACTATATTTGTCTTGGAAAGAGAAAAAATGGAAGAATAGCAATTAGGGTAGGAAACCCTAAAAAATAAAAATCACAATGAAAATGGATAGGAAACCCTAAAAGCCTAAAAATAGAAATAACAAAAATAGAAAGAATTTAGTACACATCCAAATAAAAATGGTAGGAATTTAGGTCTCAACCCTAGATCCTATTGACAAAAAATGGAAGGATTTTGGTACACATTCCAAATCTGACTCCCACAAGTTTTCGAACTACGTCGTACCTGATTTCTAGTGCACACCCTTGAATACGTAGGCAATTTGGGAATCCCAAATACGGTACAAAGCCACCCATCAACCGTACATCTAGCATAAACTTCAACTTGAACAACAAAGAATCTAATTGAAGCAAATGCATAAATCACTTCCATAATCATTAATCACACAACCCATTCGAATTACGTTTTTGGACTTGATTTCCAGGATTGGAATACGTAGGCAGTTTGAGATGTTTTACACATCTCAGATTCAGTCCAAGACCGAACCATCTTTGGTTCGGTTCACTGTATAATATTGTACATTACATTTGCTTGTTTATTTGCTTTAAAACATGATTGGCTGAACCCTAGGTTAGAATAACTTATAACTTAGCAACTTGGTTTAGGACATCCCCCTCGAACCCTAGTCATCCAGTTGACCAAGCACAATAAAAAATTAGAATTTAAGGAAAGTTTAGGAGGCCGATATTGATCGGGCGGTTTGGGTGCCTAACACCTTCCCATAACCGTACCCTGAATACTTACCCGATCTCTTGCAGACCGAAGAACCGAAACATTGGGTCACGAGTCAATAGAAGTCTTACCTTAGGGTGAGGCTACATTTTTAGAGGTCCTACACCTTAATCTAGGTGGCGACTCCAACAGAACAAATCGATCTTCATCGATACAGGATACACATTTCCATCCCGAGGAGGATCACGTCGATTTTCCATTGTCCTCACAAGGGGCTTACGTGTTGGTATGGGTAGGGCATCAAGGGAAGTGTTGGCAATGTTTAATCCAAACACTTTAGCTCTATCTCCATTCCATGGTGAGTGCATGTGGGACAGCAGTGGAGTTGTAACATTGGGTGGATTCACACACTCGTGTATAGAGGTGCGGCGGCCACCAAACCTTTCTATAGTATATTACAAACTTATAAACTAGACCAAAGATATGAATTGAATGCATGCATATTTTTGTTGCATTATTTTGTTTACTCACTGAGCTCAAGTTAGAGAGCTGACCCTCGCGCGTGTAATTCTTTTTAGTTTCTGATGTTGCAGGTGTTACGATTGAGGATTATATAAATACGCCAACGTGTGGACATGCAGCGGCTATGGATGTGCAAGTTGTGGAGTACGAATATGACTCATCAAGCTAGTGTTTCAACTATGTTTACACTTAGTGTTTAACTTTCGTATTTGGATATTTGTAATATGTATTAAATTATGTTTTGGTTACTTGGAGATAACTGGAATATTAATTATTTATCATGATTAGACGTCAGTTCATTATTAATAAGACTTTCGCTATTTACTTTATTTACTCTGATTATTAATGTGGAATGTGTTTTGGTTTAACATGGTTGGCATAGCCTATACTAAATCCTAGTTGAACCCTTGGTTTATTGACGGTTCATCATACCATTCTTGTTAGTTCAGAATTGGGGTGTGACACTTGGTATCAGAGCTCTCAGGCCTTGCCCATCAAACTTGAATACTTCCACTAGAGTCCATAAACTCAGTTAGTGTAAATTAAAAAGTTTTAATACAAAGACACCATAAGCACCTGTGTTGGTTGAGACAGAACTTAAACAAGACAATAATGTACATATAAAAGGTGGAACCATATGTATACACAGACAAAAAAAAAAATCTAAATGTATCCTGATAAACAAATAATATAGCGTATGATCTATAAGTCGGACACTTGTCTAAGTATACAAAGGATATAGTACAGTAACAAGAAGGAAGCATCTATAAAGCAGAAAATTGGAATACCGTGTTGGTACTCACAAGATGTGAAACTCGATGTATGATAGAGGAAGAAGAAAAATGGCTAGTAACACCTAAATCCCTGTAGAGGTAAAGGAAAAGATCTCTGGCTAAATCCAACAGAGATAAGAGAACAATGGCCATACACCAAAAAATGAGAGTAACTATAAAAGAAGATAAAGCTATACTCCTAGGTGACGTGGAGACTCAGAGTGAGATCCACCACATGCGGATCCATTGCCCATTGAGCATTAAGAAGAGGTTGCAATTTGACCCACCACTATTTGGGTCGAGAACGGATAGTGAAAAGTCATATGAGAAAATGCTAAATAATGAATAATCAAATTGGAGCAATTCAAAGGAGGTGAACAACCAGGTCACTCCAGCCAATCTACTTGGACAACCAAGTGCCTTGGCTACCGTTGTAATAAACTTGGCCTGACAAAATGCAAAAGCAACAATAGATGATACTAGCTATGTGAGTTGCCATGGAAATCACTATCCAAGTTGTCAATGCTACACCAACACCTTCGGGTCAAACCAAGTGCGGTACTGATTGGTAGTAACACTGTACCCCCAGCACATGTTAGCCGTAACACAGTGCCTACCATACCGTAGGTCCCAGTAATGCACACCCCAGTGTAGAAGCTTGGTGCATAACAAGTAATGTATCATGGTGGTAACCCTTATCAGCCACCAATGTATGCGATAGCTGCATCATGGCCGAATGATCCGACAAGGATTAAAGAATGACTTCTGAAGATGAAGCCTCGAACGTTTTTGGCAAGGGATCAAATCTATTGTGCCCTTATAACTAGAGAGGTTTATATAGGATGCGGTGTATCATTGACTTACTTTTATGATTATAGAAGATGCACATACCTGATTTTAAATTATTGTGCCTTGACAGGATACCTTCTCAATTCAACCTGTCAATTGGAGTTATAGATATTGTTTCCTTAGAATTAGTCTTGATTATACCAATTTAAGCTACTCTCATGATTGATAACATGAATAGAGATATCAACTAAATGAATAGTTAAAGGTTTAATCATTTTGAACGTACATTTTTTCGATTTATACCTGATTTATTGATGTACCAAAACTTCTTCAGATTTACTCTTGTAGTGCCTTGACCAATGTCATTATATACTCGATAGAACTTGTAACCATGGGGTTAAGAACAGTAAAACCTCTATTTCCATATATTTGCACCACCGTGCAACTTAATGACCTTTGGATGTGATACGTGAAATTAATTAGCACATTCTTGATCATATTTAGTTTAATTTTATAATTTTTCTTGGACATTTAGTTTAATTTAATTATTGTTTTAAGTATTTTATTAATTTATTTAATTCTTAATTGTTTTTGGTTATTTGGTTGGTTTTTGAATTGGATAAGGACTAAATAAGAGGTGTCAAGACAGCTCAAAGCTTGGTGTTACATTCCTAAATGATTTGGAAGATAATTGACCAAAATCTACCTTAAAATCAGCATTCTCCAACAAATTAGGTAAGTTGCAAGATTGTAAAAGACTGATTTTATGGGACTGTAAGCTTATAAATTAAGAAGAAAAAGAAAAGAAAAATACAAAGAGCAAGAGAAGCTATTCATAGAAGGGGCTACAAGGCACATTAGAGGTGGAGAGTTCAAGAGGGATGGAGCTAAAAGACTAGAGAGAAATCCTGGATTCAAGCTTCATCTATTCCCATTATGAGTTCTTCCCTTTTCTCTATGATCCCTTTGTTTATGTTTTAGAATTGTCAATGATGAATTACTAGATTTCTTATTCTAGGATTAGGATGGATTCATTGAAATTTTGTTGATTAAATCCTTAACTTTTGAATGATTATGTTTTATGCAATCTGGTATTTTTAAAAAATTACATGTGATTAATTGATCACTAATTGCATATCTCAAGGTATCAATTGAGGAAGCGAACGCGGAAGATTGATATTAGTTCATAAAATATCAGTTATTGGTTGAGTATTTTCTTAGAAATAAGGGCTCACCATTGTGATCTTTGTTTTAATTCTAATGATCGTAATGAGTTTGTATTAGAATCCTGCAAACACGAAAGTAGATGAACGATTAATACGGGCATAATTTGTTATTCTTGAAAGAGATAACAGAATATCATAAGGAATTGATCGTTGCATCAATAAAAATTTATTCAATAAGTCTAGTTTGGTTAAGCATAATTTAATTGAGGAATTCCGAATCCTATCTTTGGTTTCATAATCTGCTTATTAATTATTAATCTTGGTAATTCAGTTGTCTAAATGATAGAGAGAATTAATTAGGTTTGGTAATTGAACATTCTCCCTATGGAAACGTTACTCGAATTATCATTATTTTATTCGCACGACCCGTACACTTGTGGATTCGACAACAAGTAGGATGACTGTCACAACCTAATTTTGGTCTAACCAAAATGCTGTGATGAACCGCCAATAAACCAATGATTTACCCAGGATCTCGCATAAGTCGTACCCACCATATCAAACCACACACACATTCCACATTAATAATCAGAGGTAATAAACAATTAAGCAGAAGTCTTACAGATAATGAACTGAGAATCTAACAGTGATACATAAGTATTTAATCCAATTATCTCCAAATCATAAGACATAAAAATAAATAATCAATTACATATCCGATGTTCAAGTTATAACTAAACTTAAGCAAAAACACATTGGTTGCACTCGCATGATGAATCATACGCATCTTCTTCAGCGTCTACGTCCATCGTCGTAACATGTCCATATGTCGACGCATTCATATATTCTTCAACGGTAGGACCTGCATCATCAACTAAAAATATTCGACATCGAAAGAGTGAGCACACATCACGGCTTAGTGAGCAAACAAAACAATGCAACAAACATACGCATGCATTCAATTCATATCTTTGGTTTGGTTTTTAAGTTTGTAATGTGCTATAGAAAGGTTTGGTGGCCGACGCACCTCTATACACGAGTGTGTGAATCCTCCCAATGGATCAAACACCATTGTCATCCCACATGCACCCAACATGGAATAGAGATAAAGCTAAAGTGTCCGGATCAAATACTGCCAACACTTCCCCTGATGCCCTACCCATACCAACACGTAAGCCCCTATTGGCGAGGGCTTGCAAACTGGGCTCGCAACTAACTAATCCTAATTCCAAATAGTGTATCCAAGGCCACACCCCAACATCCCTCATTACATCCATAGAGATAGAGCTAAGGCCCCCCGACAGAAACAAAGACCACACGGTTTGAGACCACCTCCCCTGATGCCCTACGACGTAATAGTTCTGCTATGGTAATGGCGATACGACGATGTTAGTGGATAAAACTTAAGTAGAGATAGAGCTAGAGTCTGGTGACGAGGTCGAAGACCACCATGCCACATCCTCCCCCTGATGCTCCACTTGCATCTAACACACTAACTACACTTATACATTCACATGCCTATCCCTAGCATCATCATCATCATTATGTTATAAATAAACGAAATTAAATATGCATGAACAATAATTGCAAGAATATTGGATGACATGTGAGATGTACATTACAAGTGTTACGGTTGGAAATCGCCCGTCGATCCGCGCTCTGAATGACCTGCAATCACAGAGAAGAGACAAAGGAGTTGGGCGCCTAAGCCCCGGGTACACTCCGATGCCTAAGTTAGATTCCCAAAGTAAATAGTCAAGAGATAGCAGAATGCTATCTCCAGTTTAGAGAAAGTGGGACGATGAGTGAGTTTGAGCATGAGTGAGGGATGAATAATAACAGCTTGTAGCTTGTGCGTGCATGAGGGATGAATAATAACAGCTTGTAGCTTGTGCGTGTGTAAGGGCTTACCTTGAGGGGTTGCCCTCTACTTATAGATCCGGAAGAGGCATGGAGGCACCAGGACTCAGGGAGATAGACTACCAATAGGATTGCCACGTGTCGCTCTGTGGGACACTCAAGTGTTAGACTCCGAGTAGGAGTCAGAGACCTTAGGCAAGGAATCTAGGTTGGTCAGCTCTGCGACTGACATGTGTCAACGTGTGAGTAATGGCCGACCAGAATAGTCGGTGTCGTATCAGGCCGGGAGAAGGACTCTCCGGAGGTAGCAGAATTTCAATAGGACTCTGGCTCCCACCACCGAGTAGGATCATAACTCCAAGCGCTACCCGGGAGGCCAGGCACAAGGGAGGCCGTGCGCATGGGAGGCCGAGTGCATGGGAAGCCGAGTGCGAGACACTCCGAGCATTCAGGCTCCGAAGGCACACTTGACACGTGTAAGATTTTAAGTGGAGGGATCATTTCCCTCTTAACAGATGCCCCTTGCGCTGTCGGATGCAGCGAATTCGATAGTGCAACAAGTCAAACTGTTGAAAAAGCCTGCGCAGTATGAGGCCGACCGTCAGACTAATGGCTACATTGAATGACTCAGGGTATTCCCGAGTAGAGGCGGTTACGCTCCGTCTGCACGATTGATTGAGGCACGGGGCTCGAGGCGTTAATCTTGGTTTATGCGAGAGTGCTTGACCGTCGATCTCCCAACTTGACGCGGATCGATCCATGATCCAACGGCCACCGGGTGGCGGTGCGCCTCGAGAACCAGCGCCATTAAATGCCACTCGTCTTCGAATCAACTGAGTGCATCGGACAACTGAGACTGAAGTTCACACGGATCATCATACTAATCCGACGGTCCACAGGAGGCGGAGTGCCTCGAGAAGAAGCGCCATCATTGCGCATGTCAGCCCGTCACGTCACGTTCGGCGTGGCAGACGACAACCAATGGAGCTGAAACGCGTGTCGGAACCTGAAGAGACAGTTCTCGGTCACTTGTCCTATAAATACTTTCCCACTTCATTCATTCGACCATTTGCTTCAATTGTAATCGGAGTTCTATAAGAGCACTCGGAGCCCAGTCGATCTTTGTTTTCGAGCCTCCATTCGTGCATTCGGTCACCTTTCTTGAAACTAGTAAGTCTTCTAATCGTTTCCCTTTCAGTTCATGCTTAGTAGCTTTTCTTCTAATAGCATCACGTCTTCCGGTATGGTGAGAGTGACCAGAAGAATGACCCGGTCCAAAACTTCTTCCTCTTCTGACGAATCATCTTCCTCTTCGGGAGGATGGTCCATTGAATCTAGGGCCTCCGGCTTGGAGGAATTCGAGAAGGGTTCCGCTGAGGCGAAAGAGTGCGGTTGTCCGTGGGCCCTCCGCCCCAACAGGCTTTCCACCAGAGGGGTGGCCGACCGCCGGTAGCGGCATTCGGCACCGTTTCAACCTGGAAGGTGCCTAGTAAAATCAAAACCGAGGCGGCTTTGTCATCGATCTGCCGGGCATACCAGCTCGAGGAGCCCATGACAAATGTCCACGCTCGGCTCCCTACCTCCGATGAACGGGCCTACACCGTGATTACGTCGGAGATCTGCGTGTACGAACACACTCTGAAATCAGGGTTCAGGTTCCCTCTCCACCCTTTAGTTGTAGAAATTCTTCAGACATACCGCATCGCCCCCTCCCAACTTGCTCTGAATGGGTGGCGGTGCATCTTTGCTTTCATTATGTTTGTCCGCCGACTGGGTGAGACTCCAACAGCAAACCTGTTCCGGTCGGTCTTCCAGTTAGCTAGTCTGAACGAAGCCCGAGGTATGATTGGGTGGTACTTCTTTAGCCAAAGGGGTGGGAAGAAGCTCCCGGCTATCTCCCGGAAACCTTCCTCCATCCACGGGTGGAAGGAAAAGTTCTTTGTGGGCCCTCCCACGGGCGGTCTGCCTTTCCCTCTGTCGAACGTCTGGTTGGTGTTCGACGCCACAGGTTCAACAAAGTTCCCTTTCTGACGACGGAGGAGAGGAAGATCCAACGCAAGATGATGACCGGGGAGACGGTTCGCCTGTCCGATTTTGCGGATCCCACGCAATTGGCCGAGCACGGTCTACTGGGTGAGTAATAGTTTTAGGGCTTGACTATGCACTGCTATTTTGTTTATGTCACTGACCATTCTCTCGTTGCAGTGAACTTCAGGGACAACAAGATCGTTGCCCGGATAATGGGCAAGCGGAAGGCCAAGACCGAGAATGGAGTTCAGCCCGCTAGCGGCTAGGCAGGATCGAAAGTTCAACCTGCCAGCGGCTAGGTAGGAGCTCACCCTCGGGAGGAGCCGAAGGCCATGGCGGAGGCCAAGGGTAAGGGGCCCATGCCCGAGGAGCCACCGAAGAAAAAGATAAAGTCGGCCGCCGAGCTCCCGGCCGACATATACAAGAAGAGGCCGACTCCTCGGCTCGGCGGTGGAGAGGAAGCAACGGCGGGGGCTGCGACGAAGGAAGTCCAACCCGCCCAAGGGGGTACGAAGGAAGTCCAGCCCCGGCAGACAGTCGTCCCTTCGGCAGCCAAGACCAAGGGCACTGCAACGTCTACAGGCAAGGGGGCTACCAGCAGCCCTAAGGTTGTTGATCTGACCGGGGCCCCCGGGGCCACCAGGGAGGAAGCCGAGGGTACAGCTCGCCAGCAGGGCGAGAAGCAAGGGGTTCTGACAATGGCCTTCAACCCCGCGCTCAAGCTGTGGCCTTCAGACTCGATCTTCAGGAGCCAGAAGGCAGCCAAGATCATCATCACGGAGGGGCACCTACCGGAGGACATCAAATTAACGTCCAACCTGCCCAACGAGATTCACTGCCTGTGCCCAGGTAATGATCGGCGCTTGTTTATCATTTTTGTTTTATCAGTGTTTCCATATGTATTGATCGACTGCTATCTTTGTTGTCTTTGGTGCAGGAAACCAACCTTTTCGCCGAGCTCAGCGAACGAGCGTGTCGCGCGTTCTTTGACTTGGATGAGAAGGAGGTTCTAGTAATCTCCTTGCGCGAGGCTTTGAAGGCCACCGAGGAGAACTTAGTAAACAAATCCTCGGAGGTTGAGGGCCTCGTTGCGGAGAAGGCCACCCTCCGGACGTCCCTGACCAAGGCCGAGGCCGATCTTGATGAGGAGCGCAAGAAGGTGCTCGCTACTAAAGAGAGGCTCCGATCTTCCGAGGACAGACGGAAGAAGGCCGAGGAGGACCTGCAGGCTGAGGTGCAGGCAAGGTTGAAGCTGGAGGAGCGTCTGCAGAAGTCCGAGGACGAGGCTCGGTCTGCTAGGGAGGCACTTGTCAAGGCCGAGTAAGACTACCAAGCGGGGTTGGCTCGAGCTGTTGACGAATACAAGTCATCGGCTCAGTACGATGACGACGTTTATGAGGCGGCTTGCGGCTACTTCGAGAGGGGTGTGATGTACCTGAGGGAGCATCTGAGGGATAAGGGGGTCTTTAATATAAACTGGTCGACAATTCCGATTGTAGCCCAAATTGATGGACTGGGGGCCTCGGCATCCGGGGAAACTCCGCCCGCCACTGAGGAAGGTTTGGAGGAGCCGGCTATGGCTATAGAGGCTGCCCCTTCGCTCGAGGACGACCATCCCCCCTACAAAGTGCCGCAGACTCCACTGGTGGAGCTCCCCGAACTTGCGCTGCCAGCCGAGGATCTGGCAAACTCGGCAGCTGCGACCGCCGAGGAGAAGAAGCTTCCCTTGTAAATTTGTATCTATATTTTTCTTTGTATATATGTAATATTGCCCTTCTAGGGCTGTCATTAATGAAAATCCATTTTGTCTGTCTTTTTCTTCCATTGTCTATCGCTCGGCCCTCGGTAGGCCAAGATTAAGTAGCTAGGGCCGAGTAGCTTATAATAATTAGGAAACTTCACAACTCGAATCCGGTAATAATAGGAAACTTCACGACTCTGAATCCGGCTGCGTAGTATTTTGTTTAGACTGCCTTCCTACCCCAAAAGTGTCATCGGCTTGGTACCTAGGCTAGCCAAGGGCACTTAGGTTTATCTGGGCGGCGAGATGCTTGGGGGATGAGCATGGTTGCCCCAGTCTGGCTTTTGACGTCCAATTGTGTTTTTGGGTAGGCCTGGGCATGGTCTTCTTGTTACTATGGTCAGCTTGTGGACCATGGTAAAAGCTGTGTTATTCATTCTGCCTGGTTTGCTTGTGGGCCATGGTCGGAGGGTACGAGTGATCCCTATGCTACCTTGGTCTACTCATGGACCTTGGTAGGGAGTTATGGGTGTATCCTTCATGCGAGCATGGTCTGCTTGTGGACCATGGTCAGAAGGTACGAGTGATCTTCATGTTACGTTGGTCTGCTCGTGGACCTTGGTACGAAGATATGGGTGTATCCTTCATGCGAGTCTGGTCTGCTTGTGGACCATGGTCGAAAGGTACGAGTGATCTTCATGCTACCTTGGTCTGCTCGTGGGCCTTGGTAGGAAGATATGGGTGTGTCCTTCATGCGAGCATGGTCTGCTTATGGACCATGGTCGGAAGGTACGAGTGATCTTCATGCTACCTTGGTCTGCTCGTGGACCTTGGTAGAAAGATATGGGTGTATCCTTCATGCGAGCATGGTCTGCTTGTGGACCATGGCCGGAAGGTATGAGTGATCCCCATGCTACCTTGGTCTGCTCGTGGACCTTGGTAGGAAGATATGGGTGTATCCTTCATGCGAGCATGGTCTGCTTGTGGACCATGGTCGGAAGGTACGAATGAGATTTATCTATATTTGCAATTGGCTGGGCTGGGAGAATGGACTGGGAAAGATGTGCTGTGATGACTGAATGATACTGTCTTGTATTCAACGAAAATAAACGGATGCCCTCATGGGGTCCGGTATACAATTGAAATTAAAAAATTGACAAATTTGTAAAAGGCTTTGAACTATTGGTAATATTTCCGAAGGTTGGTGGCATGCCACGTCCTCGGGATTTCTTCACCTTCCATGGTGGTTAGCTTGTACGAGCCCGGGCGTCCCGTTCTGAGTACACGATACGGACCTTCCCAGTTTTTGGCCATCTTTCCTTGATTGGTGGGGTCGGAAACAGCTGTTTTTCGGAGGACAAGATCTCCGACCTTAAATTATTTAAGTCGTACTGTCTTGTTGTAATGGCGGGCTATAGTCTGCTGGTAGTTCGCCATTCGGAATACTGCCGATTCATGCACGTCTTCGAGGTTGTCAAGGTTTGTCCGTAGGTCTTCGGAGTTGGTGTGCTCGTTGAAGTTCAGCATTCGGAAAGTGGGATGGAATACTTCAACGGGGACTACTGCCTCCGTGCCGAAGGCAAGCATGAAGGGCGTCTCCCCAGTGGGTGTTCGGCTGGTCGTCCTATACGACCAGACGATACTGGGTAACATATCCACCCACTTCTCTTTCTGGTTTTCCACCATCTTTTTCAGGCCGCCCAATATTGTTTTGTTGGTGGCCTCGGTCTGACCTCTTGTCTGTGGATGTTCGACTGGCCCGAATCTGTGGTCTATCCGGAACTCTTCGCAGAAGTTGGCAAAGGATGCGCTGGTGAACTGAGTACCGTTGTCAATCACTAGTACCCTCGGTACTCCGAACCTATACACCACCGAGTGTCTGAAGAACTACTCCACTTTACAGGTGTCGATCTAGGCTATGGCTTCGACTTCAATCCATTTGGTAAAATAATCGATAGCCACGATGACATATTTCCGTTGATAGGTGACTTGGGGGAAGGGCCCCATTATGTCCATACTCCATATAGCGAAGGGGAGGGGACTTGTTATCGGCTGCAGTGGAGCGGCCGGAGCATGTTGGACGGGTGCATAAAACTGGCACTTGTTGCACCTACGGACAAGTTCGATGCAGTCGTCGTGCATTTTCGGCCAATGGTAGCCTTGGCGAAGGATCTTTTGGAAAAGCGATCGTCCGCCCTGGTGTCGGCCACAGATACCCTCATGTACTTCTCTCATAACGCTCTCGGCTTCGTCTGATCGCAAGCACCTAAGCAGCGGTAGGGTGTAGGATCTCCTGTATAGTACATCTTTGTGTATGGTGTACTGTCGGGACTTCACTTGGATGCGGCGAGCATCTTTCCTGTCAGTCGGAAGGGCGCCCGTCCGGAGGTATTGGTAAATGTCATCGTACCAGCTGGATACGACCCCGACGGGAGCTACGACTTCAACAGAGTTGCTGGCGTGGTCCAAGAATTCCACGTACACGATAGAGTTTATCGCATGGATGTCTTCAAGATATAATCTTGATAACTCATCTGCTTCGGTGTTTTCCTCGCGGCCGACATATTTCAGTTGTACGCTTTGGAAAGTCACGATGGCCGAATTCACCTTCTCGAGGTATTTCTGCATCTCGGGCTGTCTGGCCTCGTAGTCTCCCTGTACTTGGCGAATGACCAACTGTGAGTCCCCTTGTATGAGTAGCCGACGGACGGCTAAGCTTTTGGCGAGTCTGAGTCCGGCCAGTAAAGCTTCGTACTCGGCCTCGTTATTTGTGGCCCTGAATCCGAACCTTATAGCCGAGCGTATTTTAAATCATTTCGGACTTTTCAAAATTACGCCTGCCCCTGCTTTATCTTCCATGGAGGAACCGTCCACATTCAGGATCCAGGCGGCTTTGGCCTGCTCTTCATTCGGTGTGTCCCAAGGTTCTGCAAAGTCTTGGCCTGGTAGGGTACTTTCGACGATAAAGTCCGCCAAGGCTTGTGCTTTGATGGCCGTTCTGGGGACGTACTTTATGTCGAACTCCCCAAGCTCTACTGCCCAATTGATGAGTCGTCCCGATACGTCGGGCTTTGACAACACCTTCTTCAGTGGCGTGTTTGTCAATACCGATATGGGATATGCCTGGAAGTACGATCGGAGCTTCCGCGCGGATGTGACCAAGGCAAGTGCCAGTTTCTCAATCGGCTTGTACCTGGTCTCGGCGTCAAGCAATACTTTGCTGACGTAGTAAATTGGTCGCTGGACCTTGTCTTCTTCCTTTAAAAGGACGGCGCTGACTGCGCGGTCGGATACCACAAGGTACAACTGCAACTCATCCCCCGGGTTCGGCTTCACCAGTAGGGGAGGCGAGGATAAATATGCCTTCAGGTCTTCAAAAGCTCTCTGGCATTCTTCGGTCCACTCGAACTTCCCGGCTCCCTTCAGAGTTTTGAAGAAGGGGAGGCAGCGTTCGACCGATTTGGACATGAAGCGGCCGAGTGCGGCTATTCGGCCATTCAGCTCCTTTACATGTTTGCCTCTGGTCGACGTGGCCATGTCCAAGATTGCCTTGATATTCGAGGGATTTGCCTCAATACCCCTTTACGAGACCATGAATCCCAAGAATTTACTGATCCGACTCCGAAGGCACACTTTGTAGGGTTGAGCTTCATACTGTGCCTTCGGAGGCCCTGGAATGCTTCGCCGAGGTCGGCCAGGTGCCGACCGGAATGTCGACCCTTGACAAGGAAATCGTCGACATATACTTCCATGTTCCTGCCAATCTATCGTCTGAAGAATTTGTTGACTAGCCTCTGATAGGTGGCTCCCGCATTTTGAGGCCAAAAGGCATGACCGTATAGCAGAAGAGCCCCTGATTTGTGACAAAGGATGTGCATTCTTCGTCCCTTCCGCATCTTTATTTGGTTGTAGCAGGAATACGCGTCAAGGAAACTTAGCAGTTCATGTCCGGCTATAGCGTCAATCAGTTGGTCGATCCGCGGCAGCGGATAGCTATCCTTTGGATAGGCTTTGTTGAGATCGGTGAAGTCTATGCAAATCCGCCACTTGTCGTTAGACTTTGGCACCATGACCACGTTGGCCAACCAGTCCGGGTAGTCGACCTCCCGTATGAAGTTTGCCGTCAGCAGCTTCTGCACCTCCTCGTCTATGGCAGACTACCGAGCGGGTGCAAAGCTTCTCTTCTTTTGTCGCACAGGCCGATGCTGCGAGTCAACTGCTAGGTGGTGTTCAATTACGTCCCTAGGTATCCCAGGCATCTCAGAGGCCGACCATGCGAAAACGTCTAAGTTCTGCCTTAGAAATTCGATCAACTCTTCCCTTTGTTCTTCAGGCAGCAAGGAGCCAACCTGGAGCGTCTTTTCGGGTTGATCATCCGCAATCGGAACCTGCAGGAATTCCTCTGCTGGCTCTCCCCTGTTGGGAGAGGGCTTCTTTGGAACATCCGCCATGTTCACCTGCGCGGTCTTTAGGGCCCGCTGGCTGTTCTTCAGCTCGGTGGCGTACCACCTTCATAATCTTGATCTGTTCAGCACTCTCCGACTCCATCCTCGGTTGGAAATTTCATCACCAGGTAGTAGGTGGACATACATGCCTTCAACTTGTTCAGCAAAGGCCGGCCGAGGATGACATTGTGAGTTGATGGCCGATCAACCACCATGAATTCAACCACTACTTGTTGCTGTCTGGGCTTCTGGCCAAGGATGACAGGCAATTGGATGCCCCCCTTCACCGTGACTGGGTCCCCGGAGAAGCTGATAAGATCGAAAGTGACGGGACGGAGCTGGTCGTCCGTCAGCTGCATCCTCTGGTAGGCATGATAAAATATGATGTCCACCAAGCTCCCGGTGTCTACTAGGCACTTTGCAACATCGCAGTGCCCGATCCCGACCGTGAATACAATGGCATCCTCATAGGGGACCGTGACGTTGACAAGATCTTCGTCGCTGAAGGTGATGACTTCTCCAGTTCGAGTTTTCTTCGACGGCCACTCTATCTTGGCTACCAGACGTGAGTAGGCCTTTGCCGTCCTGTTGGAGGTGTTCCCGGCGGCGGGTCCCCCTATGATTGTAAGGACTGACTTGCCCTCGTCTTGAGGTCCCTTGGTGATGGTATAGACTCCGCTGTCACCAGGGATGCACAAGCCCATTGCAGTGCGCGGTTGGTCCTCAAGCTGTGGACTGCCGACAAACCTTCGTTCGGTCTTTCTTTCTTTTGAGGCTGGATGGGACTTCTTTCTCCTCCTTCCTCGGCCTTCCGGCTCCGAACAAGCCGATATGGACTCGGATTGGGTATGTTGTCGGCCTCCGAGTCTTTCTTTTACCGACACTCTTTCTCTTTGCGCTCCAGATGAGCTTTCCACTGTCCCAAATTGGATGGCGCCGACCCACTGCCTGGGGGGAGCCGGCCCATCATCAGGGTCTCTGTCATCCCTCCGAGCGGCGTTCTGATTATCGCCTGCATACGCTCGGCAATTGTTGGGTTACGGATTCCTCGGAGGTGGAGGTTGTAATCCACGATCCCTCCGAGCAGGGGCTGGTCCCCTGTCTGCATTCCTGACAAAGTTGCCATAGTATCCTCTCCTAATGAGGTCTTTGATTTCCCCTTTGAGGTACTTGCATTCCTTAGTTTCATGACCATAGTCGCGATGGAAGCGGCAGAAGCGGAAGCGATCCCTATTCCTCCCATCGCCGAATGGCTTTGGAGGTGGTCGGAGGTTCCGGTCATTTTTTATTACTTCGAGGATTTTCGTCATCGACGTGTTGAGTGGGGTATATTACTCGAACGTCTTATACGGATGCCGGTAGGCCTGGTCCCTACCGGATTTCTATTTTTTTAAGTCTCCAGAACTTGGAGTCGGATCAACCATCTCCGACCTTTTCTTGTCTGCCGGTTTTGGGTCGGCCTTCAGATTGTTCACTGTATTATTTTTCAGGGCCCTAGTCATCTTGTCTGCGGAGGCGTACTTCTCGCATCTAGCGAGCAGGTCGTCCAGATTCTTTGGTAACTTTTTGGCAAGGGACCAACAAAGCTGAAGATCGGTGACGTCGGCCTACAGACTAAACATATGCACCGCGGGCTCGACGTCCTTGATTTCAAGCACCTCTGTATTAAAGCGCTTAATGAAGTCCCGTCGGGACTCGTCCTTCTGCTGCTTGACTGTTGACATATGGTACGATGTTTTCTTGCGCACTCGGCTTGCTTGGAAGTGCGTCAAGAACTTGTTCGATAGCTGTTCGAACGAGGTAATGCTCTTGGCCGGGAGATTATTGAACCACGTGTGAGCAGCTCCCCTGAGCGTTGAAGGAAACATCCTGCAGATGAGGCTGTCTCTCAGGGGGTAGAATAGTGTTGTGGAGACGAAGGCGTCTAAGTGCTGCTCAGGGTCGGTACTCCCATGGTAGGAGTCCAAGACCGGCATCTTGAAGTTATCGGGAGGAGGTGCCCTCATGATCTCATCCGAGAGTGCCGCGATTGCAGTATAGGCCGTTCTCGGCGGGGCTACTTTGTTTTGCTCCACCTGCTGAAGCCGAGTAGTTATCTCTAATAGACGCCGCTCGACCTCGGACTGGGGAGTGTCCGGAGGCTGAGCACCAGAACCTGGTGTTTCTTCGTTAACTCTTTCCCGTCGGAGGTCATCGAGGAAGGACCCCGGGCCTCCGACCGGAGGTGGCGCCATCGGCGCCTGGTGTTGATGTGGCGGGGGATTCCGACACGGGCCGGGCCATGCTTCGTCCAGGAGCTTGATCACCTGCCGGGAGATTGTTTGGCAAAGCGTTTGCCAGATCTGCCCTCGCCCTTGGCGGATGGGCCGCTTGCGGGACTTCTGGTGGCGGATTCGGTGCCGGATGAGGATTCTCTCCTCCCACTACCGAATTGCTTGCTCGAGCCCCTCTCAAGACTTTCGCAAGCTGCTCGATTTTCTGCTTCAACTCATCAAACCGCTGACGAGTGACGTATTGGGGAGGAGGTTGCGGTGGTGTTACCAACGGCGTGTGGCTCGGGGCTAGCGCCGGCGTCGGCAGTGGTACTGGTGCTGGTTCTGGTATTGGTGCGGGTTCTGGCACTGGGGATGCAGGCTCATGGTCTGCCCTCGTCGTGCTTTCGATACTACCCATATGCACCGATGTCTCAGAAGGGGCGCGCGACGCCCGTGCTCGAGTTCTTAAGTGAGCCATTGGAATAAGAATACGCACACGCTAAACTCAGTCAAAAGAGGCCCCACGGTGGGCGCCAAAATGTTACGGTTGGAAATCGCCCGTCGATCCGCGCTCTGAATGACCTGCAATCACAGAGAAGAGACAAAGGAGTTGGGCGCCTAAGCTAGATTCCCAAAGTAAACAGTCAAGAGATAGCAGAATGCTATCTCCAGTTTAGAGAAAGTGGGACGATGAGTGAGTTTGAGCGTGAGTGAGGGATGAATAATAATAGCTTGTAGCTTGTGCGTGCATGAGGGATGAATAATAACAGCTTGTAGCTTGTGCGTGTGTAAGGGCTTACTTTGAGGGGTTGCCCTCTACTTATAGATCGAGAAGAGGCATGGAGGCACCAGGACTCAGGTAGATAGACTGCCAATAGGATTGCCATGTGTCGCTCTGTGGGACACTCAAGTGGTAGACTCCGAGTAGGAGTCGGAGACCTTAGCCAAGGAAGCTAGGTCGGTCAGCTCGGGGACTGACACGTGTCAACGTGTGAGTAATGGCCGACCGGAATAGTCGGTGTCGTATCAGGCCGGGAGAAGGACTCTCCGGAGGTAGCAGAATCTCAATAGGACTCTGGCTCCCACCACCGAGTAGGATCATAACTCCGAGCGCTACCCGGGAGGCCGGGCACAAGGGAGGTCGTGCGCATGGGAGGCCGAGTGCGTGGGAAGCCGAGTGCGAGACACTCCGAGCGCTCAGGCTTCGAAGGTGCACTTGACACGTGTAAGATTTTAAGTGGAGGGATCATTTTCCTCTTAACAACAAGCATACAAGCATAGAATCAATCATGGCATTAGACTCAATAAAAATAAATAGATTGTTATTATCCAATTAGTTTAGGTTTTCTTCCCTCACCTGTTAGCAATACTTGATGTCCTTCCAAGCCTTGAAATTCTCTTTGAATAGATTTAACAACCTAAAAGTTATATGAATTTAAGTTAGGGTTCATATATGACATGTTACAGCAGTCAAAAATTGAAACAGAGCACTGATAGCTGTCTAATTAGTCTTATGGTCTCATGCTGTATCAACCTTTTTATCAATGGTCGATACCCTACGGTCGCATATGGTGTGACCGTAGCTGCGACCATATGATTTCTGAAATCTTCCTGAACGCCTATGGTCGATCCTCTGGTCATGCTGGTCATGCTATGGTCAACCATAGCTGCGACCTTGAGATTTTTGGCCACAGTCAACATGAAATTTGAGTTATTCCTGGGTCAATTCTTCTGTTCTTCAATGGAGTTTATTCTAAGGTCATCCTATGGCCATCATTAGTAATTTCTTATCAACCCTAATCATCAAATTCACTCCTCATGGTTTTTCATGGGATTTTCTCAAGGAAATCACATAGATCATAATAGGTTGATATTGCCTATCTTCCATAGAAGTTTTATTCGTTAGAGTTTACATCTCTAGATATTTGTTTCATACCTTTGCCAGTGATAGAGAGCCAATCCCCTCTCAGCAAATTCTTCTCCTTAGCTTTTTCTTCTTCTCCTTCTCTTTCGTATCTTCCCTCTCTTTTTCTAGGGTTTACTAATGTTCTAAAAGAGTGAATAAAGGCTAAGGGACGTTTTTTATATAGAGGAAAACACTCCATATAGAGTCCTCTGTCAATTAGGAAAGCAATCCCTTAGTTTAGGAAAATTTTCAAAACTCAGAGTCTGATCTGAGTTCTCATGGTCGATCATACGGTCGCATAAATCATCGACCATAGGGTCAAAATTGTCACACCCCAATTCCGCACTATTCAGAATGGTGTGATGAACCGCTAGCAAACCAACGGTTCAACCAGGATCTTGAGTAGGCTATATCCATTTTATCTAAACCTCAAACATCCACATTCATAATCAGAGTAAATACATAATAGCGGAAGTCTTATAGTAGAATGAACTGAGAAATTTAAATGTGATAATCATATTTAAGTAGTAAATTATTCTCTATCAACTAAGACATAAATAAGTATCAATTACATGTCTTTACTTAATCCAAATAATTAAAATAAAATCTAATCGTATACGCATGAGTTGCACTCGCAAGAGGAGTCATGCGTATCCACTTTTTCTTTAACTTCCATCGTCGCCATGTGCCCGTACACTGGAGCATTAAAATAATCTTCGACGGTAGTACCTGCATCATTAACTAAAAATATTTGACGTCGAGAGGGTGAGCACACATCATGGCTCAGTGAGCAAACAAAACAATGCAACAATACATATGCATGCATTCAATTCATATCTTTGGTCTGGTTTAGAGTTTGCAATGTGCAATAGAAAGGGTTGGAGGTCAAAGGTTAACGTTTATTGACCCCTCCTCTATACACAGGGTGTGGAAGTCCGTCCAAAGGTTAACGTTTATTGTCATCCCCATCCACCCTACCATGAACATTGTACAACAAAGGTTAACGTGTATTGTTGTACAGTGCCCTACCAACACGTAAGCCCCTGCTAGCGAGGGCTTGCAAACTGGGCTCGCAACTAACCAATCCTAATGCTAAACAGTGTATCCAACCCCTCACCCCAGCATCCCTCAGAACGCCCATAGAGATAGAGCTAAGGCCCCCCGGTAGAGTCAAAGGCTACAAGGACCGAGACCACCTCCCCTGATACTCTACGACGTAATAGTTCTGCTAAAGTAATGGTGATACGACGATGCTAATGCACAAGACTTGAGTTAGAGATAGAGCTAGAGTGCTGAGGCCCGGCCTATGACACTCCCCCTGATACTCGCTAGCATCAAGTACACCAACCACACACATACATTCACATGCCTATTCCTATCATCATGGTCATTATCATGTTATAAACAATAAAGTAAATATGCATGAACAATAAATAGGAATATTGGATGACATGTTGAATGCACATTACAAGCATGTTCGCATAGAATCAAGCATAGCATTGGACTCAAGAAATAAAAATAGTTTGCTATTAACCAATTAGTTTAGGTCTTGTTTCCTCACCTTTACTTGATCGTAAGTCTGCTTTCAAGTTTTAAGAATCAACTATATATCGATATTATATCACTAGAAAACCTAACCAAGTTGATTGAATTTAATTAGAACTAATCCAGACTTTAAAAAGCATGCTGCTAACTGGGGGTCGATGCTAGGGTCGGAGGTTTGGTCGACCCTGGGTACGACCACCCTATTCTGGACTTCCCGAACACTGGGGGTCGATGCTCAGGGTCTGGTAGGGTCGAATGGCCATTGACCCCCCATGCGACCCCCTATGGGTTTTATCAATTTTTCTTCCCTCAGTCCATTCTTTGTGTTTAAGGTCATATGGCTTGCTCCTACAGTCTATTCTACACATGTTCTATGACCTAGAACCGTGGTTCATTCACCTATATGGCTTTCATGATTTCCCCCATGGTTTTTCATGAAAACCTAACCATGGGTGGATGATTTGGGTTCCTCCTAGATCATTCCTCCTCATTATCGACACTAAGGTCTTTAGAAATTCATGGAAATAGTATCCATACCTGAGAAGTATGCTTCTTCCTCTGAAGCCCTTCTTTTTGGTCTTCTTCTCTACTTTCCTTCTCTTCTCCTTCTCTTCCTTCTCTTCTCTTTCTCTCAAACCAATTAGGGTTGTAAAAGGAGTGATAGAGGCTTAGGGACGCCCTATTTATAGAGTAGAAACTCCTAAAATAAGTCCCATTGAGATTAGGAAGGAATCCCATTGAAACTAGGAAAGTTTCCTAACTTTTGGTTCGAGCTGTTTTTACCGATTATTGGGGGTCAATGGGGGGGTCGGAGATCCCGTCGACCCCTGGTCCTTAAAGTATCCGACCCCCCATGTAAAACTGGGGGTCTGACTTTTATTCTGGGGGGGTCCAACCCTCCCTTTCTGGGTATGCGACCCTCCCCTTATTTTGAGTATTTTTGGGTCAGTTTAATACCTGGGATCACGATCTCCTTCACGCACTTGATCCATGTGGTTCGACCATGATGGGTAGACCTGGTTCAAGGTCGTAAGACCGGGTTAGTTTGACACAGGTCATACAACTCTCCCTACTTATAAAAATTTTGTCCCCAATTCCGTACTATTCAGAATGATGTGATGAACCGCTAGCAAACCAACGGTTCAACCAGGATCTCGAGTAGGCTATATCCGTTTTATCTAAACCTCATACATCCATAATCAGAGTAAATACAAAATAGCAGAAGTCTTATAGTAGAATGAACTGAGAAATCTAAATGTGATAATCATATTTAAGTAGGAAACTATTCTGTATCAACTAAGACATAAATAAATATCAATTCAATGTCATTACTAAATCTAAATAATTAAAATAAAATCTAATCGAAAACGCATGAGTTGCACTCACAAGAGGAGTCATGCGTATCCACTTCGTCTTCAACTTTCATCGCCGCCATGTGCCCGTACACTGGAGCGTTGACATAATCTTCGACGGTAGTACCTGCATCATCAACTAAAAATATTCGACGTCGAGAGGGTGAGCACACATCATGGCTCAGTGAGCAAACAAAACAATGCAACAATACATATGCATGCATTCAATTCATATCTTTGGTCTCGTTTATAGTTTGAAATATGCAATAGAAAGGGTTGGAGGTCAAAGGTTAACGTTTATTGACCCCTCCTCTATACACAAGGTGTGGAAGTCCACCCAAAGGTTAACGTTTATTATCGTCCCCATCCACCCTACCATGAACATTGTACAACAAAGGTTAACATTTATTGTTGTACAGTGCCCTACCAACACGTAAGCCCCTGTTGGCGAGGGCTTGCAAACTGGGCTCACAACTAACCAATCCTAATGCCAAACAGTGTATCCAAGGCCTCAGCCCAGCATCCCTCAGAACTCCCATAGAGATAGAGCTAAGGCACCCTCGGTAGAGTTAGAGACTACAAGGACTGAGACCACCTCCCTTGATACTCTACGACGTAATAGTTCTTCTAAAGTAATGGCGATACGACGATGCTAATGCACAAGACATGAGTTAGAGATAGAGCTAGAGTGTTGAGGCCCGGCCTATGACACTCCCCCTGATACTCACTCGCATCAAGTACACCAACCACACACATACATTCACATGCCTATTCCTATCATCATGGTCATTATCATGTTATAAACAATAAAGTAAATTTGCATGAACAATAAATAGAAATATTGGATGACATGTTGAATGCACATTACAAGCATGTTCGCATAGAATCAAGCATAGCATTGGACTCAAGAAATAAAAATAGTTTGTTATTAACCAATTAGTTTAGGTCTTGTTTCCTCACCTTTACTTGATCGTAAGTCCTCTTTCAAGCTTTAAGAATCAACTATATGTCGATATTATATCACTAGAAAACCTAACCAAGTCGATAGAATTTAATTAGAACTAATCCAGACTTTAAAAAGCATGCTGCTAACTGGGGGTCGATGCTAAGGTCGGAGGTTTGGTCGACCCTGGGTGCGACCACCCTATTCTGGACTTCCCGAACACTGGGGGTCGATGCTCAGGGTCTGGTAGGGTCGAATGGCCATCAACCCCCATGCGACCCCCTATGGGTTTTGTCAATTTTTCTTCCCTCAGTCCATTCTTTGTGTTTGGGCTCCTATGGCTTGCTCCTATAGTCCATTCTACACATGTTCTATGACCTAGAACTGTGGTTCATTCACCTATATGGCTTTCATGATTTACCCCATGGTTTTCCATGAAAACCTAACCATGGGTGGATGATTTGGGTTCCTCCTAGATCATTCCTCCTCATTATCTACACTAAGGTCTTTAGAAATTCATGGAAATAGTATCCATACCTGAGAAGTATGCTTCTTCCTCTGAATCCCTTCTTTTTGGTCTTCTTCTCTACTTTCCTTCTCTTCTCCTTCTCTTCCTTCTCTTTTCTTTCTCTCAAACCAATTAGGGTTGTAGAAGGAGTGATAAAGGCTTAGGGACGTCCAATTTATAGGGTAGAAACTGCTAAAATAAGTCACATTGAGATTAGGAAGGGATCCCATTGAAACTAGGAATGTTTCCTAACTTTTGGTTCGAGCTATTTTTACCGATTATCGGGGGTCGATGGGGGGGTTGGAGATCCCATCGATCCCTGGTCCTTAAACTGTCCGACTCCCGATGTAAAACTGGGGGTCTGACTTTTATACTGGGGGGTCCCACCCTCCCTTTCTGGGTATGCGACCCTCCCCTTATTTTGAGTGTTTTTGGATCAGTTCAATACCTGGGATCGCGATCTCCTTCACGCACTTGATCCATGTGGTTCGACCATGATGGGTAGACCTGGTTCAAGGTGGTAAGACCGGGTTACTTTGACACAGGTCTTACAACTCCCCCCTACTTATAAAAATTTCATCCCCAATTCTGTACTATTCAGAATGCTGTGATGAACCGCTAGCAAACCAACGGTTCAATCAGGATCTCGAGTAGGCTATATCCATTTTATCTAAACCTCATACATCCACATTCATAATCAGAGTAAATACAAAATAGCAGAAGTCTTATAGTAGAATGAACTGAGAAATCTAAATGTGATAATCATATTTAAGTAGCAAATTATTCTGTATCAACTAAGACATAAATAAATATCAATTACATGTCTTTACTAAATCTAAATAATTAAAATAAAATCTAATCGAAAATGCATGAGTTGCACTCGCAAGAGGAGTCATGCGTATCCACTTCATCTTCAACTTCCATCGCCGCCATGTGCCTGTACACTGGAGCGTTGACATAATCTTCGACGGTAGTTCCTGGATCATCAACTAAAAATATTTGACGTCGAGAGGGTGAGCACACATCCTGGCTCAGTGAGCAAACAAAACAATGCAACAATACATACACTGTTCAGATTTTCTCTCCGACTCGGCGCAGAAGGCGGAACAACTTTTACCAAAAACTGCTTAGGCGCGCTAGCCGTTCGTTGTTGGCCGTTAGTCGGCGTTAGAGTAGAAAGATGCCCTGGCCCCCGGGGAGCAAATAAGAGGGCGAAAAAGACCAGAAGCTGCACTGCTACCGCTGCAATAAAACGGATTCTTTTTCCGTCCATCACTGCTGCAAAACAGATTGATGAGCTTCGGGCATCAAGGGACCGAGATTTTATGCTGCTGCAGAAACGGAATCGAAGGGGTTGGTTGGAAAGTAAGGATAGCATGATTGGCTGGTTGGTTAGGGCTCTTTCCTGCGTGATAGGCTTGACGCTTCCCGCGTGATAGAAAATCACCCACCACGGGCCCTTTTGCATGACTTCCATGCGGCACGAATTTGACGGCAGAATCCTGACAAGTTTGCAGCAGTTGAGTACTATCATGCCTGTGTGAACAAACAAACCAACCACCTTGCACAACTAGCTTCAGCAGTTCCGCTGGGAGACCATTTTGTTGTCTTTGTTTTATAGTCTATCCATCCTTGCTTCCAAGGCTTCCTCGGCCCCCGCCCCCCCCCCCCCCCCCCCCCCCCCCCCCCCCCCCCCCCCCCCCTTTCTTTGCTGCCGGGGGGGCCGGCACCCCCCCCTTTTTTTTTTTTTTTTTGGGTGGTTTTCTTCCGACCTGTCCCTCCCCCCCCCCCCCCCCCCCCCCCCCCCTCCCCCCCGGGGCCGGGGGCCGCCGGGCGTCAAACCCGGGGAGCCCCCCAAACCCCCGGCCCCCCGCCCCGCAAAAAAAACAGGGGGGGGGGGGGGGGGGGGGGGGGGGGCCGGAAGAGACTGAGCCCGGACCAATCACATTGAGTTGTAGATTGACATAGTTAACCTTCGTGCACTTATAATATAAAGTCGAGTGGAAGCTGAGCGTTCACCTTAGCGGCCGCCCTCTGACCTCGATGCATGTGTTAAGCATATAACTCCGAAGCGAGCAAACTGCCCCTGCCTTGACGGAAGAAGCAGTGCAGTAAGCGTCTCCGGACATAGAAAGTAGGCAATCACTTACCCTTCGTTAGCGGTCTAGGTTTCAGTCGTAGTTTCTGGTATCGACACAGACAGTGGGAAATCTCTATACGATTGAAGTCAGTGTGCAAGACAAAGTATAGTTTTGACTTTGACTTTATCTTTTAATAAGAAAAAATAAGCATTCCACAGTCGTAGGTACCGACACCGGTTTAGTTACCATAGCCCTAGTCTTTTAGCGGACTCAAGGTGACTTCTAACCAGGTGCTTAAGCGCCTCCTACAAGATCAGTCTTCTAGGAAGGACATCTAACATAGTATCAGAGCGGGTACCTCGGTCCTCCCTAGCGGTAACTGTCACGTGTATGACCACCCAAAAAGAGAGGCAACACGTGGGGGGGGAGTGTGAAGAATAGTTCCACATCGGTTAACCGAGATCGAGGATGTGTCTTCATATACCTGGGAGTCCCTCCTCCTAACAGATCGGTCTTTTAGGAAGGAAATCTAACAACTATAACAAACATGAGGCCGTTGAGATGGATGAGTGGCATGACTAGGACAAAGAGATTATAAGAAATGAATACATTCAAGAAAACTTAGAGTAATATCAAATAGTTGACAAATTGAGAAAAGGTGATTTGAAATTGTTCGAACCTGTGCATCATAAACCATCAAATGCACCAGTGAGATGGAGTGATGGGGTGCAAATTTGAGGTGGTAGAAGGACAAGGAAGAGACGAAAGATGACCTGGGTTGAAGTGGTGAGCAAATACATGATTACTTTGTGAGTCAGCAGCAGATATGGCCCTAAAGTGAGAGTGGAATGGTGGGGCATGATTTATGTAGCTGGCCGCAAATAGTTTTAAGAGTTTTGTCAGTTGAGTTCAGGATCTGGGTAGGGATTTTGATTACGGCATGATAAGGAAGTCTTTGGGGATAGAACGAACAAGGAAGTTTTGTATGTTGTTATTCTTACAAGGGTTCGTCTGTTTGTAACCTAAGAAGGTTACAAACAGAATTTGTAACCAGACTTTTTTGTCCCTTAAAAGATGACATGTCAGCTATTTAGAGGGTCCAAGGATGTAAATTCGCAAGGACCCTCATCTCTCCTCAAATTACGATAACAATCTTGGGTAGTTTGGGAAAATCGCAATAAGCCCTCCTGCTGCTGCGGTGGAGCAAAATCTCCGGTGGCGGTGGATCCTCTCTCTCCCTACCTTCGCACACCTTCCTTCCTCAGCCAGATTCAAAGATGGAGCCAACGAGCTTCGTCCACACAGGAGCTCTCTCTTCTCCCTTTGCAATCGCTTCGTATCAAATACCCCTCCTCTGCTCTCCGAATTACATAGCTGAACCACTCTTCCGAGTCGCCAATCCTATATCAATAACCATTTTTTTTACTCTAAAGTAAATCTACTGTAATTGGAGATTCTAGGGTTTCGAATTCCTGAAATCCGTTCCAGATCGACTGACGGTTAAAGGTTTCAATCTTTTTCATGCATTCAATTCATATCTTTTGTCTGGTTTATAGTTTGCAATGTGCAATAGAAAGGGTTGGAGGTCAAAGGTTAACGTTTATTGACCCCTCCTCTATACACAAGGTGTGGAAGTCCACCCAAAGGTTAACGTTTATTGTCGTCCTCATCCACCCTACCATGAACATTGTACAACAAAGGTTAACATTTATTGGTGTACAGTGCCCTACCAACACGTAAGCCCCTGTTGGAGAGGGCTTGCAAACTGGGCTCACAACTAACCAATCCTAATGCCAAGCAGTGTATCCAAGGCCTCACCCCAGCATCCCTCAGAACGCCCATAGAGATAGAGCTAAGGCCCCCCGGTAGAGTTAGAGACTACAAGGACCGAGACCACCTCCCCTGATACTCTACGATGTAATCGTTCTGCTAAAGTAATGGCGATACGATGATGCTAATGCACAAGACTTGAGTTAGAGATAGAGCTAGAGTGATGAGGCCCGGCCTATGACACTCCCCCTGATACTCGCTCGCATCAAATACACCAACCACACACATACATTCACATGCCTATTCCTATCATCATGGTCATTATCATGTTATAAACAATAAAGTAAATATGCATGAACAATAAATAGAAAAATTGGATGACATGTTGAATGCACATTACAAGCATGTTCGCGTAGAATCAAGCATAGCATTGGACTCAAGAAATAAAAATAGTTTGTTATTAACCAATTACTTTAGGTCTTGTTTCCTCACCTTTACTTTATCGTAAGTCCTCTTTCAAGCTTTAAGAATCAACTATATATCGATATTATGTCACTAGAAAAACCTAACCAAGTCGATAGAATTTAATTAGAATTAATCCAGACTTTAAAAAGCATGCTGCTAACTGGGGGTCGATGCTAGGGTCGGAGGTTTGGTCGACCCTGGGTGCGACCACCCCTATTCTGGACTTCTCGAACACTGGGGGTCGATGCTCAGCGTCTGGTAGGGTCGATTGGCCATCGACCCCCCATGCGACCCCCTGTGGGTTTTGTCAAGTTTTCTTCCTTCAGTCCATTCTTCGTGTTTGGGGTCCTATGGCTTGCTCCTACAGTCCATTCCACACATGTTCTATGGCCTAGAACCGTGGTTCATTCACCTATATGGCTTTCATGATTTCCCCCATGGTTTTCCATGAAAACCTAACCATGGGTGGATGATTTGGGTTCCTCCTTGATCATTCCTCCTCATTATCTACACTAAGGTCTTTAGAAATTCATGAAAATAGTATCCATACCTGAGAAGTATGCTTCTTCCTCTGAATCCCTTCTCTTTGGACTTCCTCTCCACTTTCCTTCTCTTCTCCTTCTCTTCCTTCTCTTCTCTTTCTCTCAATCCAAGTAGGGTTGTAAAAGGAGTGATAGAGGCTTAGGGACGTCCTATTTATAGAGTAGAAACTCCTAAAATAATTCCCATTGAGATTAGGAAGGAATCCCATTGAAACTAGGAAAGTTTCCTAACTTTTGGTTCGAGCTGTTTTTACCGATTATCGGGGGTCGATAGGGGGTCGGAGATCCCGTTGACCCCTGGTCCTTAAAGTGTCTGACCCCCCATGTAAAACTTGGGGTATGACTTTTATACTGGTGGGGTCCGACCCTCCCTTGCTGGGTATGCGACCCTCCCCTTATTTTGAGTATTTTTGGGTCAGTTTAATACCTGGGATCGTGATCTCCTTCACGCACTTGATCCATGTGGTTCGACCATGATGGGTAGACCTGGTTCAAGGTGGTAAGACCGGGTTAGTTTGATACAGGTCGTACAAAAATCATCGATTGTAGGGTTCTAGATTTGATATTTTTGGTTCCCTTCTTTATGGTCGACCATACCTACCTAGTAGGTATGCAACCTTAGGTATGTTCTTAGTGTTTTGAACTCAATTCTCATACCTGGTGTGTGATCTATCTTCAAACGCTTGGTCCACTTGGTCCAGAAATGATGGGAAGACCTGGCACGACACGGTTAGACCAAGTTAGTGGAGTGTGGGTCTTACAACTCGCCCCCTCTTATATAAATTTTATCCTCAAAATTTGCACATACCTTCCGAGTCGATTAGATGAGGATATTGCTTCCGCATAGCGTTCTCTTCTTCCCATGTAACTTCTTCTACATTTTGGCTTATCCAAGTAACCTTAACGTAATAAATGTCGTGGTTGCGAAGATGTTGCACCTTCCAGCTAGTGTTCTCAAAAGGTACTACTTCGAACGTCAAATCTTCAATCAAATACGGGTATACTAAGGTCGTATAGCTTTGAAACGAGCTTTCTTGGACAAACGATCCACAATCACCCAAACCGCGTCAACTACTCGGGGAGTCAATGGTAACCTGGTGACGAAGTCCATAGTGATGTAGTCCCATTTTTAGGCTGGTTCGTAGTGGCTGCAATAATCCTGTAGGTCTTTGTCTTTCAGCCTTTACTTTCTGACAATTCAAGCATTGAGATACAAAATTAGCTACATCTGCTTTCATTCCTCTCCACCAATATAGTTTCTACAGATCATGATAGATCTTCGTACTTCTAGGTTGTACCGAATAAGCAGTAGTGTGAGCTTCCTTCATTAGTCTGTGTCTAACATCCAAGTCTTCATTTTCAGGAACACATACCCTTCCTTTGTATCTTAGTACCTTTTCAACATCCAAGGTGAACTCTGGAGTAGTCCTACCTTTTTCGAGGTCTTCTTGCACCGTTCTCAGATAAGGGTCTGATTTAATAGCAGCTTTCACTTCATCTAATAGATCAGGTATAATCTTTAATGTAGCAAACATGTTTGAGAATAGATGAATAAACCCTTGGTCGGTTGATTCATTCAGAATATCAATCACGAACTGCTCTTTATCATAATTAAATACTCTCCCTATGACACACGCCACAGCATTTGCACTAACTTCTTCTTGGGATTTTGTCATTGCTTTCTTGCTTAATGCATAAGCAACTACATTAACTTTTCCTAGATGATACTGGATATCACAATAATAATCCTTCAATAATTCCAGCCATCTCCTTTGTCTCATATTCAACTCCTTCTGATTAAAAAGAAGAGTGAGACCCTTATGATCTGATTTAATCTGAAATTTCTCTCCATACAAATAATGTCTCCAAATCTTAACAGTATGTACTACTGCTGCTAATTCTAAGTCATGAGTGGGGTAGTTCTTCTCATGTGTCTTCAACTGTCTTGAGGCATATGCAATTACTTGTTCTCCTTGCATAAGCACACATCCTAAACCTAACGCAGATGCATCAGTGTACAAGGTAAATGGTTGTCCTAGGATCAAAATAGTCAAGATGGGAGTTGATATCAATCTAGCCTTCAATGTTTGAAAACACTCTTTACATTTATCAATCCAAACAAACTTTTCTCCTTTCTTTGTTAGACTGGTGAGAGGTACAGCGATTCTAGAGTAATCTTCCACGAATCATCGATAGTAACCAGCTAAACCTAAGAAACTTCTAATTTTCACAATATTCTTAGGTGCTTCCCATTTTATAATGGCTTCAATCTTACTAGGATCCACTTTAATTCCTTCAGCAGATACAACATGGCTTAAGAAAGCAACTTCATTTAGCCAAAACTCACACTTTCTAAATTTTATGTAAAGCTTCTCTTTTCTTAGTCGCTGAAAAGTGGCTCTTAGATTTGTAATATGAGTTTCTTTGTCCTTGGAGTAGACTAGTATGTCGTCAATAAATACAATGACTGACGTATCCAACATATCATGGAATACTCGATTCATGAGTTCCATAAAAATTACAGGTGCATTAGTTAATCCAAAAGACATGACTAAAAATTCATAATGTCCACATCTGATTCTGAATGCTGTCTTCAAAATATCACTTCCTTAATCTTCAACTGATGATATCCTGACCGAAGATCAATTTTGGAGAACACTTTGGCACCTTGCAACTGATCGAACAAGTCATCAATCCGAGGGAACGAGTACCGATTCTTGATTGTAAGCTTATTCAATTCCTAATAATCTATACACAGCCGAATGCTACCGTCTTTCTTTTTCACTAACAATACTGGCGCTCCACATGGTGATATACTAGGTCTAATATAACCTTGTCCAATAATTTTTGTAATTGTACCTTGAGTTCTTTCAGTTCAGTAGGAGCCATTCGATAAGGTGCTTTAAATACTGGTGAGGCTCTGGGCATAAAATCTATAACAAACTCTGTCGCTTGGTCGGGTGGTAGTCCTGGTAGTTCCTCAGGAAATATATCCAAAAATTCATGCACAACTTCAATATCCTCTATTCTTGGTGCGTCCTTGTTAAGGTCGACCATGGATACTAGATATCCAATTCCTCCTTTCTCGAGGCATTTTCTATCCTTCAATGCATAGAGAATGATTTTTCGTTTACGGGGAAGTTTGGTTCCCTTAAAACTAAACTCTGCTCCTTCCTTGTCTTTAAATGTCAATTTCTTTTCTGCACATAATAGGTTTGTGGAGTGCTGAGCTAACCAATCCATTCCCAAGATAATGTCAAAGTCTGCCATCTCAAGTTGAATTAAGGTTGCATCCAAAATCTTCTCGCCGATAAGAACTAGACATGGTCCATAACCTTTGTCTAGTTCCACTTCTAACCCCATAGGTGATCGTACAAGCAGTTTATAATCTAAAGGTCTGAGGGGTAGATTTAACTTCTTTCCAAATAACACAGATATAAAAGAATGTGTAGCTCTAGAGTCAAAGAGTACTCTGGCAGGTAAGCCATTAATAGGTACGATACCTGTGATTTGATTTAATTTAGTCTGCATGCTCATACAATGTAGTACAAAACGAAAGGTTCAGGTCATACCTGTGACCACATCAGGCGATGCGACAGCATTCTCAGATATAACTACATAAACCTTTCCTTGTTGTAGCTGCTTCCTTGCCTTAGGACACTCCCTTGAATAATGTCCTACTTGATTACAGTTAAAGCATTTAACTCCAGCATTACTTTGCTTCTGTTGAGGTTGGGCTATCGGAGTAGTCTTGGCTGCAGCATTGAAGCCTTGATTACAGAAGGGTTTAAATGTCTTTGAGTTTCCTCCATTGTATGAGTTTCCATTGGGCCTTTTAATACCTCTATTCTGAGCGAAATAACTTTCCCTCTGGCTCGATTCCAGTACTCGAGCAATCTGTACAGCTTCATTATAAATCTTCTTTTTCGATCCTAATACATGCTCACGGAGGCTTCCCCTAAGTTCCATGACGAACCTTTGAGTTTTGGTATTTTCCTCCTGCATGCTAGAGGGAGCAAAGAAAAATAGTTCTTCATAACATTGTTGATATGCGTCTACAGTCATCTATCCCTGATACAGACTCAGAAACTCCTTTTCCATTTGATCTCTGAAACTCCTGGGAAAATACTTCTCGAAGAAAGCTTCTTTATAGATAGCCCAGGTCAGTTGGGCATGCTTTGTCAATAGATAACTCCGAGTAGATTTCCACCAATGATGCGCATCACCTTTCAGCAAAAAATTGGCACATAATACCTTCTCTTCTTCATTTATAGTCATCATCATAAAGTTTCTTTCCATCTCATCGATCCAGTGAACTGGCCATAATGGATCTGATGGCTTGCCTATAAATTCCTTCAACTTCAACTTCAGAAAATGCTTGATTAGTCTGGAGTGATCAAGCTGACACTGTGCATATGCTCCATACATAGACAGTTGGTACAGATAATTTCCTTGGTTATAGCCACCTTGCGGTGCTCCAAGGTTTGGCACTTGGCCTTGTACTACTCGTGTTTACGGTGCTTGGGGTACAGTGTTGCTACTACTAGGTGTAGTACTAGGTTGTCCTATAGGTGGAGAGGTTATGTTTGCAGTTAGAAAAGCATTTCCCATAGCAGCTTGCATGTTGACTTGCACTTGTTGTATTTGTTGCAATTGTTGTGCTAAATTCATCACCGCAGTAGCCAAATCTGTAGGTGGTGCAGGTAGGTTGGTTTGGTTGGCTAGGGTGTGCACATTCTGAGGTGAAGAATTTTGAGTTCCAATATTTCCTTCCTGTCCTTGCTAACCCTCATTGTCATTAGTCTCCATAAGTAGTGGAGATGGGTTTGCATTTTGTTTCCTTCTACTTACTTTGCGTCCAACCATTTAAACTCTTGGTTGAATGGTACTTAGAAAGGCTATACATGTGAGACAAGATATGATGGTAGTATTGGGTTAGTCTCACAATGGAAGGTGAAAGAAAAATAAAATCAATAGGCAAAAGTTCAAACAGAATCAAATGCAGACAAAAGTAGGTCATATGGTCGATGGCCTACGGTTGCATGTTGTGCAACCATAGGTGCAACCATCACATCCTTGGCAACTTACTGAGACCCTATGGTCGATCATACGGTCCATCCTACGGTCGATGGTTTTGGTTGAATTGTGTGACCGTAAGATCCAAAATCAGTTTTTAAACACCTATTTTCAAGAGTTTTCCCTCTCATTCTCCTTCTTCCTCCTACGGTCTCTACTCAACTCGCCACCAGTGAGTTGCTACAGTTTTGACCATACAAACTTGGTGATTTTTCCTTTGATTTACGACCTACATTCCATTCCACAAGGTATGTACTCTACTCTCTTTCATTTTTAAGCTTTCATACCTAGGGTTTTTGCCATTTGTACGGTTTTCTTTTAATTAATATTTTCTAACCGTAAAAATTTAATTTTTATTGGGAGCTTTTGCTATTAGCCACCCAATGGAAGAAAGCCTCAAGAAAATCTGAGTTTCATCGGTTAGTTTAGTAGAAACTTGAAATTCCCATTTTTGACCTAAATTTTTGAGATTTTTGCCCAATTGTCAAATTTTTTTCAAATTCGACCTACCTAGTTAAAATTTCCAATTGGATATGCATTGCAGGATGGTTTGGGACCTATATAACTCCTCCTGCACAAATGTTTGGGTGTAAATTGGGGCTTTTTCCATTTTATGCCGTTATGTTGTCAAATTTTCAAATTTATCTAACTTGTTTTCTTATTTTCTTTTCTTACAGCTATCATGGTTCGCACCAAAGTTCCTTGAGTTTATGACCCACTTCGCTTTAGGTCTTTGGAAGCAAAAGTGCGATATCTTTGGTTTGACCTAAAGAAAGTTGAAGGGGGTCGGTGTGTGAACCTAGCGCACTTGGCCCTGTTTGATGTAGGGAGGGCATTTGGCAGTATGGGCTGATCTGGGCTGGCTTCCAGTGATCCTATACGAGGCTTGCACTCTCCTGGACTTGGTTAAGCAGGCCTATTGTCACCTTCAGGTGGAGGGTGACCTAGAGGTTGTGGAGAAGGGCAGAGAGCTTCGGATCACCAGCTGGGTGAAAGGGGTTCCAATTTCTTTCAACTGCCAGGAGTTGGCTGATCTCCAAGGTATCTCCAACGATGGACAGTTGGTTTACTATGCTCCCAGAAAGCCACAGTTTCTGTCTACACAGATGTGTGCAGAAATAGATAGTCAGATTCTTCAGGATGACCGTTGGGAGCAGTCAACCTGTGTCCAAAGCCACGTGTCTACTGCAAGATTATCCAGCATATTCTGATTCCACAGGGCAGACATTATAAGATGATCTCACAACTGACTCAGTACCTACTATACAGTATCTGTACTAGGTAGCCTATCTGCCTTTCGTATATTATTCTCTGGACTATGCACCGAGCTACATTGCCTGAATTGAGAGGTAACTTGCCCTATGGGCGACTGATCTCTACCTTGCTTGCTCATCTACAGGTGGACCTAGTGGATGAGAGGGTCGTTGAGGACACCTTCTAAACTGACCTTGATTAGGAGGCCATCAGCAGAACAGGCATGAGAGAGATACAGGTCAGTGATGATGAAAGGAATGCTATGAGATATCCTCTCACTCCGGTAGCGGCAGCAGATGCAAAGGCGATGACAACAGCAGCAGCAGAGGTAGCAGCAGAGGCACACAAGGGTGATGATGAGGATGATGATGATCGGACGTACATAGATGTGGATGCCATCCCTCCTCCATCGCCACAGCATTCTACTGGAGCTGGCCCTTCTAGGGCTTCTCATTCAGCTGGCACTTCACGCCCACTACCAGATGACATGATGGGACTATTACGTGAGATTAGAGAGGCTCAGCGCATGACTGATTGAAAAGTAGGAGAGCTTCTAGATGCCCAATGCTCTATAGACAAGCGGGTAGCAGATCTGATGGCTAGTCTTTGAGCGACTTAGACTCAGGTGGTCTGGTTCGCGAGAGTATATGCTGAGGACTATGATAGAGATCGTGACGCACCTCCTCCTCCAGCATCTCCAGCTCCATGATTGCTATTTATATCTTTCTCCCTTTTATACTATAGAGAATTAGTGCTTATGGTGTGTTCTTATTACAGCTTTAAAATTTTATCCCAACTCAGTTCATGACTCATGTGGAAGTAGTTAGGTCAATGGGTAAAACTTGAGATGCTCTGATACCAAATTACCACATCCTAATTCTGGTCTAACCAGAATGGTGTGATGAACCGCCAATAAACCAACGCTTTACCTAGGATCTTGCGTAGGTCGTACCCACCATATCAAACCGCATACACATTCCACATTAATAATCAGAGATAATAAACAAATAAGCGAAAGTCTTACAGATAATGAACTAAGAATTTAATAGTGATAAATAAGTATTTAATCCAATTATCTCCAAACCACAAGATATAAAAATAAATAATCAATTACATATCCGATGTTCAAGTTATAACTAAACTTAAGCAAAAACACATTGGTTGCACTCGCAATGCGTATCTTCTTCAGCGTTTACATCCATCGCATGTCCATACATCGACGCATTCATATATTCTTCAATAGTAAGACCTGCATCATCAACTAAAAATATTCAACATCGAAAGGGTGAGCACACATCATGGCTCAGTGAGCAAACAAAATAATGCAACAAACATATGCATGCATTTAATTTATATCTTTGGTCTGATTTATAAGGTTGCAATGTGCTATAGAAAGGTTTGGTAGCCGCCGCACCTCTATACATGAGTGTGTGAATTCGCCCAATGGATCAAACATCATTTTCATCCCACATGCACCCACTATAGAATAGAGATAAAGCTAAAGTGTCCGGATCAAACCCACTAACACTTCCCCTGATGCCCTACCCCTACCAACATGTAAGCCCCTATTGGCGAGGCTTGTAAATTGGGCTTGCAACTAACCAATCCTAATGCCAAATAGTGTATCCAAGGCCTCACCCCAGCATCTCTCAATACGTCCATAGAGATAGAGCTAAGGCCCCTCGACAGAGTCAGAGACTACACAGTCCAAGACCACCTCCCCTAATGCCCTACGACGTAATAGTTCTGCTAAGGTAATAGTGATACAACGATGTTAGTGGGCAGACTTGAGTAGAAATAGAGCTAGAGTATGTGTGAGGACAAAGATGGAAATCTTTAGAAGTCGCCACCTAGATTTAGGTCTAGGACCTTAGAAATGTGAAATCTCACCCCAAGGTAAGACTTCGATTGACTCATGACCCTTAGATTGGAATTCTGGTCCATCAGAGATTGGGTAAGCGTAAGGTTACGGTTATGGGAAGGAGTTAGGCACCCAAACCGTCCGATAAAAATCGGTCTCCTATGCCTTTCCTATGCTAGACTCTATCTGTTAAACTAAACCAAACCAAGTGGTTTGATATCATTGAACCGAATCTGTATCCATCAGATTGCCTACGTATTACGGAATTATTCCAAAAATCAGGTTCACCATCGTAGTTCAGGTGTGATTAAAGTTTATGGCTGTAATTTATGCTTGTGTATGATTAAGTTCTTTATTCAAGTTGAAATTTATGCTTGAAAGGCTAAAAAACCCTATGGGTTAGGATCTAGATAGTCCATGTGGACTGATAGATAGTCCTAGTGGATCTAAGAATAACCCTATTTGGGTTGGAATGTGGATAATATCCTAGTGGATCTATCGATAGTCCAAGTGGACTAAGATGTGGATAAATATCCTAGTGGATCTATGGATAATCCAAGTGGAATAAATGTGTGGGTAACCCAATTTGGGTTAAAATATGGGGGATATCCTAGTGGATTTATGGATAGTCCGAGTTGACTAAATTGTGGATCCAAATTTGGGTTTCTCCCAAATGGCCTACGTATCCAAGGGTTTGACCTAGGAATCAGAATCCGCGACCTTCGGGACTCTGGGTTGAAATGGGAATGGATATCATAGTGGATCTATGGATAGTCCGAGTGGACTAAGGTGTGGATCCGAATTTGGATTTCTCCCAAATAGCCTATGTATCCTACGATTTGACCTAGGAATCAGAATCCGCGTAGTTCGGGACTCTGGGTTGAAATGGGAATGGATATCCTAGTGGATCTATGGATAGTCCGAGTGGAGTAAGGTGTGGATAAATATCCTAGTGGATCTATGGATAGTCCAAGTGGACTAAGGTGTGGATCCGAATTTGGGATTCTCCCAAATAGCCAACATATCCTAGGGTTTGACCTAGGAATCAGAATCCGTGTAGTTCAGGCTGGATAACCTGTTATAGGTTAATGATTGAGAACCTATTCTAGGTTTAGGGTTTAGAACCTATTCTAGGATTAGGGTTTGCCGAGGGGCAAATCGTCCTAAATTACCCTTTTCATTCTGAATTCTAATTTTGGAAGGTTTGGCAAAGAATTCTCTTTCTTTATTAAGGTTTTATTATTCTCATTATGCCCTTCCCAAGAATGTGGGTGCCTAAATGCACGTCCCCATGCCTAGATTGTCTTCTAGAAGTGTGCAGATATGACAGTTTGACTAGGGTGTTGCATAAAATAAGTTATTGCCAAAAAATAGAATATTCTATCTAAATATGGCACATAAAACATTTATGGCAAGAAATTCACATACAGTTAGATTGGTTAAAAATCTTTCAAATATGGCATGTATTGCAAATAAGGCAAGAGCCTATATGGCATGATCTAGTAGGCTATCTTCTAAGCATGGCAAGACCCTAATTGCTATTTTCTTTCCATATTTAGGGTTTTCTACCATAATTGCTGCATTCTTTCCATTTTTTAAGGTTTCCAACCCTAATTATTATTTTCTTTCCATTTTAGGGTTTTCTACCCTAATTGCTATTTTCTTTCCATTTCAGGGTTTTCTACCCTAATCGCTATTTTCTTTCCATTTTTTAGGGTTTTCTACCCTAATTGTTATTTTCTTTCCATTTTAGGGTTTTCTACCCTAATTATTTTATTTCCATTTTTTAGGGTTTTCTACCCTAATTGTTACTTTATTTCCATTTTTTAGGGTTTTCTACCCTAATTGTTATTTTCTTTCCATTTTAGGGTTTTCTACCATAATTGTTATTTTATTTCCATTTTAGGGTTTTCTACCCTAATTGTTACTTTCTTTCCATTTTAGGGTTTTCTACCCTAATTGTTATTTTCTTTCCATTTTTTAGGGTTTTCTTCCCTAATTGTTATTTTCTTTCTATTTTAGGGTTTTCTACCCTAATTGTTATTTTCTTTCCATTTTTTAGGGTTTTCTACCCTAATTGTTATTTTATTTCCATTTTTTTAGGATTTTCTACCCTAATTGTTATTTTCTTTCCATTCTAGGCTTTTCTACCCTAATTGTTACTTTATTTCCATTTTAGGGTTTTCTACCCTAATTGTGACAATAAGCATTTAATATAGCATGTGAGTATGATCATTCCAATCATGGCAGTGTGATTATTTCAATTGTGACAGTGTGTGCATATAAGCATCCAAATATAGCATGTGAACAATATAGCATCAAAATATGGCATGTGATAAACAACCAAGGCATGTGAGTCAATCAATCAAAACGTATTTTCAGATCTACGGTCTAGATTCAATGCATCGATTATCAACAATGTGACTGAAATCACATTTGATTGATGATTGAAAGTAACAGTTCAGATCATATAACATCAATTAATCAAACTTTAATGGCTCAAATTAATTCATCATTAAATCATCATCAGATTAAAATCAATGGTTCAGATTAATTAACCATCCATTCACATGATTGGATCTTAAAGATCAACGATTCAGATTAAATTCACATCAATTAGTCAGATTCATTCATTCAAATATCAGTGGACAAATTTTCACCACATGATCAAAACAAATTTCACATTCAATGGATCAGATTTTGAAAGGGCGTCATATTAACACGATAAAGAATCAAAATTCAGATTTTTATTCAAGCATATCATGATCATAGATTCAATCAATGGCCGATATTTAATGGAAAGATCAAGGGTAAGATGAGGAATGTTGATCCAATGGTTGGATGAGGGAAATTGGTCTAGGACTTGATGGACAGGTTCGGGTATTGTAACATGGCTAGGTTCAGGTAAGTGGGGTGGGGTGTTGGTTGGTTCAGTAGGAGATGGAAGTGAGTGGGGTTACGGGTAGGGGGTAGCACAAGGCTGATGATTGAAGTATGAGATGAAATCGGTTAGAGTGCTGGTTGTATAGGGATTGAAACCAAGTGTAGGCTAGATTGGTGATGGAAATTGGTTAATGGTGAGGTAGAGTGGTTTATGAGATGGAGATTTGTAGTTAAGCAAAACAATAGAAGAAAAATAGAAGTAAAGGCAGCTTACCTAGATGCTCGTAGGTTCTACTTGCTCCTCCCTTCTTCTTCTTCTTTCTCTCTTATTTTTTCTCCAAAACCGAGAGCCCAAACTCTATCAAACTCCCTTTTCACGTTTTTTTCTTTTCTCTTTTTTCTGGTTTTTTTTTCTTCCTCTTTTTTCTCTCTTCTTCCCTTCTTTTTCTCCCAAAAAACGTAAGCCTCAAAAGCCTTTCACATTTTTTTTCTTTCCCCCTTTTTTTTCTCTCTTCTTCCCTTACTTTTCTCCCAAAACTTAGCCCCAAAAGCCTTTCTCGTTTTTCTTTCTCTTTCCCCTTTTTTTTTCTCTTTGGAAAAAGTCCTCTATTCTTCTCTATCTCACGTCCCTTTTATCTTCCCCTTCTTTCCCTTTTGAAAAAAAATCTAGAAACCCTAAATCTTCTCCCTTTTTACGTCCTCTCTCTCCCCCTTTTTTTTTTCTTTTTTTTTCCAATCCAAAACCGTGAGCCTCCTAAAACCCCCACATTTCTCTTTCTTCTTTCCTTTTTTTTCTCCAACAAAATCTTTTGGATTCTCTTAGAAAAAGTCACGTTTTTCCTCTCTACTTCTTTCCTTTTTTTTTCTCCAACAAAATCTTTTGGATTCCCTTAGAAAAGCTCACGTTTTTTCCTCTTTCTTCTTCCCCTTTTTTTTCAAAAAAATCTTTTCGAAACCATCTAGAAAACCTAAAAAAACTCCCTTTCACGTTTTCTTTCACCCCTCTTTCCTTTTTCTTCTCAAAATCTTTTGGATTATCTCCAAAACCAAAATCCCCATTATCTTTCTTGTTTTTTCTCTCCCCTCTTTCCTTTTTCATCTCAAAATCTTTTGGATTATCATTTACATATAATAATATATATATTATATATATATATACACATATATTTAATAACATATATATATATATATTATATATATAAAAAATATATAATAATATATTATACAATATATATAATATATAAATATTATGCACATAGATGAACTGATTCGAAATGGGTTGAGACTGACTTAGGTTGACAACTGATATGGGTTGAGCTAGGTTGGACCAAAACTGGCTTGAACTGAGTTGACTGGATTGATTGGAATTAACTGGGTTTTCTCTCCTTGTCATTTCACGGGTCATTTCCGCTGTTATCCTACATGGAATTTTTCGATGGCCTCTATTCCAAATTTTTTGCGTTCATTTTGTAGAACATAAAAAATGAGGAATATAGGAACTTGAATCACTTCATTTGGAAGTAAAATGGTCAACTTATGAATTTTTGAAGTTTAAGCGGACCAATTATCGATAATTTGACTGACCATTCTGCATGAGATCCTTCGGAGGCTTCTACCGGAAATATTTTACGTCCACTTTGTAGAGTACTAAAAATGGAACATAATGAGACTGGAATCACCTGATTCGGATATGGAATGATCAAAATATGAATTTTTAAATATTAAATGACCATTTCCATATGTAATTTTGCATGGGACCCTCCGGAGATTTTTACCCGAGATTTTCCACGCCCACTTTGTAGGACATCACAAATGAAGAACAATGGCCTTGGAATTGTCTGAATCCGACTTATAATAGAAAAGATACGAAACTTTGAAGTTCTAACGATAATTTTGCATGAAAGCTTGCATGGGACCCACTGGTGACTTCTACCCGGGATTTTTTACGTCTACTTTGTAGAACACCATGAATGAAGAATAATGGTCTTGGAATCATCTGAATTCGATGTAGAATGGAAAAGATATGAAGCTTTGAAGTTCTAACGATAATTGTGCATGCAAGCTTGCATGGGACCCACTGGTGACTTCTACCCGGGATTTTTTACGTCCACTTTGTAGAACATCATGAATGAAGAATATTGGTCTTGGAATCATCTGAATCCAATGTCGAATGATTAATATATGATGATTTGAAATTCAAACAATCCGACTTAGGATAATTTGCATGAAGGCCCCTGGGATTATTATTTATAATAATTTCATAAACCTCCCCTATATGTATCATCCAACTAAAATGGTCGTATCTTCTTCATTTGATATCAGAATTGAGCAATTCTAGTCTCATTTCAAAGATAATTCTATGACCTATGCATCCATGCAGATAATAGCCCATGACCCTGCTGTGGGGATCAGTGGAGAATCATAAATCTTTGGGTTAAAGGTCAGAAACCTGCCATATTGGTTCACTTATGCCGAGGGTGGCAAAAATGGGGTGCTTATAGATGCCCCTCTTTAGCCAAGATTGTTATCAGTTGAAGGCTCAAGATAAAAGAACCACATTTTTGGGGTATGAGTGATATTTGTTTATAGGGCTGCACTTAGGGTAATTCTTCCTAAACTGCCTGCGTATTCTAAGGGTGTCCTAGAAATCAAGCCCAGAACGTAGTTTGACTGGCAAGAAGGTTTGCTCTTCTTGGAAGATTGGTGACTGTTTTTCTTGTATGAAGCTAGGCTGTGAATACAAGGCTCATTTGTAGGCTGGGAACCTCTTCTTGCCGAGGTAGAACTCATGATGCAAGGTACGTGCGGGCTTGAACCTGGCTTGTTCCATTTGTAGGCTGATAAACCTCTTCTTGTATGGAGCTAGGCTGTGAATACAAGGCTCATTTGTAGGCTGAGAACCTCTTCTTGTTGAGATGGAACTCAATGCAAGGTATGTGCGGGCTTGGACCCAGCTTGATCCATTTGTAGGATGATAAACCTCTTCTTGTACGAAGCTAGGCTGTGAATACAAGGCTCATTTGTAGGCTGGGAACCTCTTCTTGTTAAGATGAAACTCAATGCAAGGTATGTGCGGGCTTGGACCCGGCTTGATCCATTTGTAGGTTGATAAACCTCTTCTTGTATGGAGCTAGGCTGTGAATACAAGGCTCATTTGTAGGCTGGGAACCTCTTCTTGCTGAAGTGAAACTCAATGCAAGGTATATGCGGGCTTGGACCCCGCTTGATCCATTTGTAGGCAGATAAGCCTCTTCTTGTACGAAGCTAGGCTGTGAATACAAGGCTGATTGCATGAGCTTGGGCTCGGCTTTGATTTGTCTGGATGGAAGACTTGATGTCTTTTCTTTGATTGAACTAAGGCTCTTTTGATTGAGATTCTGAGATTGTTTTTCTGAATAAACTAGGGCTCTGCATTTGATTCACTTATAGGCTGAGATTGACTTCATCTTTGAATGAGCTAGGGCTCTGGATTCACTTATAGGCGAAGATTGACTTGATCTTTGAATGAGCTAGGGCTCTACATTTGATTTACTTATAGACTGAGATTGATTTGAAATTTAGATGAGCTAGGGCTCCACATTTGATTCTGAAATGAGTAAGAACTCAAAAGGTCACTTTTAGGGTGAGAAATTTGCTATTAATTCTGAAATGAGCAAGAACTAAGAAGGTCACTTATAGGGTGATACTGAATGACTAATCTTGGCAGTTCTTACCAGCTTTGGACCTTCGGGATTGAAAATAGGAATATCCTTCTTGGAAGCTCTATGGCTATGAACCTTTAGGATGCTTGAAAGTGACCCATACAGGAAGGCTTTGTTGACTTTGAACCTTTAGGGTTGAAATCTGACCCATCTTGGAAGTCTCTTGACTTTGAACCTATAGAGTGCTGGACATATTTGAAATGATGGTGAATTCCTTGGCAGTTTTTCAAGTTTTTTTTCTTGCTCCTGCTTTATTAGTGAAGGCACAAAACATGACATCAATGGAAATAGTGTCATGGACTTTGCTGGCATGATACCTAGATTTGAAATTTTCCATTTATGACCCGGTATTGAAAGTTTGACTCAATTTCAGCACGGTAGGGATGACTTGGTTACTCCCTTTGAAGTGTTCCATGTAATTTGAAGGTGATGATTTTATTCAGCCAACATTGATGTTGTTGGATTTTGGATTGAAAGAATCTCTAGCGAGGATTTTGGACAAGAATGAGGGGAGCTTGACAGTCTCTAACCAAAGTGATTTTATTGATTGACCTTGGTGTTAGACTGCCGAGGGGCATCTGTTCAACTAAGTTCTTTGACTGTGCATTATGGTAGACCAAATTGGTAGAATAGCCAAACGGCGATGAAATGTGACATGGGTTTGGCCCTTGATCTAGGCTCATGAAAAGCTCAGGGCTTTACAACATTGTTGTGCCAATTTTGAAAGATAAATGAACCATGGCCCCAAAGTAGGAATGAGGTGCAAAAGATTCGAAGTGTTCCTTCAGAGAATTTGGTGACCAACTGCTAATAGGTGAGCGACCACGTTGGATTTTCTTCATCAACATGATTGGGAGAACTGAGAAATTGGCAAAAACCAACTTGGATGGACCTACTTCTGTTGACTATGAAAATAGTGACTTCAGACTAGACCATGGACCCTTGATGTAATGCTCATGATCAAGTTTGATTCCTCTACATAGGGTATATCTATGCCCCAGTGTCCGCATGTTGTGACAGACTGCTACTATAGAAGGAAACGGACAATCTAACAGAGTTAGAACAAGGTTAAATCTGGATTGCATTTAGAATTTGACCATGCTTTCGAGGTCAAGGGAAGATTGACAGATTGATTGCAGAAAATGATTTCTTAGATAAACCCTTGTTGAATCTTGAAAAATGAGGGAGCTGATGATTTGATGAATTTGGCTACATCCCTAACCAGGCCATGAGAATTTGCTCTCTCCCTAACATGACCAACATGATTTGAAGATAGAATTCTGTTGAAAAGCAATGCTATGGAGCCCAACAGATGATGGTTTGTTCAACTCCTCCGAGTATGATTCACTGGGGAGCAAGAGGGGTTCATTTCCTTATGGAGGGTAGACTGGTGTGACACTTGTCTACATGAACCACTGAATTTTTCTATGAAGGGCCAATGAGGGCAATGCTTTAGGGTTGCATCAGGTCGCCTATCCCTACTGAGGTATTATGGGTTGCCCATTGATGTTTCTCGGGTTGCCTTTCCCTGTTGAGGTTTCTTTTCTTTCCTTTATTTTTTTTCTTCTTTTTTGCAAACCCCATCTTGGGTTGAATAAAGAGTCCTGATATGGTGAGGATATTGCCAAAATTATGGTCCTATCCAATGGCCTGAAACCCTTGGGGGAAATCTGAATGGCATGACTTTCATGACAAATGGGTAGCCTTGCCCCACTGTTTAAGTTGACACTTACACGCATTGATAGGCGGGCAGCTATTTGAATCATCACTAAAAGTGATCTTAGGGAAATGCAGTCCAGACCAAAATTAAAAATAGTGCCGAATTATGTTTTCCTTTCTTGGAGATGTTCAGATGGAACACGTGTCCCAATAAGCTATATTGAGATTCCAAATCAGTCACGATCATATCTGGGCCTGAAACCTTTAGGTTTGTTGACAAGTATTGATGTTTAAGGTCCAAGAGGACTGATGTGAAACTATCCACATGGGTCTACCATTGGGAGAGTGTTTGGTTATTTATGTAGAATGGGTTTATCTTACCGAGAAGATCCCATTTTATTGGCTTGAGAAATGAAGGGCTTATGGGAACCTTCAGGAAGCCGTTGGATGTAATGAACGACAGATGAGAGTTCTAGCCAGATTCATGAATTTGTACATAAAATGATGACATGATCACGAGATACAATGCCTTAAAAAATGATAATCAAAAGAAGGGCTTGTGATAGAGACTCCTTGGATGGCCATCGGATTGATGGACGGGAGAGAGAGTCTAATGCCGATGAGAAATCTTTCTCTAATGATGAAGAAGTGATGAGATCGTCTCCTGTAAAGGCGGGATATAATTGGCCAAAATCAAAAGTCCAGTCTAATATGCTGTGAATCTTGAAGAACGATCGAACTTGCTATCAGGGTTTGATTGGAACTACCAATCTTCTTGAAGTGAGAGGGACAATTGGCTTACGGTCGAGCTCCAATGCCATTCCACATCTTACTATTTTCTTTTCTTTTTTTTTTTTTTTTTTTTTTTTTTGGATGTGGAGGCCACATAATGCAGTGCTTCACTTGATCGCAAAGTTGAAGCATTACTTTCAATATTGGATTTGAATCTTCTTCTTCCAAACATTTTCAATCAGATAGGACCTCTTTGCCCCAATTAGTACTCTGATCTTCTGTAAACTTTATGAGCATTTGTGACTGCTCATCTAGATCTGATTTTATCTGAATGGTGAATCCGTATGCTGTCCTCTGGAAGTTAATCATCACTTTTTGTCTGATGTGACTGCCTCCCCTTTTTTTTTTTTTTGGGTATTTGTATGACCTTATTCTTTGATTTTGGGATTGGTCATTCATCATGTATCTCTTGCTTGTAGATGATGTACTTTGTAAGAACTTTTGAAATTTCTATCCTTTTGGTGGTACATCTGTCCTCCACTCATTTGTACTGACTGGCTGACCTGTTGATATGATCTGTTATTATGTAATGCTTTCCTTGGAATCTTTTCACAGATAGAACAAATGGCAGCTTCTCCAATACATGTTTCTTGGGACTACTCTTGTGTCTCCTAATTGATCATTTAAAGCTTTCCCAAATGGGTTGGACCTTTCTTTCTCAAGAGGCCGGGTGGCGTAGAAGTTCAGGAGATGGCTCATCATTTCAATCATCTTCAGAGTCAGAATTGACTACGCACGTAGAATAGGAAGATGTATAAAACTGGGAGGAAATGTACGGAAGAGACAAGGCACAGAGTTTGAAATCCCAAACGGGTAATTTTTTTTTTTTACTTACAGGGCAGATTGGACTGAACTTGTCAACAAGCATATCAATCTTGGATCCAGACATAGATGACCTATCGAATACCGATAGTAGAAAGTTGAAACAACTAGTTCGTCCAAGCGGCTCCAGTTGGGCATAACTCCTTCGACGACCACCTTTAGTCATTGCGGGAATAAGTCTTCCTTCAGATCTCTAATAGCAGGACTCATCATGCCCCTCTATCAATAGGTGCAAGATACCTATCTTTTCCATATAATTCTCCCTCTCTTTTTTTTCATTTTGGTATCCATTCAAAACCGGGACTATTGCTATTTTAAGTTCAACGTTCCTCTGGTTCATGCCCCAGTTTGGGGTTTGATGGATTTATCAAAGGACCACTTCTAGTTGAGTACAAAATCATTCTAGCTTATGCCCCAGCTTATGGAGCAAGGGTATCGCCATTGCACCAGCTTATGGAGCAAGGGGTATCGCCATTGCACTACACCATTTTGAATCCCAGATTGGACTAATTTATGCCTTGGCTTGGGGGGTTCAATGGATTTCTTTGTTAGACCACTCTCAATTTGGGTCTAAGGTCAATTTGGTCCATGCCCCAGTTTAGGGCATAATGGCTTTCCTCATTAGACCGCATTCAATTTGGGTCCAGGGTCAATCGGGTTCATGCCCCCAGTTTATGGGTTAAGGGTTTCATCATTGGACCATTCCCTAGCCATGATTCTGGTTTCTATCCTAGCCTGGGGCATATCGGATCTCATCTTTGGTCAACCCTACTGCTCGGGAAAACTCCATTCCCTCTCTTTAAATAATGAGAAATATGAGGGCAACTCTTTGGATTCTAGCATTTCCTTGGCCAATGGGGCAAAAATGCCCGTGATGGGATAGCACTGTCATAGCTGAAGCTTCATGATTTCTTAATGACTCCAGAATCTAGAATTGATCTTTACTGATAGGCAATGAGGAATGCTTCTCATTCACCAATCCTGACGAGCTATCCTAACTTGTAGCACTGGGCTATGATAGACATGGATCGGGCTCTAACTGATAGAGCCAGAGATTGATTTTGAATCGGTCTCCGATTGATAGAGACAAGATTGACTTTGAATTGGTCTCTGATTGATAGAGACAGAGTTGATTTTGAATTGGTCTCTGATTGATAGAGACAGAGTTGACTTTGAATTGGTCTCTGATTGATAGAGATCAAGATTAACTTTGAATTGGTATCTGATTGATAGAGATCAAGATTTATTTTGAATCGGTCTCTGATTGATAGAGATCAAGATTGATTTTGAATTGGTCTCTGATTGATAGAGATCAAGATTGACAGTTGAATTGGTCTCTGATTGATAGAGATCAAGATTGATTTTGAATTGGTCTCTGATTGATAGAGATCAAGATTGATTTTGAATTGGTCTCTGATTGATAGAGATCAAGATTGATTTTGAATTGGTCTCTGATTGATAGAGATCAAGATTGGCTTTGAATTGGTCTCTGATTGATAGAGATCAAGATTGATTTTAAATTGATCTCTGATTGATAGAGATCAAGATTGACTTTGAATTGATCTCTGATTGATAGAGATCAAGATTGACAGTCATGGACTGGGCTCTAATTGCTAGAGAAGGATTGCTTGAGTTGGGCTCCGATTGATAGAGGCCAAGGATGACAATCATGGATTGGACTCTAATTGCTAGAGATGATGGATTGATTGAGTTGAAATGACTAAAATTCACTTTGTTTCCTTCATGAAATGGAACATGGACCAGAGGTAATGGTTAAACAGGCCTAGAGGCTAACTCATGCTCACATTGAGTTCATATGAATGGAACCTTTCTTAGTTCTAACATAAATCGAAGCCTGAACTGGAGTTGACTATTGGACAAGCCTAGGGGCAAATAAAATTCAAATGAATGGAAATCTTCTTAGTTCCAACATGAATCAGAACTTGAACCATAGTTGATGATTGGATAAGCCTAGTGGCTAAATGAATTCAGATGAATGGAACTCTTCTTAGTTCCAACATGAATCAGAACTCTAACCAAAATTGCTGGTTGGACAGGCCTAGTGGCTAAATGAATTCAGATGAATGGAACTCTTCTTAGTTCCAACATGAATCAGAACCCTAACCAAAGTTGATGGTTGGATAAGCCTAGTGGCTAATTGAATTCAGATGAATGGAATTCTTCTTAATTTCGAAAATGAATCAGAACCCTAACCAAAGTTGATGGTTGGATAAGCCTAGTGGCTAATTGAATTCAGAAGAATGGAACTTTTCCTAGTTCCAACATGAATCAGAACCCTAACCAAAGTTGGTGGTTGGATAAGCCTAGTGGCTAATTGAATTCAGATGAATGGAACTTTTCCTAGTTCTGACAAGAACCGGAACCTAAACAGGAGGTGAAGGGTGAAAAAGCCTAGGGGCCGAATGCCTTCTTCATTTTAGCATGATCTGGGAGTGATGATTGAACCTGCCTAAAGGTTAAACCCTTTTTTTAATTATGAGATGAACCAGAAATGGTGGTTGAATCTAGGGCTGAATATTTCTTTGATTCTGAGATGAACTGGTATGATTGAATCTGCCTAGGGGCTGAATCTTTCCTTAATTCTGGATGAACCGAAATGATGATTGGACCTGCCTAGGGGCTGAACCTTTCCTCAGTTCTGAAATGAACCAGAAATGGTGGTTGAATCTGGGGTTGAATATTTCTTTGATTCTGAGATGAACTGGTGTGATTGAATCTGCCTATGGGCTGAATCTTTCCTTAATTCTGGATGAACCAAAATGATGATTGAACCTGCCTAGGGGCTGAACCTTTCTTCAGTTCTGAGATGAGCCAGAAATGATGATTGAATCTGGGGCTGAATATTTCTTTGATACTGAGATGAATTGAATGTGATTGAATCTGCCTAGAGGCTGAATCTTTCCTTAATTCTGGATGAATCGAAATGATGATTGGACCTGCCTAGGGGCTGAATATTTTTTTTTATTCTGAAATGAACTGGATGTAATTGAATCTGCCTAGGGGCTGAATCTTTCCTTAATTCTGGATGAACCAAAATGATGATTGAACCTGCCTAGGGGCTGAACCTTTCTTCAGTTCTGAGATGAACTAGAAATGATGATTGAATTTGGGGCTGAATATTTCTTTGATACTGAGATGAACTGAATGTGATTGAATCTGCCTAGGGGCTGAATCTTTCCTTAATTCAGAGATGAATCGAGAACGGTGATTGGATTTGCCTAGGGGCTGAATCTTTTCTTAATTCTGAGGTGAATCGAGAACTATGATTGGATTTTCCTAGGGGCTGAATCTTTCCTTAATTCTGAGTTACATTGAGAACTATGATTGGATTTGCCTAGGGGCTGAATCATTCCTTAATTCAGAGATGAATCGGGAACTATGATTGGATTTTCCTAAGGGTTGAATCTTTCCTTAATTCTAAGGTACATTGGGAACTATGATTGGATTTGCCTATGGGCTGAATCTTTCCTTAATTCAGAGATGAATCGAGAACTATAATTGGATTTGCCTAGGGGCTGAATCTTTCCTTAATTCAAAGGTACATTGAGAACTATGATTGGATTTGCCTAGGGGCTGAATCTTTCCTTAATTCAGAGGTACATTGAGAACTATGATTGGATTTGCCTAGGGACTGAATCTTTCCTTCTTTCTTACAAAATTTGATGTTCAATCAAGATCTAGATTCATGACTTCCATTGATTCATTTAAAAGATACTATGGATGGATCTCAAGGTGGGAGATCAATACAATTTCTTAGTTGTAGGGACCTCTTACCCTAAAAGGGTGGATATGGTTGCAGATTGATTTCTTTTCCAAAGGCTTTGTAACCCATTTTCTCCAAGATTCTAGACATCTAGAGGAGTAGGAGTCACATGCACAATCAAGGATGACTCAACCAAACAAGAGTTAGATCCGTCATAAGGGCGATTGGGTAAACATTATCCAAGTCAATTTAATTGAATTTGATTAAGCCATGTGTTCAGTCTTGGGACCTCATGATTCCAAAATGGATAATCAGTGGTACCAAGGTCTGGCCAATTGGATTATCGAATTCGATGAAATTGAAATGGATATATTAATATGTCGTCCTTATTAGGGATGATTAGCAAAAGCGATTCATAGATGAACGAACTAGTAAATTTTTTCTTGAGCAGGGTATCTAAGTCTTGACAGGGATTTTCTGCTCGTTTTTTGAAATCGACGTGTTAACAATGAGAGATTCGACACATCGAGCTTACTTAATGGAGGGTGTATAGTGACCATCTACTATGATGTAGAATAGGTGTATACATACCTCATACTCCCAATGGATGAGAGTTCAAGATGCTCATCGTATAGATTCTAACATGTTGACCAATCGAGGACAAAAATGGGCAGAACTTCGACGTCCCGAACATGGATGTCATGGTTAAGCCGATTTTACCGGGTTGGTTCAGGGATGAACCAAAAAATAACAAACATTGGGCTACAATCTGGGTTAGGACAGAAAAGGCCACCTTGACAAGGATGGGGTAACCTATCACCAAATGCTCGATGAATAATGGACCCCAATCCCTTTATATACTATGTTGCAAGGATCCAAGCGACGTGGAGTAGCATAACGCATTCCCAGGTGGACCCAAGAAATGCTCGTTAGAGGCTGCTCGCCGGTCGTGGTCTCACAAAGTACAAGACAAGGCTGTGTGTTTCGCCTAGCGGGCTGCCCCATATGCATGGGACCCGGTTCGGCTGCTCGCACGAATGTGTGACTGAACCCATTCCCCCCCAAAGCAATATTATACAAGCATAAATATAGTATTCTAAAATCTAGCATCCAATTCACACAAGGAAAGTTTTCATTTAGGAGATTGATGTTTATATCCCCACTGTGGTCGCCACTGTGAGGACAAAGATGGAAATCTTTAGAAGTCGCCACCTAGATTTAGGTCTAGGACTTTAGAAATGTGAAATCTCACCCCAAGGTAAGACTTCAATTGACTCATGACCCTTAGATTGGAATTCTGGTCCATCAGAGATTGGGTAAGTGTCAGGTTACGGTTATGGGAAGGGGTTAGGCACCCAAACCGCCCGATCGAAATCGGTCTCCTATGCCTTTCTTGTGCTAGACTCTATCTGTTAAACTAAACCAAACCAAGTGGTTTGATATCATTGAACCGAATCTGTATCCATCAGATTGCCTACGTATTACGAAATTATTCCAAAAATCATGTTCACCATCGTAGTTTAGATGTGATTAAAGTTTATGGCTGTAATTTATGCTTGTGCATGATTAAGTTCTTTATTCAAGTTGAAATTTATGCTTGAAGGGCTGAAAAACCCTATGGGTTAGAATCTGGATAGTCCATGTGGACAGATAGATAGTCCTAGTGGATCTAAGAATAACCCTATTTGGGTTGAAATGTGGATAATATCCTAGTGGATCTATGGATAGTCCAAGTGGACTAAGATGTGGATAAATATCCTAGTGGATCTATGGATAGTCCAAGTGGACTAAATGTGTGGATAACCCTATTTGGGTTAAAATATGGGGGATATCCTAGTGGATCTATGGATAGTCCGAGTGGACAAAATTATGGATCCGAATTTGGGTTTCTCCCAAATGGCCTACGTATCCTAGGGTTTGACCTAGGAATTAGAATCCGCGTAGTTCGGGACTCTAGGTTGAAATGGGAATGGATATCCTAGTGGATCTATGGATAGTCCGAGTGGACTAAGGTGTGGATCCGAATTTGAGTTTCTCCCAAATAGCCTACGTATCCTAGGATTTGACCTAGGAATCAGAATCCGCATAGTTCAAGACTCTGGGTTGAAATGGGAATGGATATCCTAGTGGATCTATGGATAGTCCGAGTGGACTAAGGTGTGGATAAATATCCTAGTGGATCTATGGATAGTCCAAGTGGACTAAGGTGTGGATCCGAATTTGGGATTCTCCCAATATCCTAGGGTTTGACCTAGGAATCAGAATCCGCGTAGTTCAGGCTGGATAACCTGTTCTAGGTTAATGATTGAGAACCTATTCTAGGTTTAGGGTTTAGAACCTATTCTAGGTTTAGGGTTTGCCGAGGGGAAAATCGTCCTAAATTACCCTTTTCATTCTGAATTCTAATTTTGGAAGGTTTGGCAAAGAATTCTCTTTCTTTATTAAGGTTTTATTATTCCCATTATGCCCTTCCCAAGAATGTGGGTGCCTAAATGCACGTCCCCACGCCTAGATTGTCTTCTTGAAGTGTGCAGATATAGCAGTTTGACTAGGGTGTTGCATAAAATAAGTTATTGCCAAAAAATAGAATATTCTATCTAAATATGGCACATAAAACATTTATCGCAAGAAATTCACATACAGTAAAATTGTTTAAAAATCTTTCAAATATGGCATGTAATGCAAATAAGGCAAGACCCTATATGGCATGATCTAGTAGGCTATCTTCTAAGCATGGCAAAACCCTAATTGTTATTTTCTTTCCATATTTAGGGTTTTCTACTATAATTGTTGCATTCTTTCCATTTTTTAAGGTTTCCAACCCTAATTATTATTTTCTTTCCATTTTTTTCTACCCTAATTGCTATTTTCTTTCCATTTCAGGGTTTTTTACCCTAATCGCTATTTTCTTTCCATTTTTTAGGGTTTTCTACCCTAATTGTTATTTTCTTTCCATTTTAGGGTTTTCTACCCTAATTATTTTCTTTCCATTTTTTAGGGTTTTCTACCTTAATTGTTACTTTATTTCCATTTTTTAGGGTTTTCTACCCTAATTGTTATTTTCTTTCCATTTTAGGGTTTTCTACCCTAATTGTTATTTTATTTCCATTTTAGGATTTTCTACCCTAATTGTTACTTTCTTTCCATTTTAGGGTTTTCTACCCTAATTGTTATTTTCTTTCCTTTTCTTAGGGTTTTCTACCCTAATTGTTATTTTCTTTCTATTTTAGGGTTTTCTACCCTAATTGTTATTTTCTTTCCATTTTTTAGGGTTTTCTACCTTAATTGTTATTTTATTTCCATTTTTTTAGGGTTTTCTACCCTAATTGTTATTTTCTTTCCATTCTAGGGTTTTCTACCCTAATTGTTACTTTATTTCCATTTTAGGGTTTTCTACCCTAATTGTGACAATAAGCATTTAATATAGCATATGAGTATGATCATTCCAATCATGGCAGTGTGATTATTTCAATTGTGATAGTGTGTGCATATAAGCATCCAAATATAGCATGTGAACAATGTAGCATCAATATATGGCATGTGATAAACAACCAAGGCATGTGAGTCAATCAATCAAAACGTATTTTCAGATCTACGATCTAGATTCAATGCATCGATTATCAACAATGTGACTGAAATCACATTTGATTGATGATTGAAAGTAACAGTTCAGATCATATAACATCAATTAATCAGACTTTAATGGCTCAAATTAATTCATCATTAAATCATCATCAGATTAAAATCAATGGTTCAGATTAATTAACCATCCATTCACATGATTGGGTCTTAAAGATCAACGATTCAGATTAAATTCACATCAATTAGTCAGATTCATTCATTCAAATATCAATGGACAAATTTTCACCACATGATCAAAACAAATTTCACATTCAATGGATCATATTTTGAAAGGGCATCATATTAACACGATAAAGAATCAAAATTCAGATTTTTATTCAAGAATATCATGATCATAGATTCAATCAATGGCCCATATTTAATAGAAAGATCAAGGGTAAGATGAGGAATGTTGATCCAATGGTTGGATGAGGGGAATTGGTCTAGGACTTGATGGACAGGTTCGGGTATTGTAACATGGCTAGGTTCAGGTAAGTGGTGTGGGGTGTTGGTTGGTTCAGTAGGAGATGGAAGTGAGTGGGGTTACGGGTAGGTGGTAGCACAATGCTGATGATTGAAGTATGAGATGAAATCGGTTAGAGTGCTGGTTGTATAGGGATTGAAACCAAGTGTAGGCTAGATTGGTGATGAAAATTGGTTAATGGTGAGGTAGAGTGGTTTATGGGATGGAGATTTGTAGTTAAGCAAAACAATAGAAGAAAAATTGAAGTAAAGGCAGCTTACCTAGATGCTCGTAGGTTCTACTTGCTCCTCCCTTCTTCTTCTTCTTTCTCCCTTTTTTTTTCTCCAAAATCGAGAGCCCAAACTCTATCAAACTCCCTTTTCACGTTTTTTTCTTTTCTCTTTTTTCTGGTTTTTTTCCCAATCCCTAAAACCGTGAGCCTCCTAAAAACCCCCACGTTTTCTCTTTCTTCTTTCCTTTTTTTTCTCCAACAAAATCTTTTGGTTTCTCTTAGAAAAAGTCACGTTTTTCCTCTCAACCTCTTTCCTTTTTTTTCTCTAACAAAATCTTTTGGATTCCCTTAGAAAAGCTCACGTTTTTGCCTCTTTCTTCTTCCCCTTTTTTTTCAACAAAATCTTTTGGAAACCATCTAGAAAACCTAAAAAAAACTCCCTTTCACGTTTCCTTTCTCCCCTCTTTCCTTTTTCTTCTCAAAATCTTTTGGATTATCATTTACATATAATAATATATATTATATACAATATACATATATATTTAATAACATATATATATATATATATATATATATATATATATATATATATATATATATTATACAATATATAATATATAAATATTATGCACATAGATGAACTGATTCGAAATGGGTTGAGACTGACTTAGGTTGACAACTGATATGGGTTGACCTAGGTTGGACCAAAACTGGCTTGAACTGAGTTGACTGGATTGATTGGAATTAACTGGGTTTTCTCTCCTTGTCATTTCACGGGTCATTTCCGTTGTTATCCTGCATGGAATTTTTCGATGGCCTCTATTCCAAATTTTTTGCGTTCATTTTGTAGAACATAAAAAATGAGGAATATAGGAACTTGAATCACCTCATTTGGAAGTAAAATGGTCAACTTATGAATTTTTGAAGTTTAAGCGGACCAATTATCGATAATTTGACTGACCATTCTGCCTGAGATCCTTCGGAGGCTTTTAGGAACATAATGAGACTGGAATCACCTGATTCGGATATGGAATGATCAAAATATGAATTTTTGAATATTAAATGACCATTTCCATATGTAATTTTGCATGGGACCCTCTAGAGATTTTTACCCGAGATTTTCCACGTCCACTTTGTAGGACATCACAAATGAAGAACAATGGCCTCGGAATCGTCTGAATCCGACGTAGAACGGAAAAGATACGAAGCTTTGAAGTTTTAACGATAATTTTGCATGAAAGCTTGCATGGGACTCACTGGTGACTTCTACCCGGGATTTTTTACGTCTACTTTGTAGAATACCATGAATGAAGAATAATGGTCTTGGAATCATCTGAATCCGATGTAGAACGGAAAAGATATGAAGCTTTGAAGTTCTAACGATAATTGTGCATGCAAGCTTGCATGGGACCCACTGGTGACTTCTACCCGGGATTTTTTACGTCCACTTTGTAGAACATCATGAATGAAGAATAATGGTCTTGGAATCATCTGAATCCGATGTCGGATGATCAATATATGATGATTTGAAATTCAAACAATCCGACTTAGGATAATTTGCATGAAGGCCCCTGGGATTATTATTTATAATAATTTCATAAACCTCCCATATATGTATCATCCGACTAAAATGGTCGTATCTTCTTCATTTGATATCAGAATTGAGCAATTCTGGTCTCATTTCGAAGATAATTCTATGACCTACGCATCCATGCAGATAATAGCCCATGACCCTGCTGTGGGGATCAGTGGAGAATCACAAATCTTTGGGTTAAAGGTCAGAAACCTGCCATATTGGTTCACTTATGCCGAGGGTGGCAAAAATGGGGTGCTTACAGTATGGTGAAGAGGTCGAAGACCACCATGCCACATCCTCCCCTGATGCTCCACTCGCATCCAACACACTAAACCACACACATAGATTCACATGTCTATTCCTAGCATCATCATTATCATCATGTTATAAATAAACGGAATTAAATATGCATGAACAGTAATAGCAGAAATATTTGATGACATGTGAGATGCACATTATAAGCATACAAGCATAGAATCAATCATGGCATTGGACTCAATAAAAATAAATAGTTTGTTATTATCCAATTAGTTTAAGTTTTGTTCCCTCACCTATTAGCAATACTCGATGTCCTTCCAAGCCTTGAAATTCTCTTTGAATAGATTTAACAACCTAAAAGTTATATGAATTTAAGTTAGGGTTCATATGTGACATGTTACAGGAGTAGAAATTCAAAACAGAGAACTGATAGGTATTTGATTAGTTCTATGGTCTCATGCTGTATCGAACTTACTGTCTACGGTCGACACTCTACGGTCGCATATGGTGCAACCGTAGCTGCGACCATATGATTTATGAAATCTTTCTGAATGCCTATGGTCGATCCTCTGGTCATGCTGGTCATGCTATGGTTGACAGTAGCTATGACTTTGAGATTTCTGGTCACAATCTATATGAAATTCGAGTTCTTCCTGGGTCAATTCTTTTGTTCTTCAATGGGGTTTATTTTAAGGTCATCCTATGGCCATCATTAGTAATCTCTTATCAACCCTAATCATCAAATTCACTCCTTATGATTTTCCTTGGGATTTTCTCAAGGAAATAACATAGATCATAATAGGTTGATATTGTCTTTCTTCCATAGATGTCTTATTGCTTAGAGTTTACATCTCCAGAGATTCGTTTCATTCCTTTGCCTGTAATAGAGAGCCAATCCCTTCTCAGCAAATTCTTTTCCTTAGCTTTTTCTTCTTCTCATTTTCTTCCTTCTCTTCCTTCTCTTTCTCTAGGGTTTACTAATGTTCTAAAAGAGTGAAAAAGGACTGAGGGACATCTTTTATATAGAGGAAAACTCTCTATATAAAGTCATCTTTCAATTAGGAAAGCAATCCCTTAGTTTAGGATAGTTTCCAAAACTCAGAGTCTGATCTGAGTTCTCATGATCGATCATATGGTCATTTAAACCGTCGACTGTAGGGTCGATATCATCGACCGTGGGGTTCTGGATTTGATATTTTTGGTTTCCTTTCTTATGGTCGACCATACCTACCCAGGTATGCAACCATAGGTATATTTTTAGTGTTTTTAACTCGATTCTCGTACCTGGTTTGTGATCTGTCTTCACACTCTCGGTCCACTTAGTCCAGAAATGATGGGAAGACCTGGCATGACACGGTTAGACCAAGTTAGTTGAGTGCAGGTCTTACAATGATGGTTGATTACCATAGATTTACTCTTGATCCTTTAATCCTAAGTTTACTAGATAAACTAAGTATTCATCAATATACTAAATTCAAATAAAGGAAGTGAATTGCTTTTGGATAAAAATTCTGATTCTTACATTTCCCGACCTTTTTTGATAAAGATACTTAGTTAATAAGGGAATTATTTAAGGTAAAACGATTAAATCCATATTAGATTCTATAGCCAAGGACCTCAGATGAAGTAATGGAGGATTTGTTTCGAGATTGCTAGATGGATGTAAATGAGTCATGTTTATAAAAGAGTGCATGAGCAAAAAGTAAGAACTATCAAGAGCAGCTAGTAAATAATAGATAGCACTCAAGTAGAGTTAAAGATGGCTATATCGGTAAGAAGATTTCTAAAGGTAGATCTAAGAGTGGATACAAGGATGAAGTAAAAAATCGTGGCATTGATAGTATTCGGATTAGTACAAGTAATACTAAGTTATGCCCAATGTTAAATGAAATGATTAAGTAAAGACCAAGAAAGTTTGGCAGAATTAATGAAATTATAAGCATATACCCTAATGCGTATGTGGTAAACTTGGGATATGAAGTGAGTAACAATCACAAGGTACTTTTCAAGGCATATGAAAGAGAGATTAGGGTAGAATAGCAATGATAAAAGAGGTGTAAGCTAATGAGCTTTTTGGGATATGAGATTATTGGCGTTAGCCTTTGAAAAATCATATGAGATAAAAGGGGATTAAATGTGTTCATTAAAACCTTTAAATCAAATTTTGATAGTTCAAGCCCTTTTGGACTAGTTGTTGTAGTGGGTAAATGTTATAAATAATGTCCAAATCATATGGATGGACGAAATTTGGATGCAACCCAGTTTGACTTGAGATGGCAGACTTTGACGTCATTTTGAGGATGGATTGGTTGTCTCAAGACTCTACAAAGCTATGATGTGCATAGAAGAGGGTTGTCATTCAAGAGCAAAGATGGCATATAATTTAGTTTTATTGGAAGCATTGCCTAAGAAGTGAAAGCTGATCCTCTCTATGCTAAAGGCGAAGAGATGCATTGAAGAGAAAGGAGTTAGATATATGGTATCTGTGGTATACATTACTAAAGAAGCACCACAGATGAAAGATATTGATGTGATGTGTAAATTTCCTGATGTGTTTCCAGGAGACTTACCTTGGTTACCATCTGATCGTGCGACCAAGTTCATCATCAACTTGTTACCAAGGACGATACCTGTGTCAAAGGAACCTATAAAATAGCTTCTACGGAGTTGAAGGAATGGAAGACTCAACTATGGGAGTTATTAGACAAAGGTCCTAATCAGCTACGTATTTCACCATGGGGAGCGCCTGTGCTATTTGTAAAGAAGAAGGACGGTAGTGTCCGGCTATGTATAGACTACTAGAAATTGAACAACCTCACCATAAAGAATAGATGTCCATTGTTACGAATTGAAGACTTGTTCGATCAGTTATAAAGTGCAAAGGTGTTCCCTAAGATCGACCTTCGATGGAGCATCATCAATTGAAGATTAAAGATAGTGACAATCTGAACACGACTTCCAGGACCAGGTACGGACACTATGAGTTCCTGGGTATATCCTTGGGATTAACCAATGCACCAGCATATTTTATGGAGCTTATGAACCGGGTGTTTCATGATATGTTGGACACGTCGGTCGTAGTTTCATAGACTATATATTGGTTCATTCCAAAGACGAAGAAAGCCCTATAAAGAATTTTAAAACAGCTTCACAACAGCTAAGAAGGGAGAAGCTTTATACCAAGTCTAAGAAATATGAGACTTGATTAAACAAAGTGATCTTCTTGGATCATGTAGCATCATCAAAAGGGATTAAAGTGGACCTTAGTAAGATAGAAGCAATTGTAAGGTGAGAAACGCTTAAGAACATTGCAGAGATCAGAAGTGTTTGGGATTATCACAATACCTCTTACCAAGCTAACCAGGAAGGGAGAGGCGTTTATTTGGAGTGGCAAGCGTGAAGAATGTTTCCAGACTCTAAAAACAAGGTTGATATCAGCTCCCATCTTGATCGTTCCTGCACTAGGGAACTTTTTACTCTATACACCGATGTTTTTGGATTGGGTCTAGGATGCATGTTGGTACAAGGAGAACAAGTAATCATTGTTTATGCTTTAAGACAACTGAAGGAGCATGAAAAGAATTACCTGAGTCATGACTTGGAGTTAGCGGCAGTGATTCATGCAATCAAGACTTGGAGACATTATCTATGCGGAGAAGAATTTCAGATTAAATAGGATTGCAAGAGTTTTATTTATCTCTTCACCTAAAAAGAGTTGAACATGAGGCTAAGGAGATGGTTGAAACTCTTGAAGGACTAAGACTACGATATTCAATGTCACCCGTTCAAGGCTAATATGGTAGCTGAGGTTTTGAGCAACAAGAAATAATGAAGCCAAAAGGAGGACCTAGTACAATAGCTGCCTTGTGTTCCGCAGCAACAGATTCAAATTTGAAAGAAGAGTAACATATAATAGAAACTCGTGATGATCCAATTGAGTGAGAACTTATGGATGAACTTAAGGAGCAATAGTTCCTCGACTGCGCTTGTGGTATTAAAGATCATCTCTGAATTGATGGATGAAGTAAAAGTAGCAATTTTGTTAGATCTATATATAAGAATGGTGCAAGAAGATTTAGAGAAAGAAAAACCTAACCCTGACTTACTTCGGATGCGAGAAACGTCCTGAGATACAGAGGATGATTATGCATACCTGAAAGTGAAAAACACTGATCATAGATACAAGATAACACTTAAAGCCCATTCTATTCCATATTGGGTACATCCTAGAAGTACAAAATATACCAAAACATGAAGAGATTATTTTGGTGGAAGGGAATAGAAGTAGTTGTGGATAGATGCCTGTTTTAGTGACTGAATTATCAGCAAGTAAAGACTGAAAGACAAAGACCAACATGGCTTACCATAACCACTATCGAAGTCAGTCTAGAAGTGAAACTGCATTACAATGAACTATGTCACCGATTTGCCACTAACTCTTAGATCGATTGACGTAGTTTGAGTGATTATTGATTGCCTTATGAAGATAGCTCATTCCATTGCTATACGACCTCGGTATGCTTTGGAGTGGCTAACTAAGCTATATGTGGATAATATTGCCAGATTGAATGGTGTACCTGAAAGCATTGTATCCGACAAAGACCCACACTTTACCTCAAATTTTTGGGAGGATCTATAGAAAATAATGGGAACGAAGTTGAAGTTTACTATCGCATTTTACCTTAAATCGACGGACAGTCGGAGCGGACTATACAGATCCTAAGAGATATGCCTCGAGCTTGTGAAATTGATTTCAAGGAGCTTGAGTTGAGAAGCTACCACGGATTGAATTTGCTACCAAGCTACAATGTAGATGTCACCTATGAAGCATGGTATGGTAGAAATGTCGAATTCCTTTATTTTGGAATGAAGTTAGAGAACGGAGTATTGTTAGACTAGAGTTTATTGAAAAAACTTGTTCAGTAGTTGACATTGTCAAGAAAAGAGTCCAAATAGCTCAGAACCATCAGAAGCAATATGCAGATAATCGACACAGAGATCTCAAATTCACCATAGGTGATAAGGTATTTTGAAAAATATCTCCTATGCGTGGTTTGAAAAGGTTTGGAATAGAAGGGAAAGCTGTGTCCTAGATATATTGGACCTTATGAAGTTCTAGATAGACGTGGAAAAGTAGCATATCAGTTAGCACTACCACCATCAATGTCTAGTGTACATGATGTATTCCATGTCTCACAATTGAAGAAGTACGTCAGAGATCCAATACACGTGTTAACAACGGATCCATCGGATTTAACTAAAGTTTTGACATTCAAAGTAGTACCTTTTGAGATCAGTAGTCGGAAGTTGCAACGTCTTCGCAACCATGACATTTACTACGTTAAGGTTACTTAGAGAAGCCAAAATGTAGAAGAAATTACATGGGAAGAAGAGAATGCTATGCGGAAGCAATATCCTCACCTATTCGACTCAGAAGGTATGTGTAAATTTTGAGGATGAAATTTATATAAGAGGGGAGAAGTTGTAAGACTTGCACTCCACTAACTTGGTCTAACCATGTCGTGTCAGGTCTTTCCATCATTCATGGACCAAGTAAACCAAGCGTGTGAAGATAAAACACAAATTAGGTATGAGAATCGAGTTAAAAACACTGAAAACATACCTAAGGTCGCATACCAGGGTAGGTATGGTCAACCATAATGAAGGGAACAAAAATCTCAAATCCAGAACCCCACGGTCAATGATTTTGACCCTACAGTTGACGGATTATGCGACCGTATGATCGATTGTGAGACCCCAGATCAGACTCCGAGTCTTGGAAACTTTTCTAAATTAAGGGATTGCTTTCCTAATTGAAAGATAACTCTATATGGAGAGTTTTCCTCTATATAAATGATGTCCCTCAGTCCATTTTCACTCTTTTAGAACATTAATAAACCCTAGAGAAAGAGAAGGAAGAGAAGGAAGAGAAGGAGAAGAAGAAGGAAAAGCTAAAGAGAGGAATTTGCTGAGAAGAGATTGGCTCTCTATCACAGGCAAAGGTATGAAACAAATCTCTGGAGATGTAAACTCTAAGGAATAAGACTTCTATGGAAGATAGGCTATATCAACTTATTAGGATCTATGTGATTTCCTTGAGAAAATCCCAAAGAGAAGCATGAGGAGTGAGTTTGATGGTTAGGGTTGACAAGAAACTACTAATGATGGCCATAAGATGACCTTAGGATAAACCCCATTGAAGATCAGAAGAATTGACCTAGGAAGAGCTTGAATTGCATGTAGTCTGTGATTAGAAATCTCAAGGTCGCAGCTAAGGTCGACCATAGCATAACCAGCATGACCAGAGGATCGACCATAGGCATTCGGGAAGATTTCAGAAACCACATGGTCGCAGCTACGATCGTACCATATGCGACCGTAGGGTATCAACCATAGGCAGTAAGGTTGATACAGTATTAGACCATGGGACCAATCAGACACCTATCAGTGCTCTATTTAGATTTTTGACTACTGTAACATATCACATATGAACCCTAACTCAAATTCATATAACTTTTAGGTTGTTAAATCAATTCAAATAAAATTTTAAGGCTTGGAAGAAGATCGAGTATTGCTAACAGGTGAGGGAACAAGACCTAAACTAATTGGTTAATAACAAACTATTTATTTTTATTGAGTCCAATGCCAAGATTGATTTTATTCTTGTATGCTTGTAATGTTCATCTCACATGTCATCTAATATTTCTGCTATTACTGTTCATGCATATTTAATTCTATTTATTTATAACATGATGATGATGATGGTAGGAATAGGCATGTGAATGTATGTGTGTGGAGAATTAGGGGGAGGACGTGGCATGGTGGTCTTCGACCTCGTCACCTGACTCTGGCTCTATCTCTACTCAAGTCTTGCCCTCTAACATCATCGTATCACCATTACCTTAGCTGAATTATTACGTCGTAGGGTATCAGGGGAGGTGGTCTCGGACAGTGTGGTCTCTAACTCTACCGGGGGCGTTAGCTCTATCTCTATGGACATATTGAGGGATATTGGGGTGAGGCCTTGGATACACAGTTTAGCATTAGGATTGGTTAGTTGTGAGCCCAGTTTGCAGGCCCTCGCCAATAGAGGCTTATGTATTGGGATGGGTAGGACATCAGGGAAAGTATTGGCAGTGTTTGATCTGGACACTTTAGCTCTATCTCTATTCCATGGTTGGTGCATGTGGGACGACAATGGTGTTTGATCCATTACGCGGATTCACACACTCGTGTATAGAGGTGTGGCGGCCACCAAACCTTTCTATAGCATGTTGCAAACTTATAAACCAAACCAAAGATATGAATTGAATGCATGCATATGTTTGTTGCATTATTTTTTTTACTCACTGAGCTCAAGTTGGAGAGCTGACCCTCGTGCGCGTAATTCTTTTTAGTTTCTGATGTTGCAGGTGTTACGATTGAAGATTATATGAATATGCCAATGTGTGGACATGCAGCGACTATGGATATGCAAGCTGTGGAGGACGAATATGGCTCATCATGCTAGTGTTTCAACTATGTTTACACTTAGCATTTAACTTTCGTATTTGGATATTTATAATATGTATTAAATTATGTTTTGGCTACTTGGAGATAACTGGAATATTAATTGTTTATCATGATTAGATCTCAATTCATTATTAATAAGACTTTCGCTATTTACTTTATTTACTCTGATTATTAATGTGGGATGTGTTTTGGTTTAACATGGTTGGCATAGCCTACACGAGATCCTGGTTGAACCATTGGTTTATTGATGGTTCATCACATCATTCTGGTTAGTCCAGAATTGGGGTGTGACACAAGATGTGAAAGAAATCAGATGGGAAGGAGAAAATGCTATGCGAAAGAAATATCCTCACCTTTTCAACTCATAAGATATGTGCAAATTTTGAGGACAAATTTATATAAGAGAGGAGATGTTGTAAGACCCATACCTTACTAACCCAGTCTTACCACATTGTATTAGGTCTTCCAATCGTGGTCGGACCAAGCGGACCTAGTGCGTGAAGAAACCACAAGGTTAGGTATGTAATTCGAACAAAAAATCATCTAATTGAGACATGTGGTCGCATACCTAAATAGGTGTGGTCGATCACACCTCAGAATATTGAGACCACTCAAGTCTGGGACGTGTGGTCGCAGTTTTGAGACATGTGGTCGACGAATTCTGTAACCCCACGTGCGACCACATGATGGTATAACCAACTTCATAGTTTGGAAACCTTCATAATCTAAGGGAGATTCTTTCCTAATCAAAGTGGGACTTCATATGAATGTTTTTCTCTATATAAAGGATGTCCCTTAGTCTCTTTCACTCTTTTAGAACCCAAACTAAAAGAGAGAGAAAAAGAGGAGTGAGAAGAGAAGGAGAATTAAAGAGGAAGACTAGGAGAAGGAATTGCAGAGAAAGCTCTGATTCTCCAACAAGTTTAAGGTATGGAATCATTCCCTACATTAGTTGAATGCCTAGAATAGATTATGGAGGAGATATTGAGTCAAATTAAGATCTCAATCCTAAGACCATGAACAAAACTCTAAGGAGATCCATGAAGAACGGATTAAGATGAAGGACTACGTAAAAGTGTGAATTTTAAGCCATAGAACAATCATAGGAAGGATCATAATGTTAGCCATAGAATCAAGTTAGAAAGGATGTGGCTGGGAGTCAAAGTTGACCAAAAACTCATGTGGTCGTAGTATCTGTCGACCACATGAGGCACATATGTCCGACCACATGCCCTCTGAAAGTTTCCAGGGAGGGTATGGTTGCATGTGTGTGGTTGCATGACATGCGACCACATGTATCGACCCTACACCATATGGTCGCAGAAACTGAGACTACAGATTCGACCACACATGCGACCACACCATAACAGCAAGCATATTATGAGACCAAACAAGATTTTTGACTACTGTAACTTGGTAAACTTGAACCCTAACTTATATATATATAATTATTTAGGTTTCTAATAGATTCAGAGTGACTTCTAAAGCTTGGGAGAAGAACGAACATCGATCATAGGTGAGGGAATAAGACCTAAATTAATTGGCTAATAACAAGCTATTTTATTTATTGAGTCCAATGCCATGATTGATTCTATGCTTGTAAGTTTTCTTTTAATGTGCATCTCACATGTCATCTAATATTTCTATTATTACTGCTCATGCATATTTATATTATGTCTATTTATAACATGATAATGATGATGCTAGGAATAGGCATGTTATTGTGTGTGTGTGGTTAGTGTGTTGGATGTGAGTGGAGCATCAGGGGGAGGACGTGACATTGTGGTTCATCTTGGTCACTAACCTCTAGCTCTATCTCTACTAAAGTCTTGTTCACTGACATCGTCATATCGCCATTATCTTAGCAGAACTATTACGTAGTAGGGCATCAGGGGAGGTGGTCTCGGACCGTGTAGTCTTCGATTCTACTGGGTGGACTTAACTCTATCTCTATGGAAGTATTGAGGGATGCTGGGGTGAGGCGTTGGATACACTGGATGATATTTAGGATTGGTTAGTTGCGAGCCCAGTTTGTAAGCCCTCGCCAATAAGAGCTTACGTGTTGGTATAGGTAGGGCATCAGGGGAAGTGTTGGCAGTGTTTGATCCAGACACTTTAGCTCTATCTCTATTCCATAGTGGGTGCATGTGGGACGGCAATGGTGCATCATTTATAGAGGTGCAGTGGCCGTCAATTCTTTCTATAGCATATTGTAAACTTAAAAATCAGATCAAAGATATGAATTGAATGCATGCATATGTTTGTTGCATTGTTTTGTTTTCTCACTAAGCTAAAGTTGGAGAGCTGACCCTTGCGTCTGTAATTCTTTTTAGTTTGTAATGTTGCAGGTGTTACTGTTGGAGACTATATGGATACGCCAATGTATGGACATGTAGCGGCTATGGATGTGCAAGCTATGGAGGACGAGCAAGACTCGTCAAGCGAGTGTTTCCACTGTGGTTATGCTTACAACTTTCGTATTTTGATACTTGTAATATGTATTAATTATAATGGTTAATTGGAGATAACTGGATCATTTAATTATTTATCATGCAGACTTCAGTTCATTATTGATAAGACTTCCGCTATTTACTTAAATATCTCTGATTATTACTGTGGAATGTATTTTGATTTAACATGGTTGGCATAGCCTATACGAGATCCTAGTTTAAACCGTTGTTTTTCATGACGGTTCATCACACCATTGGTTAGTCCAGAATTAGGGTGTGACATTAGTGGTTTGGGGCCTCGTATTCTTCTTCAACCTTGCCCGGTGTATGAGAGTTAGAGGATAGAGACCGTAGGCGGGACCGAACGTATTGGCTAAATCTCAATATGACACCATAGTAGTACATTTTCCTGAGACTTAATTAATGAACTCATTTCATTTCATTGGATGATGCATGTATGTGATACGTAACTTTTCACTGAGTTGGGATGGGAGCTTACTCTCTTATCGATACTTTTTTTCTTGATGTTAATGCAGGTGATTACACTGTGGTTGAGTTTAAGGAGGACTCGCTGGTTAGTGATGCCACTGGTGCTGAGGATGTTATGGGAGATCATGGCAACGGCTGCATCTATAGAGACTGCGTCTATGCTTGACATACCCCTCTCTATACTTTTTCTTTATTTTGACTCTGATGTGGATAGACAATGAGATCTATCTGGAACAATGTTTATAGATTTACTCTTGATTTGGGATATTTATATATGAGATATTATGGTATTTTGTGAAGACTGACGTGATGTAAAATTCATAAGACTTACCTTACTTTATGTTATGATATCACATAATTAGTATCTATCATTTATTACTAATTCTGCTATTATTACTGTGTTTCCTGTCAATATTACTATGATTATTGTTTGTATAGATTGTGGGATTGGTATGGTAGATTACTGTAGTTGTCGATCACTGTAAGTATTTGGGTTGCCTTGTGGGTCGACCCAGATATCATGTCCGATTCTCGGAATGTGCTGTGACACTTAGATTATTACCCCTATCACCATTCAAGTCACATACGTCGAGTAGCCAATGTGTAATCAATCCTGTAGGTAGACATCAACCTTTTGTCCAACACTGACATACACAACATGAATCTGAGAGTGAGCACATCTCAAGTACGAGAAAAAGAAATTACCAGGAATTCCTATTACCAAACAATTGATTGTTAACCACTAGGAATTTCAATCGGATTGTATTCAACACACTAAAGTGTAAGACCCACTCTGAAATCCTCACAATTCAGATCTCTCCGTATTGGGTCTTACTTTGCCAACACCTGGCACCATGATTTTTGACCCTCCATATGATGTGGGGTCGACTTCCTGGATCACTTAGTGATAGTAGAACATATAGGAGGAGGTACATGAAACCTAGGAATCATCTCCAACGAATTGGGCCCACGAAACTAGGCCTAAATCTATTTTTAATCCCAACAAGAGGCATAACTAGATGAATGATCCTCTGCTTAATTGCAACCGATTGAACACAAGTTAGTCACGCTTTCTTTCCTAGATTTCTATAAAAGGAGGCCTCATTCCTCCTTTTCTCCTTCTTGGAACCGTGGAAGAGTAAGAGAAAAGGAAGAAGAGCTTAAGAGACCAAGCTCAAGCCCTAACTCCTTGGAGGTAAGTTCAATGGCCTCCTCTTTCCTTTTCCTTTGGTGTTAGTATGTAGAACCTATTGGTGATTGTCACCATTTATGGTCTCCATCAATGGAGACCAATAAAAACCTAGAATGTTAGGTTTTGATTCACCCACTCTATGAATGGAGTTAAACAGGACCTTAAGTGACTTCCTTAAGTCATATTGATGGTGGGAAGATGATTCCTACCACCTAAAATGGATATCACGAATTGAAAATCAAACCTCTATTAATGGAGACCAAGCATGACCTACAAAACCTAAGTTGTCTCCTCCACTATGAATGGAGATGATAATGGGGTCTAAATGACTCCCATTATGTGTCATAACGGTAGAAGTGTGTTTCCCACTGTTTAAAATAAAGGAAACCATGGTGGAAAACTTTTCCCAAAAAGGAAGCCTTTTTTGGTTCATGCTTGGCTTCTGGGTCCGAACTGGAGGCACAAACCGGAGGCATGGTATTGACTGTCCTTCCGGTTAACAAAAATCAGTCTTCTACCAGGGCCAATGCCTTGGCTTATCAGACTAAGTAATTATAAGCACCCCATTTTTGCCATCCCTAACTAAGCAGAGTCTTCTTGGTATGCAGACAACAAAGGAAATGAGGTGAGTGAAAAAGTTTAGATTTTGGCTATGATTTTAAGGCAGTTTTCAATAGGCCCAACAGTAAGGTTTTGGCTTGCAAGTTACATGAATGCATAGGTCAAGGAATTACCTTTAAAATGAGACCGGAATTGTTTAATTCTGATATCGGATGGGAAGGATATGGCCACTTTTAGTCGGATGATACGTATAAGGGAGGTTTCTAAAATTATCATAAATAATTCTCGGGGCTTTCGTGTAAATTATCGTAAGTTGGATTGATCGAATTTCAAATCATCATATCTTGATCATCCGATATCCGAATCATGTGGTTTAAGTATCAATATTTCTTATTTTCAGTCATCTTCAAAGTGGACGTGGAAGATTTGAGGCAGAGGTCTTCGAGGCATCCCATGCAGAGTTGCCAACCGAATTATCATAAATTAGCCGATTTAAACTTTAAAAATTCATAAGTTGGTCATTTTACATCCAAATTTGGTGATCCAAGCTCCATTATTCAATATTTTTTTGGTGCTCTACAAAGTGGATGTGAAAAATTTGGGACAGAGGACCTCGAATGATTTCGTACAGAATTGCAAATGAAATGGCCCATGAAATGATAGAAAGGGAGGAAACCAATCAAACCAGGTCAATTCAAGCCAATCTTGGTGTAGCCCAGTCCAATTCAGGTCAGTCAGGACCAAATTGATTCAATCCATATGCATGTGTAGTGTGTATATCACATATGTTAATACATTATTATTATTATTATTATTATTATTATTATTATTATTATATATATATATATATATATATATATATATATATATATATATATATATATATATATTATGCATTATATATTATATATATATTATGTAGTATATCTATAATATATTGTATTAACATATATTTAGTATATTATAAGAAGGAAAGATCCGAGAGAGAGATTTATTAAGATGAAGATTTGGGTGGGACCAAGATGGAAAAAAGCTGGGTCGGTGGTGACTCAAAGAAGAGATTAAAAAGTAATTAAGGAATGAAGAAAGATGGAAAGAAGAGATCACGGCCAGTTAAGAAAGAAATTGAAAAAAAAATAATATAAAGAGAAAGGAATGGACTCAGCCAAGATTGGAAAGGAACGAAAAAAGAGGGAGAAGAATCGGGATTGAGAGAGAGAGGCCAAATCTGAAAAGAGAGGAGAGAAGAAGGGCCAGAAAGGAGAGACAGAGTGGGAGAGATAGGAGAGAGATCTGAAAAGGGGGAGGAAGGAGAAAAATCAGAGAGAGTGAGATTAACAGAGAAGGGGTGATTTAGAAGCAGAGGAGAAGAAGAAGAAGAAGAAGAAGAAGAAGAAGAAGAAGAAGAAGATCGGAGAAGAAGAAGAGGAGGAAGATGATGGAATCGAAATAGATAAAGAGGAGGAGCAGATCAGGTAAGAACCAAACCTGCAACTCACACCTTACACCACCCACATGCACTGTCACTTTGTTGAAACCCCAACCATGTCATAATTAGTCGTGACCAGCACCATCCTCACCGGCTATCATCTTCCCTCATTCTAATAGTGTACCACCTGTCACTCCCCCTTACAACTCACCGATTCTCCCTTCCACCTATCTTACACCAGATCACCCTCAGCCAAAATCCATCCATCCACCTTAAACCCAAAATCCCACTTTAGCCGACATCTGTCCACAGCCATTCAAACCAGATCGCAACCACCAGCATCTACAACCTCCATTCTCGATTTTCCTACCACCAACCTTAACCCCCTACTACATAAACCGTAGACTACCTACCCGCGTAGTTCAATTTTCTACCAACTCCAGTGCAAGCCTCCTAAGCCGCAAACCTTGCTGGACCGAACCTCTTTGCCAAACCCCTGCAAAACCTCATCGTCCTCACCACCTTTCACTAGATCACCAACCTGAAACCCACGGTGTGTCACTACCTATTCCTATCACCAAAAGTTGTCTTGCCACATGCTGTAACCCAATCCATTCCACTTAACAATCACATGCACCTCATCCCATCTGTCCACTATCACTGAAAATGTGGTGCTGATGAATTGGTTTTAGTTTAGGTTTTTTTTATTACTATTTTATTTCTTTTATTTGTTTCTCTTGACAGTCTATTGTGGTTGTATGTATTTTCTATTAGAATATTTATGTTTTTTTCTTTTGTCTCTTTGATATCTTAATTCGGTTGTATATTATGTATTAGTTTTCTTTTAACTTAATCTTAGTTTGGTTGTACGTATTAGCTCTTTGTATTATTATTTATTTTCTATGTACATTATGCCTTATTATTACATGAGTAGTGACATGCACGTGTATTTTATTTATTTATTTGTTCCATGTCTTAATATTATTTCTTTGTATATTATTTATTACATGTATATTGTTTTACTAACCAAAACATTATTTCTACTATTACATGATATTGTTTTCATACTTATCTTCATCCTTATATATACTTTATATGTATATTATCTTGTATTATTTTTATATGTATATTATTTATATTTATTTTGCGTGTATTTTTTTAAAGAATAAATATTATATTATTGTTATTTTTACATGTACATTATTTTTTTATCTTATCTTTGACATTCATATTTTTGAGAATAGCACACTGCTATATTTGGATGCTCATTGCCATTTTTGGATGATCACTACTATGTTTAGATGCTCATTGCTATATTTGGATGCTCACTGTCATGTTTGGATGTTCACTGTTATATTTGGATACTCTTACTTTTATATTTGGATACTCTCACTACTATGTTTGGATGCTCACTGCCATGTTTGGATGATCACTGCTATGTTTGGATGCTTGCTTACCATGTTCGTATTGATTCGCATGCTCACATGCCATCTTTGATTGATTTGATACTAAATTTGGATATATTTCTCACATGATATACTGTTGTATTTGGAATGCTATCACTACTATATTTGGAATGCTTTCACCTACCATATTTGATCTTGGAAAGAGATAATTTGGAAAGAACAATAATTAGGGCAAGATAAACCCTAGAATGGAAGAATTGAATAATTTGGGCAAGATAAACCCTAGAATAGAAGAATTGAATAATTAAGGCAAGATAAACCCTAGAATGGAAAGACCAATTAGTGCAAGATAAACCCTCGAATGGAAAGTACAGTTTAGGGCAAGATAAACCCTAGAATGGAAAGAACAGTTTAGGGCAAGATAAACCCTAGAATGAAAAGAATAGTTTAGGGCAAGATAAACCTTAGAATGGAATGAATAAATAGGGCAAGATAAACCCTAGAAAAAATGAATAATTAAGGCAAGCTAAACCCAAAAATAAAGTGGAAAGAGATGAACAGATAGGGCAAGATAAACCCTAGAAGAAATGAATAATTAGGGCAAGATAAACCCTAAATTAGAGTAGAGAGAGATAAACAATTAGGGCAAGGAATCCCTTAGATACCTTATCAGGGCAAGGAACCCCTTAGAAACCTTAACAGGGCAAGGAACCCCTTAGAAACCTTAGCAGGGCAAGGAACCCCTTAGAAACCTTAACAGGGCAAGGAACCCCTTAGAAACCTTAATAGGGCAAGGAACCCCTTAGAATCCTTAACAGGGCAAGGAACCCCTTAGAAACCTTAATAGGACAAGGAACCCCTTAGAAACCTTAACAGGGCAAGGAACCCCTTAGAAACCTTAATAGGGCAAGGAACCTCTTAGAAACCTTAATAGGACAAGGAAACCCTTAGAAACCTTAACAGGGCAAGGAACCCCTTAGAAACCTTGATAGGGCAAGGAAACCCTTAGAAACCTTAACAGGGCAAGGAACCCCTTAAAAACCTTGATAGGGTAAGGAAACCCTTAGAAACCTTAGCACACAAATTTCACAATTTCGAACTACATCATACCTAATTTCTAGTTCAAACCCTAGAATACGTAGGCAATTTGGGAGTCCCAAATACGGTACAAAGCCACCCATTAACCATTCATCAAGCATAAACAACTTGAACAAAGAATTTAATTGAAGTACATGCATAAACCACTTCTATAATCTTTAATAAAAAAATTCATTTTGAACTACGTTTTGGACTTGATTTTTAAGATTGGAATATGTAGGCAATTTGAGATGTTTTGGACATCTCAGATCCAATCCAAGACCAAACCATCTTTGGTCTGATTCATTGTATAGTACAGTACTCATTGCTTGCTTATTTGCTTAAGATATGTTTGGTTAAACCATAGGTTAGAATAACTTAGCAACTTAGTTTAGGACTCCCCCATTGTACCCTAGTCATCCAGTTGACCAAGCACAATCAAAATTAGAGTCTAAGGAAAGTATAGGAGGCTGATATTGATCAAGCGGTTTAGGTGCCTAACACCTTCCCATAATCGTACCTTGAATACTTACCCTATCTCTTGCAGATCAAAGAACTTATACATTGGGTCATGAGTCAATAAAAGTCTTACCTTAAGGTAAGGCTACATTTTTAGAGGTCCTAGACCTTAATCTAGGTGGCGACTCCAACAGAACATTTGATCTTCATTGATACATTTTATCCCAAGGAGGACACTAGAAGCCACCTAATTGGAGCCACGTAACTGGGATTATGACCCACGGATAAAGTGCATGGCTCTGTTTGACTAAGCCTCTGTGTAGGCTTAATACCTAACCAGCAAGAAGAACCGATGGCATGAACCGACAGCATGAACCAGTAGCATGAACCGGAGGTACGAACAGGAGGCAGTGCCGGATGATGTATCACCCGGTAAGGCTTCCGAAAAACCTTCTTGAACCTCACTACTGTGACAGCATATGAAACGGATGACCAACCGGGTGACCAATTATCTGATTCATCCTCCGATTTTGTCTACTAAGAAATGACTAAGCGTTAACCGGCCTACTGTACCGGAGGAATGATCAACCGGTTTTATCCTCTGATTCAGTCTATTTGATTTATAAGTCTAGTAATGGTTAGGAAGACCAACAGTTCGGTTTTCCTCTTATCGTGGGACCCGTGCATGGACACTAGGACTTGTCCATGCTGGTTTAAAAGACGTTCATCAACCTAATGAAGCTTATTTAATTAATTAGATAAAACACCGCGGGTAGTGGACAAAGCCTTTTGTAGGCTTCAAGGTTCTTTAGCACCACTGATGTCTACAGATGAGGGGTCAGGTCATATAGAGTATGAGAATGTGATTATTGTGTGTGCATTTGAACTACTATAATATGTCATCCAATAAATTGTATAACTGTTCATGCATTTGCATAACTATAACTATGTATGTTGGATGTTGTATGATGGATGTGTGGCGTGGGGGAACATAATACATGGGCCATGTTGATAGTCGTTGTTACCTTAGTAGAGATGCGGTGAACCATGGGAGTGGGATCTAGGGTTCTCTGAAAGGAGTAGTTATTCATATCATTTGTGTGTATAACCATACATGATGGCGTGTGTGATGTATTGGAGTATGGACATACGTACCATGTTGGTGTGTCGGTGTCCTAGTAGAGACACTGTGATCCATGGGAGTGGGGATTCGGGTTTTCAATTATGGTGCCATCCATGTATGATGGTTCATGTAATAGGTGACTTCAGAAATTCACGTTGGGATTGGTTGTACCTTAGTGGGGGCACGACGAACCATTGGAGTGGGGAGTTGGGGATTCCTACTAGAGTATAGTTCTACTTACTACGTGCAAATGCCATATTGAGTAATTATTGAAATGGATATGATTGTGTGTGGGGTATATGATCAGGTAACATATGGGAGCACGATACATGGTCATATGCTAGGTTACACCTTAGTGGGGACACGGTCAATCCATTGGAGTGGAACAGAGATGTCTACTGGGGTATAGCCTATTTATTATATTCTCATGCATCTTGCATCAACTTGGTCAAATGACTTGTGCTTTAGTGAAGAATGGACAAGCCACTGATCATCGAGGAGTGCTTGTGTCAGGGGTGTCATTGATCATTACAAGGGGTGCTCGGGATCAATGGCGGTTCACTCATGGGTTGTGCGAGCCACTGATCATCGAGGAGTAATCGGGTCAGCGGTGTACTTGATCATTACGAGGGGTGCTAGGGATCAATGGCAGTTCACCCATGGGGTGCGATTGAGCTAGGGTATAGGCCGACCATGGATTGCATATACATTTGAAAGCCACTCACAACTGCTTGTTTATTTGCTTCTGTATTGCATTAATTAAATTGTTACATAGGATTGCATTGAATCGGGGGGTCCCCCCCCTCTTTATCATCTCTTCTCTTTTTTTTTTTTTTTTTCTTTTTTTTTCGTTTTTTTTTTTTTTTGGTTTTCTCTTTTGGGGTTTTTTACCCCGCCCCCCATTTGCTTGTCGTGATTTTCTCTATGGAGATGATGGTTGGTCTTCCCGGGGCTAGCACGAAAACCGTCTAACTTGGTTTTTCGACGCTTCCAATCTCCCGGGACACGGGATGTGAGCTAACCCCTCAATAATCCTAGTAGGTATAAAAATCTCTTTTGTCTCTAGCTTTGATTGCGGGTTCCTCTTATTCCGCCGCGGATATGGATCCCGAATTTTGAGGGTACTTCTCTTGGTGGGGTTTTGTAACCTTTGGTTCCCTTTTTTCTTGGCTTTTTTGCTTCGTTGGACTTGAGCAATGTCAAGGGTCCCTCCAAACCTAATAATTAATGGATAATCGTTGTTAATCATTGAGTATCTATGATGTGATGTTTGTGCATATCACATCCATCCTTTACTTTCTATTATTATTGTTCTGCATTCATAGGATGTGATTGTTAGGCATGTGTATTTTCGTGGGGCATGGGGGGATTGCCCCCGCCGGATCTACGAACATGGGCCGGGGGGGGGGGGGGGGGGGGCCCGGGGCCCGCGGCCCCCGACCTAATGTGTTGTCCCGACCATCGTTGGATGGTCTGCCTTGTCCACGATGCTTTAGCTCTATCTCTATGCCGTAGGGAGTTGTGTTGGGATAGGGTCCACCGTATTGTTTCTTCCTGGGGTTGCGGGGGGGTGAGGTTTTGGAGGTCTCCGACCCGCCGAGCTCTAGCCTATCTCATGTCGTGCGGCTGTCTTGCATTGTGGTTTGTCATGATGGGTGCGGGGTTGGTGGTAGTGGCCCGTGTTGGGTGCGGGGCCACCAAACCTTTCTATAGCATTGAAACTTCGATTGTCAAGTGTTGTGTGCCACCACTTGTAATTTTTTAGATGTTGCGGGATATATGCGTTGGTGGTGCTGGCGGGTTAATACATTGTGTATTAAGGGTAAAGATATTTATCTTTGAATTTGAATAATGGGATATATTAAATCGTGTCTTGTCTATTTAAACCCCCCGTTGTATGATTTTCCCGATTGTGGTTATGTGTAATTGGTTTGTATGGGTGGACCGGCCTGGATTCAGATGATGGTTTGGTCTATCCACAGGGACATATTCGGATTTACTCTAGTTATCTAATATGGACTGTATGTAATATGAAAAATATTTGTTAAACAGTTTATAAGGCATAATAGAATTAATATGTTAAAGCAACACTAGTCGGCATCTTGTTCAATATTATGATCTCGTTGCACTCTGATATTCCGCTGCAATTATTATTAAATATCGTTGATTATTATGGATATTGTTTGTGTAGACTGTGATGTTTGTTAGTAGATCATTTTGGTTGTCGGTCGTTAAAAGATTTGAGTTGCCACGAGGATTGACCCGGATATCACATCTGATTCCCCAAAATGGACTGTGACAAAAGTGTCCACATTCTTATCTACATCAAATCTCCATTTTCATTTGTGCAATGTGCAATGTGCAATGTGGAATGTGGCAACCATGGTACAAAGTGCTCAAATCTATTGTAGTTGTAAACAAATAATGGCATTTTTGGCCAGCTTCACAAATAATTATAATAAGTACATACTGAAAGGTTAATTAATTTAATACAATTAAATTAAGTTTGATGGATATACATTAAATGTCATAATCTCCAACATTTTTATATTTAAAAAGGCTTATATAGGAAGAAAGGTGGATCATTACCCAAGAAAAAAAAAACGAAGAAGGATGGAGAAGAAGTTGGACATGAAGCGGACAAAGAAAGGTCTGGTGATTTTTGACATAGAATGATCGTGCCCAAATTCAAAAGTAAAAGTGAAAGAATTAGATAACCAAATCTGAAGAGAATATTTGCTAAACATTTTCTTTTTCATACAACCATGGATTCAGGATGACTGGGACCCTTATGGGGTGCTAAAATCAATTGTCCATGACTTTCATGCCATGATCTTCATTCAAATAATAAAAGTGACCCAACATACCATCATTTTCTCCAAGAATAAGAGCACTGCACACACTCCGTTAGTACTTCTCTGGGGTCCCACTCCCAACTCCTTTTAGCTTGATAGCTTTGAAATGATTTTTAATATTCTTTTTTTCCCCTCAATCATGTCTATAGGGTGTTTTATTTAATTTTGTGAATTTTACTCTTAAATATATGGTTGCGTTTTGTAACAATTATGTTAAGATCAGAAGTTCTTTTGACCCATAAGTACTTTTTCCTTGAATCTGTTCACAGAGAATAATTTCAATGAATAGACAGGCATTTAGTAACCTAGCAAAAAAAAAGTGCTTTCATTCTTGAGCTGAGGAACCATGGTGGTGATTTGGATGATTGTGGTGGCAAATGGCGGCGAACAGTACACGGCAGGAAATGGCTGTGAGAGTCATGTTATTGCTCTATCTAAAGCGTTAACATATGTGAAAAACAAATTTTTTCCACTGTCATAAGTTTTCACTAAGCACTTTTTGAACCGGAACCACTGTCTGTGAGCCAAAAAAAAAAAAAAAATACTAACACACGAATCGTTATTCTGCTCACAATCTCCGCCCAGTGAAAAACTCAATGAAATCATTTTTAAAAAATATTACCAAACACATCCAATAAAGTATTGATGAGTCTCGACCATGGCCTAGACTAATATACCAGAAGCACGCGAAATGGCCTATTAATGTGAATCATCTAGGAACCCAGCATTTTTTCATTGTTTTGACTTTTTATGCATGTCAAAGTGATCAGCCCAGTCGATTCCCTCGCTTTGAATCAGATCAATTACTATGAAAACTTTTAGCACTAATTAATCTCGCTTAAAGTTTAAATATCTCGACTTTCAAAGAGGGGCAAGAGAGAAAGGAACTCACACAACCCAAATGATGCTTTAAGTCTAACATAAGTCTCGCTATATTTTAAATTATTTTATATTTCTCTTCCGGCAGTTTTCTTCTTAGCTCCCTTCCCTTCTTTTTCTATTGTCTCTTTATGATGTAACGTGAGCATGATAAATACACCACTGTGAACAGGGATAGAGATAGGGAGAGAGTGGTTGAGAGCAGGTGCCAAATTACCATGGCTGCTGGTCATGCTCGAATTCAAAATCTTAGAAGGTTAATTGGGACGGGTTGGGACTTGGTCTAGGTTCGAGTCATACTTCCCGCATATTAGGTACATGGCCAATGGTACCAGAGTTTAGAATTGTATTATAGTTATTCATTATGATATTCGGTCACATCCTGATACTTGGTTTCGGTATATTTTGAGGCTGCAATTTGAGTATGCTCCAACATTTATTAATTTCAACCTTATAGTTGTAGTCATTTTTTTTTGGTAACTTATAGTTGTAGTAATTAAGTTACGGAGTAAAGTTTTTTTTCACTGAGAGTGAAAAAAAAACATCGGGACTGGATCATTAAATGACCTGCCCCAATACCCATGATTCCCAGATTGATAGAACTCTTTTCATCTGCCGAAAAAATTTTAGGCTTAGGGATGTCTCTAAGAAATATTCTTGTTCTAGAGGCATCAGAACATTCAAAGGAATTAAGAAAAATGACTCCTTCAATAAGCAATAACATTGATAAAAGGATGATCTTTAACTCTCCTACGTAAGCAATAACATTGATAAATGCAGGATCCGTCATAGCAATCCACATATCAGAAATTAAGTGTATCTAAAAACAAACATATACCCATAAATGGTTGTCCTTCCGGGCCACCACTCTGGTGGTCATCCTTAGCATCCATAAATTTCTTTTTTTTTTTAGGTTTTACAAATTTTTTAAGGGTATGTGAAGCAAGGAAGTGGCCGCAATTGTTCTTCATGCATTTATCTTGCATTTTCCACATTTACCCTCACAATTTGTAAATGGAGCTAATAATACCACTAGTGTGTCACACTCTCTGTCTTAAATGTTTTCTTTCTCATCATCCAATAGATCTCTAGTTAAACAATTCATATCCTAAGAATAAAAGTAACAATACGGAGCCTCAAAAAGGAATAAATGAAAACATGAAAATGATTGATTTCACAAGGATTAAAGATTGAGAAATGAGGGTCTTAAGTTAACATCTCTCAAGGGGATAACTGAGTCGACAAGGAGCCTAAGCCTCAGTAGGCGGAAGGTACTGAGTTCGACTCTTCTTACCTTCTTGGGACCAATCACAGGGGGTGTTAAGTGCTCTTTTTGTTCTGCTACGAGTGCAAGTGGAATAGTTCTCATTCAACCCTGACCTAGTCCATGCGATTGTGGGGTCAGTGTGACCCGCAAAATTAATCAAGCCAAAGATGGGGATACCCATCGTTAGCAAAAACAAAAAACAAAAAACAAAAAAAAAAGAAAAAAAGAAAAAAAAAGGGTTAACATCTCCCCCTCCCATACTTTTGTATTAAGATAGCCTATTGCTCCCCCACCTCTCTCTCTCGTGGAATATTTATGCAACTCCCAAGAATAAATAGCCCGGCCCATTCATCTTTCTCTCTATAGTTTCTCTGGTTTTAGCGCTTTCCCAAGTCAAAAAATAGGCTCTGATATCAGGATATCAAAAAGGTTCCAACAGCAGCTTCTACACCAAATTTAAATTAAATCAAGCAGCAAATCCTATGCCTTTTTGTCCCTGAAACCTTCTTGACCTAACCTGTCTCGACCCTCCAGACTATCAAGGTATCCAGAAAAAAGAAACACGTAGACAACAGAATCAGATAAAATAATCCCTCTGTTTCTTCTCAACCGGATTCTATATTAAACTCCGCCCTTTTGCTTCGGCCTTTTATTAGTTAAAACTTTTTTCAGAAATATCAAAACAGAAAGGTGTTTCTTCTTCTTTTGTTCTGGGGATTTGAGCTGAAAAGACCACAAGATCCCTCATGGCATGATTTGGGTCCTAACCAGAAGACAGATGGGCTTGAAGAAAGAGGTTGCTTGCTTGTTTATTCTTCTCTTGATGCTGTTTCGGTTGGAGACTCCCTGTTCTGCAGATGGGTTTCATAAATTTAGCAGGTTGAAAGGTGGGTCTGATTCTAAGTTCATTACTGTTAAGTCTAAAGGTAGTTTTGGAGGTGATGGAGATGAAGATGGTGATAATGTTTTTGATGCTGAAAAGAGGAAAATCCATACAGGTCCAAATCCCCTACACAATAGATAAGTAAATAGATACAACAAGCTTGATTTCTTTCTATAAGCATAATTTGAGTTTGTTTCATTTTTTGTGGTTCTTTTTCTTTTCTCTTGTTGATGTGTGATGCTTGAGATTTTGCTGGATCTTGCAGATGTATATCGTAGTTAGTTTGAATCTTCTTGATGAATTATTTGTTAAAATATTGCATGAAAATATTCCTAAAATATATCATGAAGACGAATTTCATTAAATGGAGTTGTTGGTGTGGTTTTTATGACCTCTGGCCCTCTGCAGTGCATTAGTTGTTCATGTTGGATATTTCCTATTATTTGACTAGTTTCCTTCATTGACCATTAACGAAACTTGAACAGTCTGTCGGTTTTCCTTTTTTTAATTAGTACTTCTACTCTACTGTAGTTAAGGTTGTCAATATGAACATCTCTCTCTCTCTCTCTCTCTCTCTCTCTCTCTCTCTCTCTCTCTCTCTCTGGGCAGAGTGAAAAGAATATCCAGAGATTGATCAGCAGTAATTTTCTGAATAGTTGAAATGGTGTCCACAACTCTGTAGGCCCAATCCAGAATGAAACAACAATATAATCTCAACTTCCAGTGTAGGGCATCTTAAAATATCTGTAAATATCATGAGAGAAATAGACCATGCCTTTCACAAACTGTTCAACTTTTTTTTTTTATTTATCTATTTATTTATTTATTTATTTTTGATAAAACTGTTGAATTATTTTGACTATTAATTAACTGCTACCTACTAGAATTTTTTTTATGAAATTTATTTTGATGAAAACTAGCTAGTGGACTTTGATTATTGCATGATGCTCGATATCTTTTCCCATAATGTCTACTTTATTTTATTGGAAAATATTTTGTGGGGACACGTCTTAAAGGTGAAATAATAATAATAATAAATAAATAATTAGAAATTACTTACTATAATATAGTACAAAAATTTGTAAATTAATTTTAATTTACTTTTTTTCAAAAAAAAAAAATTGTTAACTGCATTTTAAATTAGTTTCATATCCGATTGTGTCTCCATGCATCCTTTCATATGGCTGTGAAATGATCATCTACCAGTCCTTTTACATACCTGTGTCTGTCTTCCCATCAAACCACAACCAAAAAAAGATATATAACATCTACCGTAATCACACAATTATCACCCATGGAAGCCACTGCCTACATCATGTAGTAGATCTTTTCCTGAATCAACCAATATGAAACAATATTTCATTTCCTGCACAACGGGGAAAAAAAAAAAAAGGGAAGTCATTGCCTATATGTAAATACATGGGAGAAGTAGACCAGGCCTTTTCACAAACTGTTGAACTATTTTGATTATGAAATAACTACCTAGCTATTAGACTTTGATTATTGTACGATGCTCATATTTATCATAAGGCCTAGTTTGTCTTAATGGATATATTTTATGGAAACATTCTAATAATAATAAGGAAAATTTTCAAATTTTCATATACACACCATTAAGGATTGGAAACCTCATCGACCTCCACAAGATTGCAAAAACATCATCTAGTACTAAAAACTTTGCTCCGTTAATCAACGAAGTCCACTCCGTTAAAAAAATCCCGTTAGTTGCTGATGTCAGATGCGTGGAATATTTTAATGGACGATAATACCCTTTTAGGCTTTTTAAAAGACCAAAATACCCTTTATTCATTTGTTACCCAACCCCTAAATTTTCATTTCCATTCGTAACAGTAAAATTGGAAAATAAATCCAAACCACTCTCGATCCTCTGTTCACGATGGCGACGATATTCATGTTCCTCGAATCATCTGTTCCCACATCATTATCTTATTCGACAAACATCAAGGAAACTGTCGACGTTCCTCTCTTTAAACTTGATACCTGCATGACGAAGCTTGGTCACGCTTTCGATCACCTGGGTTGTGGGCTTAGCCTTCTGTGGTTCTTCTTGAGCTGAATCTGTAAAAGTGGATCTGAGTAAGTAAACCTGTAAATCAATGAAAATGGAACCTAAAAAAAAAATATATTCAACATTATGTTGAGTTAAACTTCTCTTACAATAAATCCCGCAGAGTTGTTGTCCCCATCCAATCCAAGAAATTGCAGAGCACTCCATCCACTATCTACTACCGTCAGTATCTACAAGAGAGCATTGATTGGGCAAAACTGAAGCAGGAACCATATTAAATCATGGATTCCTTCAGAATAGGCAAAGTAAGGAAAAATTTTAAGCTCTAGGCCATTGGACTCTTCAATTTTTACCCTACCCCCAACAGTAAAAAACCCTTTGAAATTGTTCTTGCCGAGAATAAGAAGAAGTTGTGGTGGCAGCGTCGCAGAGAAGAAGAAGGAGCTGCAGTGCCAATGTAGCGAAGAAGAATAAGGGAGAGAGAGTTTGTGAGAGAGAGAAACCAAGGGAGCTAGGTTTAGCGGTTGCGATTAGAGAGAAAGGGGCGTCAGTTTAGAAAAAGAGAAGAAGAAGAAGAAGAAAGGTTTTAGATTTGTGGTTTGTAATAGCTCAAATTTGTGATTCGTGAGTTCTTTTTCCCAGATATAGCTCAGATCTATGATTCATGTGGTTCGTAATATTTTTGTTTTTTTTTTGAAGAAATCTATATGTGATCCTCTGTTGGTTTCTCTGAAGAAATCTCTCTGTGATTCTATTGGTTCTTTTTCCCATATATAGTATCACACCCTAATTCTGCACCATTCAGAACGGTGTGATGAACCACTAATAAACCAACGGTTCAACTAGGACCTCTAATAGGCGGTATCCATTAAAAATAAAACCATGCACATCCACAACCATAATCAGAATAAATACACAATAGCGGGAGTCTTATAGTAAATGAACTGAGATCTCTAACTGTAATAATCATAATTAAAATATCAAGTTATTATTGTATCAACTGAGACATAAATAAATAGAATATCAATTACATCTCTTTATAAACTCAAATAAAATTCTAGTAGAATACGCATGAGTTGCACTCGCATGAGGGGTCATGCGTATCCACTAAGTCTTCGACTTCCATTGCAGCAACACGCGCATACACCGGGGCACTCATATAATCTTCAACTGTAGTACATGCATCATCAACTAAAAATATTCCACGTCGAGAGGGTGAGCACACATCATGGCTCAGTGAGCAAACAAAACAATGCAATAAACATATGCATGCATTCAATTCATATCTTTGGTCTGGTAAATAAGTTTGCAATGTGCTATAGAAATGATAGGTGGTCAAAGATCACGTTTATTGACGCCACACCTCTATACACGAGTGTGTGAAGCCGCCCGAAGGTAACGTTTATTGTCGTCCCACATGCACCTACCATAGACAATGTACACGCAAAGGTCATGTTTATTGTTGTACCCGTTGCTCATACCAACACATATGACCCTGCTGGCGAGGGCTCGCAAACTGGGCTCGCAACTAACCAATCCTAATGCCAAATAGTATATCTAAGGCCTCACCCTAGCATCCCTCAATACGTCCATAGAGATAGGGCTAAGGCCCCCCGACAGACAGAGACTACACGGTCCGAGACCACCTCCCCTCATACCCTACGACGTAATAGTTCTACTAAGGTAATGGCGATACGACGATGTCAATGGACAAGACTTGAGTTAGAGATAGAGCTAGAGTGCTGAGGCCCCACCTATGACACCTCCCCCTGATACTTGCTCGCATCAAGCACACCAACCACACACATACATCCACATGCCTATTCCTATCACCGTCATCGCCATCATATTAAAAACAATAATTTAAATATGCATGAAGAATAATAATAGAAATATTGGATGACATGATGAATGCACGTAACAAGCATACATGCATAGAATTAATCATGGCATTGGACCCAAGAATAAAATAGTTTATTATTAACCAATTAGTTTAGGTCTTGTTCCCTCACCTTTGCTTGATTGTCGATCCTCTTTCAAGCTTTAAGAATCAACTAAATATCAATATTATATCACTAGAAGACCTAATCAAGTCGATAGAATTTAATTAGAATTAATTTTATTTTTAAAAAGCATGCTGTTAACTGGGGATCCATGCCAGGGTCGGAGGTTCCATCGACCCTGGGTGCTACCACCCAGATTCTGGACTTCCCGAACACTGGGGGTCGGTTGTCAGGGTCTGGTAGGGTCGATTGGCCATCGACCCCCGTGCAACCCCCCGTGGGTTTAGTCAATTTTTCATCATACAGTCTATTCCTTCGTGTTTGGGGTCCTATGGTTTGCTTCTATAATCCATTCCATACATGTTCTATGGTCTAGAATCGTAGTTCATCCCCATATATGGCTTTTATGATTTCCCCCATGGTTTTCCATGAAAACCTAACCATGGGTGGATGATTTGGGTTTCTCCTAGATCATCCCCTCTTCACTATCTATTCTAAGGTCTGTAGAATTACATGGAGATAGTATCCATACCTGAGAATTAGGCTTGTTTCTCTGAAGCCTTCTCTTTGATCTTCTTCTCCACTTTCCTTTTCTTCTCTTTCTCTTCTCCTTCTCTTCTCTTTCTCTCAATCCAAATAGGGTTCTAAAAGGAGTGAAAGAAGCTTAGGGACGTCCTATTTATAGAGTAGAAACTCCCAAAATAAGTCCCATTGAGATTAGGAAAGAATCCCATTGAAATTTGGAAAGTTCCTAATTTAAGGTTTCTGTCGACAAACTGGGGGTCGATGAGGGGGTCGGAGATCCCGTCGGCCCCTGGTTCTAAATGTCTGACCCCCGGTTAAAAACTCAGGGTCTGACTTTTATACTGGGGGGTCCGACCCTGCCTTGCTGGGTATGCGACCCTCCCCCTTATTTTGGTGTTTTTAGGTCAGTTTAATACTTGGGATCGTGATCTCCCTCACGCACTTGATCCATTTGGCTCGACCATGATGGGCAGACCTGGTTCAAGGTGGTAAGACCGGGTTAGTTCGATACGGGTCTTACAACTCCCCCCTACTTATAAAAATTTCATCCTTGAAATTGTACATACCTTCCGAGTCAAATAAATGACGATATTGCTTTCGCATAGCATTCTCTTCTTACCATGTGATTTCTTCCATATCTCAACTTCTTCAGGTGACCTTAACACAATAGATATCACGGTTGCGTAGTCGTTGAACCTTCCGACTAGTGATTTCAGTTGGTGCTACTTTAAATGTCAAATCTTCAGTCAAATCAGGTAAGTCTATTGTCAAAACGTGCGTCGGATCCTTGACATACTTCTTCAATAAAGAAATGTGAAATACGTCATGCACACTTGACATAGATGGTGGTAGTGCTAACTGGTAAGCCACTTTCCTACGCCTAGCTAGAATCTCATATGGCCCGACATATCTTGGACTTAGTTTCCCTTTCTGTCCGAACCTTTTCAATCCTCGCATAGGCGATACTTTTAAGAATACTTTATCACCCACGATGAACTCAAGGTCTCGGCATCGGGTATCGGCATATTGCTTCTGACGATTCTGAGCTGTTCTCACTCTTTCTTTGATAATGTCGACCACTCGACAAGTCTTCTCAATAAATTCTGGACCAACAATACTACGTTCCCCAACTTCATACCAAAACAAAGGAGTTCGACACTTTCTGCCATACAGTGCTTCATAGGGTGACATCTGTATAGTAGCCTGATAGCTATTATTATAAGTGAACTCAATCAGTGGTAACTTTTCATCCCATGATCCTTTAAAATCAATTACACATGCTTGAAGCATATCTTCTAGAATCTGAATTGTACGCTCTGACTGTCCATCTGTCTATGGATGGAATGTAGTACTAAACTTCAATGTTGTACCCATAGCCTTTTGCAATCCTTCCCAAAACATTGAAGTGAATCGTGGATCTCTATCGGACACAATGCTTTTAGGTACACCGTGTAATCGCACAATGTTATCCACATACAGCTTAGCTAACCTCTCCAGTGTATACTGAGTCGTATAGGTATAAAGCAAGCTGTTTTAGTCAGGTGGTCTACAATCACCCAAACCGTGTCAACTACTCGAGGAGTCAATGGTAATCCTGTGACGAAGTCCATAGTATTACAATCCCATTTCCATGCTGGTTTCGATAACGGCTGTAACAGTCCTGTCGATCTTTTTTGTTTAGCCTTTACTTTATGATAATCTAGGCATTGAGACACGAACTTAGCTACATCTGTTTTCATTCCTCTCCACCAATACAATTTCTTTAGATCATAATACATTTTTGTACTTCCAGGATGTATCAAATAGATGGTGGTATGGGCTTCTTTCATCAATCGATGTCTAATGTCCACGCTTTATGTTTCGGGTACACATATTCTCCCTTTGTACTTCAGTACCTTTTCTTCGTCCAAGGTGAACTCAGGATTAGTTCTATCTTTTTCGATGTCCTCTTGTACCGTTCTTAGGTAAGGGTCTGATTTGATAGCTATCTTCACTTCATCAACTATATCCGGTATAATCTTCAATGCGGCGAACATATTTGAAAACCGATAAATAAACCCTTGGTTGGCTGATCCATCTGGTGCATCTATCACAAACTGCTCATTACCGTGCTTGAATACCTTTCTGGTAGTACACATTGCGGCAGTTGTGCTAACCTCTCCCTGAGATTTTATCATTGCCTTTCTACTCAACACATCGGCTACTACATTAGCTTTTCTCGGATGATACTGGATATCACAATCATAGTCTTTCAATAGTTCCAGCCATCTACTTTGTCTCATATTCAGCTCCTTCTGATTAAATAGATAAGTAAGACTTTTATGGTCTGATTTAATCTGAAACTTCTCCCCATACAGATAATGTCTCCATATTTTGATAGCATGTACTATTACCGCTAGTTCTAAATCATGTGTAGGATAGTTCTTCTCATGTGTCTTCAGTTGTCTTGAGGCATAAGCAATTACTTGCTCTCCTTGCATAAGTACACATCTTAATCCTAGTCCTGACGCATCGGTGTACAAGATAAATGGTTGTCCTAGAATCGGGATGGTCAAGATTGGAGCTGATATCAATCTAGCCTTCAAGGTTTGGAAACTCTTCTCGCATTTCTCCGTCCAAACAAACTTCTCGCCCTTCTTAGTCAAACTGGTAAGAGGTACAACAATTCTAGAATAGTCTTCCACAAATCGTCGATAATACCCAGCTAGATCCAGAAAACTTCTAATTTCTACAACGCTCTTTGGTGCTTCCCACTTTACAATAGCCTCGATCTTGCTAGGATCCACTTTGATTCCTTCTGCGGATACTACATGGCCTACAAATGCAACTTCCTTTAGTCAAAACTCACACTTTGAAAATTTGGCGTAGAGCTTCTCCTTACGTAGTCGTTGTAGAGCGGCGTTTAGATTCATAACATGCATTTCCTCGTCCTTGGAGTAGACTAATATATCATCAATGAATACAATAACCGACGTATCCAACATGTCGTGGAAAACCCGGTTCATAAGTTCCATAAAGGTTGCTGGTGCGTTTGTCAATCCAAAAGACATAACCAAAAATTCATAATGTCCATATCTGGTCCTGAATGTTGTCTTGGGAATATCACCATCCTTAATCTTCAACTGATGGTAGCCTGATCGAAGATCGATCTTAGAGAACACTTTGGCACCTTGCAACTGATTGAACAGGTCATCGATCCGAGGCAATGGATACCGATTCTTGATTGTCAGTTTATTCAGTTCTCAGTAGTCTATACACAAGCGAACGCTACCATCCTTCTTCATTACGAATAATATTGGCGCTCCCCATGGTGATATACTAGGGCGAATATAACCCTTATCCAGCAGTTCTTGTAGTTGTACATTCAATTCCTTCAGTTCAGTAGGAGCCATTCGATAAGGTGCTTTCGATACTGGTGCGGCTCCAGGTATAAGATCTATAACAAACTCCATAGCTCGGTCGGGTGGTAATCTTGGTAATTCTTCAGGAAATACGTCTGGATAGTCCCGCACGACATCAATATCTTCCATTCGTGGTGCTTCCTTGGTAAGGTCGACCACAGATACTAAATACCCGACTGCTCCTTTCTCAAGGCACTTCTTAGCCTTTAGTGTCGAGAGTATGAGCTTTCTTTTACGGGGAAGTTTGATTCTCGAAAAACTGAACTCTGCTCCTTCCTTGTCTTTAAATTTCAACTTCTTTTCGGCACACAATAGGTTTGTAGAATGCCGAACTAACCAGTCCATTCCCAAGATGACGTCAAAGTCTGCCATCTCAAGTTGGATCAAGGTTGCATCCAAGGTCTTTTCATCAATAAGAACTGGACATGGTCCATAACCTTTTTCTAACTCCACTTCTAATCCCATAGGTGATCGTTCAAGTAGTTTGTAGTCTAAGGATTTAAGGGGTAGATTTAACTTCTTTCCAAACGTCATAGATATAAAGGAATGAGTAGCTCCTGAATCAAAGAGTACTCTGGCTGGAATGCCATTAATAGGTACGATACCTGTGATTTGTTTTGGTTTACTCTACATGCTCATATAATGTAAAACAACTAACTAAAAATGTAAGTCATACCTGTGACCACATCAGGCGATGCGGCAGCATCCTCAGATGTAACCGCGTAAACTCGTCCTTGATGTAGCTGCTTCTTGGGCATAGGACATTCCCTTGCTATATGTCCCACTTGGTTGCAGTTAAAACATTTTATCCCTTCAGTAATTGGCTTCTGTTGCTGTTGAGCTACGGGAGTAGTCTTGGTTGCAGCGGTAGAGCCTTAAGCACGGAAGGGTTTGAATGTCTTGTTCCCTCCATTATAAGAATTTCCAGCTGGCCTTTTTATACCTCTGTTTTGCATAAAATAACTCTCCTTCTGGCTCGATTCTATAACTCGAGCAATTTGTGCCGCTTTATTATAAATTTTCTTTTCATGTCCTAGAACGTGCTCGCGGATGCTTCCCCTAAGTCCCATGACGAACCTTCGGGTCTTTGTGTTTTCCTCTTGCATACTAGTGGGTGCAAAGAAGAACAGCTCTTCATAACGCTTTTGATACACATCCACGGTCATCTGTCCCTGATATAAACTCAGGAACTCTCTTTCCATAGAATCTCTGAAACTTCTCGAAAACTATTTATCAAAGAACGCCTCTTTATAAATGTCCCAAGTCAGTTGGGCGTGCTTTATAATTAAATATGTCCTGGTAGACCTCCACCAATGGTGTGCATCTTCTTTCAGCATAAAGGTGGCGCACAACACTTTTTCTTCTTCATTTAGTATTATCATCATAAAATTTCTTTCCATTTCATCAACTCACTGTACCGGCCATAAAGGAACTGCTGGCTTGCCATTAAATTCTCTGGGCTTCAGTTTTAGAAAATGCTCCACCAGTCTAGAGTGGTCTACTGGCTGCGGAACATACGCTCCATTCATAGGTGGTTGGTATTGATATCCACCTTGAGCTATCTCAGCATTCGGTACTTGAGCCTGCATGATAGGAGTCTGAGGTGCGTGGGGTACTGTGTTACATCCCCCTGGTGCTGTGCTTGCCTGTCCGGCTGGCATTGGAGGTGTTTGTGCAGCTGGAAGAGTTATGCCTATGGCAGCTTGGATAGTAGCTTGTGCATGTTGCATCTATTGCAGCTGTTGGGCCAAGTTCATTACGTCTGTGGCCAAGTCTGTAGGTGGAGCTAGCAGATTGGTAGGATTTTCCTGCCCATTTATGACGGACGGTGCCGTGTTCATGTTTCCCTGTGTTCTCGATTGTGTCTGGTTATCTTCCCCACAGGTGGTGGTGGTGGAATAGAGTTACAGCTCTGTCTGGTTACTCTGCGTCCCGCCATTAATTAATCTGATAGTGGGATTACCTAAAATCATTGAACAAGAGAGACAATCATTAAATACTTCATTCTCATATTTTAAAACCACTAACAATTGCAAATTTCAAAATTTTCAGATCATTCTGTTGAAAATGCTGTGTTTTCACTGCAGGGTCGATGGTGGGGGTCGATGGGTGTCCGACCCTCAGTCTGCGACCCTGGGAAATCATCCATTCTTCCCGAGAGCCGGGGGTCAATGGAGGGGTCGGAGGATGTCCGACCCAGGGTGCGACCCCTAGTTCTCTGTCAGATCACCGAGAGCCGAGAGTCGATGCAGGGGTCGATGGGTGGGTCGATTGTTTTAATCGAATTTTTCGACCCCCGAAATAAAATCTGATTTTTAAGTTCCGATTCAAAGTCCATTTCCCATTATTTCTTCTCCGCTTCGACTCAACTCGTCCCTCTGAGTTGCAACAGTGACAACTCCGATCCGTTGGTGGTTTGTACTCCTTGTTTCGTCGTCTACACCTCCGCTAGAGGTATGTCTTCTACCTTTTCATGTTTGTAGGTTTCTTTATCTAGGTTTTTGCTCATTTATCTCGTATTTTTCAAATTAAACTTTTTCCAAACATAAAAATTTGATTTTTATTGGGGGCTTTTGTTGTTGGTGACTTGAGGAACGAAAGCCCTAAAAAATATTTGAGTTTCATCGGTTGGTTATCGAGAAACTTGAAATTTACACTTTTTGCCCTAATTTTGTCGAGATTTTAAATTTCTTGAAATTTCTTGCAATTCAATCTAATTAGTGAAATTTTCGATTGTATGAGTCTTACAGGATAGTCTAGGATCTGTGTAAGTCCTCCTGCCCATGCGTATGGGTGAAAAGAGGCTTTTGACCAATTTACGTCGTTATTATGTAAAATTTTGAGTTTTTACTCTCTACTAATATATTATTTGTTTTTCTTTCTTATTTGCAGATATTATGGCTCGTACCAAGGTACCCAGAGTTCGCGACCGTCTTCGCTTCCGTTCCAATGAAGCCGAGACACAGTATGCCCACTATGCTCGCAAGAAGGTTGAGGGAGGCCGTAAAGTGGACTTGGCTAGCTTAGCTTTGTTTAATGTGGAGGGGGCCTTTGGTGATATGGGATGGCTTCCCGTCATCACCTATGACGCGTGTACCTGTCCTAACTTGGTACGCCAGTTCTACTGTAATCTCCAGGTGGTGGGAGATTACAATGATGGTGGTGAGCTTCGGATTACCAGCTACGTCAAGGGGGTTGATGTTTCATTTGATTATCGGCAGTTGGCCGACTTGTTGGGCATCTCCTATGCTGGCCCCTTGGTGTTTTGTACTCCTGGAGAGCCCCAGTTCTTTTCTCTATAGATGAGGGCTGAGATCGATAGTCAGCTCATCAGACCTGATCACTGGGAGATGAAGGCGAGTTATCTGCATTTAGATCCTCAGATTTACTGCAAGATCATTCAGCATAACTTGATACTGCAGAGTGGTCACTAGGAGAGGGTCTCCCAGTTGACCCAGTATCTGTTGTACTGCATATGCACTAGGCAGCCCATTTGCCTTCCCTACATCATCATGCGAACGATGATCAGTGTCACGTTGCCCAGTCACACTGGCAACCTTCCTTATGGACGCATGATCACTAACTTGCTTACCCACCTAGGGGTTGATTTATTGGATGAGAAGATTCAGGAGAAATCCTTCTCATCGCCTCTGGATTGGGAGGCCATCTGCAAGATGGGCATGCGGGATGCCCAGGTCAGTGATGAGGAGAGGAACACGATGGTGCGCCCTCGCACTCGAGTGGAGATGGCTGACGCTGAGGCAGCAGCAGCAGCCGCTGGAGCAGGGGTTCATGGTGATGATGATGATCGGCTATACATGGATGTAGATGCCATACCTCCTCCATCACCTACTCATGCTACTGGAGCTGGTCCGTCTTCTTCAGCTGGTCCTTCGCATGCAACTGGTCCTTCGTATTCTCCTTCTGATAACTTGATGAGGATATTGCATGAGATACGAGAGGCTCAGCGTATGTCTGACCTGAGGATGGGAGAGCTTCTAGAGGCTCAGCGCTTGTCCAATCAGTGGGTGGGAGAGCTTCTGGTTGCTCAGCGCGTGTCAGATTAGTTGATGGGAGAGCTGAGAGATGCTCAGCGTGTGACTGACCAGTGGGTGGCTAATCTCACAGCTAGTCTCTAGACGACCCAGACTCAGATAGCTTGGTTGACTAGAGTCTACACTGAGGACTATGATAGAGACCATGAGGCACCGCCTCCCCCATCACCTCCAGCTTCTTGATGTACTTTTTTTTTTTTGTATTTCAGAGTAACTGTCCAGACTATGGACTGTACTCTGCTTTAATCATATATATATAAACATTTGTTCTTCCTTTTGGTTGTATATAAATTTGTTTCTTATTTAATAGATGCATTATTCTCTTTCAGTTTAGTCTCAACCACACAGATGCTTATGGTGTGTTATTACTACATCTTTTAAATTTTTATCCTATCTCAGTTCACGACCTTTTGTGGAAGTATACGGTTTCACAGATAAATCCTGAGATGCTCCGATACCAAGTTGTCACACCCCAATTCTGCATCATTCAGAACGGTGTGATGAACCGCTAATAAACCAACGGTTCAACCAGGATCTCTAATAGGCGGTATCCATTAAAAATAAAACCATGCACATCCACAACCATAATCAGAATAAATACACAATAGCGGAAGTCTTATAGTAAATGAACTGAGAACTCTAACTGTAATAATCATAATTAAAATATCAAGTTATTGTTGTATCAACTAAGGCATAAATAAATAGAATATCAATTACATCCCTTTATAAACTCAAATAAAATTCTAGTAGAATACGCATGAGTTGCACTCGCATGAGGGGTCATGCGTATCCACTAAGTCTTTGGCTTCCATTGCAGCAACACTCGCATACACCGGGGTACTCATATAATCTTCAACTGTAGTACCTGCATCATCAACTAAAAATATTCGACATCGAGAGGGTGAGCACACATCATGGCTCAGTGAGCAAACAAAACAATGCAACAAACATATGCATGCATTCAATTCATATCTTTGGTCTGATAAATTAGTTTGCAATGTGCTATAGAAAGGATAGGTGGTCAAAGATCACGTTTATTGATGCCGCACCTCTATACACGAGTGTGTGAAGCCGCCCAAAGATAACGTTTATTGTCGTCCCACATGCACCTACCACGGACAATGTACACGCAAAGGACACGTTTATTGCTGTACCCGTTGCCCATACCAACACATAAGCCCCTACTGGCGAGGGCTCGCAAACTGGGCTCACAAACTAGGCTCGTAACTAACCAATCCTAATGCCAAACACTGTATCCAAGGCCTCACCCCAACATCCCTTAATACGTCCATAGAGATAGGGCTAAGGCCCCCCGGTAGAGTCAGAGACTACACGGTCCGAGACCACGTCCCCTCATACCCTACGACGTAATAGTTCTGCTAAGGTAATGGCAATACGATGATGTTAATGGACAAGACTTGAGTTATAGATAGAACTAGAATGCTGAGGCCCTGCCTATGACACCTCCCCCTGATACTCGCTCGCATCAAGCACACCAACCACACAAATACATCCACATGCCTATCCCTATCATCATCATAATCGTCATGTTATAAACAATAATTTAAATATGCATGAACAGTAATAATAGAAATATTGGATGACATGCTGAATGCCTGTAACAAGCATACACGCATAGAATCAATCATGGCATTGGACCCAAGAATAAAATAGTTTATTATTAACCAATTAGTTTAGGTTTTCTTTCCTCACCTTTGCTTGATCGTAGATCCTCTTTCAAGCTTTAAGAATCAACTAAATATCAATATTATATCACTAGAAGACCTAATCAAGTCAATAGAATTTAATTAGAATTAATTTTATTTTTAAAAAGCATGCTGTTAACTGGGGGTCGATGCCAGGGTCGAAGGTTCCATCGACCCTGGGTGCTACCACCTAGATTCTGGACTTTTCGAACACTGGGGGTCAGTTGTCAGGGTCTGGTAGGATCAATTGGCCATCGACCCCCCGTGCGACCCCCCCCGTGGGTTTAGTCAATTTTTCAATATATGGTCCATTCCTTCATGTTTGGGGTCCTATGGCTTGCTTCTACAATCCATTCTACACATGTTCTATGGTCTAGAACCGTAGTTCATCCCCCTATATGGCTTTTATGATTTTCCCCATGGTTTTCCATGAAAGCCTAACCACGGGTGGATGATTTGGGTTTCTCCTAGATCATCCCCTCTTCACTATCTATTCTAAGGTCTGTAGAATTACATGGAGATAGTATCCATAGCTGAGAATTAGGCTTATTTCTCTGAAGCCTTCTCTTTGATCTTCCTGTCCACTTTCCTTCTCTTCTCTTTCTCTTCTCCTTCTTTTCTCTTTCTCTTAATCCAATTAGGGTTCTAAAAGGAGTGAAAGAGGCTTAGGGACGTCCTATTTATAGAGTAGAAACTCATAAAATAAGTCCAATTGTGATTAGGAAAGAATCCCATTGAAATTTGAAAAGTTCCTAATTCACGGTTTCTGTCAGCAGACTGGGGGTCGATGAGGGGGTCGGAGATCCCGTCGACCCCTGGTTCTAAAATGTTTGACCCCCGGTTAAAAACTCAAGGTCTAACTTTTATACTGGGGGGGTCCGACCCTGCCTTGCTGAGTATGCGACCCTCCCCCTTATTTTGGTGTTTTTGGGTCAGTTTAATACCTGGGATTGTGATCTCCCTCAAGCACTTGATCCATTTGGCTCGACCATGATGGGTAGACCTGGTTCAAGGTGGTAAGACCGGGTTAGTTCGATACGGGTCTTACATATAGCTTCTCTGAATGATCAATGTTGTGAATTATCTCTAATTTTTTTTATAATGGGTGAGTTGTAGAGTTGGATTTTGAACTCATTTATCTTTGGTTTAGGAACCTGTGGAAGCATGTCGTTGCTTTCCATTGCACCTAAGACCTTACTGAAACTAGTCGAATTATCTGTTTTGCGTACTGGTTTCCCTTTCTTTTTGAGATAGGAAGCAGAGAATGAAGAATAGAAAGTAAATAAAGACGAAGACCAAGGAAGCTACGTTGTTAGCGCCAGGGTGGTCGTAGATCAGCTCGACCATAGACTGGTTGTAAATCAGGCTGATTGTAAATCAGCTCGACCGACCGCCACCTTTATAGAATGCTTTTGTTTAACTGAGTCTCTGCTTTCGTATAAAGCAATGTGAATGGTGGTCTGTATAACATGATTGTGTTTGCCTTGTTCTTGATCTGAGTTTAATCTCCCAAATTTTTTCCCATCTCATCAATTTTTGGTTCTTCTTCTCCTTTTCAATTTGAAATTGAAATTTATCGGAATGAAATTCCGGCTAAAAAAATTTCATTCTTCCTTTTTACCAAAAAAAAAAAAAAAAATAGTCAAATAAAGGGTATGACGGTTTCCTCTGCGGGATTTCTTGGCTGCTTCTTTTGTGATTTCTTCGCCGCTTCTTCAGCAAAGGTTCATGTTTTCTGCCAAAAATCCATAGCTTGAGAGCTTGTGAACTTTGCTTGCTTTACTTGCTATTCTCCAATTTTATTGTATTCTTGTAAACGTCTTATCAATGAAGGATAATGTGAACTAAGAAACCCCAGAAACAAGAATCATGGAGACTATAGTTTCCACATACAGGGGCTATTGATTTTTGAAGGAGGTATGCTAAAATGTGCCAACTGGGAAAAAAATTTTAGTCGAGGAGAATTGAGTTGCAGGGGGTATGGATCTCGCAGTGGAGAGCGGACAAGAAATTGTATGGAGAATTGAGTTGCAATGTATTGGGCACACCAGCCACTGCAAATGAATTGTTTGCAATGGTTGTTAGGGTTTAGGGCTTGGGTGAGAGTAAAAAGGAAATAGAGAGAAAATATAAGTTCCATTAGAAAGGTCAAATTAGTCATTCAACATATCTTTTAAAATTTTCAATTTTTAATATCAAGGGTAAAACTGTATTTCAACAATTTTAGTGGTTTTCATCAGTTAGTTAGATGTGATTGATGTTTTTGCAATCTTGTGGACGTGATGAGGTTTCCAATCCTTAATGGTGTGTATATGAAAATTTTCCTAATAATAATAATAATAATATAAATTATTTTACCAAAATATATAAAAATTTGAAAAATAATTTAAATTAAAAAAAAATTTCTAAAAAAAAAGAAAAAGAAAAAAAAGAAAAAAGCAGCTAGGGAAATCACACAATTGCTTCCAAGCCACTACCCACATCATGTGGTTAGATCTTATCTTGAATCAACAATTGTCAATGATACTTCATTTTTCTGCACAATGGGAGAAGAAGGTAGGTAATTGCCAATATCCTAGTCAAAACAGCTATTGATTGAAGTTCTATCCCTATGAAAACAAAGTTATTTCTAGCTTTGAAAGAGCAAAATATTTTTTTGAACAAACTTTGAATAGAAACAGATAAAGAACACCTATTTAGTGATTAAAAAAAAAAAATTCATACTCCTAATGGAGATAAAAAAAAAAAAAAATACCACTGAAAATTAAGCAATTAAATAAAACGTGCTTCATGGATAGATTCAACATCTTCATCATAATAGGCAGATAGAATTCAGTACTTGCAAATATATTTGGATAACGTTTTGAAGGGGGATACTACCATTAACACACTTCCAACAGGATAAAAAAAAAAAAAAAAAAAAAAAAAAATGAGACACGAAGTATATAAGGAATCTTCCACAACTTGCCTCATGTTATTACTATTACCTTGTGTGGATTTTCTAGCCTTATAAGCTGATTGCTGGATATTATGATGTTTGATGTATGTTCATCAAATCCAATTTAATTGGATTATGTTAATTATTTATTTATCAATATAGTTAGCCTGAGATGATCCTTACATTCTTTGTTTTGTCTTTGACTACTTTGATGCCTAGTATGTAACAAGCATCATTTAAGTCTTACATTGAGAAATTTGTGGACAACCACTTCTACGGAGGTAAACATGCCTACATCATTTCCAATGTGTAATATGTCATCTTCATACAATGCAAGAAAACAAACAAATCTCCCACTGATATTCTTGTAATTAAACAGGTTCATTCATATTTTGTTCCATCCCTTATGCAAATGGTTAAAGGAACATCACGAAACATGGATCTAACACATGTGCTGCTTCTATTCATTAATTAAAATTTGGGTACTTTTTAATTAAAAAAAATTAAAAAATCAAATGAACATACTGGCAACGTCATGACTATTCTCAACATCATTAAACAAATGACATAATTTACTTGAATCCAGGGAATCCTTAGTATAAATTTTTTTTTTTACATTCAATTTTCGATCAGAAGTAATGAAATAAGGCCTTCTACGACCATCAACGCAAGGAATCCACTTACAACTCCAAACCAAAATATCATTCCCTTCTCCCACATAACCAACCCATATGTTTCCTAATAAATCAAAAACTTAGAATAATCTTTCAAAAATCACGATCATTCATTATTATTTTGGCAATATCATAGGGGAGTAGCAAGATAATTTGTATTTCTTAGGATTTTAAGAGCTTAGAATAATCTTTCAAAAATCATGATCCATTATAATATTGGCAATATGATAAAAGAGTAGCAAGACAATTTGTATTTCCTAGGATTTATGGCTTAAATAATATTTTCATTTGTTAAACTTTTCCAATAAGCCGTAGCCAACAAATCTAGATTATTACTATGTAAGTGTCTTTTCCCTAAACCCTGTTGGGGGAAAATACGACGGTTTGATCTAGACCGTTCAAAAGTGATCAGGAAATGTATATCAGGGTTGAATGCGTGTCGCCCATCAGAGGGTCCATGTGTCCACCAAATGAAATTGAGAATGAAGCTTGATCTGGTTGGCGGCAATACGAATCGTCCCCTTTTTGCCAAATATCGGGGTGATCTGATGGCATTAAATGTGCGAAACGTGTATTAAATGGAATGTTATAAATGCTCATAAATGCGTAGTATGTTGACATGACCAGCCACCTCATCTCTCTAAGGGGCGCCACAGAGAGAAAGATCGCAAATCTACTCCAGAAAGGGAAAAGGATAGCCACTCACATCAAATAGACCTAATGACATGGACTAAATGGGGTCGTAGAGGCCAGATATTGGAGACATGCTCCCTAATAGGGGGTTGTAGATCCCTTTATCCTACATGATAGAGTGATGATGCCATTGGGAGATGGGACAAGCTGGCTAGAGGAAGGAAAGCATATTCAACAAGCTTCATACTTGGCCTATAAATAGAAGAAGATAGCAAAGGAAAATGGATCCATTTTCACTTCAATTAAGGTACTGTTACTCTCTAGAATTCTCTATAGAATCCACTGTTCACAATCTGTGAGTTCTAACTCTCCTGCAACACCTTCTCGTTACCTTATTTGCATTGGGAAGGAAAGGTTTTACAAAACTCCTGTACCTCAGTCCCTTCTCTCTAAGGAACTTGGGTATCTTAGCCTTGAGTTCCATTCTACTTGTCTTGGACCATCACTGATTAACGCATCGGAGTGGCCATGGGGTTAAACTCGCCCACTTCATTTGCGTGTTCTTGATCTGCAAATACGTCGCAGCATCATATGCATCGGGCGAAATCCAACGACAATAGATTCGCACCCACCCTGGGGTCTGATGTACTTTGTTTCTAAGAGCCTTTTTCCTTTCCAGTTCCTTTTTTCCAAAGTCCATTTCAAAAAAACCTTCCTTGGTTTCAAAGCTTATCTATGTATGCTCCACCTAAGAGTGTTGAGAGTGCTTATAATCTTAGAGGGATGGATGCTTGTTAGGCAAATAAGAGTATTCGTCATGAGCGTGTGGACATCCCAAGGGGCCAAGACGGTCATGTCCCTGATGTTCATCTTGAGGTAGGAGGAGGGGAACACGACCTCCTCAGTTTGTCACAAGAGTTCAGTTTGACCACTTAATGTAGCGGCTGGCTGGCTTGACAGAACTTTTGGAGCAATGGCCTACTGGGGTTCCTACTACATCTGTTCCTCCAATGGATATTGGAGAAGTTCTCCAGAGATCTCGTCACTCTCGATGGTCAGCTACCCGGGCCCAAAGTTTCTCTTATCAGTAGGTCGATTCTCACTGTCAAAGGGCTCAAGGAGGGACATTTTGAGAGGTCAGTGTCAACTATGCTCCCAGGTATGAACCATCAAAAGTAATAGTGAGTAGCCATGTTTCTCTTATTGAATCTTGCAGGTCTTCAGTCCACGACTGCTTGGGGTCGAGGCATGAGGTGGCGGGAAGAGCCCGAAGAAGGATCAATACAGCTCATAACGTAGCTCAGGAGTCACAAAGGCAGGTTGATGTGGCTCGACAACTAAGAGACAATGAACAAGCACAAGTTAATGCAACCAGACAAGAACGAGTTGCTGCTATTCCCCCAGTTAAAAATATCCTTGCTTTCAATGACCATATAGCTAGGTTGGAACAGCAGGTGGAGGATCTAATGGAGAGCATGCGACAAGTGGAGAAGGGGTTGATTCAAAGGCCTTCGACGACTATGACACAGAGACCGCTCTCTTCGATGAGATAATGCAGCACCCCTTGCCAAGTAACTATATCATCCCAAATGTGGGATGGTATGATAGAAAGACTGACCCAAAGAGCCACCTAGACAACTTCAAAGTAGGGATGGTGATCTACGACCATCATGATGCCTTGTGCTATAGAGCCATTCTTTCCACCTTGAGGGAGTCTAGGAGAACCTGGTTCAACAACCTTCCATCCAAGTCTGTATGATCGTTCAAGGAGCTGAGCAGCCTATTCCTCTCGCATTTCCAGGGGAGTAGGGTCGTAAAGAAAAATATGTCCCATTTGATGGCGATCACACTGGGGGAGAATGAGTCCCTTTGACCATTTGTTACCAGATTCCTTGTAGTGGCTGGTGAGATCAAATACCTACAACCCGACTCCGTTGTTGCAACCTTGTCCAAAGTAGCTCGTGATTAGAAGTTTGTTTTTTCCTTGAACAAGAAACAACCGTGCACCCATGCTGAAATTCTAACCAAGTGCGAGCGATATGCCGCTGGAGCATAAGCAATGGCTGTCCTTCCTAAGGAGATTCCCAGTAGCTCGGTTGGCATGGAGAAAAAGAAATCAGAACCACCTGATAAGACCCTCAAGGAGGGTGAACCGAGTATGAAAAAAAGCCAGCCAAGGAGTTGTATCCAATTAAGCCTCTCCCAGAGTACACTCCACTCAATCGTACTATGGTGGAGATCATGCAAATCAAGAAGGGGGATATTCTCCTTGTCCCTCCTCCTCCATGATTGCCAAACTGACTATGAGGAACCCTGACTCTTCTGTATGAATCACCAAGATCATGGTAATGCCACTAATGACTACAACCATCTTTGAGGGCTGGTTAAAGACCTTGTCTAGCATGAATATTGGACTGAATTTTTGAGGCCATGACCTCTGCCTCCTCCTCCAGCGCCTCGACATCCCCCTCCACCAGCACCAGTAGGGGTCGAAAGGAATCATCAAGCGCCCTTGCCACGACGTTCCCCCAAAAGAGAGTTTATGTGGCTCATCGACATTACGCCATGGGAAGACTCAGTAGTTTCAATGTCCATCAGAAGGACTACTAAAGGTTCATTATCAGACCCCACCAAGAGAATTAATGGGAAGAGCAGGACCTGAGCAAGATTTGGGTTTAGATGATGATGAATATCTTAACTATAACAAGAAAGAATGCCTAACCATCATGGTCTGGCCAGAACACATGTATAGGGAGGTGCTCCCAATTGTCATGGAACCAGCGGAAGAACCAACAAAGAAGAAGCAAGTTCAAGGTCTTGAAGAAGGAGAGGAAGAATTCTCCTTCAAGAAAATGCACAGTGAGGGGGTACATCTATTTCGGAGAGGATGATCTCACCGATGTTGTTACCCCTTAGGAGGACCCTTTAGTGATCAGAATGGCTATCGAGAACCACTTCGAGATAAGTAGAATCTTGGTTGATACAGGAACTACAGTTGATATCCTTTACTACGACACCTTCAAGTGGCTAGGGTACCAGGATGAGCAGCTGCATCCCATCAGGTATAGTCTGATTGGCTTCAATGGGGATACGATTCTGGTAAAAGGGGCAATCAGGCTAGACACTCAACTAGGGGTTTACCCAGCCTGAACTTGTGTACACTTGAATTAGTTGGTGGTGGATACTCGATCCAGCCACAATGCTATTGTTGGGCAGGAAGGACTTAACCAGATGAAGGCGTGCTTGCCTACATACTACTTGATACTAAAGTTTCAAATTGCTATGGGGGTTGGCTTCTGCAAGGCTGACCAGAGTGTGTCTAGGAGGTGCTACCAAGAAGACTTGCCCACTAATGAAATGGCCTCGCTGGTCCAGACAATTCAGCTCAAAGATTTACAAGAAGATTTTCCCCAACAAAGGAATACTCCCGTTGAAGATCTCATTCCAATCCCTTTATTCAAAGAAAACCCTGAGAAGACTTTCCTAATAGGATCAGCACTCCCCGCGGAGTAAAAAGAAGAACTCATAGCATTCTTATGAGCCAATGCAGATGTGTTCGCATGGACAGCTGAAGACATGCCAAGTATTCACCGCATTACCATGGAGCACCACCTTATGATCAATCCTCACCACCGACCCATCCGTCAGAAGAAGAGGGCCTTTGCCCTCGAAAGACAAGCTATCATCGACCAAGAGGTCAAAAAACTTCTCAAAGTAGGCTTTATCAGAGAGGTCAACTATCCAAACTAGTTGGCCAATATTGTCAGAGAGGTCACCTATCCAGACTAGTTGGCCAATATTGTAATGGTGCCAAAAATGAGAAACCATTGGCACATTTGTACCGATTTTACTGATCTAAATAAAGCATGCCCCAAAGATATCTACCCTTTGGCTCGAATAGATCAATTGATAGATGTCACTACTGGGCATAAACTTTTCTCTTTTTTAAATGCTTATTCTAGGTATACTTAAATTAAGATGGCTAAAAAAGATGAAGAGAGCACAACCTTTGTCACTAGAAAGGGGTTATACTATTATACGGTCATGCGGTTTGGTCTCAAGAATGCCGGAGCTACTTACCAAAGGCTTGTCAACAAGGTCTTTGAGAAACAGATAGGCAGAAATATGGAAGTCTATGTTGATGATTTTTTGGTAAAGAGTTCTAAGGCTCGAATTCACTTAGACAATCTTGCAGAAGTCTTCGAGGTCATGAAGAAAAATTTCATGTGTCTCAATCCTACTAAGTGTGCATTCGGAGTCCATTTGCAGAGGTTCTTGGGATTCATGGTATCGCAAAGAGGGATCAAAGCTAATCCTACCAAGATCGATGCCATTCAAAACAGGACCTCCCCTACAAAGCCCAAGTAAGTGCAAGAACTGATAGGTCAAATCAGGGCCTTAGGAAGCTTCATGTCAAGATCCATAGCTCGGTGCCTGTTGTTCTTTCAAACCCTTAAGGGATCTAAGGCCTTCCAGTGGACACCAAAGTGTAAGAAATCATTCTATGACTTGAAAAGGTACTTTTCATCTCCTCTTCTCTTAGTAAAACCTGACAGAGGAGACAATCTCCTTCTTTACATAGTAGTGTCTAGAGAAGCTGTTAGTGCTGTGCTCATCAAAGAGATAAAAAAAGAACAACATCCAATCTAGTACATCAGCAAGGTTCTCCTAGACACAGAAACCAAATATCAATCCATCAAAAAGCTTGCACTTGCCTTGGTCACCGTGGCTTGAAAGCTTTGACCTTATTTTTAGTCGCATTCGATCGCCGTTTTAACAGATCAACCCCTGAGAAAGTTCCTAGCTCGTGCTGATGTTTTGGGTTGTATGGTTAATTGGGCGATTGAGCTTGGTGAGTTTGATTTGAAGTTCCAACCTTGAACGGTGATCAAGGTGCAAGCCTTGGTAGACTTCTTGTTAGAAAGAACTCTCCCAGATGGCACAGAAAAGGGGTCCAATCCTAAGTGAGCTATTGAGATGGGTCGAACCAAAATCATCATTGCCCTTGAAGAACCTTAATGGGTGATGTACGTAGATGGCTCATCAAATAAGGAAGAGGCAGGTTCAAGAATTGTCTTAATCAGTCCAAAAGGATTCAGGGTAATTACATCGGTACGCTTTGGATCCTCTACGACCAACAATGCTATTAAGTATGAGGCACTTATAGCGGGGTTAAAGCTTGCGAAGAAGCTAATGGTCCAGTGTCTAATCGTGTATGGTGATTCATAGTTGGTGATTCGATAGGTATCTGGGGTATACAAAGCAAGACAAAAACATTTAGCAAAGTACCTGACTGTGGTAAAGCGACTTACCTTGCCCTTACAAAAATTTGAAGCATTCATTGTACCTTGAGAAGAAAATGAGGAAGCGGATGCCCTTTCTAAGCTGGGGCAGGATGATTTAAGTAGCTTCGAAGTGCCTGTTTATGTGGAGCACTTGCCACACCGAAGTATAGATCCTGCTTAGAAGGTACTCTCCGTGGAAGTCAAACCCTGCTGAATGGATCCAACCCTAACATATCTCTGGGAGAATGTTCTTCGTGCTGATCACAAAGAAGCACTACGTATACAAGCCAAGTCCAATGCATATGTGATCTATGAAGAGGTATTGTACAAAAAATATTATAACTTTTCTTCTTCTTCGGTGTCTACTACCCTCAAAAGTAGAATATGCAATGGCGGAGGTACATGAAAGAATTTGTGGACGACACAAATGTAGTCGAACCGTGTGTTTCAAGCTCCTCAGATGAGGTTATTACTGGCAAAATATGGCCAAAGATTATGAAAAGTATGCTAAGACCTGTGAGTAGTGTCAAAAACATGCGAATGTTCCCCATCGACTACTAGCACTCTTACAACTAATTCTATCATCCATCCCCTTTGCAGTATGGGGCATGGACATATTAGGATCATTTCCAGAGGTGAAGGGACAACTCCAGTTCATTCTGGTTGCGATTGATTACTTCACCAAGTGGATCGAAGTTAAAGCTATAGCGAGGGTGACATCTCAAGCTATGGCGAGGGTCACATCTTACAAAGCTACTGAGTTCTTTCGACTTGACGTACTATATATGTATGGAATCGCACAAGTTCTGATCATAGATAATCGCCCGTAGTTCTCCAATAGAGCTTTCAGAAAGTTTTATCGGGATCATCAAATTGGGCATAGATTTGCTTCCATTGCTCACCCAGAAGCTAATGGGCAGACAGAGGTTACCAACCATACCCTTTTATAAGGATTGGCTTGTCATCTCAAGGAAAATAGAAAGCTCTAGATCAAAGAGATGCCAAGTGTGGTGTGGTCGTATCGCACCACTAGTTGAACTGCCACAGGAGAAGCACCCTTCAAACTATCCTTTGGTTCTAAAGTAGTTAATCTAATAGAGGTATTTGAGAAAAGTTATCGGGTGCTCAACTTCAATGAAGACACTAATTTAGATATTTGGAGGGTGGATCTCGATCTCCTCGAAGATGTACACGAAATAGCCAAGCTTCATATTGCTATGTAGCAACAGAAAATCGCTCGATATTATAAGTCAAGGGTAAGGAAGAAACTTTTTTATGTTGGTGATTTAGTTCTGTACAACACAGTTGCCTCTAAACTTACTCGACAAGGAAAGTTGATGCCTACTTGAGAAGGACCATATCGGGTGGCTAAAGCTACATGCCCAGGATCGTATCATCTGGAGACAATGAAAGGAGTTGCTATACCACGTACATGGCATTCCAAAAATCTGAGAAAATGCTATATATGATCTAAATTGAGCTCAATAAAAGATAAGTGCTGCTTTCCACCTTATCTTTCCATGTCTAAAATACAAGCAAAAGTCTGCCTAAGGGCCTGTCGATAAATTGGACCTAGTAAGAAAGGAATTAAAAATCTGATCATCTTAGTAAAAACTAACCCAATCAGCTTGAGGGGTTCATCATTGACGTAAGACCATGAAAAGTAAGTCTTCTTAAGGGCCTATCAATAAATTTGACCTAGTAAGAAAGGAATTCAAAATATGACGTCATTAACGTAAGACCATGAAAAGAAAGTTTGCCTAAGGGCCTGTTGATAAATTCGACCTAGTAAGAAAGGAATTCACAATCTGATCGTCGTAGTCAAAGACTAACCCAATCAGCTTGGGGGTCGTCATTGAAGTAAGACCATGAAAAGAAAATCTACCTAAGGGCCTGTTGATGAGTTCGACCCAGTATAAAGGAAAATTTATAAGTTGATCGATTCAATCATAGAGTAAACCAATCAGCTTAGGGGGTCGTTATCAATGTAAGCCTGTAAAGAAAATTTGCCTAAGGGTCCTATCGAATGGGATCGACTCAATAAGAAATTTTTTTTTTTTGCAATCTGATTGGCTCGATCACAAATCAAAACCAATCAGTTTGGGGGATGGTAGAGGAAAAGATAAGATGAACACTAGATGTTGTAAAAATTTTCCTTTAGAATGATGTACAAATACAAAGATGAGCAGAGAGCCTCAACAAAAAAAATAAAAATAAAATAAAATAAAGAAAAAGATTACACTTCAGTCTAAGGGGTTACTTCTGGTTGAGGGTCTTCTTCGATCTTCGATTATGATTCTAGAGGAAGGTCTTCAGTAGATACAGTTCATTGGAGATCTTATGGAGGAGGAACACAGACACTAGAGAGATAGGCAGCGGGGACAGAACCAAGGTGGAAAGCTCTATCCCAGTGACTAGAGCAACTAGCGCAGGAGGAGGACATTCCTTTTGAATTTTGTTACAAAGCACCTTGGCCAAAAGGGCGTAGTTGGAGAAGTAGTGGTCCAGGAAACTTGAAGAGGCATAGTCTTAAAATTGTTCTACAGCTTGGTGAACCGTCGAGCCTTTTCTATATTTATATATTGGTTTATTTTTAGGGACTCTATCAGAGTGGCCAGTAAGGCCCTTATGTTAGAAGCTGGAGTACTGTACACCTTTTGGACTTCTTCGATCAGTCAAGCTACTTCAGCCTGCAGTGTTGCCTCTCGATCCCTGATGTCACACCCCAATTCTGAATAAACCAGAAGTGTGATGAATAGTCATAAGAACCAACAATTCAAGCTAGGATCTCATAAAGACCGTGCCAACGAAACCAAACCAAACACATACCATAACATAATCAAAGATAATAAAATAAATAGCAGAAGTCTTTATAAATACTGAATTGAGTGTCTAACGTAATAAATAAGTAAATAGTCCAATTATCTCCAACTCAAAACATAATTAAATAATCTATTACAAGTTCTCATAACTCCCAAACATAAATTAACTAAGATTAAGACATTGGAAACACTTGCACGAAGGGTCGTGCTTGTCTTCCACAGCCTGTGTATCCATCACCGCCATGTGTCCACACAATAGTGCCTTGATATAGTCTTCCATAATAGGACCTGCATCATCAACTAAAAATATTTGATGTCGAGGGGTGAGCACACAACATAGCTCAGTGAGTAAACAAAACAATGGGCAAACATATGCATGCAGTCATATTATTATCTTCGGTCTAGTTTAAGTTTACAACTATGCTATAGAAAGGATTGGTGGCCACCGCACCTTTATATATGAGTGTGTGAATCCACCCAATGGATCAAACACCATTGCCATCCCACATGCACCCATCATGGAATAGAGATAGAGCTAAAGTATCCAAATCACACACTGCCAATACTTTCCTTGATGTCCTATCCATACCAGTACATATGCCCTTATTGGCAAAGGCTTGCAAACTGGGCTCGTGACTAACCAATCCTAGATGTCATCCATATGTATCCAAGCCTTATCCCAACATCCCTCAATATGTCCATAGAGGTAAAGCTAGGGTTCCTCGATGGAGTCAAAGACCACACGGTCTGTGAACACCCCATGATGCGTTACGACGTACTAGTTTTGTTAACGTAACAGCGATACGATGATGTCAGTGTGATGCATGGTTTAGGGATATGTCAGTGTGATGCATGGGTTAGGTATCACACACCCCTCTCCACACAGCACACCAACCACACTCACAAATACATGCCTATTTCTATCATCACCAATAATAGAGTAAAACAATAAAATAAATATGCATGAACAGGAATAGTAATAATATTAGATGACATGTGAGATGCACATTACAATCATACAAACATGACATCAATCATATCATTGGACAATTAAAAGAAAGAATAGCTTGTTATTATCCAGTTAGTTTAGGTATTGTTTCCTTACCTCTAGATCATAGTATCAATCTCTTCCAAGCTTTGGAAGTTAACTTGTACTAGTAGACAACCTAGACAATTGATGAATTTAGATTAGGGTTCGATGGTATTAGGTTACAATAGTCTAAAATCTAGTCTGGTTTCAAAATAAGCTTTCTATAACTAGTGGTCGATTCAGTGGTCACAGGTAAATGTAGACCATACATTGTGTGGTCAACTATGGTCGTGCATCATGCGACCATAGTTGCTACCACACAACCTTGGGTAACTTCTCGAGAGCCTGTGGTAGACTCACTGGTCACTCTGTGGTAGACCAGTGTTGCAACTACACAATTTACTGGTTGTGTTCATTGGTCTTTCTCAATCTAACCTTTGGTTCATTATTAGAACACCTCCTAGGGTTATTCTATAGGCTTCATACCTTTTCAATTCCCATTAACAATCATCCCTAATCTACTACCATGATTTTCTTTGAATTAGTTGGAAGATCTCATGATCTTAGCCCCAAGTTTGGGTTCCTCTTGCCAATCTGATAATGATGAGTCTAATCAAACTATTCTTATTGTCTATAGAGGTTAGTCTCTTACCTTAGGTTCCTTGCTGTAGAGGAATGGAACCAATCAGTAAGTACTTCTGTAACTTCTTCTCTAAGTCTCCTTTTCCTTCTCCTTTTTCATTTTTTCTTAGACTTAGGGTTTTGGAATTGATCCAAAAGAGTGAGTGAGGCTAAGGGATGTCCCCTATATAGAGAAAAAAAATCTCCATACTGAGTCCATGACTAATTAGGAGAGAGTCCTATCAAATTTGGAAAGTTTCCAAATTTTGGAGTTGGTTCTAGGTTTGTGTGGTCTACTCTGTGGTCGCAGAATCCTTTGACCACACAAAGTATAGTATGCGACCACTCAATTGAAATTGACTTTCCTTACCTTCTGATTGAGTGGTCGGCCACACAACATCTGTCAGATGACCATAAAATGAAAAATAGCTATTTTTAGCTTACCTAACTTTGTGAGTCCTTCACACAATCGATCCGATTGGTTCATCTGAGCCGGTAATGATGGGAAGACCTAGCATGACAAGGTTAAACCTGGTTAGTGGAGTGTAGGTCTTACACCTGAACTGAGCCACCTCTACCTTAAGGGAAGTTTCCTTCCCTCTGAGATGCTTTACATTTGACTTCAAATTGTCTCGTTTAGTCTTGAGGAATGCATTCTTACCTTGCGAAGTTGTTTGCACAGCAATCAGCTTCCTCTGCTCTGCCTCCACACAATCGTTGTCTCACTGCAGCCCTGTATTCTGGTTTAGCAAGTTATCTCTAATCATCTTGACACCTTCGAGCTCCTACTTAACATCTTAAAGGTTCTTGGCGATCCAGATATTGGTATCCTCTAAGTTATTGTACTATCTATTTAACTCTGAGTGTGATCTCCTGAGGTTATCTAGAGAAGTTTGGGCCTGGTCCGTCTTAAACTTATGCTCATCAATGAGCCTATCAGCTTCTTTCTCCAGTTTACTAGCAGCAATGGTGGCCTGAAAAGACCCTCTCTCATTTACCAGAGCAACTTCCATTTCGACTGTGGTCTTGATAGCCGCTTCATGTTCTCTAATAGCAAGGTTCAAAGTAACCTACATAAATTTTTGGGTCACCACTAACTGGTCAATGGCAACCTTATAGAATCAGGTACAATTCATTAACTGGGTAAAAAAGAAGATGAAGATCGGAGGAAGAACTAATGAAATATAAGTAAAAAGAAAAGGGGAGTAAAGGAAAAAAGTTTACCATGTTCACGGCCCTACACTAGTTCTCATGTACTTTCTTGAAAGAAGAATTGTAGAAGATTGCAATGTCCTTGGGGAGACACCCATGTTGTATTATTTCCTTGGCCGTCTTGTAATTTTTCACCGTAGAATCTGTGGTGAGCCACTTAGGGAAGAAGCATTTTGCTTTGGGCGAAGGTGCAGTTCCAATAGAGATGGAACCACTAGTACTCACTGGGGTAGTACCAGAGGGAGCAGAGGACATGCTCATGGTGGAGATCGAGGAAGGCACCAAGGCAGCACCCGTGCTTTGGCGTTGCGTGCTTGTGGTGGCTGCAGCAGTTAATGATGATTGCACTGGGCATAATTGCATTGAGTAATAGCACCAGAACATGAAGAAGCACTGGCAGGCATCCTCATGGTTAAAGCCATAGTGATGGTTGGAGAAGCAATCACCAAACCAATAGCAACACTTGATGTAGAGCCCACAGTGAGGGTCGAGGAAGCGACGATGGACGAGGCAACACCAATAGTAGAGCTTGAGGCAAAGCTAACAGTTGTAGTAGGGGGCCAAAATAGTAAAACTAATAGCTGCACTTGTCGTGGTGGCAGTCATGGCGAAGCTAGATGATAGGGAAGGAGTTGAGGCAACTGTGACAGGGGGTGTAGGCATTTGTAGGATAATCTTCTTAAGAGGTGCTAGAGCAGGAGGTAGTTTCCGAATAACATCTTGAGCAGGGTCCGAGACTGAAATCTTCCTCTTTTTATGATGAAGGGTCTGGAGTGTCTCTTCATCATCATCATATAAAAGAAAGGAGAAAACTAAAGTCAAATAACAAAACCTATCAACAAAATGAGCTCGACGAAGAGGTCAAAGATGTTTTACAATTATCAAGGATGTCGATGGGGGTGACATCCACTTGCTTACCCTTGCTCATTGGAGGGTCGATCGGAGTTGGTGCAGTATGTGCCATAGTAACTAGAAGATACATTGTGGCATGGAGGGTTCTGTGGAATGATGGGGGCAGCATCCATGGATGCGTTCAATGCCTCTAATTTATTGGCCATGATGTTGGCAATCTCCACTTTGGATAAAACTAGGTGCTCAAATTAAGCTTCTCCAACTAAATTCTCCCATACAGTGTCATCAATGCTGTCACACCCTAATTCTACACTATTCAAAATGGTGAGATGAACCGCTAGCAAACCAATGACCAGAATCTCGAGTAGGCTATCCCCGTTTTATCTAAACCTCATACATTCACATTCATAATCAGAGTAAAATACACAATAGCGAAAGCCTTATAGTAAAACAAACTGAGAATCTAAATGTGGTAATCATATTAAGGTATCAAATTATTTTGTTTTAACCAAGACATAAGTAAGTAAAATATCAATTACATCTCCTTAATAAATCCAAAAAAATCAAAGAAACTCTAATCGAATACGCATGAGTTGCACTCGCAAGAGGAGTCATGCATATCCACTACGTCTTCAGCTTCCATCGCCGCTACATGTCCGTACATAGGAGCATTGATATAATCTTCAACTGTGGTACCTGCATTATCAACTAAAAATATTCGACGTCGAGAGGGTGAGCACACATCATGGCTTAGTGAGCAAATAAAATAATGCAACAATACATATGCATGCGATTCAATTCATATCTTTGGTCTGGTATTAAGATTGCACTGTGCTCTATAATGGATAGGTGGCCGCCGCACCTCTATTCACAAGAGTGTGGATACGCCCGATGAACCTCTCACCATCGCCCACAGCACCCACAATGAAGATTGTACAACGAAGGTCATGTTTATCGATGCACAACTCCATACCAACAAATAAACCCCTGATGGCTAGGGCTACAAACGGGGATCGCTACTAACCAATCCTAATGTCAAACAGTGTATCCAAGGCCTCACCCCAGCATCCCTCAAAGCACCCGTAGAGATAGAGCTAAGGCCCCTCGGTAGAGTATAGGACTCAAGGACCGAGTCCCTCCTTGATGCCCTACGTTGCAATAGTTCTGCAAAGGTAATAGCGATACGACGATGCTAATGCACAAGACTTGAGTTAGAGATAGAGCTAAAGTGCCCGGATCAAACACCGCCTAACACTTCCCCTGATGCCCTACTCGCATCAAGCACACTAACCACACACAAACATTCACATGCCTATTCCTAGCATCAATCATCATCATAACGTTATAAGTAAACAAAATTAAATATGCATGAACAATAATAGTAGGAATATTGGATGACATGTTGAATGCACATTACAAGCATATTCACATAGAATCAAGCATGGCATTGGACTCAAGAAAATAAAAGTAGTTTATTATTAACCAATTAATGTAGGTCTTGTTTCCTCACCTTAGGTTACTAATAGATCCTCTTTCAGGCTTTAAGAATCACCTTTATATTGATATTATATTGCAAGAAGACCTAACAAAGTCGATAGAATTTAATTAAATTTAATTCCAATTTTTTAACTTGCTATTGTCTATAGGGTCGCAGGATGGGTCGCAGGTAGGGTACCAGTATACTGCGACCCCCTGTAACAGGGTCGATATCAGGGTCGATGGGTCTATCGACCTTATGTGCGACCACCTCTGGTTTTGGTCTATATTCTCATGTTTTGATCCATTCTTCCTTGTTTAACTCCCTTGGCTTCTTCCATAGTCCATTCCACATACTTTCTATGGATTAAAACTTCTCTTCACCCAATATATAGTCTAATTGACATCTTCCATGGTTTCCATTGAAACCTAACCATGGATGGATGGATTGAGTTTCTCCTACATCTTCCTTCAACTATTCTAAGTCTCATGAAATTTATAGGATTAGTATTCTTACCTGAGAAGAACACTCCACCTCTGCAACTCTTCTCTTTTTTCTTCTTCTCTCAATTCCTTCTCTTCTTCCTTTCTTCCTTCTCTTCTCTTTCTCTCAATTCAATTAGGGTTCTAAATGGAGTGAAAGAGGCCTAGGGACGTCCTTAAAATAGAGTAGAAACATCCTAAAATAAGTCCCTTTGAGATTAGGAAAGAGCCCCAACCGAAATTATGGAAATTTCCTTATTCTATTTTTGGCAGCAACTGAGGGTCGATGAGGGGGTCGATGATCCCGTCGACCCGTAGTTCCTAAAGTGTTCGACCCCTTCAGTAAAATAGGGGTCTGACTTTCTGTCTTGGGGGGTCTGACCCTCTCTTGCTGGGTATGCGACCCTCCCCTTTATTTAAGTATTTTTGGGTCGATTTAATACCTGGGATCACGATCTCCTTCACGTACTTGGTCCATTTGGCTCGACCACGATAAGTAAACCTGGTTCAAAGTGGTTAGATTGGGTTAGTTTGATACGGGTCTTACAACTCCCCCCTACTTATAAAAATTTCGTCCTCGAAATTGTATGTACCTTCTAAATCAAATAAGTGAGGGTATTGCTTTCGCATAGCATTCTCTTCTTCCCATGTAATTTCTTCTATATCTCTACTTCTCCAGGTGACCTTAACATAATAGATATCTCGGTTGTGTAACCGTTGCACCTTTCAACTGGTGATCCCAATTGGTGCTACTTTAAAGGTCAAATCTTTAGTTAACTCCGGTAGGTCCACTGTCAAAACGTGCATTGGGTTCTTGACATACTTCTTCAATAATGAAATATGAAATACATCATGCACATTTGTCATAGAGGGTGGTAGTGCTAACTGATAAGCCACTTTTCCCTGTTTGACTAGAATTTCATATGGCCCGACATATCTTGGGCTCAATTTTCCTTTCGGTCCGAACCGTTTCAATCCTCGCATAGGCGATACCTTCAAGAATACTTTATCACCCACGGCGAACTCAGGATCACTGCGTCGAGTATCTGCATATTGCTTCTGACGGTTCTAAGCTGTTCTTACCCTTTCCTTGATAATGTCGACTACGCGACAAGTCTCTTCGAAAAATTCCGGCCCAATAATACTACGTTCTCCAACTTCATTCCAAAATAAAGGAGTTCTACACTTTCTGCCATACAGTGCTTAATAGGGTGACATCTGTATAGTAGCCTGGTAGCTATTGTTGTAAGCGAACTCGATTAGTGGTAACTTTTCATCCCATGATCCTTTAAAATCAATTACACATGCTCGTAGCATATCTTCTAGAATCTGGATTGTACGCTCTGACTGTCCATCTGTCTGTGGATGGAATGCAGTACTAAACTTCAATGTTGTACCCATAGCCTTTTGCAATCCTTCCCAAAACTTGGAAGTAAATCGTGGATCTCTATCGGACACAATGCTCTCTGGTACACCATGTAATCGAACAATATTATCCACATACAGCTTTGCTAACCTTTCCAGTGTATACTGAGGTCGTATCGGTATAAAGCGAGCTGTTTTAGTCAGACGGTCTACATTCACCCAAACTGCGTCAACTACTCGAGGAGTCAGTGGTAATCCAGTGACGAAGTCCATAGTAATGCAGTCCCATTTCCATGCTGGTTTCGGTAACGACTGTAACAATCCTGCAGGTCTTTGTCGTTCAGCCTTTACTTTCTGACAGTTTAAGCATTGAGACACGAACTTAGCTACGTCTGTTTTCATTCCTCTCCACAAATATAACTTCTTTATGTCATGATACATTTTTGTACTTCTGGGATGTATCGAATAGATGGTGGTATGGGCTTCTTTCATTAGTCGGTGTCTAATGTCCATGCTTTCTGTTTCTGGCACACATATTCTTCCTTTGTATTTTAGTACCTTATCTTTGTCCAAGGCGAACTCAGGGATAGTCCTACCTTTTTTGATGTCTTCTTGTACCGTCCTTAGGTAAGGATCTGATTTAATAGCTGTCTTCACTTCCTCTATTATGTTCGGTATAATCTTCAATGCAGCGAACATATTAGAAAATCGATGAATAAACCCTTGGTTGGTTGATTCATCCATCACATCTATCACGAACTGCTCATTGTCGTAATTGAATATTGTTCCAGTAATACACAATGCTGCGGTTGTACTAACCTCTCCTTGTGATTTTATCATTGTCTTTCTGCTTAGCGCATCCGCTACTACATTAGCTTTTCCTGGATGATACTAGATATCACAGTCATAGTCTTTCCATAGCTCCAGCCATCTTCTTTGTCTCATGTTCAACTCCTTCTGATTAAATAGATATGTAAGATTTTTGTGATCTGATTTAATCTAGAACTTTTCTCCATATAAATAATGTCTCCATATCTTGACAGTGTGTACTACTACCGCTAACTCCAAGTCATGAGTAGGAAAATTTTTCTCATGTGTCTTCAATTGTCTTGAGGCATAGGCAACTACTTGCTCTCCTTGCATGAGTACGCATCCTAATCCCAACCCTGACGCATCAGTGTACAAGACGAATGGTTGTCCTGGAATAGAAATAGTCAAAATCGGAGCGGATATCAATCTGGTCTTCAAAGTTTGGAAGCTCTTCTCACATTTATCCGTCCATACAAACTTTTCACCTTTCTTAGTCAGACTGATGAGTGGTACAGCGATTCAGGAATAGTCTTCTATAAATCGTCGATAATAACCAGCTAGACCCAGAAAGCTTCTAATTTCGGCAACGCTCTTTGGTGCTTCCCATTTTACAATAGCCTCGATCTTGCTGGGGTCCAGTTTGCTTCCTTCAGCGGATACTACATGGCCTAGGAAGGCGACTTTACTTAGCCAAAACTCACACTTTGAACATTTTGCATACAGCTTCTCTTTCCTTAAACGCTGTAGGGCGGCGTTTAGATTCTTAACGTGGGTTTCCTTGTCCTTGGAATATACCAATATATCATCAATAAATACTATTAATCGACGTATCCAACATGTCATGGAAAACCCGGTTCATAAGTTCCATAAAAGTTGCTGGTGTGTTTGTTAATCTAAAAGACATGACCAAGAATTCATAATGTCAATATCTGGTCCTGAAAGCTGTCTTAGGAATATCGCCCTCTTTAATCTTCAGCTGATGGTAGCCTGACCGAAGATTGATCTTAGAAAATACTTTTCCCCTTGCAACTGATCGAACAAGTCATCGATCCTAGGTAGTGGTTATCGATTTTTGATTGTCAGCTTGTTCAACTCCCGATAGTCGATACATAATCGAACGCTACCGTCCATCTTCTTTACGAACAATACTGGCGCTCCCCATGGTGATATACTGGGTCGAATATAACCCTTGTCCAGTAGTTCTTGTAGTTGTACTTTCAATTCCTTCAATTCCGTAGGAGCCATTCGGTAAGGTGCTTTCGATACTGGTGCGGCTCCAGGTAAAAGATCTATAACAAACTCTATAGCTCGGTCAGGTGGTAGTCTTGGTAGTTCCTCAGGAAACACATCTGGGTAGTCCCGCACAACATCAATATCTTCCATCCGTGGCGCTTCCTTGGTAAGGTCAACCACTGATACTAGAAATCCGACTGCTCCTTTCTCAAGGCACTTCTTAGCCTTTAGTGCTGAGAGTATGAGCTTGCGTTTACGGGGAAGTTTGGTTCCCGTAAAACAGAACTCTGTTCCTTCTTTGTCTTTAAATGTTAGCTTCTTTTCGGCACATAATAGGTTTGCAGAATGCCGAGCTAACCAATCCGTTCCCAAGATGACATCAAAGTCTGCCATCCCAAGTTGGATCAAGGTTGCATCTAAGGTTTTTCTCGCCAATGAGAACCGGACATGGCCCATAACCTTTCTCTAATTTCACTTCTAACCCCATCGGTGACCGTACAAGTAGTTTGTAGTCCAATGTTTTGATGGGTAAGTTCAGCTTCTTTTCGAACGACACAGATATAAAGGAATGAGTAGCTCCTGAATCAAAGAGTACTCTGGCGGGTATGCCATTTATAGGTACGATACCTGTGATTTGTTTAAACTTAGTCTACATGCTTACATAATGTAATACAACTTAAAGGTTTAGGTCATACCTGTGACCACATCGGGTGATGCGGCAGTATCCTCAGATGTAACAGCATAAACTCGTCCTTGATGTTGTGGCTTCCTGGGTTTAGGACACTCTCTCATCATATGTCCCACTTGATTGCAGTTATAACATCTTGGACTTTTAGTATTTGGCTTTGGTTGCTGCTGAGCTGCTTGAGTGGTCTTGGGTGCAGCGGTGAAATTCTGAGTACGAAAAGGCTTGTATGTCTTGTTATTATCTCCATTGTAAGAATTACCAGCTGGCCTTTTCACACCTCTATTTTGTATAAAATAGCTTTCCTTCTGACTCGATTCTATAACTCGAGCAATTTGCATGGCTTTATTATAAATCTTCTTGTCTAAGCCCAGCACGTGCTCTCTAATGCTTCCTCTGAGTCCCGTGACAAACCTACGGGTTTTGGTGTCCTTTTCTTGCATGCTAAGTGGTGCAAAGAAAAACAGCTCCTCATAACGCTGTTGATATGCATCCACGGACATCTGGCCCTGATATAAACTCAGGAACTCCTTCTCCATAGAATCCTTGAAGCTTCGGGGAAAATACATCTCAAATAAAGCTTCCTTATATATAGCCCAGGTCAGTAGGGCATGTTTGGTTATCAGATAGTCCCTTGTAGATTTCCACCAATGATGTCCGTCACCTTTTAGCATGAAGGTGGCACATAATACCTTCTCCTCCTCTGTAATTGTCAACATCAGAAGATTTCTCTCCATCTCGTCGATCCAGCGTGCTAGCCATAATAGATCGGACGGTTTACCATTGAACTCCCTGGGTTTCATCTTCAAGAATCTCTCAATCAGTCAAGAATGATCCATCTGTACCGGAGTGTATGCCGCATACATAGGTGGTGGATACTGGAAATTTCCTTGCACTAGTTCCGGATGATGGGCTGGAATCTGTGAAGCTGGTGGTTGTAGTGCTGGGTGGTTACCCACCGGTGTTGCATTGGCTTGCCCAGCCAGCATAGGTGTAGTTTGTGCCGCCTGGAACATCATTCCCATCATAGCCTGCATATGGGCTTGTGCATGTTGCATCTGCTGCAGTTGTTGTGCCAGATTTATCACCACGGTAGTCAGTTCCGGTGGTGGGGGTGGCAAGTTATTAGGATTTGCCTGACCCTGGTTCACTGGTGGTGCAACCTGCGGATTACCCTATGAATTCATATTGTCTGGAGTGGTTTCCTCCACTGGTGGTGGTGGTGGAACCGTGTTACGACTTTGCCTGGTTACTCTTCGTCCAGCCATATCTTCACTGGTAGTGGTGATGCCTGAAAATCATAAGATACGTGAGACAATCATTTATACTTCATGTAGATACACTAACCAATGTAAATTTCAAATTTTTTTTCCAGATCATTCTGGGTAAACTACTGTCCTTCCTATATAGGGTAGATAGTGAGGGTCGATGGTATATGCGACCCTGGGATCGACCCTGGAAATTTCTGATTTTTTTTTCCCGAGAGTCGAGGGTCAATGTGAGGGTCGATGGGTGTGCGACCCTCGATGCGACCCTTGGTTCCCTGCCAGGTTGCCGAGAGTAGTGGGTCGATATAGGGGTCGATGTATGTTCGACCCTGTGTTCGACCCTTGGTTTTTTGTCAGATCACCGAAAGCCATGGGTCGATATGGGGGTCGACTCTTTGGGTCGAATTCTGTGAGCCTCAGTCTAAAAATTAGATTTTTAAGGTCCGATTTGAGTTCATTTCTCATTCTTTCCCCTCCGTTTCAACTCGGATTCTTTCCTCTGGGTTGCAACAGTGCCGATTCCCCTACATTGGCCTTTTGGATTACGTTTCTCTTCACCTACATCCTTCCTACAGGTATTTCTTCTTCCCTTACCTGTTTTTAGGTTTTCTTTTCTAGGTTTTCACTTGCATATTATGTTTTTCTTCAAATTAAACTTTTTCCAATCGTAAAAATTTGATTTTTATTGGGGGCTTTTGTTGTTGGTGGGTCAATGGACGAAAGCCCTCAAAAATATTTTAGTTTCATCGGTTGGTTATTGAGAAACTCAAAATTTTTTCTTTCTGCCCTAATTTGTCGAAATTTTTGATTTCTCGCAATTTCTTCAATTTGGATTCCGTTAATTGAAATTTCAGACTGTATGAGTATTGCAGGATAGTTTAGAAACTACGTAAATCCTCCTGCCCGCGTGTATGGGTGACAAGTGAGGCTTTTGGTCAACTTACGTCGTCATAATGTCGAAATTTTTTTGTGATTTTTCTATCTTACTAATCCATTATCTGTTTTTCATTGTGGTCTACAGATATCATGGCTCACACCAAGGTTCCTAGTGTTCGTGACCGTCTCCGCTTCCGTACCAATGAAGCTGAGACTCAGTATGCCCGCTTTGCCCATAAAAAGGTAGAGGGTGGTCGACTGGTGGACTTGGCTAGCCTAGCTTTGTTCAATGTAGAGGGAGGATTTGGTGACATGGGTTGGCGTCCTGTCATCACCCATGACGCCTGCACCTGTCTAGATTTGGTGCGCCAATTTTATTGTAACCTCCAGGTGGTGGGGGATTACAATGATGTGGATAGGGGTCACGAGCTCAAGATTACTAGCTATGTCAAGGGAGTTGAGGTCTCCTTTGACTACCGACAGCTAGCGGATTTGTTGGGCATTTCCTATGATGGCCCTATGGTTTACTGTGCTCCTGGAGAGCACCAGTTCTCCTCCACAGAGATGAGGGCTGAGATCGATAATCAGATTCTACGACCTGATCGCTGGCAGATGAGGGCATGCTATATGCGTCCAGCTCCATGGGTATTTTGCAAGATTATCCAGCATAATCTGATTTCACAGAGTGGCCATTACGAGAGGGTTTCTCAGCTGACCCAGTATCTTCTGTACAACATTTGCACTAGACAGCCCGTCTGCCTTCCTTACATCATCATGCGGACTATGATCAGTGCCACATTGCCCAGTCATAGGGGTAACCCTATGGACGTATGATCACTAAACTGCTGACCCGCCTGGGTGTGGATTTGTTGGATGAGAAGATTCAGGAAAAATCTTTCTCTGCTCCTCTGGAATGGGATGCCATCTGCAGGATGGGTATGCGGGATGCCCAGATTAGTGATGAGGAGAGGAACGCGATGGTGCGCCCTCGCACTCGTGTAGAGATGGCTGACGCTGAGGCAGCAGCAGCTGCAGCTGGGGTCCCTAGTGGTGCTGTCGGGGATGATGATCGTCTTTACATGGATGTGGATTCCACACCACCTCCTTCTTCTACACATGCTGCTGGAGAGAGTACATCTTTTGTGGCTGGTCCTTCACATGCAGCTGGTCCTTCGCATCCACCTTCTGATGACGTGCTGAGTATGTTTCACGAGATTAGAGAGGCTCAGCGCGCATCGGATTTGAGGATAGTGGAGCTTTCTAGATGCTCAGTGCCGGACTGATCAGCAGGTGGCTGATCTCATAGCTAGTCTTCAGGCGACTCAGACTCAGGTGGCCTGGTTGACTAGAGTCTATGCCGAGGACTATGACAGAGATCGCGAGGCACCGCCTCCTCCTTCACCTCCAGCTTTATGATTGCATTTCTTTACTTTTTCTTTGTAATACAGAGTAACTGTCCGGGTTGTGGACTGTACTCTGCTTTAAGTATTAATATATATATTTGTTTCTCTTGCATTGTATTTAAAATTTGTTTCCCCTTTAATAGATGCATTATTCTCTTTTTAAATTGGTCTCAAACATCACTTATGCTTAAAGTGTGTTAATATTACAGTTTTTACTTTTTATCCTATCTCAGTTCATAATTAGTTGTGAAAGTATGCTGGTCTAGCGGACAAGGCCTGAAAGCTCTGATACGAAGTTGTCACACCCTAATCTGCACTATTCAGAATGGTGTGATGAACCGCTAGCAAACCAACGGTTCAACCAGGATCTCGAGTAGGCTATCCCTGTTTTATCTAAACCTCATACATTCACATTCATAATCAGAGTAAAATACACAATAGCAGAAGTCTTATAGTAAAACGAACTGAGAATCTAAATGTGGTAATCATATTAAGGTATCAAATTATTTTATTTTAACCGAGACATAAGTAAGTAAAATATCAATTACATCTCCTTAATAAATCCAAAAAAATAAAAGAAACTCTAATCGAATACGCATGAGTTGCACTCGCAAGAGGAGTCATGCATATCCAATACGTCTTCAGCTTCCATCGCCGCCACATGTCCGTACATAGGAGCACTGATATAATCTTCAACTGTGGTACCTGCATTATCAACTAAAAATACTCGACGTCGAGAGGGTGAGCACACATCATGGCTCAGTGAGCAAACAAAACAATGCAACAATACATATGCATGCGATTCAATTCATATCTTTGGTCTGGTTTTACGTTTGCACTGTGCTATAGAAAGGATAGGTGGCCGCCACACCTCTATGCACGAGAGTGTGGATATGCCCGATGAACCTCTCACCGTCGCCCACAACACCCACAATGAACATTGTACAACCAAGGTTACGTTTATCGATGCATAACTCCATACCAACAAATAAACCCCTGATGGCTAGGGTTGCAAACGGGGCTCACTACTAACCAATCCTAATGTCAAACAGTGTATCCAAGGCCTCACCATAGCATCCCTCAAAGCACCCATAGAGATAGAGCTAAGGCCCCTCGGTAGAGTATAGGACTCAAGGACCGAGACCCTCCTTGATGCCCTACGTCGCAAAAGTTCTGCTAAGGTAATGGCGATACAACGATGCTAATGCACAAGACTTGAGTTAGAGATAGAGCTAAAGTATCCCGATCAAACACCGCCTAACACTTCCCCTGATGCCCTACTCGCATCAAGCACACTAACCACACACAAACATTCACATGCCTATTCCTAGCATCAATCATCATCATCATGTTATAAGTAAACAAAATTAAATATGCATGAACAATAATAGCAGGAATATTGGATGACATGTTAAATGCACATTACAAGCATATTCGCATAGAATCAAGCATGGCATTGGACTCAAGAAAATGAAATTAATTTATTATTAACCAATTATTGTAAGTTTGTTTCCTCACCTTAGCTTGCTAGTAGATCCTCTTTCAAGCTTTAAGAATCACCTTTATATTGATATTATATTGCTAGAAGAACTAACAAAGTCGATAGAATATAATTAGATTTAATTCCAATTTTCTAACTTGCTGTTATCTATAGGGTCACAAGATGGGTTGCAGGTAGGGTAGCAGTATACTGCGACCCCCTGTAACAGGGTCGATATCAGGGTCGATGGGTTTATCGACCCTATGTGCGACCGCCTCTGGTTTTGGTTGATATTCTCATGTTTTGATCCATTCTTCCTTGTTTAACTCCCATGTCTTCTTCCATAGTCCATTCCACATACTTTCTATGGATTAGAACTTCTCTTCACCCAATATATAGTCTAATTGATATCCTCCATGGTTTCCATTGAAACCTAACCATGGATGGATGGATTGGGTTTCTCCTACATCTTCCTTCAACTATTCTAAGTCTCACGAAATTCATAGGATTAGTATTCTTACCTGAGATGAACACTCCTCCTCTGCAACTCTTCTCCTTTTTCTTCTTCTCTCCGTTCCTTCTCTTCTTCCTCTCTTCCTTCTCTTCTCTTTCTCTCAATTCAATTAGGGTTCTAAAAAGAGTGAAAGAGTCCTAGGGACATCCTTAAAATAGAGTAGAAAAATCCTAAAATAAGTCCCTTTGAGATTAGGAAAGAGCCCCAACCGAAATTATGGAAATTTCCTAATTCTGTTTTCGGCGGCAACTGAGGGTCGATGAGGGGGTCGATTATCCCGTCGACCCCTAGTTCCTAAAGTGTTCGACCCCCTTTATAAAACAGGGGTCTGACTTTCTATCTTGGGGGGTCCGAACCACCCTTGCTGGGTATGCGACCCTCCCCTTTATTTAAGTGTTTTTGGGTCGATTTAATACCTGGGATCATGATCTCCTTCACGCACTTGGTCCATTTGGCTCGACCTCGATAGGTAGACCTGGTTCAAAGTGGTAAGACCGGGTTAGTTTGATACGGGTCTTACAAATGCCTTCCACTGTATGATAGTCAAATTAGATTAGAGGTCAAACGAGAAAATAAACAAAAGTAGAAATCCAAAGAAAGAAGAATACTTACTCAGGCCATATCTGTATAGGAAGATGTTGTCGCTCAGACTCTTGTACCTAATCCGTCGTTTCCCATATAATTTCTAAACAACATCTTCCTCTAAAGCGGTCAGTCAGGAGGAGTATTTACAAGTTTGGGCTCTATGAATTGCCAATGGTTTCCAATGGGAAGTGAGGACATACCCTCTAATGTATGCCCTCTACTCAGCAATGAAAAAAATGCTATTTCCAGTGAGGACAAGAAGAAGGAAAATCTATGAACATCTTCGAGCATTCTAGACCTTGACAAGAAAAGTACTACACCCCATCGTGTTCAGTTTTATTGGTCATGGGGTTTTTCTAGGTCAAGGTAGTAATAGTAAACAAGTAGCGAAAAAATCACAGTTTAGGGGGTTTGTGATGCTTCAGAAAGAAGATGACGAAGGGGGACATATGAGCCCAAGAAATGGGAGGAAGTTGTGTGGGCAAGGCCGTAATACCCCAGAATTTCAAGAAGTATGTTATGACTAGGGAAGTGGAAATCAAAGGCGAATATCACCTCCATTCTATGGGAATAGGGGTGACTGGTACAATCATCCTCATTAGGGGCGATCAACTCTACTGATTCTGGAATTATGTACACTATTCTATGCTTACTCAGTTGGGCATTGGTTATCTCAGATATTTTGAAAGATGCGACATAGTGGGGGCCAAATTCACTAAGAATAGTAGACAAGGGAAAACAGGTTCTAGAACTATTCTCTGTGGGAATCGGAGGGTCATTAACCCCATGGTGATGGGTAGGTTTAGAAGTGCTAGGAATGATGGGTTTCTCACGGGCCATGGTGATTTAGGGCAAAACATAAAATCAAAAGGGAGAATCAAGGGTTGAAACTTACTCGGTAAAACAGTACAGCAATGGTAGACACTGGAAAAGCTTGGAGAACGCGACACACTAAGGCAATTGGAAAATCCAACCAACAGGACGCGCATGAAGGAGAAGAAGTTGCAATGAGCAGGTGAAGAAAAGTTGAAGATGAAGAAATTAAAGAACAAGGTCCTATTTATAAGTACTCGATCGTGCCTTGGGAACCAATGTAAGGGTTTTGAACCGACGCACTAGTTCAAGCGTGACTGATGCGAGGGATGTGAGGGCTAGCAGAAAAGGTGCCATATCTTTAACTAAGATAGGCCGACAAAGAGCATGAGTATGGATACATTTAAGGCACAAACGTTTATGAGACCACGATGAGCTCGAATGAGGACACATGGATTAAAATGGCTAGTAATCCAAGGGAATCAGCTGCTAGTAATCCAAGGGAATTAGCGGGAAACCATTATTAGGTGTAATGGCAGACTGCTTTATTGACATGTGGTAGGAAAATGCATTTTCCCAATGTAAGGTTGGCTCTTCGAATTGAAACGACCCAAAGGAGACACAGGGGTTTTATTGGGGGAAAATACGACGGTTCGATTTGGACTGTTCAAAAGTGATCAAGAAATGTACATCAGGTCGAACGTGTGTCGCCCATCAGGAGGGTCCACATGTCCACCAAATGAAACTGAGAATCAAGCTTGATCTGGTTGGCGACAATATGAATCATTTCCTTATTGCCAAATAATAGGGTGATTTGATGGCATTAAATGTGCCAGACGTGTATTAAATGCAACGTTATAAATGCTCATAAATGCTGACAAGGGGCATTGAATGCATAGTGTGTTGATATGACCAGCCACCTCATCTCTCTAAGGAGCGCCACAAAGAGAAAGATCCCAAATCTACTTGAGAAAGGGAAAAGGACAGCCACTCACATCAAATAGATCTAGTGACATGGACTAAATGGGGTCGTAGAGGCCAGATATTGGAGATATGCTCCCTTATAGGGGGTCGTAGACCCCTTTATCCTACATGATAAAGTTATGATGACATTAGGAGATGGGACAAGCTGGCCAGAGGAAGGAAACCATACTCAGGAAGCTTTACACTTGGCCTATAAATAAAAGCAGATAGTAAGGGAAAAGGGATCCACTTTCACTCCAACTAAGGTACCGTTACTCTCTAGAATTCTCTTTAGAATCTACTATTCACAATCTGTTAGTTCTAACTCACTTGCAGTATTAAACCACCTTCTTGTTACCTTATTTGCATTGGGAAGGAAAGATCTTACAGAACTCCTATACCTCAGTCCCTTCTCTCTAAGAAACTTGGGTATCTTATCCCTGAGTTTCATTTTATTTGTCCTAGACCATCACTGACTAAGGCATCGGAGTAGCCACGGGGTTAAACCAGTCCACCTCACTTGTGTGTTCTTGATCTGCATATACGTGGCAGCATCGTGTGCATCAGGTGAAATCCAACGACAACAAACCCTCATAAACATTGAACTGACATTTATTACACCAACCGAAGAGATGTGTATTGAACCCATCTTCTCCATCTCCCTACCAAAACTTCCTATTCCCGTTATCTATTTCAGTGTCGGTTCAAATAGGGATCGACAGAGCTGACATAATTTAAATTAGGATAAAAGTAGACATAATACAAAAAAATGTGCTTTTGCAACATCTGAAAGTACTGGAATTTTCTAAGAATGAAAATTTGTTCACTTTATTGATATGAACAAAAGGTTTTCTTTTTGGTTCCTCACAAATGAAGGATTACCAAGATATCTTTCTTTATCATTCATTAAAAAAAAAAAAATTTTTTTGGAGAAAATCATTCATCGATCTTACACTCAAGAAACAATAAATTTTTATTATAATTAATAGCAGATTTATTAAATTTTATGCACTTTGTTACTTCTCAAATTTAAACTCTTGTACTAACCTAAATTGGCCTTGTAAAAAATAAAACTATGACCTTGGGAAATAACTAAGATAAGACAGCCATCAAAACATTCGTAGTCATGAATATAGCCTGTTGTCTTTTTTTTTTTTTTTTGGGGGGGGGGTGGGTGGGGGGAGGGGCATTGTGGTAGTTCCATTGAATCGAATTATTTGTTTATTGTGTCCATGTCAAAACCAACTAGATTCTATTCTATTCTTGAGACCAATACAAACCATAGAGCTGTATGAAGGGTCAGAGATAAGGCGAGTTTAGTAGAGGCCCATACTTTTTTTTTTTGCTTTTCTTTTTTCTTTTCTTTCTCAACATTGTCAATGATTGGAAGTTTGATACAACAAAGATAAAATTAGAGGATGAGTTTGGTTTTCAGAACCCTACAGGCTTCATGCATGGTTTTAGTTCATGGTATTTAGAATGTTCATGCATGGTTTTAGTATACGATATCCGGATGGGTTTTGATATTGAAACAGGTATCGATAATGGATACAAGTATCGGTCAGTATTGGTCTTGTATTAACCGTTATGCTGATCATGTGTGTTGTAATTTTAATGTATTTAAAATTGGAGATTCCAAATATTGTGTAACCGGTTTATTGTGTGGGTATTGGAGAGGTGTGTCATTCCTTAACAGGCACCTAAATGACCAATGGGTGTGACTATTGGTGATGTGTTTGAATAATCAACAAAAATGTCTTGTGGAAAAGGACATGGTTTTTGGGGCTTGTCTCTTGGAGATAACATTTGGAGGTGTTTCTTCTTCACCAATTTTAAGAGAGGAGGTTTAGCCCATTTCTCCAACGGTGATTATCAGAATCCAATCTCTCATTTTGTTAAGGTTTTTTTGAGTTAACTATGCTCTCTTTGGTATGTATTATAAAATTAATTACATATGTAGTTATTTAGTATGGTTTATGGTACTTACTTATATTTAAAATCAATTTTTATAATCTAAAATCTACAAATAGTTTAGAAGGTGTTTACCATAATCGTGATAATCCATTATTACTTCTTTAAGTTTAGTGATGCCAAATGGTTATTATTTATGACTCGTAATTTATTTTCATAAATGATTTGTTATAATAACTCATAAACATATGTAAACTATACCAAGCAGAGCCTCTGTTTTATACCGATGAGCACAACTCCGACGTAGTCGAAAGGGCTCATCAAATGAATTCATGTTTGCTGTTGGAAGCTTAGGTTGTTTTATCTTGGAATCAGTTTTGCCTCACAAACCCAGTTGAATCATAGAGGGATTGACTTTAGATTATTGTATATATGAGATAACATTAAATGAGAACCACTTATCTGTAATTTTTTTATAAAGATGATAAAGAGAAACAATGAAGATCATGATCAAGGCTGGGTCATACAAAAATCAACACTGTCCTAAAGTCATTATTTGCCTTCTATGATGCAACTGGGTTTGTAATGAAAAACTGACTCCAAGATAAAGTAGCGTAAGCTTCCGGCAGCAAATGTGCATTCATCTTATGCCCACCTTTGAGTACATAGGATTAGTGCTAAATCATTGTAAAACAAAGTTAACTCAAAATAATTTAAATAGAATGAGAGATTGAAATCCGATAATCACCATTAGAGAAATGGGTTAAATCTCTTCTCTATATATAGGGGAAAAGAGGCACCTCCAAAGGTTATCTCTAAAAGAGAAGCCCTAAAACCATGGTCATTTAAATTGGTTAAACAATATTTAGCATCTCAAATTTTAAATTCATTAAAATTACATCAATGTGTCAGTTTTTTTTTTTTGGAATCGATCAATGATGTAGGACAAAAAGGGAAAACACAAGAAGATAGAAATGGACAAATTTTTACTACAAAATAAGGAACCAACCACAAGATAATAAGGGTCATAAGGACCACTTAACCAAGGGTTAAAAAGACCTCCTAACTTGGGGACTCACTCAATTCAAGTCAATGACTCACTCACACCATTGGAGGACCTCCACTCATCAAGGGGGTTCATCATGGCACATCAACAATTTCAAAAATTACAATTCAATCTCTCTATATGTAGGGTAAAGAGCCATTTCAATAAAACCGTTGGAGTATAGCCATTGAAATAAGATTGTTGGAATATAGCCATTGGAATCTAACCATTATATTGTAGACATTAGAAAAGAGTTGTTTGAGAGTGCTTTGGAAGTTGAAGCTAATTAATTACCTTGACTGCATCACTCTCTCTCCCATTTTGAAAGAAATCATCCTCGAGTTTGAATCAATCATCCTTAATGCTAAACTATCTTCTCAATTTGTACATGTTAAATTTATGTATCTTTTGACAACCTGTTCTTCCATTGGACTTGAAATTGTTTACCAAAGTAATCAGAGCTTGCCTTGATACCATTCGATGCATGCTAAAAGGGAAAAAACAAAAAGATATAAATGAATAAAATTTAATTATAAAATAAAGAACCAACTACAGGATAATAAGTGTCATAGGGACCACTTAACCTAAGAGTCAGAGATGGCTACTTAACTCATTGTCTCTTTGGGATTCACTCAATCCATGTATGGACTCATTCATCCTTAAAGGACCTCCACTCATCAAGGGGGCTCACAGTGACACATTCATAATTACAAAAATTTTAATTAATTTTCTCTCTCTCTCTCTCTCTCTCTCTATATATATATATATATATATATATATATATATATATATATATATATATATATATATATATGGTCATTGAAATTTGGCAATTGGAATATAGTCATTAAAATATAATTGTTAGAAAAGACTTATTGGAGAGTGCCTCGGAAGTTGAAGCTCATCAAATACCATAACTTCATTTGTCAGGTATCAACCAATATCTATCATATGTTAGACAATATTGACTAGTTTAATTGGTCAAGTATCGGTTTTCATTCTCTTAGACTCTAAAAACATAGATCTTCATAAACAATTTAATAAACCGATGGGAAGATAAAGGCCACCATAAAACAATTAAAAACACATAAAACCAAGATAAAACTCAGGAACCATCAAAATTATGCTACTAACATGTTGACCAGTGGTTTTACCAAAAAAAAATATATATATATGTTCACCAATGCATTTAAAGCTTATTAATGAATTAATGCATTCCAATGATAAAAGTTAATGATCGACTCCATTTAATGTAAACTACCACAACATATAATGTCACACCCCAATTCCACACTATTTAGAAGGGTGTGATGAACCGCTAATAAACCAATGGTTCAACCAGGATCTCAAGTAGGCTGTATCCGTGTTATCTAAACTCCATACATCCATATTCATAATCAGAGTAAATATATAATAGCGGAAGTCTTATAATAAAATGAACTGAGAATCTACTGTGATATTAATATTTAAATAACAAATTATTCTGTATCAACTGAGACATAAATAAATATCAAATACATGTCCATAAAATCCAAGTAAAGAAAACTAAGAAAATATCTAATCAAATACAGATGAGTTGCACTCGCAAGAGGAGTCATGTGTATCCACTTCAGCTTCAACTTCCATCGCCGCTACGTTCCCGTATGCTGGAGCATTTACATAATCTTCAACGGTTAACGTATCATCGACTAAAAATATTTACGTTGAGGGTGATCACACATCATGGCTCAGTAAACAAAACAATGCAACACATATGCATGCAATCAATTCATACTTTGCCGGTTTATAGTTTGCAATGGGCGGAAGGGGGGGGGGGGGGCGTTCTTCTTTCTTTTTTTCCCCCCCCCTATACATAGGGTGTGGAAGTCCGCCCAAAGGTTAACATTTATTGTCGTCCCCATCCACCCTAATCATGAACATTATACAACAAAGGTTAACGTTTATTGTTGTATAGTGCCATACCAACACGTAAGCCCCTGCTGGCGAGGGCTTGCAAACTGGACTCGCATCTAACCAATCCTAATGCCAAACAGTGTATCCAAGGCCTCACCCCAGCATCTCTCAGAATGTCCATATAGATAGAGCTAAGGCCCCGCGGTAGAGTCAGAGACTACAAGGACCGAGACCACCTCCCCTGATACTCTACGACATAATAGTTCTGCTAAAGTAATGGCGATACGACGATGCTAATGCACAAGACTTGAGTTAGAGATAGAGCTAAAGTGCTGAGACCCGCCAAAGGTTAACGTTTATTGACGTTCTCATCACACCTCCCCTGATACTCGCTCGCATCATATACACCAACCAAGCACATACAATCACATGCCTATTCCTATCATCATCATCATCATCATGTTATAAAAAATAAAGTAAATATGCATGAACAAATAATAAAAATATTGGATGACATGTTGTATGCACATTACAAACATATTCGCATAGAATCAAGCATGGCATTGGACTCAAGAAAAGAGAAAACAGTTTGTTATTAACCAATTAGTTTAAAGTTCCGTTTCCTCACCTTAGCTTGCTAATAGATACTCTTCCAAGCTTTAGAATCACCTTTATAATGTTATTATATTGCTAGAAGACCTAACAAAGTCGATAAAATTTAATTAGAATTTATTCTAATTTTTAAAACCATTCTGTTAACTGAGGGTCGGAGGTAGGGTCGGAGTCATGATTGACCCTGAGTGCGACCCTCCCCAAATCTCGACTTCCATAACCCTGAGGGTCGATATTCAGGATCACATAGGGTCGGATGGTCATCGACCTTCTGTGCGACCCTTGGTGGTTTTTGGTCAATTTTTCTCCTTTTTGTCCATTCTCCGTGTTTGGGGTCCTATGGCTTGCTCCTACAGTCCATTCAACATGCATTCCATGGTCTAGAACCATGAATCATCCACCTATATAGCTTTCATGTATTCTCCCATGGTTTTCCATGAAAACCTAACCATGGGTTGATGGTTTGGGTTTCTCCAAGATCACACTCTCATTATTATCTAACCTAAGGCCTGTAGAAACTCATGGAATTAGTATCCATACCTGAGAAGAACACTTCTTCTCTGCAACTCTTCTCCTTTTCCTTTCTTCTCTACCTTGTTTCTCTTCTTCTTCTCTTCCTTCTCTTCTCTTTCTCTCAATTCAATTAGGGTTGTAAAAAGAGTGAAAGAGGCCTAGGGACGTCCTTTAAATAGAGTAGAAACATCCTAAAATAAGTCTTTTTGAGATTAGGAAAGAATCCCAATCGAAATTATGGAAATTTCCTAATTTTAGTTTCGACGGCAACTGAGGGTCGATGGGAGGGTCGATGATCCCGTCGACCCTAGGTTTCCTAATGTGTCCGACCCTCCCTGTAAAACAGAGGGTTTGACTTTCTGTCTTGGGGGGGGCTGACCCTCCCTTGCTGGGTATGCGACCCTCCCCCTAATTTAAGTGTTTTTGGGTCGATTTGATACCTGGGATCACGATCTCCTTCACGCCCTTGGTCCATTTGACTCAACCATGATGGGTAAACCTGGTTCAAGGTGGTAAGATCGGGTTAGTTTGATACGGGTCTTACATATAAGATGGTTTTGGTATTTCAATTGAGGGGTTGAGATATTGTAAAATCAGATCTTATATTTGGTGACAATTAAGTTTTCCTTTCTATCAAAAGCCTTCTATACAGAGCAGTGAATTATCCTTTTTTCGACCACCGACTAGCCTTCATAAATTAAATCCTCATCATTAGTATATTTTGACATGGAAAGTGGAAAAAAGCTCTGTTGGTGACATTAGTTTCAGTTTCGGTGACAACTACTTTTCTTGCAGTTATCTTCAATGAAACTGCTCCTCGTAGATAGTAATTACCGGTTTTCTCTCACTCTTTCGTTTTCTCCTCCTCTGTGACTGATTTGTGAAGGATTTCTGTAATGTTCATGTTGCATGGAACATTCATCTTCTCAACCTCACAATCATGTGATGCCAGGGAAAGCTTATGGAAACATGCCGTGTTTGAGGGACTGATCAAGGCATGCCAATGCAAATTCCCTATTAATGTTTCAGCGAACCAGTGCTAAAAAGTTGCTCTTCAATTTCACTCATGAACTTGACATGCTGAATGTTCTTGTCAAAGGAACATGGACGGTCTCTAGTTCCTTAATTTTATTGGAACGTTGATGAGCAATATGACTTCATACGTCATGAATTCTGGGTTTAATTCCATTATGTACCCACTCCTCTGTTCAAGTTGGAGTTTGCACATTAAATGGGTGCTTGGTTGGGTATCCACTCTATGGCTATGATTATCACTAGTTATCACCAAGGCACTAGCCTTAATTATCTTTGAACAAGGGCAGCCTTGGATCTTTCCAGTTCTCTTCTGGTCGATGTTGCCATTAAATGCCACACAGGTGAGGAGGCTCTCATACTGTTAATGATTGAAATGTTGCCAGTTTTTTTATTATGAATGTGGCTGAGTTAGCCACGATTATAATAGATGTGATGAAATATTTAAATCTATTAATGGTCGTCCTCTTCCACCAAGTATCCATTGTTGGACTTTATGTTGTTATTGTTGGCAACTTGGCTGATGTGATAGTGTTTGGGAGCACTCAATCAGAGAAATAAGGAGAGAGAGTGTTAGTGTAGGAGAGAGAGTGTCAGTGCAGTGGCAAAGCTAGAGCATCTCCTATGTGTGTTTTACAGTATCTTATATGTGTTTCAGATGACTTGCAATGGGTTGAATGGGATTTTACACTGAGTTTGATGAGAGAGAGTATCTGTGGGCCCCACTAGTGATGTGGCAGAGTTTCTAATTGCATAACAGTGATTTTAGTGCAGAGGCAATGTTACACAGTGTTGGGCATCTTCTAAAACATGCATGAAAAATGGATAGAGACTGTTGAGATAGAAAGAGGAGAGGGACTATAGAGAGAGAAAGAGGACAGAAAAATTAATGGGTGGGAGCCACTGTGCCAAGGAGGCATGCCACCATGGCCGCCAGCCTGGCCGAGGGCCACGACACCATAGTGGCAGCCAACTACATGGCCATTAGGTTGATGCACCTTGGGCAGGCCATGGCATGCCCTGCAGCAGCCGGCCTACATTCGTAGCATGGTGCAGCTGCAAGCCCACTACCGCATGCCCATGTGCATGGACATGGCCACACACAGTATGCCCCCACAAGCACCCCCACATGTTTGATAAAATGGTTAGAGAGAGAGTCGGTTCATGGTTAGAGATAAGTTCCCTCGGGAAGAAAATTGAGTTACAGGATTTTGGTAAAGAAATCCGGTTACAGAGGTCCTTCTGGAGAATGTTAAGGGAATTTTTCGTAAAGAAATATGAAGAAGATCCAAGATAGGCGTCCAGATTGAAGCCACAATGCTCAGATCCACTTCGTATGGTCTAGATCAAGGAGGGATCTCATGTATCGCGGTGGCCGCGTCAGATTTTATCGCGTGCTCTAGGATTGCTGAATGCTGTTTACAATCATGGTCTGCATCAAACAGTTAAGCCGCCTTGATTCCAAGTGGCACACTTTCGGTACAGTGGCAAGGAGATCCTAATCTAAAGGCCATGACTAAAGCCGACTTTTCTCTGACGTGACTTATTCAGATCCGATGGCGCAGGTCTAATCCAGCCTTTTTGATGTCAATCCGATGGTTTTTAAAGAGATTCCTTTGAGCGCCAATCGAAATGCGACAACACATAGGCGGGCAGTGCTAAAGTGTAGCGTAGGTGCATTGTATGAGTTTAAAAGATTCCCTTTTAAATGTTTTGGTTGGCTTCAAACCGCCATAACTTAGCCATTCGAGCTCCAAATCGGTCTGTTCAAGTTGCAGTTTCCATATTTTCAGATGCTCTATATATTGGGTATCGTTGGGAGTCATAAAAATGCTAAGAAAAATTAAAAGAGCATTTTAAAGGTAGATAGAAGGATTTTTAGGGTTTCGTGCCCTATGGGAGTGATCAATCACCAATTACCTCTTCTCTGTACATCAATGGAGTGCTAAATCCCTTTGAGAGGTCAGTAGAGCTTTTATGTTTACATCAATCACCAATTACCTCTTCTCTGTACATCAATGGAGTGCTAAATCCCTTTGAGAGGTCAGTAGAGCTTTTATGTTTACATTCATGGTGATTATGCATTGTGTGGAAGAAATTGAAAACTTATGAGCAAGGTGTGCTCTGTGAGTCGATCTCTATCATCATTGAAGGCTGTTGAAGAGTTCCTGAGGGCAGTGTGAAGCTTCGAAGAGATTATTGGCCATTCAAAAGCATTGTTTGGGAGAATTTTTAATTCCCTACCTATTTATGCTTTTAATATATTGTATGCTAGCATAGGTCAAAATTGTTGAATGCCTAGCTAGTGGGGGAAAATTGTAAGGCATTGTTATAACCATAAAAATTGGTATTTGCTTACTGTGGGTGCAGGTTAAGCTTGGTGTGTTTAGTGGGTGTTGGACACTGACTGTTAAGCCTAAATTTTGGCATTGTTACGCCCTCTCAGTTTTATGCTAGGAAAACCTAGGGTTAGTATCCTTGTCTTGTCAAAGACTAAAAGCTAAGTGTTGAGTAAATACAGAGCCCGTTGGGCATTACTCTATGGACTAGCCATCGCACATTATGTTGGTGAACCACCTATATCATGTGTTGTGTGGGCTGTCTTTATTTTCCTATATAATTTGGAGTGAGTGGAATGGCTTACAAGGTGGGTGTGCAAAACTAATATACCTGGCTACTGAGTGGTAGCGAGGTTGATTTGCATGCGCTTGTGTGTGTGTGTGAAAAGTTAGGTCTCCATCAACTCTAGGCAACAGTGAAATAATTAGGGTAAATTTTTAGACTCTGATTCACCTCCCCTCTCAGTGTCATATCAAGTTCATCAATTGGTATCAGAACAACAGGCTCAATGACCGGTTAATCCGCAACTGAGAAGATCAGAATATAGATATGGCACTAGGGAAGGTTCTTACAAACCCTCGTTGTTTGATTGGATAGATTTTGTGTTTTGGAAGAGAAGAATGGAGATCTACATAGGGTCTCTTAGATTTGAGGTATGGGCTTCTATTGAGAATGACTACACTCGTTATGACACGAATGGTCCTACTGTAATAGACAAGAAAAACTTTGAAAACAATAGAAAGGCTCTTAATGCTATTTAAAGGGGACTGACAAATAGTGAGCTAGCTAAAGTAATGGACTACAAGACAACAAAAGAGGTATGGGATAGATTGATCAACATATATGAAGGAGATAAGAAGATCAAGACTGTCAAGCTACAAACATTCAGAGGTCAGTTTGACAAACTAAAGATGAATGAGGATGAGACCATTGATCAATACATGAATAGGGTTAATGAAATGGTTAATTCCATTAGAGGACTTGGTGAAGACCTAAAATGTCGTATTGTTTTTTAGAAAATCTTGGGGTCTCTTACTCCCAAATTTGAGTCAAATGTATATGCTCTTGAAAAAACCAAGCATTTATAACAGGTCACTATTGATAAGATTCATGGAGCCTTAATAGCTTTTGAGATGAGAGTTAATCCAGAAAACTATGTTGATAAGAAAGTTTCCTTTAAAGGCATGAAGTAGCTGAAGATTACTAAAGAGCCATATGAAAAAGATAGTGATGATGAGACCACAACACACTTTACTTGAAAACTTAAGAAGGGGACAAGAAGATACAAGAATAAACTCCCATTTAAGTGCTTCAACTGTCACACCCCAATTCTGCACTGTTCAAAATGGTGTGATGAACCGCTAGCAAACCAATGGTTCAACCAGGATCACGAATAGGCTATCCCCGTTTTATCTAAACTTCCACACATCCATAATCACAATCAGAGTAAATACACAAGAACGGAAATTTCATAATAAAATGAACTGAGAATCTACAGTGATATAAATATAAAATAGAAAATTATTCTGTATCAACTGAGACATAAATAAATATCAAATACAAGTCTTAATTAAATTCAAATAAAGAAACCTAAGAAAATATCTAATTGAATACACACGAGTTGCACTCGCAAGAGGAGTCGTGTGTATCCTCTTCATCTCCAGCTTCCATTGCTGCCATGTTCCCGTACGCAGACGCATTCACATAATCTTCAACGGTATAACCTGCATCATCAACTAAAAATATTCGACGTCGAGGGGTGAGCACACATCACGGCTCAGTGAGTAGCCAAAACGATGCAACAATACATATGCATACAATCAATTTATATCTTTGGTCCGGTTTAAAGTTTGCAGTATACAATAGAAAGGTTTAGGTAGTCAAAGGTCACGTTTATTGACCCCGCCTCTATACTCGAGTGTGTGACATCACCCGAAGATCACGTTTATCGTTGACTCACATGCACCCAACCATGAACATTATATAACAAAGGTTAACGTTTATTGCTATATATTGCCATACCAACATGTAAGCCCCTGTTGGTGAGGGCTACAAAATGGGCTCGCAACTAACCAATCCTAATGCCAAACAGTGTATCCAAGGCCTCACCCCAGCATCCCTCAGAATGTCAATAGAGATAGAGCTAAGGCCCCCCGATAGAGTCAGAGACTACAAGGACCGAGACCACCTCCCCTGATACTCTACGACATAATAGTTCTGCTAAAGTAATGGTGATACGACGATGCTAATGCACAAAACTTGAGTTAGAGATAGAGCTAAAGTGCTGAGACCCGCCAAAGGTTAACGTTTATTGACGTCCTCATCACATCTCCCCTGATACTCGCTCGCATCAAGTACATCAACCACACACATACAAACACATGCCTATTCCTATCATCATCATCATCATCATGTTATAAACAATAAAGTAAATATGGATGAACAAGGAATAGAAATATTGGATGACATGTTGTATGCACATTACAAACATATTCGCATAGAATCAAGCATGGCATAGGACTCGAGAAAATAGAAAACAGTTTTGTTATTAACCAATTAGTTTGGAGTTCTGGTTCCTCACCTTAGCTTGCTATAAAATACTTTTCCAAGTTTTTAAATCACCTTTACAATGTTATTATATTGCTAGAAGACCTAACAAAGTCGACAGAATTTAATTAGAATTAATTCCAGATTTAAAAACCATTCTGTTAACTGAGGGTCGGAGGTAGGGTCGGAGTCCTGATCGACCCTCGGTGCGACCTTCCCTTAACTCTGAACTTCCCGAATACTGAGGGTCGATGGTCAGAATCACCTAGGGTCGGATGGTCATCGACCCTCGGTGCGACCCTCGGTGCACTTTGGTCCAGTTCCTTCTTTTAATCCATTCTTCGTGCTTGGGATCCTATGGCTTGCTCCTACATTCCATTCTACATTCATTCCATGGTCTGAAACCATGTATAACCCACCTAGATAGCTTTTATGAATTCTCCTATGGTTTTCCATGAAAACCTAACCATAGATTGATGGTTTGGGTTTCTCCGAGATCACACTCTCAGCAATAACTAACCAAAGGTCTGTAGAAACTCATGGAATTAGTATCCATACCTGAGAAGAATAATCATTCTCTGCAACTCTTCTCTTTTGGCTTAATTTTCTTCCTTGTTTCTCTTCTTCTTCTTTTCCTTCTCTTCTCTTTCTCTCAATTCAATTAGGGTTGTGAAAGGAGGGAAAGTGGCTTAGGGACGTCCTTTAAATAGACTAGGAACATCCTAAAATAAGTCACCTTTAAGATTAGGAAAGAATCCAATCGAAAATTAGGAAATTTTCCTAATTTCTATTTCGGCAGAGTTCGAGGGTCGATGATCCCGTCGACCCTAGGGCTCAAGATGTCTGACCCTCCCTTCAAATTTGAGGGTCTGACTTTCTGTTCTTGGGGGGTCCGACCCTGCTTAGCTGGGTATGCGACCCTCCCTTAAAATTAAGTGTTTTTGGGTCGATTTGATACCTGGGATCTCGATCTCCTTGACGCCCTTGATCCATTTGACTCGACCATAATAGGTAAACCTGGTTCAAGGTGGTAAGATCGGGTTAGATTGACACGGGTCTTACTACTTCCCCCAACTTATAAAAATTTCGTCCTCGAAATTATACGTACCTTCTGCATCAAATAAGTGAGGGTATTGCTTTCGCATAGCATTCTCTTCTTCACATGTAACTTCTTCCATGTCTCTACTTTCCATGTGACCTTAACATAGTAGATATCTCTGTAGCGTAGATGTTGAACCTTTCGACTAGTGATTTCTGTTGGCGTGACTTCAAACGTCAAATCATCAGTCAATTCTGGTAAATCTACTGTCAAAACATGCGTTGGATCCTTGACATACTTCTTCAATAAGGAAATGTGAAATACATCATGCACACTTGACATAGATGGTGGTAGTGCTAACTGATAAACTACTTTTCCACGCTAAGCTAGAATTTCATATGGTCCGACATATCTTGGACTTAGTTTCCCTTTCTGTCCAAACCTCTTTAATCCTCGCATAGGCGATACCTTTAAAAATACTTTATCACCTACAGCGAACTCTAGATCTCTTCATCGAGTATCAGCATATTGCCTCGGATGGTTCTGGGCCGTTCTCACTCTTTCCTTGATAACGTCGACCGCTCGATAAGTCTCTTCAATAAATTCTGGTCCAACAATACTACGTTCTCCAACTTCATTCCAAAACAAAGGAGTTCGACACTTCCTGCCATACAGTGCTTCATAAGGTGACATCTGTATAATATCCTGATAGCTATTGTTATAAGCGAACTCGATCAATGGCAACTTTTTGTCCCATGATCCTTTAAAATTGATCACATGCTCGTAACATATCTTCTAGAATCTAGATTGTACGCTATGACTGTCCGTCTGTCTGTGGGTGAAATGCAGTACTGAACTTCAATGTTGTACCCATAGCCTTTTGCAATCCTTCTCAAAACTTGGAAGTAAATCGTGGATCTCTATCGGACACAATGCTTTCTGGAACACCATATAATCGAACAATGTTATCCACATACAGCTTTGCTAACCTTTCCAGTGTATACTGAGGTCGTATTGGTATGAAGCGAGCTGTTTTAGTCAGACGGTCCACAATCACCCAAACTGCGTCAACTACTCGAGGAGTCAATGGTAGCCCTGTGACAAAGTCCATAGTGATGCAGTCCCATTTCCATCCTGGTTCCGTAATGGCTGCAACAGTCCTGCAGGTCTTTGTCGTTCAGCCTTTACTTTTTGACAATTTAGGCATTGAGACACAAACTTGGCTACATCTGCTTTCATTCCCCTCCACCAATATAGTTTCTTTAGATCATGATACATTTTTGTACTTCCAGGATGTATCGAATAGATGGTGGTATGGGCTTCTTTGATCAGTCGGTGTCTAATGTCCATATTTTCTATTTCAGGTACACATATTCTTCCTTTGTATTTCAGTACCTTCTCATCATCCAAGGTAAACTCAGGGTTGGTCCTACCTTTCTCAATATCATCTTGTACTATTCTCAAATAAGGATCTGCTTTGATAGTTGTTTTCACTTCATCCACTATATCCGGTATAATCTTCAATGCCGCGAACATATTCGAAAACCGATGAATAAACCCTTGGTTGGCTGATTCATCCGTTGTATCTATCACATACTGCTCATTGCCGTGATTGAATACCATTCCGGTAGTACACGTTGCTGCAGTTGTGCTAACCTCTCCTTGCGATTTTATCATTGCTTTTCTGCTTAACGCATCCGCTACTACGTTCGCTTTTCCCGGATGATACTGGATATCACAATCATAGTATTTCAATAGTTCCAGCCATCTTCTTTGTCTCATATTCAACTCCTTCTGATTAAATAAATAAGTAAGACTTTTATGGTCCGACTTAATCTGAAATTTCTCTCCGTATAGATAATGTCTCTATATCTTGATAGCATGTACTACTGCCGCTAGCTCCAGATCATGAGTGAGATAATTTTTCTCATGTACCTTTAACTGTCTTGAAGCATAAGCAATTACTTGCTCTCCTTGCATAAGCACCCATCCTAGTCCCAGTCCCGACGCATCAGTGTATAAAGTAAATGTTTGTCCCGGAATGGGAATAGTCAAAATCGGGGTGGATATCAATCTGGTCTTCAGTGTTTGGAAACTCTTCTCACATTTGTCGGTCCACACAAACTTTTCACCTTTCTTAGTCAAACTGGTGAGAGGTACGGCAATCTGAGAATAGTCTTCTACGAATCTCTGATAATAACCAGCTGGACCCAGAAAACTTTTAATTTCGGAAACGCTCTTTGGTGCTTCCCACTTCACAATAGCCTCGATCTTGCTAGGGTCCACTTTGATTCCTTCAGCGGATACTACATGGCCTAGGAAGGCGACTTCACTTAGCCAAAACTCGCACTTTGAAAATTTGGCATATAACTTCTCTTTCCTTAAACGCTGTAGGGCTGCGTTTAGGTTCTTGATATGGGTTTCCTCGTCCTTGGAGTATACCAATATATCATCAATAAATACTATAACCGACGTATCCAACATATCGTGGAAAACTTGGTTCATAAGTTCCATGAACGTTGCCGGTGCATTAGTTAATCCGAAAGACATAACCAAATAATTCATAATGTCCATATCTGGTCCTGAATGCTGTCTTCGAAATGTCACCTTCTTTAATCTTCAGCTGATGATAGCCTGATCGAAGGTCGATCTTAGAAAATACTCTTGCTCCTTGTAACTGATCGAACAAGTCATCGATCCGAGGTAGTGGATATCGATTCTTGATTGTCAGTTTATTCAACTCCCGATAGTCGATGCATAATCGAACGCTACCATCCTTCTTCTTCACAAACAACACCGGTGCCCCCCATGGAGATATACTAGGTCGAATATAACCCTTGTCCAGTAGTTCTTGTAGTTGCACCTTCAGTTCCTTCAGTTCCGTAGGAGCCATTTTATAAGGTGCTTTTGATACTGGTGCGGCTCCAGGTATATGGTCTATCACAAACTCTGTGGCTCAGTCGGGTGGTAATCCGGGTAGTTCCTTCGAAAATACGTCAGGGTAGTCTCGCACGACGTCAATGTCTTCCATTCGTGGTGCTTCCATGGTTAGGTCGACCACTGACACTAGATACCCGACTGCCCCCTTCTCAAGGCACTTCTTAGCCTTTAGTGCTGAAAGTATGAGCTTGCGTCTCTGGGAATGTTTGGTTCCTGAGAAACTGAATTCTGCTCCTTCTTTATTTTTGAACGTCAGCTTCTTTTCGGCGCATAACAGATTTGCAGAATGCCGAGCTAACCAGTCCATTCCCAAGATGACATCAAAGTCCGCCATCTCAAGTTATATCAAGGTTGCATCTAAGGTCTTCTCTCCAATGAGAACTGGACAGTCCATAACCTTTCTCTAATTCCACTTCTAACCCCATCGGTGATCGTACAAGTAATTTGTAGTCTAATGTTTTGATGGGTAGATTTATCTTCTTTCCAAATGCAACAGATATAATGGAATGAGTAGCTCCGGAATCAAAGAGTACTCTGGCGGGCATGCCATTTATAGGTACAATACCTGTGATTTATTTTTACTTAGTCTACATGCTCATACCTGTGACCACATCGGGTGATGCGGCCGCATCCTCGGACGTAACAGCATACACCCATCCCTGATGGAATTGCTTCTTGGGCTTAGGGCACTCCCTTGCCATATGTCCCAGCTGGTTGCAGTTAAAACACTTCGGGCTTTCAGAATTTGGCTTTTGCTGAGGTTGAGCTGCTGGAATAGTCTTGGTTGCAGTAGTAAAATTATGAGGACGGAAAGGCTTATATGTCTTGTAATTGCCTTCGTTGTAAGAATTTCCGACTGGCCTTTTGATGCCTCTGTTCTGAGTAAAATAACTCTCCTTCTGGCTCGATTTAATAACTTGAGCAATCTAGACAACTTCATTATAAACTTTCTTTTCTAATCCCAGAACATGTTCTCTCATTTTTACCTATTTTTAGGTTTCCATTTCTAGGTTTTTGCCCATTTAACTTGTATTTTTCAAAGTAAACTTTTTCCAACCGTAAAATTTTGATTTTTATTGGGAGCTTTTGTTATTGGTGTCTCGAGGAATGAAAGCCCTCAAAAATTTATGAGTTTCATCGGTTGGTTATCGAGAAACTTGAATTTTTCCCTTTTTGCCCTAATTTGTCGAAATTTTTGATTTTTCTAGAATTTCTTCAAATTCGACATCGTCAGTTAAAATTTCCTACTGCATGTGGGTTGTAGGGTATGTTTAAACCTACGTAAGTTCTCATGCCCACTTGTATGGTGAGAAATGGGGCTTTATGGTCAACTTACGTCATTATTAAATCACATTTTGGATTTTTATCCTATTAACTCCTTGTTTTCCTTCTCTTTCTTATTTTGCAGATACCATGGCTCATACCAAGATACCCAGAGTGCGTGATCCACTTCGCTTCCGTTCTAATGAAGCCGAGGCACAGTATGCCGACTATGCTCATAAGAAAGTGGAGGGTAATCATATGGTGAACTTGGCTGAGCTAGCCTTGTTCAACGTAGAGAGGGCATTTGGTGATATGGGGTGGCTCCCTGTCATCACCTACGATGCGTGTACATGTCCGGATTTGGTGCGCCAGTTCTATTGTAATCTCCAGGTGGTGGGGAATTACAATGATGTTGAGCATGGTCAGGAGTTGCGCATCACCAGTTACGTTAAAGGGGTACACATTTCATTTGACTATCGACAACTGGCCGATCTGCTGGGCATTCCTTATGATGGCCCCATGGTGTACTGTGCGCCTGGAGAGCCACAGTTTGTTTCTATGGAGATGAGGGAAGAGATCGACAACCAGCTGTTACGACCTGATCATTGGCAGATGAGAGCTTGTTATCTGCATCCAGCTCCACGGGTCTTCTGCAAGATTATCCAGCATAATCTGATCCCACAGAGTGGGCACTATGAGAGGGTTTCTCAGCTGACCCAGTTTTTGATATACAGTATCTACACCAGACAATCGGTCTGCCTTCCTTACATCATCATGCGGACCATGATTAGTGCTACATTGTCCGGTCATAGGGGTAATCTACCCTATGGACGCATGATTACAGTGCTACTGACCCGTCTGGGGGTTGATCTGGTAGATGAGAGGATCCAGGAAAAGACCTTCTCATTGCCTCTAGATTGGGAGGCTATCTGCAAGATGGGTATGTGGGATGCCCAGGTTAGTGATGAGGAGAGGAACGCGATGGTGCGCCCTCACACTCGTATTGAGATGGCTGATGCTGAGGCTGCTGCTGCTGCTGCTAGAGCTCATGTGGATCCTGTCGACGATGATGACCGTATGTATATGGATGTCGACTCGATACCACCGCCTTCCCCTACACATGCGGCTGGAGTTGGTACCTCTTCTGCGGCGGCTCCTGCACCTGAGGCTGGTCCTTCGCATGCGGCTGGTCCTTCACTCCCACCTTCTGATATGATGGAGATGCTGCAGGAGATTAGGGAGGCTCAGCGTAGATCTGATCTGAGGATGGAGGAGTTGCTAGATGCTCAGCGTATGAGGGTGGATGAGCTGTTATCGGTCCAGCGGGCGACTGATAGGAGGCTAGCCGATCTTACAGCCAGTCTTCAAACGACCCAGACCCCGGTGGCCTGGTTGACTAGGGTCTATGCTGAGGACTATGACCGAGATCGTGAAGCCCCGCCTCCTCCTGCGCCTCCAGCTTCTTGATTATACTTTATTTTTTTGTACTACAGAGTAATTGTCTGGGTTGTAGACTGTACTCTGCTTTAGTTATGTATATATATTTTGTTTCTCTCACTCATTGTATGTAAACTTGTTTCCCCTTTAATAGATGCATTATTCTCTTTTTAAATTTGATCTCAAGCATCACTGGTGCTTATAATGTGTTAATATTACTGTTTTTATTTTTATCCTATCTCAGTTCACAATTGTCTTGAATGTAAGATAGTTTAGTGGGCAAGGCCTGAGAGGTTCTGATACCAAGTTGTCACACCCCAATTCTGCACTGTTCAGAACGGTGTGATGAACCGATAGCAAACCAATGGTTAAACCTGGATCTTGAATAGGCTATCCCTGTTTTATCTAAACTTCCACACATCCATAATCACAATCAGAGTAAATAGCCAATAGTAGAAATTTCATAATAAAATGAACTGAGAATCTACAGTGATATAAATATAAAATAGCAAATTATTCTGTATCAACTGAGACATAAATAAATATCAAATACAAGTCTTTATTAAATTCAAATAAAGAAACCTAAGAAAATATCTAATCGAATACACACGAGTTGCACTAGCAAGAGGAGTCGTGTGTATCCTCTTCAGCTCCAGCTTCCATTGCTGCCACGTTCCCATACGCAGACGCATTCACATAATCTTCAACGGTATAACCTGCATCATCAACTAAAAATATTCGACGTCGAGGGGTGAGCACACATCACAGCACAGTGAGTAGCCAAAATGATGCAACAATACATATGCATGCAATCAATTTATATCTTTGGTCCGGTTTAAAGTTTGCAGTATGCAATAGAAAGGCTTAGGTAGTCAAAGGTCGTGTTTATTGACCCCGCCTCTATACACGAGTGTGTGACGTCACCCGAAGATCACGTTTATCATCGACTCACATGCAGCCAACCATGAACATTATATAACAAAGGTTAACGTTTATTGCTATATATTGCCATACCAACACGTAAGCCCCTGTTGGCGAGGGCTGCAAACTGGGCTCGCAATTAATCAATCCTAATGCCAAACAGTGTATCCAAGGCCTCACCCCAGCATCCCTCAGAATGTCCATAGAGATAGAGCTAAGGCCCCCCGGTAGAGTCAGAGACTACAAGGACCGAGACCACCTCCCCTAATACTCTATGACATAATAGTTCTGCTAAAGTAATGGTGATACGACGATGCTAATGCACAAGACATGAGTTAGAGATAGAGCTAAAGTGCTGAGACTCGCCAAAGGTTAACGTTTATTGACGTCCTCATCACTCCTCCCCTGATACTCGCTCGCATCAAGTACATCAACCACACACATACAAGCACATGCCTATTCCTATCATCATCATCATCATCATCATCATGTTATAAACAATAAAGTAAATATGCATGAGCAAGGAATAAAAATATTGGATGACATGTTGTATGAACATTACAAACATATTCGCATAGAATCAAGCATGGCATAGGACTCAAGAAAATAGAAAATAGTTTTGTTATTAATCAATTAGGTTGGAGTTCTGGTTCCTCACCTTAGCTCGCTATAAAATACTTTTCCAAGCTTTAAAATCACCTTTACAATGTTATTATATTGCTAGAAGACCTAACAAAGTCGATAGAATTTAATTAGAATTAATTCCAGATTTAAAAACCATTATGTTAACTGAGGGTCGGAGGTAGGGTCGGAGTCCTGATCGACCCTTGGTGCGACCCTCCCTTAACTCTGAACTTCTCGAACACTAAGGGTCGATGGTCATCAACCCTCGGTGTGACCCTCGGTGCACTTTGGTCCAGTTCCCTCTTTTAATCCATTCTTCGTGCTTGGGATCCTATGGCTTGCTCCTACATTCCATTGTACATTCATTCCATGGTCTGAAACCATGTATAACCCACGTAGATAGCTTTCATGCATTCTCCTATGGTTTTTCATGAAAACCTAACCATAGATTGATGGTTTGGGTTTCTCCGAGATCACACTCTCAACAATAACTAACCTAAGGTCTATAGAAACTCATGGAATTAGTATCCATACCTGAGAAGAATAATCTTTTTCTGCAACTCTTCTCTTTTGGCTTAATTTTCTTCCTTGTTTCTCTTCTTCTTCTTTTCCTTAACTTCTCTTTCTCTCAATTCAATTAGGGTTGTGAAAGGAGGGAAAGAGGCTTAGGGACGTCATTTAAATAGCTAGGGACATCCTAAAATAAGTCCCTTTAATATTAGGAAAGAATCCAATCGAAAATTAGGAAATTTTCCTAGTTTTTATTTCGGCAGAATCCGAGGGTCGATGGGAGGGTCGATGATCCCGTTGACCCTAGGGCTCAAGATGTCCGACCCTCCCTTCAAATTTGAGGGTCTAACTTTCTGTTCTTGGGGGGTCCGACCCTGCTTAGCTGGGTATGCGACCCTCCCCTAAAATTAAGTGTTTTCGGGTCGATTTGATACCTGGGATCTCGATCTCCTTCACGCCCTTGGTCCATTTGACTCGACCATGATAGGTAAACCTGGTTCAAGGTGGTAAGACCGGATTAGATTGACACGGGTCTTACATCAACTATGGTAAGGTTGGACACTTTGCTGAAAAATGTCCAAAGAGGAATAAATTTGATAGTGATGATGAAGATGACAGCAATGACAGTTACAAGGCCAAGAGCTTCAAGAAGAACAAGCCTAAAAGAAAAAGCTTTATTTCCAAGAGAAACAATGACACTTCAGATGATATTTCAGAGGGTCAGCCTAATGAGGCTTTGTTCATGGTTTTCATTGAAGATTAGGAGGAGAACAAAAATAAAGAATTTACCTCAAACAGCATTGAAGAAGATGAGAATGTAGAATCAAACTCAAGCTATGATGAAGAAGGTGAAATAAATTTTGAGGTAGAGTTTCTAGCTGCTATGAAGGAACTTAACAAGGAACGAAAGAACAACAAGTTTGTCTCAAAAGAAATTAAAAAGCAAAAGCAGTTGATTCAAGAACTGAGAGTGCAAGATGAAGAATCAAAGAAAGTCATTAATAGTCTTAAGACTCAGTTTGGACAGGTATCTACAGACTACTCTAGAGTAATGACTGAGAATGCAGGTTTGAGAGTTCAACTTGAAATACAAGCCCCTGTGATGAGTAAATTTGAAGAGCTTGAGAATAAATTTATTCTGTTAAAAGAAAAGGTGACTGAGTATGAAAAAGAAGAGCTTGAAATACATCAAAAGTTGAATCAACATGATGAGCCAATAAACACTCCAGTACAGCCTAGTAGGAGCAAGCTATATGCCATTATAAATTCTCAAAGACCTTCTAATGTTAAATTTGTTCTTGGCTTTGATAAGGGAGAGACTTCTAATAGTGCCAACTCAAAGAGGAAAGGTCCCATCTCTTTTATGAAAGAGAGTGGAAAGGGAAAAGCTCCTATGGTTTATGTTTAAGAAGAAAATCAAGTTACTATTCCACAGATTAATAATGCAAGGCAAGGTAAGCGAGTGGAGCAGAGTAACTTCTATGGAAGAAATTATCCTACTGCATTACAGAGACAGATGAGGTACATGGCACCTTCAAGGGCAAAATCTTATTTTCAGGGATATTGTTATAAATGCAATGCTTATGGTCACAAGATAGCTACCTACAAATTCAACATGAGAGAAGTCAGATTCGAAAGCAGAAATCAATTTGCTTCCCTTGAAGAAAATTTTATTGAGTGCTATAATTGTGATAATTATGGGCATATTGCAAGTGAGTGCAGAACCATTTTTTATTCACACCACCTCGACAAAGAGTGGTAGGTAGAAGACCTCAAAAAAAGACACAACAAAGGGAGAGTGGCCAAAGAAAAGCTAAGTAGAGAATGAACAAGAAGATTCCGTTAGTTGTTAGAAAAGTATGGAAAAAAAAAAATCATTGCAGATTTAGCAGAAGGAGAAAGTGTTGGTGTTGAATGCTTTAAGACAACTCTCAAGACACAAGACAAGCCGTCTCCTTAGATACTTGATAGTGGATGCTCTAGTCACATGACTGGTAACAATTAAATGTTTCAAGAGCTTCAACAATATAAGGGAGGCATAGTGAAGTTTGGAAACAATGATGGGGCCAAGGTAACTGAAAAGGGTTCTATCAGCATCAACAATGGAAAGGTGAAACTCCATGATGTGTTTATGTGTCAGGACTTAAGCACAACGTTCTCAGCATCAGTCATATTTGTGATAGAGGGCATGAAGTGATCTTTAACAATCAGGGATGTGAGATCAGAAGAGTTGGCAGTGGCAAGACTGTGGCTTCAGGACAAAGAACCTCAAGAAACTTATACACTTTGACAGAGAGTGTCGAAGATTCATGCATGACCATGCTCACCAAGTAGTGAGGTGCTAGGACTGAGGGGGAACAATGTATGTCTGTTATATCCTTTTGCTCCCTATGATGGACTCAGGGGGAGTCCTTTGGTATTTATATGTTGAATGGTATATGCTTGTTATTTTTCTTCTCCTTATGTTGGACTCAAGGGAAGTCTGGTGATGTTTCTATGTGTTGATATGATGGTCTGATTTTTTTTTTTGGGCCCTTAGGATTGGAAAGCTGCAGTGAGCACTCCTATGTGGCATATCCCTTTGTATTTGTTGTCAAAGGGGGAGAAAGATCTCATGTGCAGAATGAGTTGCCAATAATTTCAAAGGGAGAGATTGTTGGACTTTATGTTGTCATTGTTGGTAACTTGGCTGATGTGATAGTGTTTGTGAGCATTCAGTCAGAGAAATAAGGAGAGAGAGTGTCAGTGCAGTGGCAAAGCTGGAGCAACCTTGTATGTGTGTTCTACAATATTCTATATGTATTTTAGATGACTTACAACGGGTTGAATGGGATTTTACACTGAGTTTGATGAGAGAGAGTGTCTGTGGGCCCCATTGGTGATGTGGCAGAGTTTCTGATTATGTAACAGTGATTCTAGTGTAGAGGCAGTGTTACACAGTATTGGACATCTTCTAAAGCATGCATGAAAAATATGGAGAGAGACTATAGAGAGAGAAAGAGGAGAGAGCCTATAGAGAGAAAAAAGAGAGAGAAATTGGTGGGTGGGACCCACTATGCCAAGGTGGCATGCCACCATGGCAGCCATCCTGGCTGAGGGCCATGGAACCATAGTGGCTGCCAGCCACATGGCCAGCAGGTGGATGCACCTTGGGCAAGCCATGGCATGCCCTGCAGCAGTTGGCCTGCATGCACCGCATGGTGCCATAACCGCAACCCACTGCCGCATGCCCATGCGCATGGACTTTGCTACACACAACATGACCCCACAAGCACCCCCCACTTGTTTGATAAAATGGTTAGAGAGAGAGTCAGTTCATGGTTAGAGAGAAGTTCTCTCAGGAAGAAAATTGAGTTACAGGGTTTTAGTAAAGAAATCCGGTTACAGAGGTCCTTTTGGAGAATGTTAAGGGCATTTTCAGTAAAGAAATATGAAGAAGATCTGAGATAGGCGGCTAGATTGAAGCCACAATGCTCAGATCCGCTTCCTATGGTCTAGATCAAGGCGGGATCTCATGTGTCGCGCTGCCCGTGTCAGATTCTATCGCGTGCTCTAGGATTGGATGAATGTAGTTTATAATCATGGTCTGCGTCATGCAGTTAAGCCGCCTTATTTCCATGTGGCTCACTTTTGGTACAGTGGAAAGGAGATTTTGATCTAAAGGCCATGATTAAAGCCGACTTTTCTCTGACGCGATTTATTCAGATCTGATGGCACAGGTTTAATCCCACCTTTTTGATGTCAATCCGACGGTTTTTAAAGAGATGCCTTTGAGCGCCAATCGGAATGCGACAACACATAGGCGGGCGGTGCTAAAGTGTAGCACAGGTGCATTGTATGAGTTTAAAAGATTCCCTTTTAAATGTTTTGGTTGGCCAAACTTTAAACTTCCCTAACTTAGCTATCAGAGCTCCAAATCGGTCCATTCAAATTGCAGTTTCCATATTTTCGGATGCACTATACATTGGGTGTCATTTGGAGTCGTAAGAACACTTAGAAAATTAAAAAGAGCATTTTAAAGGCAGATAAAAGGATTTCTAGGGTTTTATGCCCTGTGGGGGTGATCAATCACCAACTACCTCTTCTTTATGCATCAATGGAGTGCTAAATCCCTTTGAGAGGTCAGTAGAGCTTTTATGTTTACATTTGTGGTGATTATGGATTGTGTGGAAGAGATTGGAAGCCTGTGAGCAAGGTGTGCTCTGTGAATCGATCTATATCATCATTAAAGGCTGTTGAAGAGATCCTGAGAGAAGTGTGAAGCTTCAATGAGATTATTGGCCATTCGAAAGCATTGTTTGTGAGATTTTTTAATTCCCTATCTATTTATGCTTTGAATATATTGTATGCTAGCGTAGGTCAAAATTGTTGGATGCCTAGCTAGTGGGGGGAAAATATTAAGGCATTGTTATAAGCCTAAAAATTGGTATTTGCTTCCTGTGGGTGCGGGTTAAGCGTGGTGTGTTCAGTGGGTGCTGGACACTGGCTGTTAAGCCTGAATTTTGGCATTGTTACGCCCTCTCAGTTTTATGCTGGGAAAACCTAGGGTTAGTATCCTTGTCTTGTTAAAGACTAAAAGCTGAGTGTTTAGTAAATATGGAGCCCGTTGGGCATTACTTAGTGGACTAGCAATCACACACTGTGTTGGTAAACCATGTATATCCTGTGTTGTGGATTGTGTTTATTTTCTTATATATTTTGGAGTGCGTGGAATGGCTTATAGGGTGGGTGTGCAAATCTGGTAGACATGGCCACTGAGTGGTAGTGAGGTAGATTTGCATGCGCTTGTGTGTGTGTGAAAAGTTAGGTCTCCATCAGCTCTGGGCAGCAGTGAAATAATTGGGGAGAATTTTCAGACACTGATTCATGCCCCCCTTTAATTGTCATATCAAGTTCATCATCCATGGCACATTTTTGCAAGGACTGCCACCTGATAGTCGTTTGACAGATTGAGCCATTACATTTTCATGAGAGTGGAGCTTACCGACCACAAGCTTCCAATGGTCGTTCTCCCTCAAATTCACCTAATATTGTCTTGTCCTCCAATAATGATGATACTGTTCATGGCAATAATCCTTCTGAACATTTTGCTCCTTGTGATATTCCAAATCCACCACCACCCACATCACCTGAGGATCTACCCTCTTTACTGAATGTCCCTCGATCAGCACATTCCAATATCCTATAATCAATAAAAACTATCAATTCTTTAATACAACCATCCTCATCCCCAACCCAAACAGACCCACTACATCATTATTTACTCATGGCAAATGTGCCTCACCTGATACATTCTTTGCAATCCTTATTACAACATTTAACAACTGACCCTACTATACCCTCCCCCATACCCAATGTTAATGGTGGAACATCATCCCATATTACTATCACACCCACTGAGCTCCACCTATTTACTTCTTTGGAACCATCAATTAATACCACTCCCTCCCCTTGAACCACCACTTGAGTTGGAGTACATCCCATCACCCCAATCCTCCCCACCTTCCATGTTCATTCTAGTCTTTCCATTGGTGGTCCCTCTAATACCACTGTTACAGTCTATTTTGGGAATTGAACGTGATATCCGAGTCATCCACGAAACAACACGAATCCATTCAGCGATCGACAATCAAAATGATCTACCAAATAAACCCCAACAATAACCATAATGAAAATAGATAAATCAGACTAATAGCAGTGGAATCATATTAATAAGGAACAAATGCCAATTAATGCTACCATAGCACAATTAAGTTTGTCATGTTTTACAAAACAAGTTCCACACATAGTATCGTAGTATATATATCCAATACAAAATGTCTGGTCGTAAATTTGAGTAGACTGCTATAGATAAACCAAACTATCATCTATATACAAATATCAAGTGAACAAGACTAGGCACTAGATCAGGTCTTGTAGACGCAGTTGTCACACGGACAGCCCTTGTCATGGTCATTGGGGAAGCCCTTTTCAGTAGAGATGTCCTCTATCGATACGGGTTCCACAATGTCAGCAACAGAAGAGGTACCTGGATCAAAAATGAAAAAGAGTTTGATATCAAGGGCTGAGCTTCCATTCCAATTCAGCGAGAAGTCGAATATCAATGCAACCCTAACACAACATTACATTGATGCAATTAAGTAAACAATCATTATGCATGTGACAATCATGTGTATGCTACCATGGTCTTACCTGTACCCTAGCAAGATCTATCTGAAGCTTACACCCTAGACTATGTTCGTTCCTCCCCCTGAACATATGTTCGTTCCTCACCCCCTGAACACCCGAGCCACCTCCCTCTTAGTATGTTCCCCCCACTAAAGCATAGGACATGCTACCATAGGTGATGAATGATGCATGTGAAATATAAAAGAAAAAGAGGCCGTACCCCAGTAGAAATCCCCGATACCACTCCCATGGACAACCATGCCCGCACCCAGAAAACCCAGCCTAACCGGATTTTTGTAGTGCTAGGAGGGTTTTCCACCATTAACTAAATGGGTCTCCGAGTCATTAACAAGAAACTTGATTGCACCAATGGTGGGCCGAACTAGAAATAAATAAAAAGTTTGTAATTAAGCCTTTCATACTATCATCGGACGCTAGGGCCAGTAGGAAAATCCAAGCTAGTAAGATCCAGCTAGCCCTGACTAGGCAAGGTAAATAACTTGTCTGTGGGAATGGAAAGAGTTGGATGGATTCCAGAGGTAATTAAAAATATTTCTTCTACCTTGGATGATCCATTAGAGTCCTATCTCATGTATATCTACTTTAGAGTCCTATAGGAAGCAGGAATCCTTGATTTCTTTCAACTTCTTCGCCACATGGCTTTCCTACTTTTGGAAGAGTTATACCTCTAGAAGGAGACTTGAAAGATAAAGCCTACTAGATGTTTTTCTCCTAAGGATGTAACCCTCACTTTAAACCTTTAATGCATTCTCAGAAAGAGAGTACTGTTGGAGGAGTAGAAAGTGAGAAGAAAGAAGGGTGAAAAAGAAAGGAAGAAGCCTGCAAGTGCTGTTCGAGTCATTGGGCTTTTGTTCTCACTATTTGACCTTCGTTATAGATAATACCTTAGACCTTACACTATAAAAACTACATTAAAATAAAATCCATGAAGTCAAATAGTATGATGGTGGATGAACATGGAAATCCAATAGTGATGATCACGAACAAATAATGAAAGTAAGAATGGATTCATGTAACATAGGTATTGTTGATGCTTAGTGTCATTATAAGATCAATGGACTTAGTAGAAAGAGAGGGAAACCTCTTGCTAAAGAAATCAGGTAGTACAAGGTTATAAGACCAATGCTAAAATCCCCGTCCAAGGTAATGTCAAGAATTTTAGAAGGAGAAGCCTAAGAGCAGGGTCGGATGGTGCACCGGATGCAAAATTCGAGCATCTAACTAAGCCGAGCTACTCAAGCCACCCTTTCTACCTAAGGTCGGATGTTACCACCGACGATGGACCCAATGGTCTGGCCTAACGACCAAACTGTACAAGAAGGCCACTGGAAGTAGTCGGATGTAGCGGTGGTTATTTATATTTTACCCATCGACACTGCGATGGACCCTTGGCAGAAGGTTCTGATTTTTGTTGGATGCTACCTCGGACAAGATAGGTGCGACCGAGGCACCAACCGACGAAACCCGTACTTCTATAAACTGAGAATAAATAATGTAGAACTTTTAACCAATAACTCTACGCTTTGTATAGGTGTAGAACCCCTCGAAAACATTGATTATTCTAGCGTGGATAATCACAATTACGTGATATCAGATGAGGAATAGAACCCTGACCTAATTTTGGTGTGTTTGGAACATATTGATGATTGATGTTGCATGCTTGTGCTTATATCTTGTATAACATGTCATCTAATAATTTTGCATGCATTGCATCAATACTATGATTGACTGTGGATGTTATGTGTGAATGCTTAGTAGGTAGTGGTAAAAGGGACGAGGACTGATGGATCCGACCTGCTATGCAAACTAATTGCCATGTATTGTCTAGTATTATAGGGGAGGATAGTATCTTGGGGGGGGGGGAACGGATGGTCTAGGAATCCAATTAGATTATTGTGATAGTACATAGGATGTCATATAAGACTGGTAGGCAAAGAAATAATGTGTGTGACCCTGGCTAGTAGGGGATTAGGTACTGGTTAGATGGAGTGATGAGGGGAAAGGGTCGACAGTGTTCTTTAGAGCATTACTGGTGGACTTGCTGCCCGATCACCATTCTGATTGGGATGCCATGTGGCTTTACTAGGGTTATTGGAGTAGTTGGTAAGTGTCCAAACACTCCTGTGCATGGAGGTTATAGTCAGGTTCGGGGAAGTGTGGCTAGGCCTTACCATATGTACATTTGACCTGACTCTTGTTGTGTACATAAATATATTCATGATGATTGCTTGCTTGTCTATTTCTCACGAGCTCAAGTTGGAGAGTTTACCCTTGCGATCACCACTCTTTTTAGTTGCTCCTTTAGGTACTATGGAGATGGATTGTGAAGGCGCCCCAAAATGAATCCAGAGTACCCTGATGGAATAGCCATGGAGACGATGAGACAAGTGGTGGATAGTGAATGTGAGGAAAACATGTTGAAGGAGAAGACCACTTCAAATTATGAATTCATTATTAGACAGTTGTTCATAGTAGTTCAGTATTACTAGTGAGTAGTACCCACTGCTATAGGGCTAGGTAGTTATGTTTTCATTTTTTGGTTGAATACCCAGAATAACCGTGAAATACAGTCACAAGTTTAATTATTTAACATAAGTTAACATTAGAGCTCGATTTACTTAGTATATTTCCATTATGATTAAATTACTCTGATTCTGTGTTATGGTAAGGACTGTGGTTCGATTACAGTATCTACTCAACGTGTATCCTGGTTGGACCACGATTAAAATGATCAGTGGTCCAGTCGCTTATCAAAATTTTACATATCGTAAATTCGAGGTGTGATAGGTTTGGTATCAGAGCAGCGCTCTGATATCGATACCCATCAACCATTACCATAACCATTTTGATAGTAAATTTGGGTAGTAGGTGATCAAAACCTCATGAACATAAATGGTAAATATGGAATAAAATTGTGTGCTGTGTTTTTAAAGAAACATAATCAAGCATAACAAGTTAGGAAAAGACTAGAAAATTAATGCCAACCCCATTAAGGAAAGGAAACTCCATTCATATGATAAAATAAGTATTCAAAATAATCCCAGAGCATAATTCATGAATAAAAGAAACTATGAAAAAATAATAATAGTAATAATAAACATCTGTTCTTCTGCTTGTCGAACCAAATTTTTATTTACAACTAATAAAAAAAAAGGAGAAATCATCCTGGCCTATCAGTCCTCTGAGATGAAAGATGGTGGAGTAGGTGCGCACAACCTCTAAAAGGTTTGTAGCCTTGTCGTCACTGCCATAGTCACCTCCAGTCCTTGTCAACGCCGTCTGGTATATGTCAAGGTGGGTGGAGAAACTAGTCATGGTATGCTGAAACCGCCAGACTTGATTCTTCAAGTTGTGTGTCTCCTTCGACTATTGTGTTTGGTGAGAATCAATCATGTCCAGCCTGTCCATAACATTGTCCACGGTAGCTGGAGTCCTAGATGGATCAGCACAATTTCTGGATACACCCTCTACCGGTACATGTACCTGTGCCTCCTCTTCCACCTCCTCTAGTGTCTGTTGTGCTGGGGGATGCCTAGGATGCCGACGAGCCTCTAGCACCAGATTTTCTGACACTACATTATCAAGCTTTATTTTGATGATGGCATGGAAGTTAAAGGGCACAGATACTATAGCCTCGAAAGCCTCCTCATGCACCTCAACGCCGAGACACATGAATAGTGTGGTCAGCAACTTGCAATAAGGCAAATGGCCCTCTCATGAAGCCCAGGTCTCCTCTGCTACTGCTATCATAGTCCTCATAAGAATATATGGCAAACTGGTCGGCACTGCACTATTCGATAAGTTAGAAACTGGCCGAAGGTGGAGAGCTCATCGAAGTGATCACTTTGAGGCAGGATATTGTATTAGAGGATCCTACAATACACTCGAGGAAGGGGATGGAAGTTTCTCACTTGGAAGGGTTTTCTGGGTGTGAGAATTCTGTCCCAAATCTCTAACGGTTGTGCCTTAGTGAAGAACTCCTTATCTCTACTGAACTTTTTATCTCCAACCATGGAAATACCCAGGATACTAGCCAACTGCTCTGTACTAAGGCTGTTGTTTGTACCATTAACCCTGCTAGAAATGCAACAGTTTCGAGCATGTTTGAAACCCCCCATGCCGCCATAAACTTCCAAGTTACAATAAAAATGTTTCACTAAGTTAGGCCTGGTTCCTATCCCATTCTCAAACATAGAAGACCACCCAATCACATCAAATATTGCTTGAACGTCAAACCTTTTCAACTCTGCAAAGTTCACCTGCCATCCCGAGACGACCAACTTACGTTTAAACTTTGGATAAGATTCCTTACCTCATGGGAATGGAATCATACTATATTAAGGAGTGGATGCGGATTATTTCTTGGTCGCTTGACCATAGTCTTTCGGGGAGCCATTTAGTCTGTGACAAAAAAGAATGAATTAGTAAAGTAAGTTAGAAGTTATAGCATGAGAGAATAAATTTTAGAACAAACAAGGTTAACAAGGAAAATGGGAAGAAAGGGATTGCCAACAAGCCAAAATGATTTAGAAACATAACAACCTAACTACAAGAAGTTGGGAAGAATTTATAGTGATTTAATTAACATTACCAATAACTACGAAATTTAGAATTTTGGGACAATAAAAATTCAAAAGCACGTTAAACTAGCAATAAGAGTAACAAGGCATCTAGTAGAGGAAGATACAACAGAAATGAAAAAAGAAGAACTTCAATAATCTAAGTAGAATAATGCTTAGTGTCTTATGATCAAACCCAAGAGATAAACTGTAAGACCTGGTTTCTGACATATCGGTACTATATGCAACAAGATCTCTTCATCCTATTAGGGCATAAGAAATCCCCTTACAGGATAGCATATCACGGTACACCATATATCAATCCCTAACAATAGTCACAAGATTATCAGTGTAATTAAAACATCTCCAATAAAACCAATTATCAAAACAAGAAATAAAACATAATGAAAGTCTTATAATTAAGAAACCAAATTATTCAGCTGACATTTAATTGATTAAAGTTCCAATTATTCAATTCCAAAATAATTAAATAATAAAACATTGTTCAAAGTTTATCCCTCAAATAAACATATCCCCAAATAAGTAAATCCCAACAATTCAAAGAAATAAAGAAATCATAGGCACAACTTAAGCCCATGAGCAGACACTACAAAATGCTCAAGGATCACAAACATCTTCCTCAGGTTCATTATCCACATCCTCCACACCGGATGATAAGCTACCTGAAGCAACCAACGAAGAACCTGCAAGATCTAAAATAGTTTGTGCGTACAAGGGTAAGCTCAACCACCGAGCTTAGCGAGAAAACTAAATATACACAAGAAAATGCATGCAATTAACAGCTACGGTTAGGTAAGATAACTATATGTGCCAACTCATGGGCCTTTACAGTGAATGCCGCTACACTCGGCATACAACAAACATCCCTTGATTGCACGGGTTACTCCCAAAAGATGATGCCGCCTAACTCAGCGTATAGCAACATCCCCCATGTATGGGTCCGTCATTTTGGTCCACACATGACCACAACACATCCCAAGTCCACCTTATGGCACTTGAGGAGGTGATAATCCCACTAGTTGACTTGGTGACTTATCCACACTACGTCGGGTATAGGGAGCATCACAGCTATAATCATACCACCATTTATTGAACCCATGCCACTACATAACTCCCTAATGTCTAGGGGTATAGTTATACGGGTGATTAACATTTGATTAGCCATGTCCACCTAATTAGCCATATTAGTGGACCGTAACGTCACCAACCTTTTGACCTCGTCTGAGTCCCCATATAGGAGATCATAACTTGGTAAAGTTACATATGGTCAATGCAAAGCAGTGCTGGTAAGAAGTGGTGCAAGCATCCTATTCCACCCACCTTCCTCCTTACTAACTTAACTAGACATTACAAATCATTCATAGATCAATCGCGTTCATGGGGTCACGAGCATCCCATTCCACTCTTTTTCACCACTAAATGGAACTACTGATCCCAAACGCAAGGATGCGTATGCATGAGCATACAAAATAATATATTGGATGGCATGTTATCACATAAAAGCATGTTACCAGTCTCACACCATCACACAACATAAATAAGTAAAGAAAACATATGTATCCAAAAGGTTTAGTTCCCTTACCAAAAAATAACAAAGTAATCTCGATTGAATATCTTCTTAATGGAGTCTTTGTATCTCTATCAAAATCATAAACATTATTATTCATTAACTTATCATCTTATAGATTTATTCTAGCATTGCTTTATGCTTATTATTCTTGTGTTCACAGTGTTATTTATTTGTCTGTTATTTCATGCCTACCATCTACTGTCTGTTATCATAGCATAGCATAGCATTAAGCATTTATTTATTAATTCCATTCATATCCGTTCATAGTCCAAGGCACTTCTAACTTGATCTAAACATGTTGTCCACACGAGATAGAAGAAGTGTGGATTAGCACTCTACAAGAAAGCATGCTCCTTAGACAGAATCCACCTTCTATTAGCCTAACACTAAGAAGGACTACTTCTAACTAGGGCAGGGGTGTTCTAGCACCCTAACAGGGGTCCTAAGACTGAGTAGCAGCTACTAGCCAAACACGGGAAGTAGCTGCAGCCAAACAAGCATGCGGTCAGTGGCTGCGGCTGCACTTCACCAAGTGCTAGACGTGAGATTGAAGGCTGAGGCTGCATGCTTTTGCATAGCCATTTGGTTGTGCCAGCACCTCAAGGGTTTTGCTTGGTCCCTATAGGTTGGGCTTAAGGCCTCAGATTACAATGCTGGTGAATGGTTGGTCATTTTAGGGTGTAGACCAATTCTACCTCTGGCATCTATGGAACACGAGGAGTTGTCACTTCATGGAAATATTATTACAGGGCTCTAAACCCTTAAACATATCCAAATAATGTATATAAAGCTACTGGCCAAGTTTGGCCGAGATCTGACAAGTATATCATGCGCGGCTAATGGCATCGACCGCACTTCATGACTGGTAGGTTGTGCGGCTGATCCCTACGACCGCAAGTCAAAACGTGGTTCGATTACCAACATTTTTCTTAGGTGTATTTCTAGGATTTTTCTAATGGTGATTAAGAAGTTTAGGCTTGTGTGTCACACCCCATCCCAATGTATCAGTACTATGGAATGCAATAAGATCACCACATCCTATTAGGGCATTGGAAATTCCCTTACAGGATCATAGAATGTGGTACGCCAACTATTAAACCCTACCATTAAAGCAATTAATAATAAAATCTATCACCACTAGAATAAAATATTACAAATCCAGAGTATAATGGAAGACTAATAATTAAACCACAGCAGCTGAAATTTAAATGATAAATTATAGCATAATCCCACACCCATTGTAAGGTATTTAAAAAAAAGTAATTAAGATCATTAATCCAAATTATTCTCCTGGGCAACACGCCGCCAAATCAGATTAAATAAAACCAAAAAAATTATTTATCTAATGATCATTGTGCCTATCCGTAGACACAATCATCACACTCACACATCGCATCATGGACGTCTTCATCACTAATGTCCGCACCATCAAGTTTGGCGTCGATCATACTTATATCTAAAAGAGTTTGTGTACACAAGAGTAAGCTCAACCACCGAGCTTAGCAAGGAAATTAAATGTGTAACAAACAAATGCATGATATTAACAACTACGGTCTGGTAAATAACTATAAGTGCCAGCTCAAGATAACCAACACACGGAGTCTCCGGCTCTACGGGTTACTCCCAAAGAATGAATACCGACTCATACAGAATATAGTAACATCCCCCAAATATTGGTCTATCATTTTGGTCCAGTTGACCATAACTCATCCCAAGTCCACATAACATCGGACACTTGAGGAGGTGATAATCCCACTAGTCGACTCACCCGCCCATCCACATAACGTTGAATATGGGGAGCATTGTAGCTATGTTCATACCACTCTTTATTGAACCCATGCCACTACATAACCCCTAATAGCTAAAGGTACAATTATAAGGGTGACTTAAGTTCAACTAACCATGTCCCCCTAGTTAATAATATTATTGGACCGTAATGTTTCCAAGCTTCTAACCTTGTCTGGTCCCCACATAGGACATCTTGACCTCGCTAAGTTATATATGGTCAATGTAAAACAACTCCAATAAGAAGTGGTGTAAACATCCCATTCCACTCACCTTCCACCTTACTATTTAACCAGACATCATGAATTAAAACATGGATCAGTCATTTTTGTAAAAAGGTTGCGAGTATCCCATTCCACTCGCCCTCCAATCCTTATAGGCACTATTGACCCCAAACGCAAGGATGCATATGCATGAACAAACAAATAGTATATTAGATGACATGTTATCACACAACGCAAGTTATCAATCGCACATCATCACACAACATAGTCAATGTAACTAATTCTACACAACAACGATTTAATCCCCTTACCTGAGATAGTCAACAACAAATACTACAGAGTACGACCTCAAATAGCTTTCCTATGGTTCTCCCGTACCTTAATAGCATTAAAAAAGTAGCTATAAATACTTTTACCCAGTATATATCTCTATGCTTACTCATTATATCATCCTAATGGTTTATTCATATTTCTTGGGTCTAGTATTTAGTTTATAAACATCCTACACCTATTGTCCAGAGGTTTCTAGCATTTATAAAGGTGAGCAGCAAGTATCAAAATAGTTAACATAGGTTACAAATGAAATAAAGGAGAATACATATGTAAACATATGATCTTAGGGATCTAAAGCCATAAATAGGCTCCTAATGTAAGACCCGTATCCAAAAATTTTGTCCTAATTTAAAATTTTGCTTTGTAACAGGTCTTACCATGACAAACGAGTCAAACCAACCTGAACCAGACCTATGAAACTCAGTAGAGGTAACCTAGCTAATCCCTCACACTTAGATGTTCAAATAGGACTCAATTAAGGGGTCTGGCATGACACCACTAAGGTGCAGTCAGACATGTGCCGCACCCAAGCATCGCACCTCCTGGACCAAGACTAGTTTAGTAACCAACCTAGCATTGGACCTATGGTTTGTTTGGTCTGCAATCTAGACTGTCTCTACATCCATTTAAGAAATGTGTCCAAGTTTATTTCTTATTTGAATTTGGAAAGGGAGAGGGAATCTTCCACTTACCTTTTTAGGAAACCCAATCCCAATCTCAATCTAACGTTAATAGTCTCTATTCACTCTTTTCTCTCATTCCTTCACTATTTAAACAAAAACTAAAAGAGAAAGAGAAGAGAGAAACGCCACCAAGGGAGGCTGGACGGTTCTGGAGAAGAAGGAAGAAGAAAAGGGGAAAAAAGCGAAGAAAAAGAGGAAAGGAGTCTACTCCACTGGAATCAAATGTTGGACAAGAACCCCAATAGAAAATCCTTCTGGTATCAAATCTCTTATTCCCTAGATTTATTTCTCATGAAACTAGATAAGTGAATCCATAGAAGGACCATCAGATCATGATTTCTTAACCATCTTCTCCTTTCATTACTGTGGAGACACATTCAAAGACTTATTTTGAATGTTGGTCCAGATTCAGTAAAGAACTGAGATCCTAAGGATGTTGGAAATGGATGACGATGATAAATGAATGAAAATATTAGTTAAATCATGATTGGATCTTTTCTATATGAATTTCTTGGAATAAGCAAACATTCATTATCAGAAGGAATCACTAAATGATTTAATTAGATGTTTGGAACAATCTGGAGAAAGGATTTAGACCATTGGAATATCAAAAAATGGATTCAAGTGGACTACGGGTCGGATCTAAGTATCCTAGACCTGTGTGTTAGTTTTGAAAGACCTACTATGGACTAAAACCCCCTTCTTGGTATTGCTGGAATTGGATCTAAGATACAAAACCAGATCCAACAATATTGATAAACTGGGAAATGGAATTAATGCAAATAGCATGAGCTAGAATAGGATTTTTGAACGCAAACTTCTTATTTAGGCTTAATAAAATCCAAGAGGAGCACCGTGTCAAAATCAGCCAGTTTTGGCCACGTTTTGAAGTGCAATCGATGGCACGTGCCACAAGCTTATGGTCAAGACCGTGAAGTCGATGCCATGTGTCGCTCGATGATTTGACCTCGGATGCTAACCAACTTTGGTCAGTAGCTTCCTGGGATTTTTGTGGACCTATTAATGTGTTTATATCCTGAGATCATATGTTTACATATGTATTCTCCTTCATTTTGTTTATAACCTATGATATTTATTCTCGGTGCTTGTTGTTCATTATTATAAGTACTTGAAACTTCTGGATAGCAAGTGTATGATGCTTATTAACAATAACTAGACCCTGAAATCATGAATAACTCACTAGGATTGTGCTTGAGCAACATAGAGACCAATAGTAAGGCTAATAATAATTAATATTAATTATTTTATTGATATAAGGTACGAGAAGAATGTAGTAAAGTTGTTCAAGACCATACTCGTTAGTATCCTTGCTGCTTACCATCTCAGGTAAGGAATCTAAACCTTTGGATGTTTATGCTTTCTCTTATTTTATCATGTTGTGTGATGGTGTGCGATTAATAACATGCCATCTAATAAACTGTTCTGTATGATCATGCATATCCATCCTTGCATTTGGGATCAATAGTGCTGTATAGGGATTAGAGGGTGAGTGGTATGGGACACTTGCTACCCTTCTACGAAGGCGACTGACCCATGATTGATCCATGATGTCTGGTTAAGTTAATAAGGAGGAAGATGGATAGTATGGGACACTTGCACCACTTCTTACTGGCACTGCTTTACAATGACCATGTATGACTTAGCCAACTCATGATGTCCTATGTAGGGGCTCGGATGGGGTCGGAAGCTTGGCGATGTTACCATCCAGTAATTTGGTTAACTAGGAGGACTTGGTTAGTTGAACTTAAATCACCCTAATAACTATACCCGTAGCCATTAGGGGATTATGTAATGGTATGGGTGCAATAAAATGGTAGTATGAACATAGCTGTGATACTCCCCATACACGACGTAGTGTCAATGGGTGGGCGAGTCGACTAGTGAGATTATAATTTCCTCAAGCGTAATACGAGCTTAGGATGAATTGCGATCATATGCGGGACCAAGATGACGTACCCATACTTGGGGGTGATGCTGTTTGCCGAGTGAGGTAGCATCATCTGATGGGAGAAGACCCGTGAAGCATGGAGACTCCGCGCGTGGGTTATCCTGAGCTGGAACTTACAATTATCTTACATAACCGTAGTTGATAGTTGCATGCATTTGCTTGTTTTATGTTTAGTTTTCTTGCTAAGTCGGTGATTGAGCTTACCCTTGTGTACGCAAACTCTTTTAGATGCAGGTTTAACTGAAGTGGATTATGACCATATGGACGCTAGCGATGAAGAAGTCCATGATGATATGTGCGAGTGTGACGATTGTGTCTATGGATATACACAATGAACAATTTGATAAACTTCTTTATTTTAATTCATTTTATTTGGATTTAGGGGCATGTTGCCCATGGGAATAATTAGTTTAAGAATTTATTTACCCTATTATTACATTATAATGGTTTGAGAATTACTTATATTTATCATTGATTATTCAGCTGCTGTAGCATAATTTATTAGTCTTCTTCTATACTTTTGAATTAAAATCTTTTTAATCTGGTGGTGTGGATTTATTATTAATTCTTGTGAGGTAAGGGTTTATTAGTTGGTGTAACACATTCTGTAATCCTGGAAGGGGATTTCCAATGCTCTTAATTAGGATGTAGAGATCTCGTCCTTTCCATAGTGCCGATACATCGGGAACGGAGTGTAAAAGAAATTGGTATCAGAGCACAAATATGCCACGTTCACTACTAAACCATATCATACATACACACTACAAATATAGTAAGTTGAATCAGGATGCATAAACCACATACTATGTGGGGGGTAAGAACCATGAATAATCCATAAGAAACAAAGTAACATAATATGATCATCAAAACAAAAGTAAAATATATCCAAATATATAAGCTAAAATAAAACATCCAGTATAACCACGAAGAATAAAATACTAAGGATGGGTTGGTATCTACAATCCATATCCTCACCCAACAATATCAAACAAGAAAAAATATCAAAAATAAAATATATCCGGTTAGCCATAATAGAGTATGAATGATATAAGCATGGAAACTCTTAGAGTATGAGATGATCTATGAATGTTGAAAATCGTAATTGTCATAGCCATCAGGACTGTCTGCAGAATAGGTGGCCTGAACTCTCACCACTGACTGAAGCCACCATTGACAAGTGTGCTCACATTTGGCTGCTGCTGTAGTCCTACATCGTTAAGAATGAGTGTAATAAGACCCTCAGTAATGAACGTAGTCCGTGTGTAAGTTACCTCCTGCCTAACAGCATCTAGTGTATCCTGGAACTGGATGAACCCTCGCTCAAGCCCAGACACTCGATGCACCATACTATTGAGTTTTTGAAGCATACGTCTCTTGTGTACATCTAATCTAGTCTAATGAGTCCGCCGCTGATTAGACAAGGTAGTCACCAAGGAGCGAGCATCAGCCAACAGGTCCCGTAAGTCTGAAAACCCTGAAGCCCTAGCCTAAGGAGCCACCACTGCTGGTACCTCATCACTACCTATAGAATGTGATGAAGTCTCTCGCTCATCAGTAGAATCAGTCATATCCTCTGAAACTGGCCCAGATGGAGCATCCTTACTAGAATTCACATGCATAGGAATAGCATCTCCACTGCCATTGGGAACAGGTGGCTCACTCTTAGAAGAGGAAGAAGACATAACCACCATGCATTGAACCCTCCTGGCTAGCTGATGTCTACGAATCGGATGAGGTGGAGGACGTTGCTCTAACTTCTCATCACTAAGCATAATATCCTGTAATTGGAGTTTGTGCAGTGTATCCTGACTAAAGTCTATATGTACACCAGTCCTCGTCAAGCTCTAATGTAAGACTGAACCCCATGTTGAAAAACAACTGGGTGAGCAACCGGCTGTAAGGAAAGCTACCAATCCAAGTGTACTGTCACACCAATTCTGAACGAACCAAAAGTGTGATGAACCTTCATAAGAACCAACCATTCAAGCCAAGATTTCGTCATACCGTGCCAACAATTCATTCCAAATACACATTCCACATCAACTACAGATAATAAAGTAAATAGCAGAAGTCTTATTAATATTGAACTAAGAGTCTACATGATAAATAATTAAATAATCTAATTATCTCTATGTAACCAAAATATAATTAATACCTATTACAAGTATCAAAATACGAAAATAAAACACTAAGCGTAACCACGGTGGAAACACTCGCTTGATGAGTCATATTTGTCCTCCACAGCTTGGACATCCAAAACTGCCACATGTCTATACGTTGGTGCATTCATGTAGTCTTCAATGCTATTACCTACATCATTAGAAACTAAAAAGAAAATGGTACCGTGGGGTGAGCTCATAACCTAGCTCAGTGAGAAAACAAAATAATACAACAAATATATGCATGCATTTATTTCATATATTTGGTATGATTTTATGTTTGCAATGTGCTGTAGAAAGGATGGGCAGCCACTACCCCTTTATACACGAGTGTGTGAATCCACCCAATGGATCAAATACCATTGCCATCCCACATGCACCCACCATGGAATAAAGATAGAGCTAAAGTGTCTGGATCACAGATAGTCAACACTTCCCCTGATGCCCTACCCATACCAACAGGTAAGCCCCTGCTGGCGAGGGCTTAGAAACTGGGTTCGCAACTAACCAATCCTAATGCCATCCAATGTATCCAAGGCCTCACCCCAGCATCCCTCAATTCGTCCATAGAGATAGAGCTAAGGCTCCCCGACAGAGTCAGAGACTACACGGTCTGAGACCACCTCCCCTGATGCCCTATAATGTAATAGTTTCACTAAGGTAATGGCGATACGAAGATGTTAGTGGACAAGACTTGAGTGGAGATAGAGCTAGAGTTTGGTGACCAGGCTAGAGACCACAGTGCCACGTCCTCTCCTTGATGCTCTACTTTCATCTAATACACAAACGACACACATAATCACATGTCTATTCTTAGCATCATAATCTTTATGTTATAAATAGATAGAAATAAATATGCATAAGCAAAAGTAGCAGTAATATTGGATGACATGTGAGATACACATTACAAGCATACAAGCATAGAATCATTCATTGCACTGTATAAATAAAATAAAATAGTTTGTTACTATCCAATTAGTTTAGGTCTTCTTCCCTCACCTTTGATTGATGTCTATTCCTCTTCCAAGCTTTAGAATTCTCTTTGAATCTATTCGGAACCTCAACAATTAATGTATTTAAGTTAGGAATTAATTTCCTCAAGTTACAATAGTCAAAAACCTTGTCTAGTCTCAAAACATACTTGCTGAAACTGTGTGGTCATACGTGTGGTTGAACTTATGGTCTTAATATATGCTACCACACACTGTGTGGTCGACGACTCATGTGGTCACATATCATGCAACCACATGATTCTAGAAAACTTTCTGAATAGTAGTATTTGATCCTCTGGTCACCCTGTGGTCGACCATAGCTGTGACCTTACGAAGTTTGGTTGATTTTTACTTCTCATACGAGTTCCTCCTCTTGGATTATCAATGGGATTCATCCTAAGATCATTCTATGGCCTTCAATCACAATTTCTCCTTTTCAAATATCCCTAACCTATTCTCTTATGGTTTCCCATAGAATAACCTATAACCAAAATCATTACATTAGATTCAACACATCAACTTGATGAAAAGGAACCTATCCTATCTGATATAACTTTACAAAGACAGGTTCATACCTTAAGCTTGATGTAAAGAGATAGAATTCTTCCCTGTAAAACCTTCTCCAAGCTTCTTCTCCAAGTCTCTTTCTCCTTCTCTTCTTTTCTCTCTTTTTCTCTTAGGTTTAGAGATTCAACTTGGGTTTTAAAAGAGTGAGAGAGGGTAGAGGGACATTCTCTTTATAGAGAGAAAATATTCATATTGAGTCCCTCTACAATTAGGAAAGAGGTCCCCTTTGATTTGGAAAGTTTTCAAATCATGGAGTCGGTCTCAACATTGTGTGGTCGCACATTTGGTCACAGAATCCGTCGACCACATGTCCCTAATATGCGACCACACATTGTGTAGTCTCATGATTGTGGTCTCATGTGGTCAACCACACCCCTCAAAAATGTGACCACACGATCAAAATTTATTGGTTTTTAGTTTTTGACTGGTTACTTCCACACAAACTTAAACAGTCAACCATACCGACTAAATTTAACTTGTTTCTTACCTTATCTTGTGCTTTCATCATACAATTGGTTCACTTGAGCCAGTTATGATGGAAAGACCGGTCACGACACGAGAACGTAAGGTTAAACTAGGTTCGTGGCATGCGGGTCTTACAACTCCACCACACTTAAAAGAAATTTCGTCCTCAAAATTTATACGTGCGGATCTTACAACTCCCCTACCCTCGAAAGAAATTTTATCCTCAAAATTTAAATGTCCTTCAGGGTCGAATAGGTGGGACTACTATTTTCACATGGCATTCTTCTTACCATGTAATCTCTTTTACATCTTGGATTTGATAGGTTACTTTCACATAATAAATATCTAATCTATGGAGATATTGTACCTTTCAACTGGTGATCTAGGCTGGTACCACTTTAAAAGTTAAGTTTATTATCTAATCTGATGGATCCATGGTTAATACCCGTGATGGATCTCTAATGTACTTCTTCAATAGAGACATGCGAAATATGTTGTGCATACTAGACATGGATGGCTGTAACGTGAGTTAATATACTACTTCTCTACGTCTCTCTAAAATTTTATTAGGTCCAAAACATATATAGGACACAACTTTTTTTTTCTTACCACACCGTTTCAAACCATGCATAAGTGATATCTTCAAGAACACTATGTTACTTAGGGCGAACTCGTGGTCTTGGCATCTCTTCTGACAACTTTGAGCTGTCTTGGCCCTTTTCTTTGATCTTGTCTGCCACTCGACAGGTTTCTTCAACAGACTGAGGTCGTACAATTCTTCATTCACCAATTTTATTCCAATATAGAGGAGCTCGACATTTCCAACCATACAATGCTTCATAGGTGACATCTATATGGTAGCGTGGTAGAAACATCGATCAACGGTAACTTCTCAACTCAAGATCCTTTTAAAAGACTTTTACAAGATCAGAGAATACCTCCTAGGATCTAATAGCCCGCTCTGACTGTCCATTGATTTGAGGGTGAAGTATGGTACTAAACTTTAATTTTGTTCCCATCACATTCTGTAGTCCCTCCCAAAACTTTGAGGTAGAGTGTAAGCCTCTAACTGACAACATGCTCTCAGGTATACCATTCAATCTAACAATATTGTCTACATATAGCTTAGCTAGCCACTCCAAAGTACACTAAGGTCGTATAGCAATGAAACGAGGCACCTTTATAAGGTGACCAATAATCACCCAAACTGCATCAATTGATCTGAGAATCAGTGGTAAACCAGTGACATAGTCCATTGTAATGTAGTTTCACTCCAAGCTGGCTCCGATAGTGGTTATAGTAAGCCTGATGGTCTTTGTCTTTCAGCCTTTACTTGGTAGTAGTTCAGGCACTGAAACATGTATCTAACCACATCTGCCTCCATTCCCTTCCATCTATATAATCTCTTCATGTTTTGGTACATCTTGTTCTTCTAGGATGTACCCAATACAAAATGGAATGAGCTTCTAGCATTATTTTTGTATATGAGATCCGAGTTTTTCCCTTTCAGGTAAGCATAATCATCCTCTGTATCTCAGGACCTTCTCCGCATCCAAAGTAAGTCAGGGTTAGGTTTTACTTTATCTAAATCTCTTGCACCGTTCTCAGATATCGATCTAATAGAATTATTGCCTTTACTTCATCCATCAAATCAGAGATGATTTTTAATACTACGAATGCAAGCGTAGAATTATTGCTCCATAAATCATCCATAAGTTCTCACTTAATTAGATCATCACGAGTTTATATTTTATGTTGCTCTTCTTCCAAATCTTCTGTTGCTATGAAAAACAAGGTAGTGTTGGTCTTAAGTCCTTCTTCTAGCTTCATAATTCCCTTTTTTTTTTTTTTTGCTCAAAGCCTCAGCTACTATATTAGCCTTGCTGGGATGGTACTGAATATTGCAGTCATAATCTTTCAGGAGTTCTAACCAAATCCTTAGCCTCATGTTCAACTCTTTCTGGGTAAAGAGATAAATAAAACTCTTGTAATCCAATTTAATCTGAAATTCTATTCCATATAGATGATGTCTCCATGTCTTGATTGCATAATTTACCTCCGCTAACTCCAAGTCATAAGTAGGGTAACTCTCCTCATGCTCATTCAATTGTCATGAAGTATATGAAATCAGTTGTTCACCTTCCATCAACCCACATCCTAGACCCAATCCAGAATCCTTGGTATATAGGGTAAAAGGTTCCCCTGCTGTTGAAACGATCAAGATGGAAGCTGATATCAATCTTGCTTTCAGAGTCTGGAACATTCTTCACACTTGTTAGTCCAAATAAACTTTTCTCCTTTCCTAGTCAGTTTGGTAAGAGGTACGGCGATTCTAGTGTAGTCCTCCCCAAATCGCCTATAATAACTAGCTAAACCCATGAAACTTCTGATCTCTATAATGTTTTTAGGATTTTCTCACCCCTTAATAGCTTCTATCTAGCTGGGGTCCACCTTTATTCCTTCTTATGACACCACGTGACCAAAGAACTGCACCTGGTTTAGCCAAAACACTTATTTCTTGAACTTGGCATAAAGCTTCTTCCTTCTTAGCCATTGTAAGGCTGCTCTAAGGTTCGTTATAGGACTTTTTTCATCTTTAGATTAGACCAATATATTTTCTACAAAAACTATAATCAACGTGTCCAACATGTCATGGAACACCCGATTCATAAGCTTCATTAAAGATGCAGGGCATTGGTTAATCCCAAGGACATACCTAGGAACTTGTAGTGCCCGTATTTGGTTTTGAAAGTCTTCCTTAGAATGTTACTATCATTGATTGTAAGATCCGCACTCCATGAACCCGATCTAAACCTTTCATTCATGTCGTAACAGGTCTTCCAATCATCACCGGGCCAGATGGGACGAGCGGATGACAACCAGGTATGAAAACAGACCATAATTTAGGATAAAATTTTGATACCGATCGATGGTACTGGTCCTGGTACCGGTTGACCTGTATGGCTTGCGCAGCAGACTGCTTAGATCTGGAACCGGATCTCTATGGGTCCCACATTCCAAATTTCAAACCCTAGGACTTTTCTAACGTAAGGGGACTTCCTAAACTCAACCCTAGCCTATTTAAGGACCCCTAAACCTCCTAGAATCCCTTTCATTGATCCTCACAAATCCTAAAGAGGAGAAAGAGAGTGAAGAAGGAGAAGAAGCTAGGAAGGAGAGGGAAGAGCCGCCATTGCCATTGGACGAGAACACTCTACTGCAAATCAACGGTAAGTGCTTAAACCATCCTCTATGTTAAGACTTCTAGAATGGTTAGTCATGATTGGATCAATACCATGCAAAAGCGAGGTATTGATCTAAACCATATTTTTTCGTCAAACCCCAATCTAGTTGGTAAACCCTAGATTCAAGTTCTAGGTTGAAGACCATCGAAACTAGGACTTGAATGGAGTTGGAAACAACTTTAACTCAGTGCTCAGACCTAGAATGTGTAAGAGAAACCCTAGAATCAATAGGGGGTGACCATCGTAATGCCAGAACCAAATGAATGGTCTTCTGGAGACATACCGGTCGACCATACCGGTCGCACCCTATGCGACCGGTACCTGCGATTCGGTCTGCTCTGTAAGGAGTGTTTTTAACCCAATGGGTTTTTTGACCAACGTAAACCCTAAGAAAAACTATTTTAGTTTAACCCTAACGTCGTGTAGGACCTTGTGATAGCAAGTTTGGATTATGTATCGGGAAGCAAGCTATCAAACAAGCATCAGGTAAGGGAATCGGATCTAAACCCTAATAATTTAATAATAGTAAAACAATGTTAAAAATTATGATTCTATGGACTGATGTTTGTGCATACTCGCATATCATCCTTTACTTTCAGTTATTATTATTGTTCATGCATACTCACTATGCTAGGATGTGGCTGTTAAGCATGTGATTGTTTTCGTTGGTGTGTGGAATGGGAAGGGTTTGGGGTCTGGGATCATTCCTCACACTAGCACCTTTTCTTATCGTTCTGTCTTAGCATGCTTGGTGCAGGTAGGGTATTAGGGGGAGGAAGTGGCACTATGGTCTCTGGCCTAGCCACTAGACTCTAGCTCTATCTCTATGCCGTAGGAAGCTGTGCTGGGATAGGGCCAACTATGATGACATATAGGATTGGTTAGATGGGAGCCCAGTTTGCATGCCCTTACCATTGGGGGCTTACGTGTTGGTATGGGTAGGGTATCAGGGGAAGTGTTGGCGGTGTTTGATCCGAACGCTTTAGCTCTATCTCAATTCCTTAGTGGGTGCATATGTGACGACAGTGGTGTTTGATCCACTGGGCGACTTCACACACTCGTGTATAGAGATGCGGTGGTCGCCAATCCTTTCTATAACACATTGCAAAATTAAAACAGACCATAATGTGAATGTTATTCATGCATAAGTTTGTTGCAATGGCTAATTGTCTTACTGAGCTAAGTTGTGAGCTCACCCTTGTGTACACACTATTTTTAGATGTTGATGCAGGTTATACGGTGGAAGACTACATGGATGCTCTGGCGTACGGAGGTGTTGCTGCTTTGGAAGTGCAAGCAGGAGAGGACGAGCATAACGCGTCATGCGATTGCCCTTTCTGCGTGTACCTCTAGGATTCGTTTAGTTTATTTATTTATTTATTTTCAGTTGGAGATACAATTGATGTAAGGTTAATTATTTACGTTTCGGTATTTAAATAATTGGATATTTTATTAAATTTATTAATAGATCACTCAGTTCATTTTATTTAAGACTTCCACTGTATTTTATTATATTCTAATTGTGATTATGTGCAATGGTTTATATGAGTGGACACGGTCTTATTGAGATCCTGGTGTGAACCATTGGTTCAGTGACGGTTCACTCATACTTCTGGTTCAGCCAGAATTGGGGTGTGACAACTTGGTATCAGAGCTCTTAGGCTCTGTCCAACAGGCCATATTTGCACTTAACTGAGTCGATTAACTGCGATAGGAAAAAATTTAAAAGACTTAATAAAAACACTTCTTAAGCACCTGTTTGATGCTTGAGACTAAATACGAAAGAGCATAATATACTATAATAAATGTAAAATTAATAAACAGTCATGCTCTAGATAGGAACCTTAATGACAAGTGAGAAAAACCATAAACTTCTATTACAAAATTTAAAGAGTATGAAGAGTTAATGGTGCTACAGGGTACAGTCCACAAGCTGGACAGTTACCCTGTTGTAATAAAAAAAAAAAACATGCTGCGAGAGAGAGAGAAAATAAAAGATTTGTTATGGAGATGGGGGCATAGGAGGAATAGGGTTAGTGAAGTCATAGTCACGTATAAACCTTTCCGTCCTCAGAATTTTGCAACTGCATCAAAGTCTACT